>CM026426.1:93189314-93840237 GCA_014871385.1 Ceratodon purpureus | reverse complement strand
GGTCGCGCTCGCGCGGTGGGGCTCGCGGCTGGGGAGTCGGGAGTCGGGAGTCGAGAGTTGGGAGTGGGGACTCGGGTCTCGGGACTCGGGTCTTAGGACTCGGGACTTGGGACTCAAGACGCAGGACTCGGGACTTGGGACTTGGGACTCGAGTCTCGGGACTCGGGTCTCGGGACTCGGGTCTCACGACTCGGGACTCAGGACTCATTTAATTTACAGAACCAAAGCAAAAATAAGAATAAAAATAAAAGTAAAAATATTAATCAAATAATATAATAAAGGGAAAGAAAAGGAAATTAAATTCAATAAATTAAAGATTAAAATGATCAATAAATTCAAGATTAAAGACATAACAACTTTAAGGTTGTCATTATAACTCGCATTTATAGTATTTACAAAATGGTTCACGGTTTACAAAATCCTCTACACAAGGGCGTTGAACCTGCCAAAGAGGCGCCACTCCACTAAGCAACACGGTACCCCAATAATTTGCACACATTTCTAGCCAATTTCTAGGCTACCATCTACAAATGTCTAGGCTACACCATCCTCAACTACATCTGCTTTGTTTTCCGGGGCAATGATCTCCTCCACATCCGTTGCATCTTCCTCCAACTTCCGCCGATAAGCCTGTTGTGGGATCCGAGAAACTCAGAATAAACCGGAAGAGCCTCATCCGGAGTTAGTATTCCATTAAATTTTCATTTTTTTTTGGTTAATTAGGTAAAAACTAGCTAGGCACTAGCTGTATTAGGAGTTAACACAAACCGGATATTCCAGAAACCTTAAAACAGTTAACGCAGGAAGTATTCTCGGAACCTTGATTCCGGAAACTCGGAAGAGAAAACACGGAACGGGTCAAAGATCCGAGAACTGACCGTTACTGTAACCGCGTCTAGGATCCGAAACGACGCGGAAGTCATAATGACTCGGATAGGCGTCTAGCTCGGTACGATGGCGGCTGCAATTACGGGTCGCCGCAGTGTTTATGATGCCCGGGGTATATAAGCGAGGGTGTTAGGCTTTGGAGTTCCTTTTTGCGGACTGGGAGTAGGGAGTGAAAGAGCGGTGAGGTGTTTTGTCTTTTCCGATTCACTGGCAGTTGGATTGCCGGGTTTCTTCTTGTCGGATCGAAAAGGGAGAGAAGTGAGGCGTAGAAATGGTGCACGTCCAATGTAGAGTTCTTAGTCCCGGCACTCCGGTGAAAGAGTCGGAGATGGAGAAGTTGATTGCTGATCTCACCCGGATGAGGTGCCAGGGTTTGCTGTCACGGCCGTGGTTGCTGAAGAATGAGGCGATGGTGAGGGAGGTTCTGGACGGACCGGACAATAGGTGGGACAACACGATCCGGGGCAAGCCCACGCTGTGGAATGCGGAACATTGGGCGGAAACTTACGACTTCGAGCAGAACGGACTCCTTTGGGCAACCGGGACGGATAGGTACGTGCAGGATAGGTTTCACGGGAAGATCCATAGGAATAATGGATACGAGATTGACGCCTGCAAGGATAGGAGGCAGAGAGAGGTCTTAGCCTTCCTCGTTCCGATCCTGTATCCGTTGAAACCGGAACAGGTCACCATTACGGTCGGGAACACCATCTTCGGAGCGTACACGGGGGAACGTCCAGTGAATTGGGCCGCGCTCATGGCGGAAGTCGTGCAGAAGATGGTGCCGTCGATCGGAAACAAGCCGACCCTGATCGCCCCTTTCCTCTACCACCTTTACCACGCGTATAGTTTGCTGAGGGAGAATGAGGAGGAGGATTATACGACGGCGAAGAACTTCCTCAGCTTTTCGGAGATCCCGCCAGGGTTGGATGTCGATCCGCATGGCGAAACCTCGGATACCGCGTCCACGGAACAGGATGACGATACGGCGATCATTCCGAACCCCGCCGCTACGAAGGCTCAGTCCTAGTCACGATCGGAACGCGTTGCGTCGCAGCATGCGGAGCCCTCCACGGCCCGCGGAGATACGGAACGGAGAGAGGTCAGTTCCGAGCGGGGATTTCCGGTTGAACTATTCCGGGGAATTCAGGAGGAAACTCATCGGGCGCAGGCCTCTTACGATCGGATCGAGACGCTGTTCCGGAGAGTCTGCACGTCTCTCGGGGGCTGCTTACCGGAAGAGGTGATCCGAGAGGTGGAGCTGTTGTTGAAGGACGCCCCGAAACTTCGGAGTGAGAAGAAACAGTTGGAGCTCCAGTTGCAGGAGCTTACGAGGGAACTAGCCACGAAGAGCGAGGAGATCGGGAAGTTCCATCCCGAGCAGGAGGGGACTTTGGGAGAGCTTTGGAAGTTGGTAGGGAATTTGGGTGCGGTAGTCAAGAAGGCCCGGTTGTTCGACGAGAATGTACTGCAGCCTGCAAATTTGGAGAACAAGCAGAAGATCATCACGATCCTCTCCAAATGCGAGCATTCGATGAACCAAATTCTGAAGAAGGTTCGGCAACTGCTCAATCCGGGAGTCGGAAGTCCCAGTGTCGGAACCGCTTGTCGGAACCATCCGTTTCACGGATCTCCCTCTCGGACCGTTGTAGGGGAATCTAGAGGGGTAGGGTTCCGGACCCCAATCGAGCGCAACCTCCAGCTGGAGGAGCAGATGGCGGTCGACGCGGACATCTTCAAGCCGACTCGGACTATCGCAGATATGATCCGGGAGCACCAAGGACAGGTGGCGTCACCCAGAGCGAGCACGGTTCAGCAAAGCTGCGCGATCCCCAGCGGTCAGGCGGAAGTGACGGGGACTACAATCACCGTTAGGCGATCCGAAGAGCGGACGGTTACGGAACAGGTGACCCGGCCCGTGCAGCGGGATGTCCTTCCAAGACTCGCATCGGGGGTGATCATTGCGGATTACCAAGGGGAGATAGCGGGAGCGGAATAGGGACGAGCCATTTCACCAACCGGACGGACCCGAGTGACTCAGGAGGGGGCACTTACCCCTTCACCCACAGCCAAGACCGGAACGGTGACTCCTACCCCCACCGGAACGCCAGTGGTGGATTCCCCTGCTGACAGTTCCGGTGCTCAAAGAGTTTTGAGGAAGAGGAAGGATCCGGCAGGGAAGGGCCCCATTACGATTTCCGGGTATGACTCGGAAACCTATGCGAGCTCCCCGGTTGGGACAGCCGGAACTGGGACTCGGACCCCTACGACCGGAACCCCTCCCGCGCATATGTTGCCGAAGTCTCCTAAGTCTCCCAAGAACCGGATCGTTACCCGAGTGTCCTTGGAGGCCCAGGCACAGGAGTCAAAGGCGGACGAAGTGCGAGGCGGCAGGCGGAGCGGGCAGCAAGGGCAGGAGGATCCGAGCCACGGATGACCAGGTCGAAGGAGAAAGACCGCGAGCACGAAAGCCACAAGAAGACAAAGATGGGGTAGATTCCTCTCGCTGCAACTGACCGTCACTTTCCAGATTTATAGGAGTAGATTTCGGATCGGGAGATCCGGTTTAGTCGTAAAGTAGGATTCTAGGTAGATAACTAGGGATTAGGGTTTTTGATTGAACTGCCGGCGCCGCCGCTTTTGTGAAAGCCCCTGCTTACTTAAACGGGGAAGGCGATGCAGTCCGGGTCTTCGTTTTGCATGTTTTCTCCCTATATTCCTTATCAGTAAAGTATTCGTGTTTTGCAAGTACTGTGCGTGGTTTCTCGCTAAGTGTGAATGATCCGGGAACGATATGAAAGTTCCGCTGTAGCTCGGATAGGAAGGTGATGAGAGTTGTGACGAGACCCGAACTGGAAAGGTAATGAGATTGAGCGGAAAGATTTAGTGGATTGTCGTAGGAGTGAAGCCTCACTGTTCCGTCCCCAACCCAACTTCACGCGGAATAGCCGTCGCTAGGGTCGAAGCGGATCAAGGAGTACTTGATCGGGCTCCCTGAACTTGTGAAGAGGTTCCGTACACTGTGAGAGGGGGATTCGAAACGTGGTACGGGTCGCCTAGGGATAATCGGATCCTGATTTTCCCAGATCCGGATTGGTTTGTCGTTGTAGTCTCATGGATCGGAAGGGATCGTCTGTGTGACCTGCTGGCCAGAGTATTCTAGGACAGTTGTGAGACGGTTACTGATCCGAGACGTTGGGGTTTGTGGACGAAACACCTGATGAGAGAGAGAAAGAGAGAGAGAGATAGTTAAGGAGTTACGTTCCGAAGACACTATCTGAGCAGTGGGAAGGCTCGGAATGATTAGAAGTAACTACTTGGTGAAACACTATTGAATCCCTGGAGGATCCTCGGAACTTAGTGACAATATGGAATTTTACGCCCAATTAGGGTGCTATCCGGATGTTAGTTGCGTTTCCGTGTTCCAACACCTGTGCCGCCTCTGATCTTCGAAGTCCAACCAATGGAGATGAGAATCGGAATCATAGTCTTTTGCATCATCCATATGCATATGGACAGTCTCCCCTTCATATTCAACGATGGTGAGAATGAGGGTATCTCCCCTACGTCCATAAGGCACCCATTGAGCTTCATCAAAATTTCCCTCCTCCTTCGGCACCTCTACCTAGGGCATCTACACCTTTGGCACCTCCACCTTCGGCACCTTCTCCTTGGGCATCTCCACCTTGGGCATCTCCACCTTAGGAACCTCCACCTTCGGCACCTCCACGATGGATCCTCCGGTACTAGATTCTCCCCTTCCCCTCTTCTTGCCAATAGTCTTCGAGCACTGCCCCTTGGAAACCACCTTCGCCACCTTGCGAACCATCTTGAGAAAAAGGAAGGAGAGGAGAGGAGGGAGGAAGAGAAGATTGAAGGAAAAGAGAGAAGAGAAGGAGAGGAGAGAGGAGTCCGAATGGAGAGGAGAGAGTGAGAGAGAGAGTGAGAGAGAGAAGTGAGGAGAGAAGTGTGAGTTGTGAGGGGGAGTGGGACCCCTTCTATGGGCCCCACCGAGCCCTCTCGGCCGCCTCGTCTTTCTAGGGCTGGGAGGCCACTCCCTCCCAACCCTGGGAGAAGCCCTGCCTCTTAGGGTTGGGAAGGTCGCTCCTTCCCAATCACAAGGAAGGGAGCCCCCTCCTAGGATTGGAAGGGCGCCACCCTTCCAACCCTCAAGGGAGGAGAGGAGGCCGCCGCCTTCCTTAGGCGGCGGCCACCGATTTGGGGCGGTGGCCACCCTAAGGCGGCCTCGCCCTAAGGGCTCTCGGTACCGAGAGCCCCCATGGTGATGGGGCTCTCGGTACCGAGGGTCCCTAGTGGGGACTCTCGGTACCGAGAGCCCTATCACCATGGGGGCTCTCAGTACCGAGGGCCCTCTGCGATCATAGGGCTCTCGGTGCCGAGAGCCCTATGGCCGGGAGGGGCTCCCGATACCAAGAGCCCCTTCATAGGGGCTCTCGGTACGGAGGGTCCCTCCCGGCAATAGGGCTCTTGGTGCCGAGAGCCCTCTTCAATGGGGTTCATGGGCACCCCCCTTGATAAAAGAGGTCACTCTTTCTGACCTAACCCTGGGTGAGAGGGGCGCCCCTTGCGGCGCCCCCTTTAAGAACCTAACCCTGGGTGAGAGGGGCGCCCTTTATAAGGGCGTCCGTCCTCCCCTTCCCTCACACTCTCTCCTTCCTCCCTTCTCATACTCTCTCCTTTCTGTGCTCTCCCCTCCTCTCATTCCTCTCCCTCTTTGCTTCTCTTTCTGTTTTTTTCGAACTTCAGGATGGAGCGGGCGCAGTCGGAGGTGGAGATGAAGAGCTTCTTTGGGGACGTTCGTTTCATCGGAGTCATTCTGGAGATTGAGGCTGAGGTGGAGGAGTACTCTCGGAGTCTGAGGGAGAACATCGTGTACTCCCTAAACCACACTGCAATTTGGAACTATGAGGCAGGCTTTGTGTTTTCTCGACTTGTCGACATCTGCAAGTACACCTGGGAGCCGCCATCCGCAGAGCTAATCCGTATACGGGGTTCTTCTAGAATTAGCTTGGCCTAGCTTTGGTGTAGCTAGTAATTAAAGACGAGATTTGTCCTAATTGTGCTAGCGCCCGTCGGCCAATATTATGTACAAGTTTTATCATCGATTAATGGAGAGGCACAATTGAACAAGATGAAACGCATGCGGCTTCATTGTTCTGGATCCGCAAGTTTCTTAGCTAATTGCTTAGTATGTGGTGTGTCCATTGCATTTTGTTTTCAGGTTTCAAGCATAATTGGAAGTTACTTTTTGTGTTGATTTTGGTGGATGATAATGTGCAAGCAAGTTCAAAGATATGGAAGGGTTTAGATATGGAGGGGATGATATACAATTCCTAAACCATGATGTCATGATGACGTCAGCCCTAATTTTTGTACCAGAAAGAGAGTATGTCTGGACATGTGACATCTTTTTTTATGCGGATATGTTCACAACACCCAAACCTAGAATGACATCTCTTGAAAAATGTTTCAAAATATGAGCTTAACATGCGCAGTCTAAGACGACACTAAACGCTGAACTGGTCCTAAAATTTCCAATTTACTGCTCACCGGTTTCTGCTCTCCGCTCTCCACTCACATACGACCTTCCCTTGCCTTTGAAGAACCTCTCAAGCAGTAACCCAGCTATGACTTTTACCTTTGGACGGGATACCAGCCATGACGGTATTGATGCGAGCAGTTTACGAGCGTCAATGTTGTTGGAAAGCAATGGTACAAAAAGGGTGTCGCTCAGAGTTGTTCAAATAGACATCCGACCCAGCTCCGAACGTCCGGACGTTCGACCCGGACATCCCTTGTCCCGGACGTGGCGTCCCCGACGCTCGAGAATCACGTCGCGGTAATAAATTTGCTACCTCGAGGGGGTAATTACATCCCCAACCGTCCGATCGGCCGATCCCGCCACCACGCCCCATCTTGGTCGTTCGTTCGCGGGGACGGCCGCGGAGACGGCCGCGGTGTCGCTGGGGACGGTCGGACCTCGATCTGACGGCCAAGATGCGGCCGTCCTGGAACATCGCGGGCCGTCGGATGTGGGCGGCCCTCCTGGGCCGTCGCCGTGGTCGACCGCGGGGACGGCCACAGAGACGGCCGCGGGATCGGACGGCCCGCGGCCGGCATGGTTGGCCGCGGAGGGCCGTCCGATCCTGTGACCATCCGCGTGGCCGACGGCGTGGAGACGCGGCCGACCGCAGAGACGGCCGCGTCGGGCGACAGCCACGCGGCGCCATCGCCCCACGCGGCCGTCCGATCGGACGGCTGGCGCCTTCGGGCGGAGTCGCGCCGGATCGGATGGCCGCGAGGGCCGTAGATCAGACGGCCGCGGGGACGGCCGTGGGGACGGCCGCGAGGTCGGCTTCCCCTATATAAGAGGAAGCCGCCTCTTCATTTTTACCTTTTTTCTCCCATTTTGAGTGAGGTTGATTGCTACTGGTGGGGGATTTGCTCCTTCTCCGTTAATCGTTCTCATCGGGAGGAAAGGGGTCCTTTATTTGGGGGGGGGGGGGGGTGGACTTTTCGAATTTTTAAACGGTTTTTTTCAAAACCCTTTGAAATTGTATTGCTCTTATTAATCCTTGTGGGAATTGAAGGTTTATTTGGAGTTGCGGATTCGATTTCTTGAAGCCTTGAAGGCTTTCCACGATGCCGAAGAATAAGAAGGAGAAGAATGTGGGGTAATGGGCGAACAAATACGATGACATGCCGAGCTTACGTTGCAAGGATTATATTATGGCATTCATCGTGGAATTTTACCAGGAGAATACCCTTGTTTCATTGAATAGTCGTTACATTCGGTATGAGGAAGATGGGCCCAAGAAATTCAAGTCAGAGTTGGAGGTAAAGATTAGGGATCGTTTGATGGATCCGTGCTGGCATTCGGATACACAGAAGCCCGGTTACGATCATTTCGTGTCAGTGCTTGCACACGATGCGTTATGGAATGCCCGTGAGGTTATTTCTAAGTATGCGAAGGCGCAAAGCGAGGGAGTCCAGGCCTTCAAGGCTACTATTGCAAAGGCAGATTGCTTGACGAGACTAATGGCGACCCCAAGCTCAAGAAAGCACCGACGGGCGTCTATAACTTGGTGGAATTCTTTGATTGGGATAAGACGGCGGCCGACTTATGTAGACGGCATTTGACAAGGGGTATTTAAGTAATTATGGACTACTTTGCATCATCAGTAGACGTCCAAGTCATGTGTTATCCCTCAAATTTAAAGACAAAGATGTCAAATATTTATGAAAAAATGCATTCCGCTAACAAGGGATAAAATCATTTGAGTGTATTTTAATATAATGCTGAATAGAGGACATCCAAGTCCCACTATCATGGCCGAATCCCTCGGCGAGTGGCTGACTGAGAACCCTAAACCCTAGAAACCCTATCCTTAGAAATCTATCTGTTCTAATAAAAGGAAATACTTGCTCTACAAAATGTGGATCAGTGAAGTGAAGCGGGGAAGGGAAGATCGTCGGCGAACCGCTGAGTGGACACGACTGCCAGGCATCTCACATTGGGGTGTCCGTCTGTGAGGACTCCGGAGTCGTCGTTCAGAATGAACAGTATTCACGGTCACAACGTTTGAAGTCCTTTCTAGTCGGCTGGCCGCCGACTAGGAGAGCCAACCTCTTCCTTACTGAACCGACCTCTGGAATTTGAAATACATATAAAAATGATGAGTAAATAAAGTCACATAGTGATGCATTAAAAATACATCAGGAAAAAAAATAACTACCCATATGGTTTAGGGTTTAGGGTGTTCGCCTAAAAGAGCGTTCAAAGGAGACAATACCTAGTCCTGATATTAGAAATTGGGATAAGTTGTCATATGATAAATTGTACTCTTCAAAAGTAGACCATACCAGGAGAAGTACACAATATTGGTTAATTACGCTTAGGTAAATATCTGCAAAAGACGATAAGTTATTTCTACTTCGGTTAGTCCAAGTTCAGGTAGTCCTAGTCGGCTACCTGCCGACTACGAGAGTAGGCGCTACTAGGCTAGCTGCGGCTAGCTGCAGATAGTTAAGCTAGTCCTAGTCAGCTACCCGCCGACTTGGAGAGTAGGCGCTACTAGACTAGGTCCATGTTGGCAACTAGTCGTCCAGAAAACCCTAGAGAAGTGGATTACTAGAACGTTTACCAGTTTACTAGACAAACTCCAGCCGGATACTGTAGAAGAAGGTCGCATACTGTAGAAGTTAGTCACATATTGTCCAATATTTTGTCGTTATGGGGAGGCGGGGTAGCAATGTCTGGTTTATACAGGAGACACCGGCTGACGTCGAGGAGCTCCGGCCATGGTTTAGGGCGGTGGTCGCCCGTTCTCGCAACACAACTATTCCTGCTTTCAAATACATCACACGCGTTCTGCAGCGAGGTGCGGAGTGGGATTGGAGTATTGCTCACACCTTAGAATTGCTCGAGATATCTGACGCTTCCGGCATTGCCTTCCCACTGACGTTCGAGGAGTCTGAGGAGTCTGAGGAATGTGAGAGTGTTGGCAGCGTTAGCTTCAGCCACACAGGGGAAGTGTCAATGCAAACCATGTCAACTGCAGGGTGGCTCCGCCTTGTTGACGAAGCCTACGACATCTCGGAGGGTGCTAGAGGTCGGTGCTCTGGCCCAGATCAGTGGTGCGGAGGGAACGCAAGCCCGCAGTCCACGTATTTGTCGTTTGGATCCGTGCATCCATCCGTCGATACAGGGTGTAGTGCTGTCCGAGCGAAGTCTACTGCGAAGGACTGATCGCTGCATGGCGTTGGCGACCATATGCGGCTTTTCTCCGTGTACAAAGGCTTTATGGTGAATTAGTGTGTGTTAGAATTGTCCAGCTCGTTTTCAATAGAGCTGCTTCACACACTCGGATAGTTGTAGAATTCATGGTTAACATTTGTTACTGAGGCTTTAGGAGTAGTGGCATCTCTGATGTATACACAATACAAAATAACATGTAAAGGGCAGAACACTACCGTTGTACTCCGATAAGAATATAATGAAATGGATAAATATTTTTCCCCAGTTTCTCAAAGCGCATAGTGGTTCTACCAATGTTGTGGAAAGCGTCGGCGGGCAGCCGACTAGTGTAACAGTGTCCACCGTAAAAATCACAGGCCATACAATATAGACCAGCCTCACGAAGTCACCGATCATGATGCTTATCTAGTATGCTTAGAGGCATCGGCGGACAGCCGACGACCACCGAAGAAGGAAAAGTAAGGCATGAGAACAACAAATAGAAGACAAAGCGTAATACATGACTAATATTGGGTCTATGGTAAAATACAATTCTTACTCGAAGGAATCACAGTGTTTACAGTATTCAACTATAACGTTTACACAGGAAACCATCACAACCTACGTCTTCTATAGCTAAGATCACAATCGCCGGCGGGCAGCCGACTAGTCTTCATCCTCGTCATTCCAGTTCATCGAGATTCCATGCGATTCGAAGTTTGCCATGGCAGCAATCACAACCTCTTCGGGTATTAGATGGGACTTTGGGGGGCCCTCATGTGTAGTTTTCTTGGTCCAATGAGTGTATACGACGGATTTACACTCCACCCACTCCGCAAGAGTCAACTTCCTTTCCCACCGTCTTGTCCAGCACTCTCTCTCAACTTTCTTCTTACCTTCCTTCTTGCCCTTCATCGGAGTCCACCATTCAACCTTGAACTTACCGTAATTAGGACCAGGCTCTGTTTATAACAGGCTCTATCGCCCTACCCATCCAAATGGGTAGGTGGTCTTTGTTACTCGGACAACAGAATACCCAATCGCCACGTAACACGTCACGATATGGGTTAAACAGAGACTTCGGCCTAGTATCGTGCGGACCGCAGTAAAGATAAGGCTCCACCTCATCCTCATCAACGGGACGAATATCCGGATCCGGTATATATTCGTCCTCTGCATCAAATGTAGTGACGTGGTCCCGCTTCCTGTCTGAGAGAGGCCAAAATCCTTCCTGTAAGATGGCGGAATTGGGGGGTAGTGGCTCATTGACCTCCTTTAAAATTCGCTCCCAATACTGTACATATGGTAACATGTCTTGTGCGTATTTCTTATCCCGAGCCATGCCAGTTCTCCAATACTCAATGTACTTAGATAATCCACTTTTAATGAAATTTCTCTTCTCTGAACACTCCGCTGCTCGTGCCACCTCTTTATCCGCGTTCTTCTTGCCCTTATCGACTTCAACACTACCCCATAAGTGCTTATGAGGAACCGGTTTCGGATCACCTACGCGCAAACGTGGTTTACCCTCTTTGTCTGCCCTCCACATTTTCACGGGTTTGCCAGGTGGAAGCCATGACGGATCAGTTGCACGCTTCTTGTACCTCATCACGGGCCACCCCGCATCCTCCCCATCCTCCACTACATAAAATTTAAAAAGATGCATTTCACTGTGACCTTCTATCGCATTACCTCCGTCGTGATGAAAATCAGCAACATAACTTTTGAAGTCTGCCACTTCCTGAACAACCTCTGGAATAAAGGCAACTGTCTTCTGAGAATCCATGAATGCCTTCATAAGGTCGGCAAGGCAGTATGTGTTCTTTCGCTTAATGAGTTTCGACAGGTGACTCAAGTGGGCGTCGATGTCCTCATGTGTGTGTCCCACAATTAGGAAACCAACTGTAACTTCCTTGAATATTCGCCTCGCCGTCAGCAACGAGCATGTTAACCGGAGACCCAACCGGTCTCTTCCTTTAACCCCATCCAGTCCCCTCTCAGTTTCATCCTGGAAGTGTCCCGATAGTCATCCAGTTCCTACGGATGAACTCTGTCAGTTGGCTGGATGAACTCTGTCGGAGCCGACTGGATGAACTCTGTCCGTTTTCAGGGGGTTTAAGAGGCACGTTTAGGGTTTTGGGAGATCATTCTACACTAGAGCAGGTAGAGTCAGAGAGGTCTGAGAGCTGTTAGGAGCTGCTGTACCATGTTGTGGGACTGTTTTGACTCATTTTATGCAGTTTTAACTTCTTTTTGCACTTGTATTGTACATTTCCAGCATTCTATGAGGGTTATGAGCACTTAGTTTAGTTGGGTTTTGTTGGGTTTTGATGGGATTGTGAAGGCTAGGGTTTAGTGGTTAAATCCTCCCTTTACCATTGGCGACCATGCTTTAGTTCGTACCATGTGATCTCCTGCTGGTTGTAGGCTGTTCCACACACTAGAGAGGTCCTGAAGTACACACATTAGGTCTGCAGAGGTGCAGGAGTGACTGTCAGGGGTGCTGAACTGGTCTTACTGTAATTCCGAGGTGCTGAATAGTTGGTGGCATGGTGTAGGGAGTCACTGCAGTGTTAGAATCGGTCAGCAGAGTGCTGTCCAGTCACTGGCTGGGTCCCAAGGCTTCTGAAATATAGCAAGACTGTTGCAGTAGAGAGGGCAGTGGCGGCCAAAGAGTTTCAGGTGTTTTCAGAGGTGGAAACATTGGTGCAGCAACGTTGGCAGTCCAGCACGTGTCCAGGGAGCAGTAGCAGCAGAGGCGGCTCTGTTGCAGGTTGGTGGACGCAGGTGCTGTGAGAAGGTGGAGGGCCAGATTTGCCTTGGCGTCAATCCCTGTGAACTGAGGGCAGTTCAAGAGCGAAAAAGGGGGTAGGGCTGCTACGGGTCAGATTTGTATTCCCACTGTAAAAAGGGGCGAAAGGTCAGTAACCCGAAATTTTAGGAATTCAAATTTCAAATTTCAGATCTGAAAATTTGGGGTCTTAAAAATTTGAATTTTGAATTTTGAATTTGAGGACCTCAATTTGGGACCTCCGTCGGCTGTGCGGACCTGGATTTGGGAATCTCGGTCGGCGATGGGACGTCGTTTTTGGGGACGTCGGTTGACATTGAGGACCTGGACCTGAGATTGGCACAGGTCAGAACAGAGTGATAATTTGGGTTGCTGAGTGCAGTTGGGCTGATTCAGGGTGATTTCTGTTTCATATATTGTCAGAACAGTAACTAGTACTAGAACCACTAGACTGGATTTGCTAAGGGTCAATACAGTGTGAAAAAGGAGATAGGAACTAGTTAGGGGCAATTTTACTGAACTGCCTTGGTTTGTTCCTATTTGCTAAAAAAAAAAAAAAGTGTCTCTAAACACTAATTAGGCCACACAGCCGTTTGTAGGGTTGCTGAGTCTAAAGTGGCAGGGACTACAAAATGTAAGGAAAGGAGCCAAGTATTGGTAGCTGACTGATTGGAAGAGGCCGAGGTGAGCCGACTGCAACGGACAGGGAGTAACAGCCGCCAAGACTAGGAAGCACACATAGTCGACTGAACGCAGCCGACTGACAGTATCAGGCGTTGATACCCATGGAAGAAGGTGACTCGAATGATCTGCAAGATGAGAGACAAGCCATGGAGGGGTACAAACGTTGGCTGCAACATGAGGAGCAGACAGTAGAGCCGACATCACCCGAGGTACGCAGCCGACTTAGCTCGCAGGGCAGTGCAGCTCTGCAGGAGGGTAAACTCATTGACATGGAGGTCAAAAATGACATTTCACCATCAGAGGGGAGGACACAAGAAAGCCGATTTGAAGAGGGAAGGCAGTTCAAAAAAGGGGATAGACAGGACAGTCATCCTGATCAAGCCAACATTCCCTGGAGATATGAAGACAAGAGAAGGACTGCGTCATTCAGGGGGGACTTCTCCCCTGTAGTGGACGACTACAACACATTCTATGAGGAGAGACGTTAGACAAAGGAGGTCATTGCGGAGCGGACTCAGTGGCCAAGCACAGCCACTGGCAGAGCCAACATAGAAGCAAAGCCGACCCGGCTACGCAGCCGACCTGTATCTCCGGGGCACCTGCCAAAAACTCCAGAGACGCTGCCAGCCGCATTTCAGAACTTAAGGCAGAAGTTGGAAGAAACCAGGAGTCAATCAGCTCAAGAGCATGGGCAAGTGAACCACCAAGATAGTATATCTGGCAGGAATGTTCACTTTTTGGATGAATTTCGATTGCAGTCGGGGTGGGAGCTGGAAGAAGAGGACCAATATGCACTGGAGGCCTTTGCGGCGGACTTACTAGCCAAGAAGGAAAGGGCCAGGCAACACCAAGCAGGTCAAAACCAAGGCAGGCCGGACCCTGGAAAGTACCTCATGCAGCTAGAGGCTCTGCAACAAGGTGCAGCATCGGGAGTGGCATCACTGCACCACTGGCATACAGAGCCACAGTGGCCACAGAAGAATCTAACACCATAGGAGGCCGACTTTGACCGCCGTGTTGAAGAAGCAATGCAGAGATTGGCAGCACAAGAGTTGGCAGCACAGCAGTCGGCAGCGCAGCACTTGGTAGCACAGCAGTTGGCTACCCAACAGTGAGAACAGGAACGGCTCAAACGAGAGCAGTATGAGCATACACGAATAGAGGATTGGTGGAAGGAGCAAAAAAGGAGGCAGGAGTATGAGAGCATTGGAGAGATACCAACAAGGCCGCCTGATTTATCTACTTTTCATTTGGAGTCAACTGTGGGCAAGAGCGTTTCAAGACCATTGCTTCCAGAGCCAACCTTGACACTACACAAGTTTTCTGGATATTTTGGCAGCCGGACAGGTGCTGTGTATGAAGCACGACAGCCGACTCAATCAGTGTGCTATCCTGGGCAATCTGCACAGCCAGCTGTTGGAGACTCAATACCTGGTCCAATTGATGTAGCCCGGTCACTGGATGCTCGGCCTACTCCAGCACCTCCGGGCTATAGTTTTGGTGATCTTTCGCGAGCCGACCGGGCAGTGCCGACTGCCACTAAAATACAGATGACTTATCCGGCCACTTTGGCAGGATGTCCCTCTGTAGTACCAGTAGTACGCACAGCCGACTTTAAGTTAGCTCCTCCAAGGCCACCAGTCAGTGCAGAGCGGAAGCAATTACCGTACCGGGCATACAAGGAGGGAACTGACCCTGATGCTCACCTGAGGCATTTTGACAAGTGTGTTTGGTACAATGGAGAGACAGATGAGATTGTCATCATCCTCCTGTTTGGAACAACCCTTGTTGATAAGGCCCAGAGATGGTTTGATGATTGGCTGGATCATCACCCCAATTGTACTTGGGAGGAGGCAAAGGAGGCGTTCAAGATGCGGTTTAGGGAGCAAGATTCTGATGAACAGGTGTTCATGACTGTAAGGACCTTCAAACAAGGTGAGGGGGAGAAGGTTCAAGACTATTATGAGAGGTTTACAAAACTGATCAAGTGTTTGCAAACAGATGTTGGAGAAGGCTTCAAGCTGACCTACTTCAGGGCAGGCATGCTGGACTACCTGAAGGTCACCACAAGCGCCCATACAGCCAACACTCTGGCTAATTTGCAGGAGGTAGCTCGGCGCTGTGAAACCAACTGCATCAATGCCTTAGGGGAGGAACTGTACTTTCAAGCCTGGCATACAGAGCCGACTAGTGAACAGCCGACTACCTTATCAGCTCAGGCGGAGGGAGCAGAGTCAGATAGTGGGAGGTATTGCAGAGTCTGCAAGAAATACGGCCATGACGATGCTTACTGCTTTTTCAACCTAGCCAACCCGAACAATAGACTTCCACGACCTGAAGGTACATCAATTGTGGGGGTTGACGAAGTAACTGCTGAGCAACACGATAGCAACTCGAGCCGACCTGTTGACAGCCGACCTGGGGGGTACCAGCATGATGGCTATGGCCAAATCGATACTTGCTATATTTGCGACGAGACCGACCATCAAATGCGCAACTGTCCTTACAAGTTGAGGTTTGAACAGTTTGTGGCATCTAGAACACTTGGTAGTGATACTGTGGGTGTCAATAATGTGGAACTGGAGGAGCTAGAAGTGGAGGAGCTGGAACTGCAAGAGCTATCTGAGGTGGCAGTTTCTCTAACCAGAGCAGCAAGACTGGAGGTGGGTCTTCCGTTGGAAGACAAAGAGGCACAGGAGGAGCTTGAAGGGACCACAACAACCAACTTGGATGCCAACACACCTACGGCACCAACTCTGGATGGTGGCTGGATTGGTTTTATTAACCCTGATCGTCTACAGGATATCCCAAAGAAGGCGCCTGACAGAAATATAGAGAGTCTTCCTAGAACCCAGCTAGAAGCTTTGGTGCAGGAGATTAGCCGCCAAATCCTGGAGACCCCGATTACAGTATCGTTAGGACAACTGTTGGCAGTGGCCCCTACTCTCATAGAGTACTTGAAGAGTCAAGTGTTCGGAGCAAGTGCGTGCGAGCCGACTGCGTCTGTAGACTCGATTGAGCCGCCTGTACCAGCCGACCATATCAAGCCGACCGTGAAACAGGGTTCACTTGAGTTGATTCCAAGGGTCTCCAATGATCCAAGGATACAACCTACGGTGGTTGTTGGAGCTGTGAATATTGATCTTGGTCGCCCTGTGATTTCTGTACAAGTGGAGGATTTGACCTTTAAGAACGTACTTCTAGAAGAGCGCTCTACAATCAGCTTGATTACAGAGGAGGAGAAGGTGACGGTACCAGCGTTACAGGAGGCCATTGGATTCAAGCAGCGGCTGCTAGTTGTCAACAGTGCATTAAGGGAGACAATCTTGGCAGCAGAGCAGATAGCAGTACGGCAGGAGGATTTTCACTGCCCAACTGTTTTAGACAGTGAGGTCCGAGTTCAAGGAGGAAGCTCCCTCGGCGGTTTCTTCGAGCCAACTCCTTTACAGAGCCGACCGCCACAGCCTTCTTCAGAGGACTATCAGGATGATTATCAGGGCGCCACTCCAGCTTTTACGAAGCCAACTTTTACACAGCCGACTTCTATGGAGCCGACTGTTTCAAACTTAAGCTCCACCAATGGGCCCAAGGAAGAGCGACACCACCAAGAGACGCGTTCACGGCAGCAGCTAGCATCACTAAGAGTTAGGAAGGGGATCCATGTGTTTGATACCAAGGATTAGTTTTCTTCTCCACCATTTACTAGTGTAGTCAGTTTTTTTTTACTGCAAGCCGCTTAGCCTTCTTTCCATTTACCACCCTCTCTCTTAGTCTCCATGCGTTCTGAGGGCAGAACTACCGGAAAAAGGGGATAATGTTAACCGGAGACCCAACCGGTCTCTTCCTTTAACCCCATCCAGTCCCCTCTCAGTTTCATCCAGGAAGTGTCCCGACAGTCATCCAGTTCCTACGGATGAACTCTGTAAGTTGGCTGGATGAACTCTGTCGGAGCCGACTAGATGAACTCTATCGAAGCCAACTGGATGATTCTGTCCGTTTTCAGGGGGTTTAAGAGGCACGTTTAGGGTTTTGGGAGATCATTCTACACTAGAGCAGGTAGAGTCAGAGAGGTCTGAGAGCTGTTAGGAGCTGCTGTACCATGTTTTGGGGCTGTTTTGACCCATTTTATGCAGTTTTAACCTCTTTTTGCACTTGTATTGTGCATTTCCAGCATTCTATGAGGGTTATGAGCACTTAGTTTAGTTGGGTTTTGTTGGGTTTTGATGGGATTGTGAAGGCTAGGGTTTAGTGGTTAAATCCTCCCTTTACCAGAGCAGAATGCTAGAAGAAACCGGTTCGTGTTGTCCTTTGCTGAGTTGTCAAGCTGGAGATACAACTTCTTCGGCAAAGGAACAACAGGCCTACCAGGCAGAGGTGGAGTCAGTGGCTCATCTCTAGAGGGTGGAATTGAGGGGATGCAACGTGACGATCCATGCATTAGCGCTTCAAAGAATTCATTCTGTGGCAGAGCCTCGAAGAGTGCTTTTGACTCCCGGACAGGTAGTCTCTCCAAGGCACGCAATACCCTGCACAACGAGGAGATTGTGAAATTTGGGTCTCCTGGCCATAGGGCAGTTGCATAGTGTGCGTAGGCGCCATCTCCGTGTTCGTGAGTCAGCATTCCAGTACAGGAAATCGGAATTTGACCAAGCCGTGCCGTAGCCTTCGTGATACGTTGCATCCAGGGGATTGCTGTTTTCGATGTGTCCATCTTATCGTGTATGATGCATAGGAACTCAATAGGACTCTGTATAGATTGGGTTGTCCATCCGTAATAAATGTTGCGACAAGCACGCTGATAGTTCAAATGCCTGGTCCTATCCTCTGTCAAGCTCTGCCACTCGTCCGACCCTCTAGGATACTTGGCAATGAGTTCAACGAGGAAGTCACACTCAGTGCACTTGGAGAAATTACTTCCTACCGCCTTGACCTCAACGTTGCGGAAGTACTCCTTCCTCATGCGAGTAACAGAGGACTGCGAAATCGGCTTCGTGTTGCACTGCTCATTGACCTGAACAGCACAAAGTCAGGCCGATCAATTGGCCAGTTCGTCATCCGGTTGGCGGGCCGCCGACGTTAGTAATCACAACAATTCAATAAACTATCCAAAGTGAAAGAAGATGAGGAGGAACTTACGGCGTTGGCCATTTCGTGCATGTGATTCTAGTTCATCGCAGACGGGAGTACTTTGAGCGCGGCCACTCTCTTCTTGCCAATCATCCGAAACTCATTGGGCATTTGGTCCGCATTCTCATTAACGATAGTGGTCAACGTCGCGCGTGCCTGGATTGTGTGAATCTGGGGACGATGTACTCCGGAATTTCCGTGACTCCCATTGACACGGCCACTTCTCGCCGAAGCCTTGTAGCTGTAGTACGCGGATTTTGATACTCCGTGAATGATATACCACGCCACTTCACATACGTCAACGTTCGCAAGAGTAACATAGAGCTTCCGCTTGCCGGATACAGTATGTAAGTGCCCTTGCACAGCGAAGGACATCTCTCGCCTCGCCTCGAATGTTGTTAAGTAAAATCTACCACGAATACGCACACTATCTTCCCATCTAAAAGTCTGGCAACATCGGTCCTTGCAACACCGCTTTGAGCTTACTAAGCGGCATTCAGCAGGGACAACCATTCGACGAAGCTAAGTAGAGGAGACGTCATCTTTTTGGCGAACTTTCTTCCTCACCGATCGATAGGCATTCTTCGGGACACCATCCACACCATCGTCCGCGTCGGCGTCTGCTAAATTCTCGGAGCAGTAAGTAATTATATCAGAGAGAAGGTGACCCCCTTCTAAGCGAGTGTGAGTCAGACGCCATCTGAGAGTTGTCATCTGCAGATGATCGTCTTTAGAGTCGAAGAGAACCCCAACCTCTGTATCCCCTAGGACTTCATCATCACATGCCTCGTCCGGTAAACATACTTGAATCATTGCTCTACCACGGACTGATAGGTCATCATTAAGAAGTTCGACATACCAATTTCTCCAGAGGTGGCGGTCAGGATAAGAAGCATCTGGAGTGGAAGGAGTACCCGAGGTCCCGGAATCCGGACCCCTACTATGATCATCCGTGTCTACGTCGGATTCCCCCTGTTTAGACACATCGTCATCACTGCTGATATTTATTGGAGACCTAGTCCCCAGATCCTGCTCAGACGGAGCGGAGTTGCTTTCATCAATTTCTTCATTGTCGTTCCCCAAGTGAGGTTCCGTCGGCGGGCAGCCGACGGGACAAGTGCCAGCCAAAGCGCCGTTCACAAGTGGACATACCTTGTATCCACTCCAAAGCACCAATCGCCCCACAGCACACCCGATTGTTAACACATACGGTAACTCGCAGAAAGCAGGTGTTTCAGAGAATTCTGGATTGACGGACGACACTCTCACTATTAGAAAGAAGCTGTGAGGAATCAAGAACCCCTCCCACGTTCCTTTAGGAGAGCACTCCAAAATGACTCCCGCAGGTACACAACGCTTTGAGCCTCCAAATTCCTCGAGGAGCGCAACTTCCATCTGCTCTGCGAGGTCCAGGAATTCTTGAACGGGCTTGACATCTTCTACAACATCTGTCGGCGGGCAGCCGACGGCGTCGATGTCATCGTCTTCCACCTCTCTGAAAGGCCTGAGGTCTGCCGCCTCCCACAATATCATGCGTCCCAAGCAGTTGCTCAAGGACTTCACACCCTCATCCGAAAATGGTATATTCATTTCCATGCTGTCCGAAACCTCAATCACTTTTACCATCACCACTATAGGATCAAATTCTACAACACGTTGGATCACTGCCCTGCCTGCATAATAGAGCCCAGAATGAGTAAGGGCCACGACAACGCCCTTTTTAACCTTCCACCATCTGATCGGCCATTCCTTAAAAACGTCTGGATCGGCTCTACTTCCATTGGATAGAAGAAGAAGACCTCGTCGGCAGACCGCCGATAGGGTCGACGGAAAGTGTCTCCGCCGACCGAGAGAACTGTATCCGACGACAACAAAGACTACTCGGCGGGCAGCCGACGCGGATCGGACAACTCGGACTGTGCACAGAAATAGTATCCGCCGATGAAGACGGAAACGTCCGCCAACAGAAATTGCAGAAGACCTAAGGTGAAAAGCAGTATGGTGTCCTCTAACCTGTCCAAGCAGAGACTCCTCTCAACCGTCCAATCAGAAACGATAGACGAAGACAACAGAAACGGCAACAGAAGGTGCTGGACAGTTAAGCACATGCGAGAATAATAACGGTCCTCTCAGGAAACGTGTGCGTGAGGAGCACTCTCAGAGGGAATCGAAAGTGCAATGACACAAATAGAATGAAGTATGCGCATCTTACGGGGGGTTAGTTATGAATTCCCAGGAGTACAAATTGGCGCCAGAATTGAATTCAATTTTGCGCGCCTTGAACAGATCAAGATCCCATCATGGCGGCGAGATACCCCCGCCGTCACAGAAAAATGTTAGTTCATTATTACGAATTTGAACGTGGCGATTGGAGCAGCTGTCACATCACATGCCCACGCCATCATGACTTGGTGACGGATTGAAAAAAAGTCAAAACACATCCCATCAACATCCTACGTGGCGTGATGGGACGGATGTTTGGGATGACCATCCATGCATGGATGGTATGTACATAGCCATACGTCATGACCCATTGGGCGTGACGATTTAGTCTCGAGAGGTGGGGGTTTGCAAAGTATACACCCGCCACTCCCGACATTTCCTCCTCATTTCCAGCCTTCACTTTATCAGCTCTCTTTTGTCCTCTTCTTAGCGCTCCGCGGAGGTCGCGTCGGCTGCTAGGGTTTCCTGCGTCGGCTGCTAGGGTTCAAGGCGTCGGCTCCTTCATCTGCGCGCGTCGGCTGCTGTTCTTGGTTCATCCGCCGACGGTGAAAAGGCCATCCGCCGACCACATGGCTGACTTCGAGAGTGGGTAAGTTGTCCCGTCGGCTGTCCGCCGACGCTCCCCTTCTTGAGTCCTTCATGTTTCCGTTTACTCGCATGGGTTTGTCCCTCCCGTCGGCTGTCCGCCGACTCTCCCCTTCTTGAGTCCTTCATGTTTCCGTTTCCTCGCATGGGTTTGTCCCTCCCGTCGGCTGTCCGCCGACGCCACTCCTTCTTGAGTCATTTAAGTTTCTCCTTTCTCGCATGGGTTTTCCCCCCGTCGGCTGTTCCCCGACGTTCCCCCTTCTTGAGTCATTCAGGTTTAGGGTTTCTCATTTGGGTTTATCCCCCCCGTCGGCTGTTCGTCGATGGGGAGGGAGTGTCCATTCCCCTCGTCGGCTGTCCGCTGATGGAGTGAGACTCTGATGGTCTAATCTTGTGATTCTGATTTTGCAGGGCGATGGTCGACCTCACCGCAAAACCAAATGGGTTACGGTGGCTCTGTAACAAGATTGTTGATCTTGAAGGAACAATACGAGCATAGGGCTTGACACCGAGGGTGACATTCCTTCCAGATGCGAAGATAACGGAGTGGGGCATCACCTGGCGTGACACACCCACGTCACTGGGCTTCGTGACCAAAATTGGTCAGAAGCAAATGGCGGGTGGACCAAGATTCGAGATTATTGGAGCCAGGGAATGCAAGGATAAGGACGACCTGTTCTTAGTGTTTGCATCGGTTCATGTGGCGGAGGGGATTCCAGTGGACTGCTTCGCGGTTGTATTTCCGGCTAAGAAGTGCATGGACAGCTTGTGCTCCAAGGAAGTACAGGAAGCGGCTCCTTGGGGCAGGGGCGAGAATACTACCGTAAAAAGTGACGACATACTCGGCGTGATTGATACGCTCGGGGACAAAGTGATGGAAGAGAAGACGAAGAACACGGTTAAGCCTTCACCAAAGAAAAGAGGCGGCCGCAAGTCTGCTGTAGAAGCGGGCACTGGTACAGTCACCCCCGAGACCGGATAGACACAGGCGACAGGGGAATCATCGAGAAAGAAGAAGGGAAAGGCAGCGGCTGCTGAGGGCGAGGGTAGGAGACAGAAGAAAGGTGGGAAGAAGGAAGAGAAAAAGCAGACCGTGGCGGAAGCTCTCATGCTCGCAAACAATCTCACTTCCAAAACGAAGGACACCGACGTCCTTACTATGTACCAGACGTTGGAGGAGTTACTTGGGCACTGCTTCCTCAACAAGCAACATGCCCGTCCTTGTCAGATTCCATATGACAGAATACACATAGCTCTCGACACATTTAAGTACAGAGCGATATTTAGGAAGAGGCAGGATCAGATAAGTCTTTTCTACAAAGGACTTGGAGCAATCCGGAAGAAGCCCGAGCTATACTGCCTTCCTTTGAGTGGTGACCCCAGAGTAAAGGATCCAATGACGGGCGAGATTATTAAGCTTAAAGGCTTGGAAGCAATTCTTAGACCTATGCCAGCCCTAACTCTCAAGTTTTATGTACCAAACGATGACGGCACATTTAAGGAGATACCTTGGTATGAAGATGAGAAAATCCACTGGTACATAATTGGGGGCCAGCACACGTTCGAGGCTTGTCTTGATTTGGGAGAGAAGGAACCACTGGACTCTCCTATGCAGCAATATTACCTTAACCACGATATCATTCCTGTATGGTCTGATGACAAAGATACCCTCATTAAGGTCTCTAACGCATTAAACATCGAGGTGAAGGATAAAGTTGCCAAAGTAAGTTTTAGGTCCCAGCTGGAGAAGATGCGCGCTAAATGGATCGAGAGGGGGAGGATTGACAAGAAAGATGACTTCAGCGCAGGGAAGGTAATTCACATCTTCCTCTTTTCCTGTTGTTTACATGTAGTTGAAAGTCGTCGGCGGCCCGCCGACGCTCAGGTGGTTTTCCGTTTTGTAGAAGGGGGATTTACTTATTGATTTCATTTTTTTCTTCCTTGCAGGAATTTTGCAAGGAGTACCTTAGTCCGATTCTCGGAAAGTCCCCTATGTCCCAAACCATCAAGCTACCCTTAGTCTTCGTGTCTGACGAAACATACAACGAGTGGCAACTGGTCTTCAACGCCTGGGAGGAGGAAAGGATCATCGGGGAGGACGGTTTAAAACCAGGATTTCCCCTAAAGCCAGCCCGCCGGGACATAACACTCAACGACATGCAGTGGGTGATCGGCCTTCGGGACCACGAAGCCAAGAGGCTGGCCAAGGAAATTCTGGACCTTAAAGTGTACGTCAAGGTCACTAAGAAAGAGGTGGTTCAACGAGATGGAACATCATTGGAGAATTGGTGTAAGCATGTGAAATACAAGTATGTTGTCCGAAACGAGCTTATGTGCATTTACAGGGGCTTCGCACCTAAGAAACCAAGGACTGGGAAGCATATTGAGTGGAGCATGGATGACTGGAATTCCCTTCAAGTCGAGAAGGGGTTCAATGATACGATGATTAGTAATATTCGGGCTGACTTGGAAGATAGTCCGGAGGGGAAGGAGTGGCTTAAGGGACGAAATCATCCGCTCACGCCGTCGCACGGGGCAACACCCGAATTCTTCAAAGACATTGTGTAGAAGTACTGGAAGTTGGATGTGGACCAGTCTTCGCAGTCGTCTGTACAATTCGATGCCCGGATTGCACAGGACCTCGGTGAAGTGTGCACAACTCTTGACGTTCGCGGAGCGTTCTCCTTCGACAAGGCGCAGTATGAGATGTTCGTAGTCTTTGGCTACGATCCAGCGGGAAATGAGATGCCGAACTTGCAACAAAGAGACATTCTAAGCGTCGCTGAGAGGATTCACCGTGAGGTAGAGGAGAAGGTCATTCAGGTGGATGGGGAGGGAGAAACAATTAGGGTGAATAAGCTTGTCACCCCATCCTTGTGGCTACTCGATGCTGAGTCCAATTACATTCTTCAAGGCGTGTCAAGGTTGACGGGTAGTTTGTGGACGGTGCATACTATGCAATACTTCCCCGATAGTTCCGCCGGGTTTCAAAGGAGTTCTCTCATTGACTCTAGGCCCAAGGTTCATGTGCCCGTTATGTATCCAAAAACAACGCCCGGGGATGCATGGAATACCTTCTCGGACTTCACTGGTTTGAAACGTCCGCTTCCTCCCTATGTGGACGAAGGAGAAGACGGTCTTGGGGAGGATTGGTCTAATGGAGACTGCCACGCTTGTTACTCTTACCTCCAATCTCTTTTGGAGAAAGCAATGCAGTTAGAGGACGTTCGGGTGATCAATTGCTAGGGAGGGGGGAACGTCACGGCCCTCGCTCTGGTAAGTCACTGCTGTCTCTTCTAGTCCCTTCGCTGTTTGCTCACTGATCGTCGGCGGGCAACCGACGCTCATTGCATCCTTCGTGTTTCTTGGGTACAAGATTTCCTTAACCGTTTTGTCTTGTTCTTCTGCAGAAAAACCATTTGACTGTAATTGAGATCGTGCGTACCGAGGAAGAGAGATACGAAGCGCACTGTCGGGTTCGGAATATGACGTTCATTCCGGGCGTTTATAATGTGCCCGTCGAAGCTCTAGTTCAGAGCACGCAGTCTGGGGCCGGGCCGTATGTCTCCGCCTCTGCTAGAGCCAGGAGTGGCACTCTCACGGCTGCCGACTTGGGTGTGAATGCGGAGGAGGCCCATTTGGTCGGGAAGGGTGGATGTATGGGTTCAGGGAAGACTGCGGGGGTTCCCTCACAGATTTATCAGGACTCCGACGACGATGTCGACAAGGAGCCACCAAATGTACCCGACCCAGACGCGGAAGATGAAGCTTACCTTCCAATTGGAGATGCTGAGGAACAGCGAAGAAACGAGGACAATCAAGCTGAGGCTCGCATTCCAACTGGAGATGCAGAGGTAGCCGAGAAATACACGGAGGACTTAGACTATGAACCAGAATCCGACGTGGTGCCACTGAAAGATTCGAATCCTCGTTACGTGAACCAACCGCTGTCGCAAGTTACAGGGGAGCAAGGAACTGACTCCCTCAGCTTCGGTATTATTTCTCCTACATTTCATGAGGAGGAGACTCCTCTCGCTGAGCCAGAACGTGACCTAGACCAGGCGGGGCCTCCAAAGAAGATGCAGGTTCCTCTAGCATCGAGGCCTGACCAAGAACTGGTTGTCCGTGTCCCTAAACCAACCCAGGAGCCTGCAGTGAGCATTGAAGGGCATCTTCCTCCTACTGCCGTCGGCGGGCAGCTGAAGGCAGACGAGCAAACCTCATCTAACCCCTCTGCCAAGTCCAAGTTGACAGGTAAGTCAATCGCATTCGTCACTCTGGGTGTGAAGGGCGCAACTCGGATGATTGGCCCAGATGAGAACCCTATGGGCAAGACACGAGCAGCAAAGAGAAGTAAGATCGATGGTACTGCTCACGATTCCTCTCTTGTAGGTAACTTATCCCGTGATTCCTCAGGGATTCAGGAAGGGGAGGAGTCCTCTAGGAAGGGCAAACGGAAAACTGCTTCGAAGAAGAATTCCTCCAAGAAGGGCACATCTAGGGAACAGCTCATGAGTCCCAAGAATGTGGACGCTCCAGAGGACGTTCTGTCCCTCCGCGGGCATCCCAACGGGAGCCTAGGTCGAAGAAGCACAAAGGTGGAGGTCAGTAAATCAGGCGGTGGCCCAGTCCATCTTTTAAATGCCTGCATTGATAAATTAGTGTAGTGTTCGGGCGCTAGGATTGTGTTAGATGTTTGTACTGCCAAATATGAATAAATTTTCGGTAAATGCCAAGTTGTACGCTCTCCCTTTTTCCAAATAATGTTGCTTGCAAGTCGGATGTCCGCCGACCGTCGTCCTAACCGTCACGTTTGTCTTCTGCTTCGTTTTCTGTCACTCCTGAGTCCGCGGACAAGGAAGTCCACGGAAAACTTCGCGAAGACAGACCCAGTGCAGTTCTGGAGCACGGACCTTCTCCTCTAAATGCAGTTCACAATATAGCCCCAAAACAGGCTGGTACTCAGGTACACGATCCAGTGCTGAAGTACTTTCTGGTTATGGATATTAACGGCCTGCTATTAGTCCAGACGAAGCAGGGCACTAGGTGGAATACTAAACTTAGACCGGGTTTAGAGAAGTTCCTAGAGTTCTGCCTGGACAATTTCGAGGTGGTCTTCTGGAGCTGCGTTCAAGAAAAGAGGTTCGAGATTTTGAGGACAGTGTTGGAGCAGCGCTATCCTCGTGTAGATGCTGAAGTGCGCTACAAGTTCGACCAGAGTTTCTGCGAGACTTGCGTACATAAGGCTGGTAGGGAGTTTTATTTGAAGAGACTCGAGACCCTCTTCGACCTCGATGACGGGCTGAAGGGGACGGGGGCGTCTTCAATTAACACTCTCTTGGTTGATGATTCCCCTTATAAGAATGTAGCAAACACTCCTTGGAACGCTGTGCACCCTACACCATATACCTTCGATTTGAAGGAGTCGGTAAATAAGAGGAATTATCTGGTTGGAGAATTGATTCCTTGGCTTACTAGTTTGAAAGAATCTAAACTCCTCGAGCCCGAGTACTGCCAGAAACACTCCGAATTTGGTCAGCCTTGTCTCTTTCCAAGGGATGAAGCTTATAGTCTCTTCTCTCCACACATTGATTGCCCTAAACGAAAGAGAACATAGGAGATGTAGAAACTGTTTTAGAGAACATGCACATGATTCAGTCGGCTGCCCGCCGATGGGATCTTCATGTATTTAGACTTATACAGTAAATAAAGTTTTCCTCCTTTTAAATATATGAGAACAGAACTCAGTGTCGAGACTGTGTATTCTGTCGTGGGTGTCTTATTGTATCTCCTATTGTGCGCCAGAGTATGTATGAATTGTGAACACGTAATTGACCGCTGCTGTTTACTTGGAATTTGTTGTTCATTGTTCAGGAGTCACTGGCGGATGACGACGGAGTTGAAGTGCGCTAGGGACCTTCCCTTTTTAGTACGCTCTTGGAGCAGTACCCAACATCTTCTGATGGTGATGCTCACAAAGAAGAGTCTCCGGGAGCGGAAGCCGAGAACGAAAGTGATGGGGGGGACGAGTACGACTATCCACTCGACGGGCCGCCGACGCTGTCTGCTGCACATAGCTCCGGCCGGTGTGCTATGGCTTCCACCTCGTTCGTCGAGACCAACGTTGCGATCTCGCGCACCGGTTCCCCGGGCGATGATTCCGTCAGTGTCAGCACTGATATTATTATGCGTAATATTGAGGTACCTCTCCAACGATACAACCTTGTCCTTGACATTAAGGGATTGCTCATCGCGGAGCACCACGGGTATATCGGTGATAACCTCAAGACAAAAATTCATATCCGGGCTAGACGTGGACTTCATTCATTTCTAGAGTTCTGCACGGTGAATTTCGAGGTAGTCTTTTGGTCCACGGTTTCTAAAAAGAATCTCGATCGTCACTACCAGAAGCTGTTAGCCATTCATCCTTTGCTCAGGAGCAATTACAGAGGCCTTCCACGATACCGGTGTGATATCTCGACAAGAAATAATTCAAGTGGAAAACGGGAGTACTTGTTGAAGCGTTTGGATAGACTTTTCTACGACACTAGGTTACTGGCTCGATCAGGTGCCACTGTCCAGAATACCCTACTGGTAGACGACCGGCCTTATAGGAATGCACTTAATCAACCATTTAGTGCTGTCCATCCTAATTCTTTCTTTTGGGACTCTGCAGAGTGCAAAGGACCTCAATCCACCCCCAATGGCTACTTAACTAGGGTAGTTACACCATTCCTTGCAGGACTTAAGCAGTCTGGATTGGATGTCCAGGAGTACTGTAGGAAGAATTCTAGCGTGGGGAAGCCACGTCTTTTTCTAGAATCTCGCGAATACCAGAAGTATAGGGAGGTTATTCCTTCTCATGCATGCGGGTTTGACGTCCCGGGTAATCCTGGATCTTGGTTTGTGAATTTACCTTGTCCTCCGGAAGCCCTTGGTACACATTTGTTTCCAGTGCTGCAGTTCGGTACTTCTTTTTGTAGATCCATGCATGACATTTCCCTTGCTGCACATTTACCTTTGAGGTTTCTTCAATGCATCGTTTTGTCGGCGGGTCGCCGACGACCTTGAATATAGTCCATTTCTTTCATATATTTCGTCTTGTTCCTTGATTTCCTTCACTGATTGCACTTCATATTCTTCAGGGTTCCTCGTTTTATTTCAAATGCCTTCACGGTCCACCCCATCATGTCAAGAAATGTATTGTCCTATGCGTCAATGGCCTTCTCTGCTATGTGCATCCCAGGACAGAGGCTTTGCCATGGGATACGCATCGGAATGTAGTGAAGCGCCCAGGTTTGAAGAAGCTTTTCGACATGCTTTTCTTGCATTTCCATGTTGGTCTGTGGTCGAAGATGCCCTTGGGAGAACTGAGGCCTTTACTCACACATATTCTGCCGGCCGGTGTAATGGAGAGGCTGTCCTTCGTGTATAGCAAAAGTGACCTTATCAACCGGGAGAATTTCCCCTGGAGTTATAAGACGTTAGGTCAAGTTTGCTCCAAGGTACAGTCTCGTAACGTCTGTAAACTAGATCAGGTGCTATTTGTGGATGTTGATCCGAGGTCATTGAGGAAGACACCAAACTGTATGTGCTACATTCCTTGGCCTTTTCAGGGTCATCTAAACTTTCCGAACGATGTCGGCGTTATACCTAACATTGCTACAGATATCCTTCCTCTGGTTTATCCCTTGCACAAGTTCGGATCTGTACCGGAGTATATGGCGCAGGCGTGTAGGCCGGGGCAAGTGCACTGGGCAATTGAAGCTGCGAGAAAGTTTGGACGTGCACGAGTGGACTGGACTGAAGTTTGCTGGGACTGAGTTAGGCGGACTTTTTTCGCCGCCAACTTGCACTTCTTCCCTCCTCCTGACCAACAGATCACCTTCCATTGGCTGCCCGCCGACTTGGTCGACCCGTTTGTACGGCCTTCAAATATATGATTTACTCATTGACCTTACGGCTATGCTTTCAGGGAAATAGTTCCCCGAGTAGGTTATAATGTGATAGGATTTACGTCAACTTGGTACATAGTGCTGGGTGTAGACTTAATGTTGTAGGACTTCATGACTCAAAGTGCTACGGGACTAGTTAGTTTAGCGTGTTCTATTATCGGCGGGTCGCCGACTGTGTATTGTACATTTCATTACTTGAATCAACATGATATTCTTTAAAGTATTCATTGTAACTCTTATTCTGCATCATATGTCGCAATCTTCGGGTTCATATATCCATCACTCGCAAATTCCGCCCATGCACATCTCGATGTCCAGTTTTGCATTTCATATTCTGTGGTATTCATGTACAATGACAGTGTTCATCTGTGGTCTCCATCCATCGGCGGTCCGCTGAGTTTGCATTGGTCATTTTTGATTTCTGGACTTCTTTTTGTCCAGAATTACCTAAATATTCCTTTGACAATCTTGGCGGACTTAGCAATTTTCTATTACTTGGACAAGGAAGTTCAGAGAGGTGGTTATGCTACCATACGTAGGGTTCGTATCGAGGGAAACCCGGAAATCCCACCATTCTCGGAGTTTGCTGAGAAACGGCCGCTCAATTGGTCTATGAGGCCGGATTTGGCACGTGTGGACCACAACAATGAATCTCTTGCGATAAGGATTCCCCATCCTGGTGTCATCCGCTTCATGGCCATTCATCAGCTGGAACATGAAGGATTCATGTATTGGTGGAACGGTGGGACCCTTCGAGCCATGCTACAGAGAGACAACAAGGCCCCGGGTGACCTCCCCAGCGACTACATCTTCAGAGGGAATGCAGAGGACAGTCCGATTCTAGGGAAGCGTCTCCAACTTTTCCGAAGTAAGCGTACAGAGCTTGCTTGGGCATTGTGTAACATCATAGATGCTGTGCACAAATACGGTTACCTCCACAATGACTTGTCACCGGACAACATCCTACTTCACTTTCCGGAAGATGAGTCCAAGATCTACATCGGGGTTTGTGACTAGGGCTTGATGACGAATACACTAGAGAACCAAAGGTCGCCTTGGGTTTTTGAGAGTGTCCATTAGATGGAGGAGACTATGAGGAGGCGATACTGGGTGGATCCTCGCGTGGTATACGTACACAAGGAAAACCAAGATATTCAAATCGTTCCAAATTTGACGGTTGCATCGGAGGATTTCGCAGCCGCGAAGATTGCGGCAAAGATCAAGAGGGGCAACATGTGCACGGCATACCACGAACCGGAGCCAGTAGAAACACGCCATTTCAGGAATATCGGAGAACTCGCAATGGTTTTCGAAGGTTACCTTGAGAGAGTTTGCCAAAACAACAGAGGAACGATTGGTGGACTCGGACATCTTACTAACCGTTTCAGAGATACACACAACTGGCCTACTCCCTTCGAGCAGTACCGCGTGGGTTACTGATATGGAGACACATATCTACCTTTCGGTATTCCTATAATTTCATAATGTTTTTTTTGTTACCGGACGGCTGGCATAGCTCTCAGTAGTGAATAGTTATATTTAGACTCTATATTATGATGAGATGTTGGAATCTCAATTTTTGTACATCGGTCAATATTTTGTTTATAAAGTTTACTTGCATTTGGTTCAAATCTGGTCTCTGTACTGAGATTGGTCTATTTCCGTCCCTCATACCCTCTGGAAAAAGGATTTGCTCCACACATCCAGCTAAAACTCGATAGTCTCAATTGTAATTATGAAAATGATGTGATATGTGAATTGTAACCAATATGCTTAGTACGTTTTAGTCTTAGAAATATTGGCAAACGTATACTAAACTTCTTTTTGTGAAGACGAAACCGTAAGGGCCGCATAACATGATTGCTCATAATCCCCGGTACAAACAAATAGCTTAAATATAAATATGCATCCCTCGAAAAGGATCATTCACGATATTCTTATTAATTTAGCAAAAAAAATATTTGAAAATTATTTTGCATACTTGTCGTGAGATTCATAATATTCAACTAGTCGTTACCCATGTCAATGGTAAGTTGTCATTTAAAAAATAGTGATATTGATATTTATGTGCACTTAGAATACCGCCAGGAGAAGATTAAAAAGACAAATTCCTTTCAAATGTCAAGACAACTACAATATAGAAGACAACACAACTACACTCTATTCCACTAATTCTATCTATTCTATTTGCAATATGTGGCACGTGCCAATTTTCTTGAGTCCGTACATTTGAAACCTCCATCTACAAAACTGCAAACTACGTACACACTATGCTTGCATCTTTTACTTTACGTTGTAAATTTGTAATATGCGATGTCCACATTAAAGACTCGGTACGCTCCGATGCTGTAGAAAGTACTACCATGCACCCCATTCTAATAGTCTCCCCTCCACCCTAATCCATTGTAGTCATATGAATGATAATAGTTCCCATCATTGGGGAGTTCGCTTGGACCTCCCCGATCGTACGTTTCTTGTGGCCCGTGCCCTGTAGAATTTGTGGAGGCTCTCAGAAGTCTCTCTCTCTCCTCCATCAATCTTCGATTATCCCGTCTAAGGTGAAATGCATGATTCTTTATCTGTAGTACGTAATTTTGCCTTGCCCGCTCCAACTCTGATTCTTCCTCAAAATAGCTATCTCTTACAACTCGACCGGGAGGGGAACCAAAAGGAGGAGATGGTACTCTGTCATCAGGGTGAAATACGTGGCGGTTTTCCCCGCTATTGTGACCAGTACCGTCGTTGTCATAACCTAGAGGTGGAGGAAATATTCCAGGCGGAGTCAGCGAAGATGACCTGTAATCATCTTCTGCAAAAAGGGCAAATGGGGTAGCATGACCACCATATCCGCGGTATGGAGGGGGAGTTGCGTAATCATCACATCCCAGTCTCTGCGTAACTTCTTCGCGATCTAGGGAATAACCGTGTGGTACCTCTCTCGCGGGTGTTCGATGGCGCGGACAAGCACTCCTTGGAGGACTCGATATATCCGACCAGCCGTCGTCATAGTTACTAAAGTATCTTGATCCCGTTGCATAATCCGGCCAAGGTCGTCCCCCATACGGTCCATATGCATCATCCGCAAAGTCATAGGGTAAATTAGCTCCTTCCGGTTCCCCGTAGCCATAGCCTCGTTCGTGGGGTCCCACGTCTTGACGATCTCGCGAACGGTTTCCCTCGTGGGCAGAGGTTTGTCCATACTCCTCATGGTTCGTACCCGATGACTCTCTGCCACAATGCCCTCTGCGATTCCTGGGATTTTCGTTTGAGCGACATCCTCGATAGTTGTCATCATCATCATAGCTTAAACGACATCTCTCCTGTTCTTCATCATTATATTCGATGGCTAAAGTTTGTATTCCTGCATCTTGTGCCGGTGGACTCTGACGGTTTGAAATATGTAGTGGGGGACAATCGCTATGTCCAACCCAGTCTGTGTCAAGATCCATGCTTTCTCTGTTCATTCTATCTGTCCTCAAGCCCAAGATTGTGGTCCAGTCAACCCTCTTGTGTAAGACTATCTCCGCCCACACCATTGCCATATTCGAATACAACATGATATGAGGTCGGGAGTTCTGGATTCGTGCAGCTCGAAACACCTCGTTATATCGAATTTTGAAATGATCACTATCACAATTCTCGATCCTGATCTCTCCCCGTGTTGCCTGTTTCTCCGCAGCCTCGGTACGTAGATGTACTGGGATCAACTTCATGAGGTGCTTCATCTTCACATATTCCTTGCAAGTTACCATCCTCCATGGTGATGGTTCCCCCTCCCATCCAAACTCTGCTACGCAATCAGGGTCCACGCGGACGGCCCCTCCGACCGCGGGTTCGGAGACGGCCGTTCCCGGGGACGGCCTTGTCCGACCCCGCGTGGACGGCCGCGGCCGACCCCGGGGTCGGGGGGCTGCGACAGCGGTGTCGGCCGCGGCGTTCACGTAGGGTCGGCTAGGGCCGTCACTGGGGACGGCCACGGCCGACCCCGCGTGGACGGATGTCGTCCGCAGCCGTAGGATCTTCTTGGCGGAGAAGATCCAACGGCCGTGGGCGACGACCGTCCACGCGGGGTCGACCGTGGGGGGGGGGGGGAGGGTCGAAGGAACTCCCCTCCCCTTGTGTTTTCTCTCCTCTCCTCCCCCCCTCTCCTCCCCTACTCTCCCTCCTCCTTCTCGTCCCAAACAATCCCACTTGGGATTGTTTGGACAGCGTACCTGTCCAAAACGGAAAATTCAGACATATCCCGGATATTGTGGGGAATGTCCTGAAGATCCTGTGATCGGGGAGGTGGGGTCGACGTTTAAAATTGGGATTTAATGAACTATTTGATATTTTGGTTCTTTGGGGGTCGATAACCCCCTAGGATCTACAAATAATGTGAACATGTTTTGAAGAAGTATATATATCCTATTGAATGGAAAGAACCGTAAACAGTGTGGGTATACTAAAACAGTTTTTACCAATTTTCATTTAAAGAAACCAAGTTACTCATGTTTTAGCATATGGTAATGAATTAACATTTTATAATAACGAATCAAAAGAGTAAATGTCAACAACGAGTTGATAAAAGGAACATCGCGGTGAAAATGCATTAAAAGCAATTCACCGCATAAATTCATGTACACACTTGGTTTTTCATGCAGTGCAACTTACGTTTACATGGTTAAGAGATTTGCATTTATATTTTACCGGTTTACCGTATCATCAATCTCTTAGAAATATAGATCCAGTTTCTTCTCGAATAGTGGTATACAATGAAAATTTTTATATAGATTCTTTGACTCTAGTTTTTTATGGAATGATTTCTCCCACTTTTATTTCTTTAATTTTACATACTCTCGTGCTTGAGTATTTTGATAAAATCAAAAATAAAAACATAAATAGTAGTTTAGATTATGAGATAAACAGGAGATAATAAGAAATTAAAAAAAAAAAAAAAAAAAAAAAAAAAAAAAAAAGAAAACATTCAATTCTCTTGGAATAATGGAAATTATGGGAGGAATAAAACTCAAATCATTGTTTTCATAACCAATGGTCCAATTCTAATTTCTCACGCCTAGTTTAGAGTTATATGAAATATAAAAACTCTCCTTGCACTTTTATGTCTTTTATTTTACACACTCCCATACCCTAGTACTCTGTTAATTTTAAAAAAAATAAAAATACTAGCTCACATTATGAGATGAGAAAGGGATAATAGTAAAAAAAAAAACAAAAAAACAAAACATTCAATCGTCATTGAATAATGCCAATTTGTGAACGAATAAAATTGAAATCGTTGTTTTTATAAACAATTCTAGTTTGTCACGCCCAAAATTGAGTTGTAACTCATATGAAATAAAATAAATAAATTAGGTAAGACATTTACATTATATACTATAGGAATATATGTTCATACATATACACTTTAAGTCTTTAACGTAAATAGAAATATGGAATTGGATTCCAACTTGTATAGAAAATACGTACAAAAGTAATCACTTACTAATGACACAATGAGAAATTAAACAAACACAATAATTTATAGAGACACATAGACTATAGTGTACCAAGGAAAAATTAAAAAGGCACGGCGTGAAATACTTGGAACTACAAGTACGGAAATAAAATTATTACACGAAAACGTATATTGATGGGACATAATTTTAGAAATAAATATATTATTAAAATACTAAAAATACTGATGAAAGATGTTTGGTGGGGTGGTATTGTTTTTAAATAGTAAGTAATTAAATTAATCAACAACACAAAGGATAAGAAGGTTGAGGATGAATATGAATATTAGAACTATAACGACAACGGGTGTAATATTAAGAAATAATGTATCGCTACACTTGAGGAAGACTGTGAAGTAGAAGTATATTCATAAGTAAACAGATGAGTGAACCATCGAAATAATAAACGAAAAAAATAGAGTTAGAGAGGGAAAGTAACGAAATTATAATTATTATAATAGATAGACGACGGCCATGATGTAGTGATACATGGAGAGTTCAAAACATATATATGAAAGAGGGGTACAGTAGTCAGTAAAAACTAAAGCAGTAGGATACATTTAGTAAAATATAATTTAAAACTAAAGCAGTAGGGTATATTTAGTAAAATATAATTTAAAACTAAAGCAGTAGGGTACATTTAGTAAAATATAATTTAAAACTAAAGCAGTAGGGTAGAATTAGTAAAATGGTGGAATAGTGGTAGAATTAGTAAAATATACTTTAACATGGGTCATGGAGGAAATAAATTGAAATAGGAACGTTCGAAAAGATATAAAAGGAAGAAATTCAACAGTGACATTTCTGGAGCTTTCAGGGTTGCAGTGGTAGATTAGACAAATTACACGTTAAAAAAAGGGCATAAAATAGAGGGAAAAAACATAGAGGAAAATAAAGAAGAAGTAAATGAAAAACATATTTGGGGGTGGAAATTGTATATAGGGAGGAACGTTAAAAGTACATAAAGAGATGGTAACCCGAATTAAATTGAGAATATGAAGCCGTTAAATGAAAGTATAATAGAAGTATTTATGTATTAAAAAAAAAAAAAAAATCAAAGCGGAGAATATGAAGACGGAGGACTATTAAGATTAAAATTTCTAAAACGGGTTTAAGTGGGTTGGATTTCAGCAGAGAACTTCTGGAGTGGTATGGTAGACAATATGAAATACGTACGATAGAAATAACGAAACGAATGATTCGAATAAATGACACATACATTAATTTGGGTGGAGGGTACGGAATAATGAGTCGTTGAAGAATTTAGATGGTTTGCATACCATGAAGTCTTTAAATTCATGTTAACATTAACTGCTGTTCTGATTTTAATTGGTGAAAGAAATTAACAGGTTTAGTTTAATATGTGGTTGGAAGATGTAGCATTATATGTTTTTATAATTTTGTATTTAAGAAGGGGGGGGGGAGGGGGGGGGGGGGGGGGGGGGAAGTTTCCCGCGGCCGTGGGCCGTCTCTAGTAGGGGCCGTCCGCGGGGACGGCCCTTCGACCACGGCCGTGATCGAACGGCCGTCGCCTTGGAGACGGCCCCGATCGGACGGCCGCGGGGCGTCGCCGACGAAGCCGTCTCCAAGGCCGTCTCCGCGGCCGTCCCCGCGCGGTCGACCGCCATCGGACGGCGACGGCCGCGGAGACGGCCGCGATCGGAGGGCCGCAAGCCGCCCCCTCGGGGGCCGTCTCCAAGGCCGTCCCCTCGGCGACGGCCCAATCGGATGGCCGCGGAGGCACGGGCCTCCGTGGCCGTCACCGTGGCCCCCAACCCAACAGCCCCCAACGGCCGTCGTCAGGTTCGAGACGACGGCCATTGGCCGCGGCCGTAGATCGGGGGCCGACGGCCCTAGGCTCGGGGGGACGGCCGTAGGGTTGGGGGCTGTCGCCATATATGGCGACGGCCGTCTCCGTCTTCCTCACTTCACTCTCCTCAATAGTCCCTCTCCTATTGCTACAGTTTCCCAATTCACTTGGGAGCTTGTTGGTACGTGGCGGTGAGGAGATGGGGGTCCATTTTTATTGTGGGGGGGGAGTTTTTGAATTTTCTGTATTCGTTATTTTGTAAACCGTCATTTATCAACTCCTTGTTTTCTTTAAAACAAAACCATAACGTTTTTGTTTAAAACGAGGTTACTATGGCGGATCCGCAACATGATGAGATTGGAGGAACCGGGAAGAAGAATAGGCCGAAGGGAACGTGCCACAACTTTTCATGGGAGATCCTAGACAACAAAAACATCGTAGCGGAAGGAGGCTGGGAATCTGTGGGGGACATTTACTGGACTTTCAAGGAGAGCAAGAAGTATGTGAAGATGTATCACATTGATAAGTTGTGGCCCCGAGAAGAACACGATTTGAACACACGGAGTTTTACTTGCAAGCCTTGGTCATGCATGGATGACCATTTCTTGCATCAAGCATATGAGGTCTGGACTACTATGTTTGGGCAACGTAAGCCCAGCAAAGGCCATTTCAATTATACCGTTTGCAGTATGGTATATGCAGAGCTAATAATGAAGCGGAAGATTAGTTGGTGTACGTACCCCACTACGAAAGACAGGCCGTTGCAAATTAGATGGATGATAAGAGACATTCCGGATTTATATCTGATCGATCCTTTGCAAGCAAAGAAGGTCGTAGCGGAGTTCCGAAAGCGACGGTGGCCACATCTAAAGAGCTTTCCAAAGAATGAAGTAAAAAAATTACAGAATGAAACTCCACGTCGTCCAGAGGAAAGGAAGCCCGTTGCCATTGCCAAAGTAATCGCTACGATGTTCCCCATTGCCACGGAAACTAATGTCCCTGTTATTCCTAGAGAAGACCTGGGAATCACGGTGAAATCTTCCAATGATACGAAGGGCAAGGCAGCCGTGGATGAGGTGGAAGTTGAGGTGGACAATGACTGTTCAACACATCTTACGGCTGCGGAAGCTGGATGCTCCAACCCTCGTTCAGTGGACGATGGTCCGAGTTCCTTGGCAATAGTACAAGTGCCTACCAAAGAGGATAGCACAAAGGATGCAGTTCATTCCATTTCGGAGATTATGGAGCTGGTGAAGTTGATGCCAAACAACGAATCATTGAAGGAGTTACTAGATTTTAGCATCAAATGGGCGGAAGTGTCCTCTGATGAACAGCGTGGGGGCTTAGAGAATACCACGGAGGGAGACGATGCAGGCAAAACCACGGAGGAAGTGCAACAAATTCATAATGTGTTGAAGATTGCACACACCCTGAAAGAAGAGGCTTCCGTATTAGGCGCTATGGCACCAAATCTCATAAACATGGCTCATGCATTTGGAAGTATCACTCTGGGCATGATACATGGTGCCCTCGGCTTTGAGACTTTGGCATCTTCCATTAAGCCTCTTCTGGAAGACCGTGTGAAATTAGGCGAAGAGAACGTGGCCCTGAGTAAGGATTTAATGGATGCAACGGAACAAATCAAGAGTTTGACTAGAAGGTTGGACCATGTGAAGATGAATTTTTATGCACAATTGGAAGAGTGCAAAATCTACCACCCGGTAGATAAGGAGAAAAACAAAACAAAAGAAGTGAAGCCTACGGTGAAGAAGGAAGTGGTGAAGGTGGAAGGACAGGATCGTGTTATTGAATTACTGAGCGATGATGAGGATTCGGATGACCTCGGCCTCTCTAAATATTCAAATAAAAGTGGAGATGGGGACACACAAGGGATGGCGTCTCAGAAGTCTAAAAGGACATCTGGTCCAATTCCATTGGACATTGGCTCTAGCCAAGCAACACCAAGACATGAGGATAAAGGAAAAGGGCCAATGGATGATTCAAAAGAATTAGACATTCTTTTACGGGATTTGGAGGTGGCTAGAAGGGAAAGAGACGAGGCCCTTACAGAACTGGAAAAGCTCAAGACCACAATACAGATGGTAGATGATACACCATCTTCCACAATGGCATTATCATGGCTTGGTTGGGTCCTCAAACTACGAGATAAGGAGACAATAGTCTCTAGAGCACAACAGGATATGAAGAAATGTGGAATTACTTCCATGGATGTCGAAGAAGCTATCCAATCATCTTCATAGAAGTATAACGAGGCAGCAGCCAAGGGCGGCAAGGATGCTACAAAAATCACAATATGGCGCGATGTAGGAGAAATGATGGAGCGCACATTACATAGTTCCAAAAATAAAGAAGGGGTCATTGATTGGGCGCTAGAGGTCGAGGAGGGGTGGATGCCGTACGATGTACTATCCTCTCATTTCGATGAATCGAAATGTGTGGTTATCCATACCCGCAAACCGTCGGAGGAATTTTCGAAGGAGACGTGTCCCATCTGTCAACAATATTTTGGGCCGGAAGGGCCTTTGAGATGGGAAATTGTAATCACAAGTTCCACATAACCTGCATCGCGAAGGCTGCTTTAAACAACAAACAGTGTGTTATGTGCCGCTCCTCAATTAGTTCACGTTTTTACGAGATGCTGGGACTACAACACGTAATGCCGCCTGGGCATGAGTTTGATTGGTGGAATTTACCACTAGACCAACTACCTAAGAAAGAGCTGAATTATTATGATTGGGGCAAATCACTTGCTTGGAACCCAGAGACAATGACTCACCAACTATCTACGGCTGGCAATGCCGAATTGGACGATCTTTCATGGATGCCACACGACTATGAGGTGGAGATGAGGGCACATGAAATTCCGGATGCCAAGGAGCGAGAATTTGTTTGTAGGAACTTCGGTGGACATTGGAGTATACATGGCAATCGCTTCTTCCGGTTTCCTAAACCGGAAGATGTGGTAGATGCCGGCGATAAAAGAAGAGAAGTAGAACGGGACTATGGCCAACTTGATGAGTACAAGATGTATGACAGAACCCCGGTTGGGAGGGCACTTTTATTGGCCAAACTAGAAGAAGCCATTCAGCATCGTCGCACTTTTACAGAGGAATCCTTCAAATATTCGGACCTAGACTACTGGGTGATCATTAAGAAGTCTGACGATGCTCTTCAGAAAATAGTTTGCGACTGGAGAAGGGCACTTCGTGCGGAGGATAATTCCTCTCGTTGGTCACGCAATAGGATTGAGAAGATTGTGCAAGAAACAGTAGCCAAGATTGAGAAGGCAAAGGAGTTGTGGAACGGGAAGAATTCCAAAAAGCGCAATCGAGACAACCCTTATGAAGATGATCCCGAATGGGGGGAAGATAATCGTCGTTTTTTGGATCGCGTGGAAGAAGAATATCGATCGGGGGGTACGATTACACATCCAAGCCAGCGACGCCAAACTCGGAGGTCAAATGCAAACAATGGACGTTGAGTAGAGTATTTACGTTGGACATGGTACTCGCATTACTTCGGTTAATGTGACAATACACAGGGTGATAGTCGTATTTAGAGCAGTATATATATTGGTTGCGTAGCCGGGTGTATGGACTTTACTCTACCTCTATATGTACTTGCAAAAATTACCTCTGGTTTTAATACAATTTCATTTATGTTTTCTCAGAGTTGCATTTGTGTTGAAAGAATTGTTTATACTTAGATGCATCGAACTTCATATGTAGATTTTGTACATTCATTACAAGAAAGAAATTGCGAGAAGTACAATCAAAGTATAAATAAGTACACAATGTGGAGGACAATATTGAAGAGGCAAGCACCACCGCTTAAATGAGATATAATATGATCATGGTTTCTAGAAATGGACATTCATAAAAGAGTGGCATTCTAGGGTGGTGCACTGTAAATGCTTCTTTCTAACTATCGTGCGCAATCATGCCACATAATCGCTGTCGTCCTTCACTTTGGCCCCACTAGGACCGGAAGAATCGTAATTGTCATCGCCATCGCTCTCGCGTACCTTCTTCACCCTCTCCTTAGTCTTCTTCTTTGACTTGAATGGGTTCAGGAATTTCTTTGGGCCATTTGGGTCATCGAAAGGAGTTTCTGGCTTCCCAGGATTGAAAGCCAACACCTTCTGAGTCTTGTCTACAGCCTTCCGCTTGGACATGGCTCTAGCAGGGGGTTTCTCAGGAAATATGTCCGTTTTTCCCAAAGCCAACTTCGGCCCAAAGAGATGCCCAATTGGAAGTCCGCCATCAGTAGAGAGGATGCCCGGGTCCGCTTGTTGGGTTCGGACCAATCTCTTCCTACATTTCTCCGCTACTTCAGCAGCCTTAGCATCTGCCTTCATTTTTTTAGACAAGTCAACCAACCTCGTGGACGATTCAAACCCACCAACTTGGACCCTAGTCTTTGCGGTTCCAAACAATGTCCGAGATGCAATGGGTACGGATACGGGCACATCCTCCTTTGTAGAGGGTGGAACCATTTCCTCCTTCAAACGGTTGAAGTCTGGAGAAACAACCTTAGAAGTATCAAGGGTGGGGTCTTCCTCTTTCTTTGGTACGACCAAACCTACGGTAGTACGAGATGATCCTCCCCGCAGAATCTTATCACTGTTTAGTAAACGGTCTCCATTCAGAAAAGAGGCAAGATGAGTCGTATCCTCCTTGTTGGTACCTTCTTCTTCGACATCATCATACTCGAAAACACGCTCCATCGGCGCAGGAACAGCGGGATTTTCCTTTCGGTGAAACCTCGAGGTTGTCGACTGGGTTGTCAATGGGGGGGTCAATTGATAGATCGTCGAAGGGTACATCCACATCAGACTCACTAGAGTAGTCAACGTCCTTGGTTTCCACGGCCTTCGGATCCTCCTTCCCCTCCAACTCCCCATAGAACCTCCCTAAGGCACTCAACTTGGACTGGGAAATTATCTTGGAATTTGTATACACAAACACGAGGTCATTAGCCCTTTCCAGAAGTAAACGGTTTCGCTTCCTGTCGTGGACAAAGGAGTAGCTACTCCAATTCCGCTCGCATGAAGAAGAAGACAGGGGCTGAGCTAAAATCCTTTTTGCAATTGGGGAAATGAATTTACCAGCGGATCCGTATATATCCCACCAACCAGAAGGCGGCAGTTGTGACTTAGAGGATTCACGTACGTCACGAAACGGAGGATAAGCTTCACGAAATGCAAAGAACTCTTCTATGACCACTTCCTTCAGTGTCGGAGGAGCCATCGACAACAAGACCTCCTTCGCCGATGCCATTGCATCAGTATCATTGCGAAGGTCCTCATCGTCAATAAGATAAGGGTTTAGAAGCGCAGCAGCACACGGTAAGGGTGATTTGACCATGGCTTTACGCTCGTAGAATGAGTCCTCGCAGAAATCAGCATTGTCAGAGTCTAGTTTGAAGGGCTCATGGCGTAAAGAGAGAACATGCTTCTCAAGGTTGCGGAGAACGACGTAGGCTTTACCCAATGCCAATTCCTTCGCATCAAACTCTTGTAGGGCATATACAACGGGACTCGTCATCCACTTGAAGTTTGCACATTGCTCCCAGAAAAGTCATCCAAGACAACCCTCTTAACATCGCGTGAGATCTTCGCTTTGTCACGGGCAGATTAGGTCTTCTTCGTTTCGTAGTTTCTCCAGTCAAGATCCACAACGCTTTGCTCCAATGCTCCTCGAACCTTCAGTAAACACGAAATCATAATGTAGTGCAATGCAAACCTAGTCTGACCAGGCATCAGCAAGCTAAGTTTTGCCTCGTGCTTTCGAAATACCGAGAGTGGCATTTGCCTTATCTTTATGAACTTAACCAAGTTCTTAGCCCGATCTAGGAGCTCCTTGACCCACTTCATCTTACTCCAGTCCTCTAGCAAAAGGTCCATCGCATGGGTAGCACATCCTTGGAATACAATTCAGAAGTGTAATGCCAACTTCCAGGAGGGGTCTTTTATACCCATCCCATGAAATGCCAAGGGGTAAGCCCTAAAAATCAAGGGAGGACGGCTGTCGAGGCCGTAAGTCAAGCGGGGGGCCGTCGAATCATGGGTTGTCACGGCCGTCGCCGGGGACGGCCCCCCCCACCGCGGCGATGGCAAGGGGCCGTCGCCAGGGACGGCCCCCTCCCCCCACCGCAACGACGGCAAGGGGCCGTCGCCGGGGACGCCCCCCCCCCCACCACCGCGGCGACGGCAAGGGGCCGTCGCCAGGGATGGTCCCCCCATTGCGGCGACGGCCCCCCCCTCCGTGGCGACGGCCGCACCCTCCCCCGCAACCCCTCCCCCGCGTTCAAGGTGTGGTTTCACCCCGGGGTGAAACCTGTGCGGGTGATTTATTTTTTCTAAGTCACAGGACGTCCTGTGGCGCTGGCGGACGTCCGCGGACGTCCCGACGTCCCGAGCGTCCCGGACGTCCGTGACAACCTTGGCGTTGCTAGGCATATGTGGCCGCAGAGCTTGGCTAATGCTGCCAATAACAACATGTGTTCCTTGTTAGTGCTTGTTTGACTAATGATGGAGCTTGAAGCACAATGCAAGTGACGCTCTGTATGTTTTACATACTTGAGGTCCGGAAGTGGCGCAAAACTTGGGAGGCTATTTGCCAACTCATGGAGCAATGGCGGGAGGGAGTGGGTTGGACACAATACGCAGGAGGGCGCGTGCTGACAGACTGCATTTGGTTGAGACTGTGCTTCAGTAAGTAATAGTGTGTTGCCGCGATGTGTGAGTGGAGGTTAGTGATGGCTTTGAGAGACGTGACAAAAACAAGGAACTACTATGTGCCTCAAGTTCGGCTTGACCCAAAGTATGCCCCCTTGATTCGTCGAGAAACACTTGTAGAGGCGCAAACATCCTGCAGCAGTTTTCCCGTGAGGAGAGCCGCCGGACACACCAACATCGATCTTTGGATTAATTTGCGGCTATATCTAGTTGATACCGCAATAGAGTGTCCTCCAGTATTCCCGAGCACTAAGGAGAGTAATCCAACGGTGAAGGGCCTTGTTGGATTACACGAAGCGTTTAGAAGTTGCACATGAACCATCGGCGATGGAAAGCACCGTCTTGTCATTGCAGTTACGAGTGGCAGCTTACGAGGTTGAGCTTCAGTAATTGCGGCTTCTTTGTCATCGAATTGGGTGTGAAGGTGAAGATTTAGCGGAGGCTGCAGAGGATCGTTGTGAATTGCAGAGCAATGTAGAGGCGCCGGAGGGCAAGTGTGCTGAATAGCAATGACTGTTATCAGGATGCAAAGAGAGCATGCAGGCTGACAATACTGAACATCAGCAGAAGGTCGACTCTCTAGCAGGTGATGTTGCAGCAGTGCAAAGCAAAATCCTAGATGATGAAGGCAACAATGCATGTGATGGTTCAGATGCCACGGGGCTTCCAACGACGTGTTCATCGTGGATAAATGAAGTGTTTCCATGACCTTGTGAGTGGATCCAAACACATGAAGTGGCACGTCACTCATTTAAGAAGGATGTTGCAGCCATCCCTTATTGCAGCAGTCCAACATTAGAATAATGCACAAGAGGAAAAGAAAAGACTTGCTGGAGATTCCGAGAGTTAGGTGCAAACATCTGTGGGCCTCGCTAGCATCTTTAGATCTGCTAAGGCTAGTGCATTGCTAAAGCAGCCTAGAATGAATGAGGCAAAGTCTACAGTAGAGAAGTTTGTCATAAAAAGGATTAGTGCAAGCATAAAAGCGCGGAAATTTTGGTTTCTCAAGTTCGAGGAATGAGCACTGAGCGATGAGCAGCTAAATTTCCGCCGAGGTTGCAAAAGTAAGCAGCCAAATTCGCGCCGAGGACCCTATGACCGTGGAAAATATTTTCCGCTGAGGACCCTATAAATCCATGAGAAAATGAAGTCAACAAATGAAATTTTGATACCAAAGTTGGTTGTCCACAAAATTTATATATTTTGAAAAACCTATATATGTTAATATTTGTCTTTAGAATCAGCAAGGTGGATTGTCTCTGTTCTTGAAGTTGAAAGGCTCCAGCTACTCACTACCTTCTACCCATAACAATATATAATCAAAATCATCCTCCAGGAAAGCCGGCGGTCCAAGAGCTCTAGTGCCAACATCAACAACGATGTTTGCAGAAGTCCATATTGATCTGAGTTTGATAGTGTAGTAATGAAACAGATCAAGTTCTAGACATGATATTCCAAAAGCACTTTCGACACGCCTCAGTGTGTGTACATCATCCTCGGTCCAGTCTATCTAAGCTCAATTTAATCGAATTACTCGCTCAAGTTGTTGGACATCCGAGAACATGTCCACCTCCTTGCCAAGCCGTCTGTCTTTGTACTTGTCGATCACTCTCAAAACAAACTCCCTCAACTTCCAATTATGCCATGGCAACATGTCCTGCATGTAGTGGAAGCAAAAGAGTAATTGAGGTACTAAATCTTGAAAAAAATGCGAACATCTAACTAAAATTGTGGATATACTAAAAATTGACAGAAGAGGAAATGAATCAACCGCGAAGCATTTCTGAACTTGGGACTTCGAAGACTTGATCTGCTCTCTCAACAAGGTATAGTTAGTGGACGAGGATTGAAAAGGTTGGGCAGAGAGGAGATTGATCCATGACCACAGTGCTTGTAAGAGAATGAGAGAGAAGATGATGTGAAGCGCTAATGTGCAATGTATGTTACAAAAATAAGCAAGGGGACTAGGAGAGAAAAAGAGCAATGCGTTTGTGAGATGTTTCCATCACCAACTAAGTAGAGGCTTAGCTGTTGGTGGAGGTAACCTCTCATAAATGTTAGCTCGTAATTGGAGGTTAATTATAATATTTTTGCGGCCATGTCAAAAAGAAAAGAACATAAGTGACTAGAGAGAACTAGAGTGACGCTGAGTAACTAAGATAGTAATTCAGTGCCTATCAAACAATATATTCAAGTAACTCAATATATTACAAAAGAAGATTAATTGAATATTTTTAGAGCATCAAGATCTCAATGATAGTTTCATTTAAGAACTTGTGTAAAGTGATTTCCACGGTTGGCACGCCGGAATACTAATTCCGGTAGAAAAATGATAAAAATTAAAAAAATTTGTGTTAGGAACACGGAAGTACTACTTAGATAAATGTAACAACCGGTTAAGACGGTTGGTTGAATAAATAAGAGAACCGGAAGGTCAGCCGTGTGAGATCCGGTCGTTTGAGTCGAAGAAGAGGAAGCACCGTCCATGTGACGGAACCCTGACCCAGCCGACTTAGGGTAACAGACGGAGGGTGCGATTCACGCGGGAAAAGTGGCTGCGACCATTAAAGCGCCGCCGGCCGCGACCGTTCAATGATGAAAGGCTACGACCGTCCGTCATGATGAGCTACGAACAGGGGGGAGTGAGTGCAGGTATAAAAGGAGGAAGAGCAACCGTGCTCCTCCTTTCTTTTGTCATTTTGTGGCGCGCTGGATCCTTGCGTTCCTCGGCGGAGTGCGTAGTTAGGGTTGTGACGGTAGGAGAGAGACGGTGAGACGGAAGTGTTTCCGTTAGCTGAGGGATTGTGGTGAGGATCGTGCGTGCAGGTGCTACCGGAGTGACAGTGAGGAGGACTTAGCAGGATGGGTAGGAAGGGGAAAGAGCCGGCGGAGGAGGGACAGTTGTTGAAGGTACAACGGGTCATGCCGTTGATGCCGGTAGACGACAGAGAGTGGGAACTCCTCCGGACCGCCTTGGAGGTCATGGACTGTGCGTTACTATTGGACAAGGCGTGGGGGTGGAGACATTCCCTTCCGGTACAGGAGATCCTCGTCAAGAACCCCGACAATCAAGGAACCATCCGGGGAGAACCGGAACAGTGGACGGCACAAGAATGGAGGGATACGTACGGCTTCACCAACGTTGGAGAGGTCTCAGTACCGGAGGCCCGGGACTTTGTGTGGAATTATATCACGGAATCCGGAGACAGGAGAGAGGGGTGGGACCTGGACGACATCAAAGATGCGAGAGCTCGGAGGGTAGTAGGGTTTATGAACCCTATTTTCCATCTGGAAAAGCCCAAACGGATAACCATCAAGTGGGCGTCCATTTTCCTCGGAGCCATGGACGGTGAGATCTCCGTAGACTGGGGTCTCATGATAAAGACGATACTCGATCGGCAGGTAGCCAACCTCCGGAAGACCAAGAAGCAGGCCACTTGCTTTCCGTCTTTGCTCGTCCACCTCTACCGTCACCGGGGGCTGTTGAACCCTAAGGAGATCCTGGAGTATGACAAACTGAAGAGCCTCCAACGGTACGCGGAACAGGAGGAGGTGTCCGATCACGAGGATGATGACGATTGTATGGAGGTCTCACCCACTCCGGTTAAGAAACCGCGTCCCAGCCCGGAGAAGGGACAGCCGTCCGGATCACCTCGGACTCCCACACCGACTAGGCGAAACCTCAAACCCGGAAGTCCTCAAACCCACTGGACCACCGGTCCACACCGGGGACCCGTGCCAAGACCTAGTCAACCTATCAGAACAGATGTCGGCATATGCCCAGTAGCTACAGGCGACTAGGCAGCTCGAGAGCCGGTTGGTGAAGAAGGTAGTTCAACTTACGAGCACTAACCGGTTGGAAGAATGCCTTGTCACCCTTCACAAACACCGGGATCGGGCCAGTCTACAGGCCAAGCACGTCGACTAGATGGATTGATACCGGGAGAGGATCAACAAGCTCCAACAGGAGGTGCGTGATGCCCAAAGGGACTTCCGGGACGCCCGTGACCGGCAGCTCATGCCATCCAGTCGGTTGTAGAGGTCAAGGCCACCTTAGCCCTTCCGGTGGATGTGGCCAATCAGTGCGCCATCTACCAAGCCTTCTTGACCCGCCAACCGGATCCGGCTCGGAAGTTGATCGTGAAATTCATGCACGACCTGACGCAGGTGATGAGGGACACTTGGTTGCAGATGAGACACTTGGTGGAGGTCATCAGCGCCGGAAAGGATGGTACCTCGAGACCACCAGAGCCACCAGCAGATCGAGAGGAGCCCAGACCATCGGCACCGACCATCGGCACCAACCATAGGTCCGGCACAGGTACTGCCTTTAGCCTCGCGGATACAGTCGACCATCCGGCCAGTGCAACCGGAGCCAGGACAACCGTTGGAGGATCCTCTTCCGGACACCTTGGACAGTTTGCACAATATGCCCAACCCAACTGGACTTGAGACTGTCAACCCCGAGAACATCTCTTTGGAGGCGGCCAAAGGTCCTCCACCGGAAGACTTTGTTCCGGTACAGGGATCTCCGGAACATACCCAGGTGGACCTCGACGTAACTCCGGTGGCGGCACGATCTCCCTCCCCGGCGGTCCAAGTAGGACGAGCCCGGAAGGCCATCGACCACCCGTCAGCTGATACTCCGGAAGAAGGCCCCTCGCTGAAGAGGCTGAAGAAGGGATTACAGAAGAAGGAACGGATGGATGGAACCCGGCACAGTCCGCGGTTCGATAAGAACACGGAGTAGAAGTTAGGATAAGGACCGGATAAAATGGCAGCGACTAACGATGGGGCTCAAACGCACCCGGCTGTCAATCCAGATAGATAGCGGCAGTAACTAGGAATAGAAGGCGGCCACCAGTCCGGGATTCCCAGATCCAAGATCCGGAATTTCAGGATCTCGGTTGGCCACTTGGTTGCTTTAGGACCGATAGGTTTTAGTACTTAAGCTGGACGTTTTTCCAAGGCCGGGGCCTTGTTTTGTACGCCGTTTTGTTGTTGCAATTGAGAATATACTTTTGGATTTGTTGTGTCGACCGGCTAGCTGACGGGTCCGTTACCGTAATGGTTTGTTGGTACTATCGTCTTCAGTAGTGTTCCGGAGGAGTGTTGAACAGTGGGATAGTTTGGAGAGCGCCCGGAGAGATTGGGAAGGTGTCAAGCGTCGAGTGTTGACGGTTTTCAGTCCCGGAATGAGCCTGGAGGGGAGGAGAGACGTACTGCAGCAGGGCTGGTAGTCTTAAGGACTCGGAGGGCCTTGTGTACACCGGAATCCGAGATCGGACCGGTCGCTTCCTGTAGATGGGATAAAAGCCGGATTTTATACTGCAAACCAATCCGGAAGGGAGATGATATAGTTAGGATGCCGTACAACCGTAAGGTGATGTCGTTGTAGTATGATTTCCGTATCCATAACCGGCACTAAGTAGCTACCCGGACCGGTATCTAGACATACGGAAGGATTATTACTCCACTCTCCGGGTGGTAGATAGGAACAGTGGGGTGTCCAGCCACTTTAAGTCACGGGACGGTGGAGAATTGAGCCACTTGAAAGGATAGACGGATCAGTGGGAACCGGCCACTAGTCTAAAAAGCCGGAAAATAGGAACAAGGCAAAAACTACCGGACGAGACCGACCGGTCAAGAGACGAAAGACGGTTGGATTCGGGTGGTGATTTCCGTTATGATCTAAAAGGAGGAAAACTATAGGTCTTCGTGGGAACGAACACGGAGTGGTTTACTTTGGAGAGCAATTAGTGTCAATTAAGTGCCTTCCGATGGAATACGGTTACCACGTCGTGCTACAGAAATGCTGAGTAATTAATAATTGCCAAATACAACAAAGTGTGAATTGAATTCAATGGCTAGATGTATTAGATTTAGGGTCTAAGCATTGCCTCTCAAACGTAATCTAGGAGTAAATAGTAACACGGTCTACAGCAAGATACACTGCAATTATTTATAATCTAAAATGTAGAAATATAAAAAATAAATTGGCACGTTGCAATGAATTTGTGCGCATCTATAAACTCAATAGCTTACCCTCAAACATCAGAGTCACTGAAAACATGATGTCGGATCGGACAGCCAAAAACTAGACTGCTATGTTCTATCGTCACTGAACTAGTTCTAGGTTAAGCTGACTAGATCAGGATGATATAATTTGAGGTTTGGCTCTCTTTGTGAACCAGGGATTTAAGGTAGTAGAATTGAGGGGCAGTAATACTATAGGGAGCACTAAAACTGCTGTTATTGGGGGGGGGGGCAATAACTCTATTTTCGATGAAAATTGCATATTTTGGATGAAAACTGCCAGATGGATGAAATCTAGTGGTTGGATGAAGTCTGGTGGTCGGATGAAAACTGTTGGAAGTTAGGGTTTCGGGGGCGGGGGCTAGGGTTTTGGATGGGGTTGTGGGAGAGGGGGCTGCGAAGCTCATTCTCTCTCTCTCCCTCTCAGTTTAGAGCTCTCAGATGGTAGTTTGTGTGTAGGACATGTTGTAGGACTATAGAGGAAGTGTTGTTACAGCAGGGTTCAGGATCCTGGAGGGTGGAGACAATGATAGTAGTAGGGAGCAGAATCATGTATGGATTTACAGTGTGTAATGGAAAGGAATTATTTATATGTGTGTGTAAATGGATGGAATTGCAAAAATGAGTGGTTGAGGGACTATGTTAGTCAATTCGCATGGTGGGTCTTGTAGATCTCGTGTTTAAATGAGTGGGTATCGTAGATCAGACCAAGGAGAGTAGAAAAATGTATCGGATCTAGGAAAATACTACTAGAGTTTGAGTAGATCTAAGTTGGCAGTTTCAAATCTAGGGCAAGGATTTAGGCCAGTTCCAAAGGCAGTACAGAAATTTTCGCAGGATTTCAAATATATTTAGGACAGTATTCATTTTTGAAGGAGTAAGAAAAAAAAACTCCTGTCACACTCTTCAATCATCTCTTTGTTTGCACTTTGTTTCCTTGTTTCTTTGTTAAAGAATTGAAGAATGGATATTGCTATGATCACCAACTTGTTCAGCCAGAGTTGGGTCAGGCGTAAGTTAGCGATGACTGACACTAGTGTTACCACACAAATGGCGGCCCGAACTGAAGTCGAGGACGGCATCAACGGGCCACGACTCCCAGTCTCTACGGTCTCCAGGGACGGCAACCATAGTATAAAGGTCTAGGTTTTAGTCGCCAAAGCTCTCTCTCTGATTCCGACTCTGAACTAGGCGCTAGGTTTCTGACTCTCTCTAGGCCACGGCCGTGAGCAAGAGTCTATTTTGTACTCCTGAAACTCTGTTTCTTTGGACGACCTTTAATGGAAAAGACTCTGCCTCGCTAAAAATCTACTGTGTCTGAAATCCCTTGCTTACTGCTCTTGCTTTCCCTTGTATCCTTCCCTCGCTGCCTTCTCTTCCACCCCTATCTCGCATTCAACCCTTCCCCTTTTCCCTGAACACCGAAGTGCCTCCTCTCTATACGCTGACCTCGCTGAATCCAGAAACACCAAGGACTTCCTACACTGTCTCTAGCACCGAGGACCTCAAGGGACCAAGGACCCCTCGTCTCCTCGCTGAACTAACCCTAACGGTTGGAAGTCCGGCTCCCCTGATATCCGGTAAGGCGATCCGGGTATCCCCGTGCCCTGCCGGTTCTCACATACCAACCCGCTTACCCAAACTCGACCCCAGTACTCGTAGACTCTCCCCTGATCATTGACTCCATAGGACCACCACGGCTAACATTTTGGCGAGCATGCTGGGGATGGAAATTTGATCTAGGGGAGATTGAGACCAACGTCAAAACATGCCTCCAAGGAAAGTCGCTGCTGAAGCAGCTAGAATTACTGAGGGCAAAGAAACTACAGTTCAAGATGACATCGATGCCACCAAAGAATTTTTACAATGGATGAAACAACAGATGACCGACTTAGCCGCGAAAAATGATGCAGCAAACGCCAAGCTGGCCACGTTAAGTGAGCAGTACCAAAACTTGCAAGGAAGCCGTTCTCAAGAACCACTAGCCGAGCTACCCTTAGACCACGCTGGACAAACCTCACAGGTCCCAGGAGGGGTGTTACCTTCAGCCACGCTACCTCGGAGAAATCCTACGGCAGCAACATCACAGAGTCTGGGCAGTCATGACAGTCATACCAAGTTGCCAAAGATACAATATCCCGTGTTCGACGACACTGACGTCCCAGACTATTATACTAGGCGATTCAAGGTCATCGCTAGAACCAACGGCGTGACCAACCCGGCAAACTTGCAAAACATTTTTGGAACCACACTGCAAGGGAATCACATAAATTGGTATATTGATTTTGAGGCAGATCATCCTCATTCCACTTGGGAAGAAATGGAAACTAGTTTCCTACAAAAATTTATAAAATTAAAGACAAGTTCGGAGATTCTCAGGGCACTAGGTAGCATCACCCAAGGCAAGGAGGAGCCTGTAGACAAGTTCTATGATCGGTTTAAACAACTGGCCGATAAACTTAGCCAGAAACCTGAAGAAGACTACTTGTGCGAATGGTTTAAAAAAGGGTTACTACCATGGATACAACAAGGCATTGTCATCCGCGGGGTCAAAACTCTCCAAGACATTCTTGGTGCCGCCAACGACATCAGCAGAGAGCTAGGGGCTCTCCAAAAGTTGCAAACCCCGCTCCTACCTTTACCAGTTTTTCGGACAGATACCAGAGTCGCCGCGGCACCATGCAACACATGCGGCAAAATACATCCAGGCCGGTGCTGGTTCGCAACTAGCACACCACGCCCGGAAGAAGGCCGACGACCTAGACCCACCGCTGCCGCCATGGAGGCTGAAGAAATTGGAGTAGACGCATTTCAGCCCGGTCAAAATGACGCGTGCTGGGAATGCGGATCACTGCACCATAGACGGGGACAATGCCCGGTATTACGCCAACGATGGGCCACGGCGGCCTCACCTCAATCAGACACGCGAGGGGCACCACAGCTACCAAGAAGGGAAGGCGTCACTATCAGCGAAATACCCGGTGCCGAGGCCAAGATAGCAGCCATTACAACCGCCGCGGTGTCAACAAGATCTAAAGCGGTCCCCGCTGAAGAAACCACCGACCACGCCATAGAGCCCAAGAAGCCATTTCCAGCAAATCATTGGGAACGGTTGCACCAGATCCGTCGCAGTTTACAAAACGAATTAGAAACACCACTGACGTCTGATCTACAGCAAGTTATAGATAGTACTAACGTAACAATCACGCTGTCCAAACTAATTCAGCTAAGTCCTGAACTACAAAAATATCTACAGCAGGCAGCATTACCCACACCAACCAGGGAATCAACCACCATTGAAGTCAACACAACAACCTTGGATCCGGACGCCGCGGTCATTCACATGCAACTAGGACATTTCGAATTAACTAATGTCCTGGTTGACGGCGGATCCGGAGTCAACGTCATGAGTAACCAGCTCCGAGAAAATCTTGGCCTTCCAATGCCCGAAGCTGCCAAATTCATACTGAGGATGGCAAATGACGCTCCCGTCACACCAATGGGAATATTGTCGTCTGTAGCCATCACCACCCACGGAGCAACAACACCAGCAACCTTTGTTATCATATCCATGCCTGAACGAAGCAAATTTTCCGGTCATCTTAGGACGCCCTTGGTTACGGGATATGAACGCCATCCATGACTGGTCTAGGAACCAATTCCGTATTCAACATCAGGGACGGACCATAGTCATACCCATCGACAGTTGCGTCACTCGAGCCAAAGCGGATCAGATTAGGAACCATGCTGGCACTAATTGGCTCCAAGGACTATCGCAAGAACAGGAGGCCTTGGTCTTCCAAGCCGACCCTGATCTCGTACCTCTTGCAGAAATTCATCTCGCCAGTCTAGTACCCGAACTAGACAAATTGGATATCCCTGCTCACTTTACACAAGAGATCAAGGAAACCGTCACGATCAATGCACCACCCGCTGTCCAAACATTAAAAGATCAGACAGTAAATGGGTGGTCACATGGAGCCAAGGATAAAGTGGAGCTGGTCAATTTAGGGACAACCGCGGACCCCAAGTTCATCAAGATAAATGCAGAGGCACCAGCAGACATCAAGAAGGCCGCCATTGAGCTTTTCCATGAGTACCGCGACATCTTCGCGTAGGGACACGAAGACTTAAAAGGGATCCCTCGAACACTCGCAGAACACACTATAGACTTAGTACCGGATGCACATCCTGTACAACAACGGCGCTATCGCATGAATCCAAATTATGCCACTCGAGTAAAAGCTGAGTTTGATAAGTTGCTAAAAGCCAAATTTATTTCCCCGGTTGATTCTGCCCCCTGGCTGTCCCCGATGGTCATCATTCCGAAGAAAAACGGCACCCTACGGATATGCGTCGATTTTACAAAACTCAACGCCGCCACGAGGAAAGACCACTACCCGTTGCCATACATAGAGGAAATAAATCGACGAGGTAGCAGGACATGAAATGTATTCATTCCTAGATTGCTTCTCAAGATACTACCAGGTCGCCATGGCCGACCAAGACAAAAAAAAAACGGCCTTCTCTATGGAATGGGGTCCCTATCAGTTCGAAAGGATGCCCTTTGGCGCCAAGAATGCCCCCATGACTTTTCAGCGGGTTATGGAGCTAATCTTTCGACCATACCTAAAAAGGTTTTTTCGCATATACTTAGACGACGGCACTGTCTGCGGCTCCCAACAAGATCATGTCTCACACCTACGACAGATTTTCGATGCCTGCAGGGCCAACGGTGTTAGCTTAAATGTTGACAAATGTATGTTTTTATTTTTTGCCGGCATAATTCTGGGGTATATTGTGTGTAAATATGGGAAACTACCGGATCCCGAAATAATATAGGACATACTCAACATGACGCCGCCGGTTAACCAAAAGGGCGTCCAACGACTTCTTGGTTTGTCTCAGTTCAACAGGATCTACATTGAGAAGTTAGCACATATTACGGCACCAATCAGAGCCCTTAACCATGCTCGTTACTCTTACCCGCAGGACTGGACCCCTGCCGCCCAAGAAGCCCTTGACAAGATTAAAACAGCCTACTCCAATGCGCCAATTCTGATCGCACCTGACTGGACTAAGCCGTTTCATGTTCACACAGATGCCTCGAACATCGCGGTCGGCGTAATGCTGGCACAACGAATCAACGGAAAACATGATCAACCCGTTGCTTATGCTAGCCGATTGTTAAATCAGGCAGAAAGAAATTACTCAACAACCGAACGAGAGGCCCTGGCAATGATTTACGCGGTGAATAAATTCAGACACTATCTTCTAGGCAACAAGTTTCGGTTCATTGTCGATCATCACAGCTTATCATATTTAGTCAATCAGCCCTTAGTCACGGGAGGAGTAGCACGATGGATTATGATTTTACTCGAATATGACTTTGAGGTAGTTTACGTACCTGGTCGAAGACACATTATCGCGAACTACCTTTCCAGGGACACCACGGCTACCCAGGACGGCATAGACGACTCCTTCAATGACCCATATATACAGTCGGCAGCACTCACGAGCGAGGACACCAGGGATTGGAGAGAGCCGTACATCCAATACCTAACCACGGGCACGTTACCTACAGACGCCACTGGCACCAGGAGAATCAGTTTTGTCCGAAGTACCCTGCCATACACCGTGGTACGAGGACACGTCTACCGACAAGGTCCGGATGGTGAAACCCGCATCTGCTTAGCCAAAGATCGGCAGGATGAGATCATAGCTCATCTACACGATGGCCCAGCCGGAGGTCACCAAGGGCCGGATACGACCATCAAAAAGATTTTAATGGCTAAATACTGGTGGCCTACACTGTATCGGGATGTTCATCAGTACATCAAAAAATGTCATGTGTGCCAAGTATTGACGACCAATTTCCAGTATCAAGGAAAAGTACCTTTAAAATCGATCCCACCCTTAGGTCCGTTTTTACGCTGGGGGTTAGATTTCATAGGTCCCATCAAGCCCGTTACCAAGCACGGCTTCCGGTACATTTTAGCTGCCACGGATTACACCACTAAATGGGTAGAAGCCAAGCCTCTACGCACTAACACCGCCATGGTAACAGCTAGCTTCATATATGAGCACATCATCACTCGGTTTGGCTGTCCCTTGGAGATCATGTCTGATCAGGGCAGCCATTTCGTCAATGCTGTCATTGACGAGCTTATGCACAACCATGTTATAAAACATCGCACGAGTACCGTATACTATCTCCAAGGGAATGGGCAGGCCGAGTCAACTAACAAGACACTGATCAACATGATGCGGCGATTTATTCAAGCCAACAAAATGGATTGAGATACATACCTCCCCGCTGCCCTATGGGCTTACAGAGTGGCGACCAAGACTGCCACCAAGGCCAGCCCATTCGAGTTAGTATATGGTACCCAACCCTTACTCCCCACCGAATATATCGCCCCCACGTTTCAAACGATATCACCTCGAGATTATACACCGCATAGGGTCCTGGCCGCCAGATTACAAGACATTCATCACTTGGAGGAGCTACGAGAATTAGCTCTGCAAAACATCGCCAAAAAACAACAGCTAAGTGCCCAACATTTCCAGGCGTCCAAACCTCCTAGACTGTTCCAGAAAGGAGATTATGTCCTATGGTGCCCCCGAGATCCAAAACAACGCAAAACAAAATTTGAAATCATATGGCACGGCCCTTACCGTGTACAGTTGGTGCTCCCAAATAATACCGTACTTCTTGTACACAACGAGAATCTCGATTCCCAGGCTACCATTGTCAAGGCCACGAAGCTGAAACACTACCATACTCCAATGGAGCGACCAGCACCAACAATGAGTCTGGGTGAAATCAATAAAACATTGGACACCGAGGACATCCAAGATGGTGAAGACTCTGATCCGCCTCACCATACTAACACCATGGACACCACGCACAGCAATCATGGCGAACCAGACGTCCCATCTGCCACAGACACCCAGACCAACTGCCCTGAAGTAAGTGTGAATCTCATCGAAGTTTCCCAATTTCCCCTTCACACGAGGAAAATTCAAAAATCTCAAAGTCATCATGGTGACAAGACTGCATCACCTCACATCTCGCGCCGCCTTGCTCGGATGCCGCCGCCACCATCCTCGCCAGCCCTCCCATCACATCCTGGTCGGCTACAGCCGCCAATGTCTCCCCTCCAGCCATCCTCCAAGACACCCCGTCACATCCAGGCCGCCTCTCTGCCCAGTCCATCACCTCAGCTCCCTCCAAGCCCACTGCTCAGGCCTTCTTCTCCAAGGACCAAGCCCAGTGCTCATTCTGCGCTACACCATCCTCATTTTCCCCTCCCTGCCTTTCGCTCTCGCGCTTGCTGCTCACCAGGGACGCCATGGCTCCGAAACCGCGCAAACCCGCTCCGCCATACTCCGTCCCACAGCAGATCCTCGACTGGAAGCGCCGGGCCGACATGGTCTGGACCACGAAGACCGGGTTAGTGAAGTATTGGACACTTATGGCAGGGAAAACAGATTTGGCACTGTGTCGAGAGTTTGTCCAATCCATGAGGGAGAGAAGTGAGGACGAGCCTTACCCTTCCGGCTATGTCGATGGCATCCTCGTGTAGTACTCCAGTCGTTACCTCCATGCGTTCTTCCGCTGGGACGGCACGGGCGTCACCGAATGGAGCCCCGCGTGTCTGCATCTGCGGCCTGACCTCCCAACTCTGGTAGACAACACCCCTCTCCGACCTGATAATTGCTATGACGTCTTTGTTTTAGGCAAGGTCCTCCCGGAACCCTGGTTCTCGCGGATCCGGGGCATACTGAGCCAAGTATTCTTCAAAAACAATTGCAACGTGATCACCGCGGACCAACTCACGCTGCTGTTCATGGCGGACATTGGGGAGAAGATTAATTGGGGGCTTCTCATGGACGAGAACTTCAGAGTTCAGCTGCGTGGACACCGCCGAGCGCAGGATTACGAGAGTCCGATTGGTCCATTCCTCACGGCCTACATCCAGCATTATCTTTCCTACCATCGACGTCAGAATCGCGCACCTGCTCTAGGCACGTTCCTGGACATCCAGCGGGAGATGAAAGCTCCCGCCGTCCCTGCCCTTGCACTCGCAGCACCCAGCCACAGCCACAAGCGGCCACGCGTTGCGGAGCAGGAACCTGAGGGGGCCGTGACACGGGAGACAGCATGGGGACCTCGCACCAAAGCATTAGCAGCCATCGTGGACAAACTAATACAGTTCACGCATACAACGGAGCAGGAGAAAGAGAAGCTAAACACGGCACACAAGGACCAAGAGGAACGCACCAGGAAGAAGACGGCTCAGGCGCTTCAAAACGCCCAAGCACAAGCTGACAGAGTCTTGGAGTCCACAAAGGCAGAGTATCGCCAGCAATTGGAGGAAGCCCAAGCCACACTCACCAATCTCCGAAATCGCGTTGCCAACCTGGAACTAGAGGTGGGAAACACGCAGGAACAGATGGATTTACTAGCCAGAGAGAAGACACACGCAGAAGAGAAGGCGCAGCGATTGGAGCAGCTCAACAAGGAGTACGTAGCACGATGCAAGGCGCTGACCACGGAGCAGGCCCCAACCATGAAACAACCAACGCAGGCGGAGCATGAAAAATTGCGCTTAGAGCAGCTGGCAATTGATCAAGCTCGCGAGAACTTCGAAGTCAACAAGGTTGGCTGGACACACACCGCCACCCACGCCATAGCTTCCATTGCATATCGGATCTTACGAGCTCAGCCACCTACAGAAGTAAATCCTCCTACCGATTTCATCAACGCCTGCATCGACGACGCCATGGCTGTCCTCGAATTGGAGCACTCGGACAACAATTGGGAAGCCATGGAGCCGGAGAGTTACGAAGATCCTATACCAGCAACCAATACGGACAAGGGCAAGGGATTATATCAATCACCACCACGAAGGGAATTGCCACCATCTTCAGAGTTGGGGCAGGGATCAGGAGCATCACACCACGCAACGCCAACAGCAGTCCTCCACGATCCTTCCGAGCATGTGGACATCCCCGAGCACCTCACGGACATCGAGGAGACGTCCCAGATATCACCACACCTCCACGCATCCCCCTTGGGACAGCCAACCCTGCACTCAAACCCGGTAAATTCCCGACCTCAGTCCATTAAATTCCACAAGGATGCATTGAAACGCATAGAAGAGGAATATGACCTAGAGGAGCAGGCTAGCGATGATAGCGAGGCTGAGGGAGAGTTAGCCACAACAGTAGCTCAAGTCACCAAATATTTCCAGGAGAATTCCGACTTAGCATCTCGATATACAGACCCCAAAGCTGACCACGTACAATGCCCGGCTTGCAACAAGGTTTTAGGGAAAACTCTGTTCGATGTGTATCAACACTCCGTGACTTCCCGAGCGAAGCACAGTCTAATTCATAGAGTTGTGGCTGCAGCTATAGCTAACTTGTACGGGGGTCAAGCTCCTCCTCGGCGCCAGGCACAGCTTCCTCGAGAAACAACACGCCCCGACAGGAGACCCACGCATCGCAGATCCAAGGCTTGAAGACCGCCGGCAATCTAGGGACAAATTGCAATCTCACAAAGATGGCAAAATGTTACCACACAAGTGGCGGCCCGAACTGAAGTCGAGGACGGCATCAACGGGCCACGACTCCCAGTCTCTACGGTCTCCAGGGACGGCAACCATAGTATAAAGGTCTAGGTTTTAGTCGCCAAAGCTCTCTCTCTGATTCCGACTCTGAACTAGGCGCTAGGTTTCTGACTCTCTCTAGGCCACGGCCGTGAGCAAGAGTCTATTTTGTACTCCTGAAACTCTGTTTCTTTGGACGACCTTTAATGGAAAAGACTCTGCCTCGCTAAAAATCTACTGTGTCTGAAATCCCTTGCTTACTGCTCTTGCTTTCCCTTGTATCCTTCCCTCGCTGCCTTCTCTTCCACCCCTATCTCGCATTCAACCCTTCCCCTTTTCCCTGAACACCGAAGTGCCTCCTCTCTATACGCTGACCTCGCTGAATCCAGAAACACCAAGGACTTCCTACACTGTCTCTAGCACCGAGGACCTCAAGGGACCAAGGACCCCTCGTCTCCTCGCTGAACTAACCCTAACGGTTGGAAGTCCGGCTCCCCTGATATCCGGTAAGGCGATCCGGGTATCCCCGTGCCCTGCCGGTTCTCACATACCAACCCGCTTACCCAAACTCGACCCCAGTACTCGTAGACTCTCCCCTGATCATTGACTCCATAGGACCACCACGGCTAACAACTAGTAGAAATTCGTGAAAGAAAGACTGCAAAAAGGACATCATTTCCTGTCACTAGAGACACATGCGAAAATAAAAGACGTGGGATGTTCCTGTCGTCCTGGGCTTGTTCCTAATTGCACTTTGTCTTTTCGCAGGCAGTCGTTGGGAATGCGAACTGTTTTGGCGGAGGAACTTTCAGTTCCGGAATGATGTGCGTAAGTACATTGCCACATCTTCGCAAACCCGATTGAGTACTTGGCCAAGCTGATATTCCAGTATTGGAGCGACAATGTACACCTCTTGTACATTTTCAAAATGTACACAAATTAATCCATCGCTCTTCGAACTCGAGACGTGTTACTGAGAGTCGGTTCCGGGGTTGCCGTCAACAATTGCCGAGGACACCACACGCGTCTGCGTGAGGCCATTTCCCGCTGGTATTAAACTCCCACTTGAAGCTTTTCTGTGCGAGTGGTGACGTACCATTTGGATCAATTGGAAAACAGGAAAATAAAAACAATTTTCTTTCTGGTACACTGCGCCAATCTCGAAAATAAAGCATTCACTTTAATTGGACCACATGTCGCACCCTCATCGGTTACTGATGCGATGGTGAAAAAAAATTTCGAATACATAGCCGGCTTATATTTATACCCATACTAAATACAACACTGTATGAGTTCTCTGTAATGAAAAATTCATAATTACAGCACTACCACACCAATGTGATTTATCAAAATTGGGCTTCTTCCGGGACACTCTCAAAGACCGTCTAGCAACATGAGAGAAACAATGAGAAACTGAAACTGCCTTCTCGTCTTGAACTACGACCTAGCTCCAAATCACCAAACTGCTGGATTGTGTACCGTAACCACCATTACAGCAAATGTGTGATACAGATGCCTCGGAATATTGTGGTATGAACTGTCAGCTAACCTTGTACAATAGTAAGTTGACCAAACCATAGGACATTGGATCCGCGTGCATCTTCAAGGTTTACTTGATCTGCGTCCTCAACGGGGATCATGAAGGGGATGTTCACAAATACATCTTCCAGGTTGACACGAACATACTCAGCTGGGATTGGACGGTTGTGGAATAAACCGTGACCTCCTAGGCTTTGTACTGTTCCAGCTGCCACACGTGAAGAAGGGTCTAGTGTGTCCGCCAACCAAACCTTGTCTCCTACTCTATTCTGCAGAATCGGATAGCCAAAACGTCAAAATGGAGGTGAGTATTCGCAGGCAGAAACAGAAGTGTATCAGTGATGTACGCTCTCATGACCTTGTATTCTCTGCTTGACACAACTTCAAATGGACTGACGTCTCTTACCTTATACTTTGTGACGTTCACTTTATCTGTTGATGACATTTCACCCTGCGTGTAAAGTTTCAGATTAGAATAGAATATGACACAGAAAAGCTGATTCGCCAGAACTTGTGATCAAACAGTTACTTCAAAACACATCACATATGCATGCACACACAGACTCCGAAGGTAAACAAAATAAATATCCCACAATGTAAATTGATTAGCGTGTATTTTGAAATTGGTGACATACACAACCTACTTCATACTGTCTGATAATTTTATTATTGACGTGGTTATATTCAACCTTCCTTACTTTGACAGTTCACATTGTAAAAGACATTGTATATCAAAGACCTCCTACTGCAATAAATCCGAAATCAATTCTGCAACTAGATGATGCAAAAAGTGCTGCAACTACGTATCAGGCTTCAAAAGAAAAACTCGACATTACAGAAACGTCTATATCCCATTGCAGTTTATTTGAGTTTCTAATAGTCTGAACAAATATTTGGAATAACTAGATCCGAAATGAAACAATAATTAGTTCATACCTTACTGCCATTTGCATTATCGAGAGCCTTCGTAGTTTCTATCACATCCTGCTTGACAAAAACACTTCAGAGTCAGGCGACATTTCGGCCTCCAAGGCTAAGTATGTCTAAGACTGAACGAAGTGGGACTATAGATACATCCGGTAGAAAAGGAAAACATTTAATGCCATCCATTGAATCGATTGTCAGTGCTCACAGATTCAAAATATTGTAGCTGATTTTGAATTTGGAAAAAAAAATTAAAAAAATTATGTGTCGTCAGGTATTACCATGCCACCCACGGACTTACTATGTAATGTGAATACATGTATGCTGTGGTTTAGAACTACCAGAAGCATTAATTTCATAAAAAATATAGATTGTCACAGCATATCAGATTTCCCCCCACCATACTGGACTTGTAGAATCATCACAAATTAAAACCAGTTAACTATTTACGCTAAAAAATCTGAAATGTATCCCATTAGTTAACATGTAGTACAGCGACGTACCTTGTCTAAGATCGATTTTTCCTTGTGTTCCCGTTCAGCAGAATAAGCTTCCACATGGCGTTTCTGTTGCACAATAAAAAAACATAACTTCAAATTTTTGAACAGCGGAAAAACTCCGACATTTCATGGAACTAATCTGATCACAATACTGAATACGAGACAAAGGCTTAAGTTTGAGTTACTAATCAATTACTTCACTGGGTGTGTACTGTTAATAACACCTTCGAGGGAATTTGGCGAGCCTTGTCACAAAATAAGTACTTCCTGAAACATCGAACTCTTACAAAATGATGTTGATATGGGTAAATACAACTCCTGTCTGTCATCAAAGTGTCTATTACTATGTGTATTACATTTTTTATTTGAATTATAAACACACATTATGTATCAAACGACAACATATCTTAAGCTTTGGATGATAAGTGGCTTCATATACGAATATAGAACTTTCAACTGCAAAGTGATGAAGGATCAGTTCTAGCATTTTCGATAGCTCACCTGAGTTCTGTTTCCCGTGTAACTGGACATTCGTTTATAGTGAACTTCTTTCACGGTTTCTTCTTCTTCAGACGTTGCACACAACCCATCCCACCACTGCTCGCTGCTCCCCTTTCCTCCAGAGCATCTATCAACTTTCGTCTCAAACGGAGCATCATTACCAGATGTCTCACCTGCGATACGTTCACGAGAACCATTGGGGGTATCATTTTTATCAGGATTTTTACCTGATATATTAGTCAACATAGATGCCAGCATGTTTTGAAGGCTCATGTTACTCTTTTGGAGACTGAGGTTGCTTTCCATAACCTCTTCCAATCTTCTATTCGTCTCCATCTGGCATCGTTCCATAGCAGTGAGTCTGGTCGCGTTCTGTCTCTCCATATTCTGGAGTTTCAATAAAATTCAGTGCGAGCACAATTCACATTTATTCGTTCTCTTGAATTAGTTAGGACAAACGTAAATATATGAAGGACATATGAACAAACATATGTTCTGCGTATAATAAACAACGATACAGTGAATCAAAGTTTTTATTGAAACAGTGGACTAGACGAACCGAACAAAAGAAAAAAAAAGGGATAAAATAAGGTCACAATAACAAAATGTATTTAAAACCGTTATATGGTATCCATACATGTATCGTACTGAACATCGCCTTACTGCAATTTAAACCATTTAGTGATGGACACGCCAACACGGATAGAATATAAGTAGGTGGACTCACTGTAAAATTCAGAATTTTTTTTATATGGAAGAGCATTGGAAAAACATGCAGGTGAAACTTGGTCTGTATGGTACTGACGACTGCCGTAACCTCTCATTTGGAACCAGTCAAATAGATGGTTCAGAGTGCTTACTGATTTCTTTGGGTCATCCCGGGTAGTGTTCACACCATCTGTTAAGTCAGTGACATCGGGTGAAATCTCACGACCACCTTGCTGTAAAATAACAGCCTTCACTTCAGCCAAGTGATAGTCGTAATTGTGAAATGATTGTATTTCTATTATCTGTATACTGACCACATACATAGGTTGGCAAGAGTATCAACACAGTCATTTCTAACTAAATAACTGGATAAAAAAAGCAACATGAACAAAATTCAAGTATAGATGAGATAGTTCACTCACCAATTTTGCGAGAGAGCCTGCATATCCATGTCTGCCGACTCGAGGGTTATACCCAACCTTACTACGTGTTTCAGACATTTTTTCCGACTTTGCCTTATAGGCATCAGAGTTCCAGTATTTCTTCAGATCACTCCATTGGTTATCTGAGTATCTCGATGGTCCTTTAAATTTCCCCCCATGAATTCTTCTAACTCTCTCCCGATCCCTACGAATCCATGTCCTTATCATTTTGTCGAATGATACATCTGACACCTCATTGTCAAGGAATTCAAACTTTTTAGACAGAGTCTCCCTTGGTTTGTTTCTCGAGTTCTCGTCTTGTTTATCATAATTTATGACACTCATGTCCAGCATTCGGGGTGTTAAGTCACGAACATATTCCTGCCACTTTAAGTGACCTTGGCAGCCACTATCAATTATTCCGGATGGACGCACCTGAACTTCATAAGGTTTCAATCCCATTTCCACTCTTCGTCTAGCTTCTTGGTCCGCTTCCTTCTTACATGTTCTTCTCACTTTCCTCTTCACCGAGTCTTCCTTTACAAATGATGATTTCGACTGTGTATTGTCATCAGTATTCTCATCCTTGTTCTCTCGAAATTCAGCGACGCTTGTATCAGGGTGAGGTGTTTCCATTACTGGTTCGGAACTAGGTTCTCCATTGTGCATTTGGACCGGAAACATCCCTTGCAAAATATTACTGAGGAAATCAAACATACCTGTACCGGGTTGATTTCTGGGTATCTTTACCCACGTAAATTCTTCTGGAGCTTGCATGTGGCATGTCTTCGAGGACGAACCCGTGTGCTTGTAAGCCCCCCTCGCGGTCTCTGAAGGTGCAGGTCCTGATTTTTGTCCATTTGAAGATGCCTGCAATGCTGGATTAGATTGACCTCCACTTTTATGTACTGTGTTTGGTCTCTTGAACCTGTTGTGTTCGCTAGTGTTGTGCTCCCGACTCTTTAAATCTTCCCCTTTTTTTTTCCAGATGAACCATCTGCATCTATAAATTACAACAATTGTTAATCTGGAGATAACAAGTTAAAAATAGACCATTGGTTGCGTGGCGTCTGGTAACGAGTGCATACATATTTTAGGGTTTCATAAGTGAAGCAAGACCTGGACAGATATTTACATATTATTAGCGTTGTACCCTAAAAATACATCAATGATTCCAGTAACATTACTTTATAAAAGATGTCTGGAAACATGTATATTCTAGCTGAATAAGGTATAGAAATTCTTCAGTCATTAATGCAAATTGATAGAGTCCTAACCGCGTTTGCTTAAAGCAGATGACATGTTGCTGTGTTCATCGCGCTCCTGTCGAAATTCCTCCGCAACATCTTAATCGCTTCTCTGATTTGCTGTAATCGCCCTCACCCGGCAGCTGCGTCGTTTGGGCTCAGACCCTCCGTTTCTAGGCTGTGGACTTTTCCTCTTCTTCCGTTGAGAAATGCCCGAGTTGCTATACAAAAGCATCCGCAAATAATAATTGCGCAAAAACAAGGTCGTACCACTTAGTGAGCTTCATAAAAAGCAATGTAAAATCAGCATAGAATAAATGTTCGACAAGGCACACGGAACGAGGTAAACCCTACAACATGTGCTAACCGTGGCAGACAATTCAGACACGTGCCATTTACCAAAAGATTATCGCTGTTCAAAAATAGGGTTTACCATAACAAACACAATACTTACAACTCATTTGCTAAAGATTCAAGTGAATCCAGATACGCCCTGTTCCTTGCCATCGTAACACGCCTTGCCATCTCGTACTCGTTCTCCTCTTCTTCCCCGTTCTCATCATCTTCCTCGTTCTCATCTTCTTCCTCGTTCTCATCTCCTTCCTCGTTCTCCGAATCCAATTGTTCTTCACTACCATCGGTGCCAGAATCTGCCAATGTTCTCTTCAACATTGTTTGAGAAAACAATCAACTCAGACCGTGCCCCAAAATTTAAACAAAATATACAGATTTACTTTTACACAGTAAGGTGTGACAATGTCTATCAATCTGCGCACCCAAACTTGCACGGTAAGAGCTCTCCCGCAGAGCATCGGTTAGAATTCTCGCATGTGGTCCTTAGGGTTTCAAGAAATCCCGAAGTGGTAGTTCAGTGGTGCTTTAATTAGGAACTTTTGAAGATGACATATCGTCCGTGTCAAAAAACATAGTCTTGAACTTGAAGTACCGCACAGGCGTGAAATCCAATTCTAAAAGTTATATCACCAGATCTCTCAAGTCTTCAGGTAAGCCGTATGCATGATTTCATTTGAGGGTGGCGAGTTGGAGAAGCTCAGATGCAGTTGTATTGAATTTAGTACTCACCTCTTCCTACTAGTAATCCAATGTTTCCTAGAAAGTAGTTTAGTTGTCTCCTATAATGATGTGGAAAAACTGATATTTCCCGTGACGGTGTTGTTTTTTTTATTTTTTTCGTAAAAAACATGAACTCTGCTTCTGTTCAATTTCATATAAATCAGAATCTTAAAGACATGTTTCACGATTCTATTAGGGAAAAAAACAAAGGAAAAAAAAATGCGATGGCAACTCTTATGTATAATTATTCAATTGTCATAAATCCTGAGTATTTATTATTACAAATACATGTGGATTAATTTGATAGTCTGTGAATCCGATCTCTTTCTAGTTCAGATCATCGTAGTCGACAGATCATTAATATTAGATTAAAAGTTGAATTGATTATATGAATTCCATATAAAGTGGGTGAACAACTTCCTACAGTTCCTTGGCATTTGTAATTTTTATTTTATTACATGTTTTGAGTTGCTTCTCATTCACCTATCAGAGTATAACTTCCACCTAGATTTTATTAGTTTACTTATAATTATCTTCGTTGTTTTACCTAGTCCTCCTCCCTTACTCTTAACCCAAGTGTACCGCATTGTTATTTGGAGTTCTACTTAATACTGAAATGAATTGTGATAGTGTTATACAGGTCGTTTTATTCTAGCGAGTTTTGAAGCGTTGTGTAAAACATGTCAATTTTTTTCCTTGAGGTAACTCGGTTGGGTACATCAACTTTGGTGATTAATTGTGATATGAACTGTCGGCTACTATATTTTTGAATACCAGCATATGTTCTAAATCTCATTTAATCTTTGAGACAAAATTTTTGAAGTGAATAGTTACACTCTCGTCTGTACATGTTTCACCATGAGTTGTGTTTTCTGAACTCCGTAGACTCCAAAATACATGGTCACTTCTGAAATATTGCTCATGAGTCACTATGCATGACTAATCAGTTTCATTGCTGATGACGATGATATAGGTTGGGGAATTGGGGAAAACAATGTACCATATTCCATGTTGCGGATGAGAAAAAAAAAAAAAAAAAAAAAAAAAAAAAAAAAAAAAAAAACCCAGGTTTGTATGATGGTAGCACCAAGAATGTACTACCAAAGGTTCATTGTCTATTTTTTCTGAAAAGGAACACAGCGAATCAAAATCTCTGACATATACGTGTAGCTTGTTCCCCGGATTTGTAATACCGTGTAAACCTTGATAATGTCACCCTTGTAACCATAACACCTTGATATTGTCACCTAGAAGTTTGGATTTGATTTTATTACTGTAAAACTCCATCGTTATTATCCCTATCACCCTTGATAATGTTAAAAAAAATTCGAAAACTGTAGTAAAAATAATGAACATATGAGGTATAGATGGACGTGTATAATGGGTGGATGGACAGATTGTAAAATGGATGTGTGCATGATATGTATTTGAGTTTATATCTAACACAGATTATATCACAATATTCACAGACATTCTAAAAGTGCCACTCTCAAGAATGCCACATCTAGGTTAACATTACTCTTTGCGATGAAACAGTAGTTTTGATATTCTCAAAGTTACTTTATTCCTCTTCCAATATATATATATATATATATATATATATATATATATATATATATATATATATATATATATATATATATATGTTTATTCTTTTTATATTTTTTACTTTTCTTTTTTTTTCTTTTTTTTTTCTGTTTCTTTTGTTTTTCTTTTTTTTAATTTTTTCTTTTATTATTTTATTTTATTTTACTATGGAAAAGGTGACCATCAATAACACCATAAATCCCCCCCCCTTGATTTACAACTACTCTTTTGCAAGTATACAAATTCTGTCGTTGATTGCCGTCACTTCCATGCTGTTTATTTTCATTAATATTATTGCATTGTTTATATAGAGAGCCGTCAGTTTGTTAATCCTTTTTGTTATCTTATAGTTATTTCTTTTTTCCTATATTGTGCACAAAGCAACTAATACAGAGATATCGAGGTTATCCAGTAAGAAGGCTCACCAAAAGTGAGCATCTAGTATCTTTCAAGTATTATTTTTATTTTTTTTTTTTTTTTTCAATTTATTTTTTTTCATTTTTGACACATCTTTCGGGTATTAAGGGTTCTTTCACTTGATAGCGGATTCATATTGTTTCGTCAGCTGCCTTTCTCTTTAAAAACATGCTGAAAATTCATAAAAATAAATAAGAGGTATTGACAACTAATGAATACTACAAACTGATGCCAGATAGTTGTCTGAGTTCACTGTCAAAAGTAGTTAAAAATAAAAAATAAATAAAAAAAACATTTGTGAAAAATACAACTTACCCATTACACCTGTTGATGTTGTCCTATAACGTTACTTGTAATGTCTTTTTAAGATTTTGGATTTCATTTCAAGGACTGAATTATTTATAATAAGTCATAAAAACTGAAAATAAACATTGCTTGAATCTTAAAAAATATGTGCTTTACATGCCAAAGACTTGTCTCGTTCATTTTGTTGACTGCATGTTTTTGAATTTAAAATGTTCACATGGACTGTTTATTTTGCAGCATGTCGACGAGGTTACCACTAACCGATATTAGACGAATAAAAGCTAGAGACAACAAGCTCTGGCGTCGTGACAAAAAAAGAGCACGACTTTACGGTCTTACAAGAATTGCTTGTCCCTGCACACAACATAATGGCGTTGGAAGAGCTTTCGGGTTGGATGAAGTACTACGCCATCTAGTGCATTATGGAAGGTCTCCAGAATGTCGAACTTCTAGATATCCTGAGGAGCCCGATTCGTCTGATGACGAATGGGAAGCGGCTGCAGCGGCCAATATTGCATCTGCATCTACATCACAAGGTCAGCAAGATCGAGACTCAGGAGTACAGGTTAGACAATTGGTTAGTGACATGCTGCAACAGGTTCAAGAGTTCGCTGAGACAGAGGAAAGAATTAATGATATTGCCAAGGATGCAATGGAGACAGTGGACAATATAACTGGGATTAATGTCAATCAACACCAGGGGGGAGCAGATCAGTCAATTCCACCCGAAGAACCACCAACCACTCCTAGATCAGATCAAGTTCCACAAGAACAGGATAATGAGCCACAGAACCAGACAAATCCAGATACAGTTGATGTACCCTCTGTTTCAGCAGATGATACTAATGATGGGCAAGGAGGCGGGACACATGGTATGGCCAATGATTAGCTAGAGCAGGAGAGATTAAAAGATGCCAAAGCACTGGAGGATGCGTTCAGATTACTATTTGATGGATCAAAGAATACAAAGCTAGGAGCCACGGTCATGATGGTGAATCTAGTGGCTACACAACCAGGGATAACTGAAAAAGCAGCTGATGACATTTTTGCAACAATGAAGAATCTCCTTCCTTCAGATAATTGCTTACCGTCCTCATTATATCAAGCTAAGACACTAACTAAGCGATTGGGATTGGATTTCAAAAATATTGATGGTTGCTCAAATGGATGTACTCTGTTTGACTTGGAAGAGACCAAGAATTTGGACCGTTGTCCACGATGTCAAGCTCCAAGGTATAAAGACATGACGAATCGAACAAGACCTCTGAAGGTTGCACGCCATTTCCGTGTCACTCCAAGACTACATCGGTTTTTTCGGATTCCCGTTCTTTCCAAATTAATGCGATGGCATAAGGAAAATGCTAGCAGGGATGGAAAGGTTAGATATCCAGCAGATTCCAATGCTTGGAAAGCTTTGGATTCTATGGATCCCGAAGTTTTTGACACAAAAGGTTTTGGATGTGACGAACGAGACGTGCGGATCCAGGTTTCTTGTGACGGTATATGTCCTTTCAAGCTCCATAAATCATCTTGGTCAGCCTGGCCAGTTTTGATTACACTTTTAAACGTGCCCCCTTGGCTAATAACCAAAAAATTCTTTGTCTTGTTAACCTTGATCATTCTTGGAAAATCGCAAGTCCCATTTGAATTTTTTGATGTGTGGATAAGGCCTGTAATTGATGAGCTAAAGATTCTCTGGGAAGGAGTTCCTGCTTATGACGTTATGAAGCCTGAGACAGATCGCATATTCAACCTACGAGCTGCGGTGTTGTACACCACACATGACTTTCCTGGATATGGGACTGTTTCTGGAGCTGCACACCAAGGATATGTAGCCTGCCCTCCATGTGGTGATCAGCTTAGAGGGAAGTACATGTATGAGAGTAGAAAAATGATTTACAGGGATGCGAGACGATGGGTAAGAAAGGATCATTACATCAGGTCTGAAAGATACAACAAGTTCTTTGATGGATTACCAGAAACACGGGATGCAACTATAGCCAAAAAACCGTCAGAGCAGCGAGCAGCTTGGATTCAATACGCAGCTTTCTTAGAGAGGAAAAAGTCAAAAAAGAAAAGGTCAAGGAGGACCGGATCCAGTCCAGGCAAGTCTTTCTGTTTTCATGTTTTCTGTTTTATGTATTCTTTTTCCTTTTTGTTTTTTGCACTATAAAATGCTAGGCTGGTGATGTATACTTCTATAGCCCCATATATTAATTAGGTTAAATTACAAATAGAAGGTATTACATATTAATAATTGTACAGCCAATCAAGTTCATTTAACTATTATTCGGGTTTAATATTTTATGGCAATAAAAAGTCGTGTTTACTATCCATTTTCCATTAATATTTAGCCAAGAGTTTTTGTTTTATATTCATCTCACAGTATTTCCCCTAATACAAAAAGCTGGTACAGGTGCTAGCCCATTTAATAGTTCATACCAGGACACTCGTGGAATAAGAAACGCAAGGCGAGGTCGCAGAAGAGTACGCATGCGCAACGAATCGGATTTGTCTTCAACACCTAAGACAACATCTCAGCAGCCGGAATCCCCTGGTTTAGGTTCCAAAAGAAAAAGGCCCATGTCATCTCCTTCCAGAGCAGGTCCAAGTACAGATGACTCACGTTCCAACTTAGGTTGTGACCAGAGTGAAGGAGGAGAGCAATGCATTGGCATCAACAAAAGGAGAAAAAGATCCATGACCCCTGATCCCTCGAAGAAATACGGGATTAAAAGATGGAGCATTTTCTACCAGTTACCTTACTAGGAGGTCGTTCTCTATGCTAACCTTCTTGATTGGTTGTTTATTGTTTTAGTAGTGGAATCATTGTGTATGCAATCTGCAATTCGTTTATGCTCAAATTTCCTGTTTGCTTTGGCTTCAAAAAAATATAAAAATAGAAATAAACAAATAAATAAATAAAATGCTGTCGCTTTTCAATTTCCACATGTTATTGGCATGGATTTTTATTTTTTTTAAACTAAAGGTGAGCACTTCTCTACTGGAGTTTATACTGGATTGTATTTGCTGGGATTGAGTTATGGTATGAACACTGGGCTCGTGCCTCCCGATTCTCTTTTATTTTTCATGTTTCCTTCTTTTATACAGAACATGATTTTTATTCAAATTTTTTGAATTTAATTTTCACTGTTGAACTATATTGCTTCCACATATTAAGGACTGCTTATTGTTCTATTAGTCCTTCCATTGTTTGTGCGATTTAATTTACTCTACGTTTATCGTACAAATTTGCTGTCTGCTTTTCAACTTCCACATTATGTAGAACCTGAATTATTTCATTTATAAAATCGTGAGAATTTCTGGGCCGACAATTATATTAGTCTACATTTGTTAGAATTGAGTTATGGTGTGACCAACGGACTTCTGCCTTTTCTTTCTTCTTTATTTTTTTCTTTTTTTATCATTTTCTTTTAGGATTAGTAAGTGGATAATACATGGTTTCTATTCAAAGATTTTCGAAATGAGTTGCAATGTTGAATGTTCTGTTTCAACATGTTCAGGTCTACTAAATGGTTTATTAGTGTTTGTTGGTATAATATGCTGTCTACATTTCAAATTCAGCAACTGATATTATATTGATTTTCTGTTTCCGTTATAGGTTTTCAGTAATCGACATAAGAGAAACAATTCGAGTTTACTTTTATTCATTTATTATTTGTTTTTTACATGTGCAGCATTTGGAGATTAGGAATACATTGGACGTTATGCATTGCAAAAAGAATTTTGCAGAAAATTTAATGAAAACAATTTGTGGCTGGAAAGAGAAGGACAGTGTGAAAGTGAGGAGAGACATGCAAAGAGAGGGGATAAGAAAGCATCTGTGGATGACTAGAGATCCCGAAAACCCCTCTACGATGCTAAAGCCAAAAGCGAATTAAGTGCTCAATGCTATAGACTTTGATATTTTTTGCACGAGGTTGGAAAAGATAAAAGTTCCATCGGGATATTGCTCAGAGATCGGTGCACACATTCGTCAGCGAAAATTTGGAGCTCTTAAATCCCATGATTACCATATACTCATTCAGACGTTGTTACCTCTGGCGTTGAGGGGACTGATGCATCCAAATACAAGACTGGCAATCATGCGGGCATGTCGAGTGTTTAGGCGGATATGCTACAAGGTTTGGGATCCATCACAAGAAGATAATTTGCGAGAAGACGTGGCCATAACAATGTGTCTAATGGAGATGACTTTTCCACCTACTTTCTTTGACATAATGTCCCATCTACCTTTTCATTTAGTTGAGGAATTGTTCATTTTGGGGCCTGTACAAGTGCGATGGATGTACCCCATAGAGAGGACAATGATGACACTTAAAAATCATGTCAAAAATCGTGCTCGTCCGGAAGCTTCAATTGCACATGGTTATTTATTGGAAGAGACTATGGGTTTTGCGACATCATACATGCATGGTTTTGATGTGGTGAGAAGGCGCGTGTGGGACGCCGACCCAGAAGACTGTGATGAGTTTGAAGAACTGGAAGGAGGTGCTACTGATTTCACTTTGAGCAGAGTTCAAAGAGACGCTATACACAAATTTGTATTACGGAACAACACACTGACAGCACCCTATTACAGGTAAGGATGTACAGTGACTTTGTGTGAGTTATTTCGATGAAAATATGCGATTACTTAGTAATTGATTTAACTCAATTGCTGTATGAACTGTGCACTTGTGCTTGTGAATTTAATTGTAGTTTAGGATGTTATATTTTACTCATATAAATAAGACGATACAGATTCAACATAATCACATCTGGAAATTCTTTTCGCCAACGGTTTAATCAGTAACATATATTAGGAAAATCTTCTCTGCAATTCAGCTGTCCGAAATTAGTGAATAATTGGGACACAATACGACTAACTTTGATGCATTGTTCTTAGTTCTTTCCTATCGTATTCAGAAAGGTGACCTTGCACTCGTTTGTTTGATTATGTTGCACTTCACATATGAGAATTAGGGACTGTAATGTGTCCTAAGTTTTTAGATTTATTTATAAATTTCTTATGATTAATACAACGATGTTTTTATTTCTTTTTATTTCTTTTTAACATGGCACTGAACTATTTCAGATCCTTATCAGTGAGATTTAAACTTTGAACTCATACTTTCAAATTAATTTAAATAATACGTTTGGATAAATAACTTAGTTTTCTTAGTAACATATTAAGATTATTCAACTGAGCATTTTTTATAATAGACATTTTTATGATGTTTTATTTGTAATGTAAGATTATACATTTTGAGTTGTTCTAATAATCATTTTTTCTGATTCATGTTGATTACTATGTTGTTATGGTACGAGCAAGCAGTGGGAGGATTTATGGAAATCAACTGGGGGAGCAGTCGGTCCTGTTGAAATTTGGATCCAGCGGAAAGTTCATGCTCAAGAACTAGATATGTCAGATCCCGACGAGGCTGATTTGGTTCTACTCTCAAATCCTCCTTCCAATGCTTGCAAACGCTATTTGAAGATGAAAGCATACGGAAATCGTTGGAGGGTGGATGATGATATAGGCAGAACTATGAAAACTTATGATTGCGGGGTGGCGTGCCTGGAAGCAAATGAACAATCCGCAGGGACAGGAAAAGACTACGTGGGAATACTTGAGGACATTCTACTCATAAACTACGGCGACGTCAATACTCCTATCATTCTTTTTTCTTGCAAGTGGAAAAAAAGGACTGATAATTTTGGAAATGATACCTACATCCGAGATGGAGATGGTTTTCTAGTTGTGAACTTCAAGTACAACACACCCAGAACCGTAGACCCGTACGTTTGTCCGAGTCAATGCACGCAGGTTTTCTACTCAGACGATGATCTTCGCGGAACGGAATGGAAGGTAGTATTGCGCAAAGAAGCTAGGTCTAGGCGAAAGGTTGAAGAAGATGATGACGTTTACATTACTACAAATGTACAATCATCAGGGGCATTACCGAGTAGCACATTCATTAATCCCCCTTCCGAGGCTGATCTGGCAGGGGCAATCATCCTCAATGACACTGAAAATGCAATTGCTCTACAGAGCTTTGAGTTAATACAGAGGAGTGTACGTGAACGACCTCAAGCAGGGGATCATCCTGCAAAAAGGAGAAAGGTCAATCGGGCACCAACTAACAGAACAGATGCATAGCTTAAATCACACTAGGATACATTGGCTCTGAGATATAAATTTTTTAAAGTTTTTTCTGAAAATCTGGTAGTCGGTTTTTATTTCTATTTATTTCTACATGTAAGGCACGTTTCAACAATGTGCGTTCAGATTGCTATTTCAGTTTACATGTGAAAATGTTGTAACTCTTATTTATGAGATTGATTAGAGTGATTTATATACATGCGTACACCAGGGCTAATAGCTGGATTTGTGAATAAGTTCTGTACATAAAAATTTTGCTAAAATATTCGATGGTATTCAGAAGAGGTGAAGACACATTTCAAACGTTTAGTTTTCATGTTGATTCAAAGACATGGGAGGGGTTAGGACTAACTGGACTGGCTTAGTATGATATATGTGAAAAAAATGAATTGTTGGGTTTTTTTTTTTTTTTTTTTTTTTTTTTTTTTTTTTTTTTTTTTTTTTTTGGTACTGTATGAGCCAATGGAGTTTGTAAGTATGTCTTGATACCCAAAAAAACTTAAAGCAGCGACATGTACATTTAAAATAAGCAAGTTTAATAAATAACACGTTCGTTTGATAATATAGGAAGACAATTAATAACTTAATTTGTCAATTCAAAGAAGACGTAGCATATGATGACTGGACAAATTACAGAAATTACAAAACGCGTGTTCACCTATCCTAATCGCCTTTCTAATAATACAAAGACTTTGTATTTGAGTAACTTCCAAAATTGGAGGTATCTATACCATGAGAGTTTAATGTGTCTACTTTCATAGTCGTCCTTAAACACTATAGTACATCATATCTTGATTGGATGAATGATGTACTATACAAAATATAAGAAGGAATAGTTTAGAATTCATCTTGATTAGCACACAATAATAGGAATATTATCTTCTTTAATTATATCTTTAAACTGTTATGAGTGATTTCTATTTAAAAAAATAAAATGATCGTGGGTAGAATTGTCACACAGCCTAGGTTTTTGTGAATGACTTTTCCAAGGTCATTGTGTTATACATTTATTGGTTATTATTTTCGCATTGTATCTTAACCGTTTTGAATTGTGAGAGGGATATTAGTATTTGACATGGATTTCTCTTCCAGTCTTGTTATTTTGATTTAAATTAATTTTATTTATAACTATTTTTCATGTTTGTAGTTTCAATTCATTTCAAATACATTGCTGACATATTTAATTCTTAGGAAAAATTAAACTAAACAGCTATTCATTTAAAACATATATTGTATTTGATAACATATATATTAGAAGGTGAGAAGTCCCCAGGGCAGAGGGAAATTTTGATTACGAAGCCAATCTTCATATAGTCTTTCCATGCTCTGTACATCATAGATGGTTTAAAATATTTTTTTTAAACAGTGTCACACATGCACACGGAGACATAATGTTCACATATGTGAACGTTAATTACAAGTGTATGTCAGAGTATAGACAAAGAGGGAATAGATTCTTGGAAGTGAAAGCGAGAAAGAAAAACAGGGGAAGTGAATAACTTAAGTGAATGTTTTAGACACCCAACTGGTGCAGTTTCAGGATGTAGCAATTGGGTGGTTAAAAAAAAGGTATTGCTTTCGAATATGTTAGAATACCAATGTGATGTTCAATTTGTGATGCTCATCATCTGAAATAAAACTATCATTGAGAAGGAAGGCAATATTAATTCTCTGTTCCAGACAATTTAATGGAATATCATGCATTGATATGAATTTCTGACAAATATTGCTGATTTAAATTCGAGTGGCCCATAAAAAATTGGAAAAAGATTGTGAATCACATTGAAGTATTCACACCTGTCAGATGTATTAGCTAGCACTGCACAATGTCAAATAAAAACCGTGTGGTGGACATTTGGTCTTGAAAAATTAATTGAATTATCAATTAAAAAAAATTTAATTGGAGCATGGCGGGGCTATCATTTACAAATATAGAATTTGACCTTCATCAAAGATGTGAATATATCATCCAATTAACTGAAGCAGAGAAGATTTCTCATTGCAGAGAAGAATCTATACACTCCCCAATTGTATCCTTTGGATGGACGCATAAAGCTATATTCGAATAGGATCCACAAAAAAGTACTTCTATGCCCTACCAAATTGCAATTCCAATGTCATTTTAACAATTATTTTTGAAAATAACATTATTTATATAAATTGACTACATGTGATAATTTGTTGTACTACAGTAATCGGAATGTAACATTTGTTTTTGTTTTATTTGTTGGGTATTACAATTGAGATGGTTTTTACAAAATCACATTCACAAATGACCCCATTAAAAACGTAAAGTTAGGTAACACATAATGAGACATCAACACTTTAATGTTAGCCTAATATTTTATTTTATTTTATTTTATTTTATTTTTAAGCAAATGAAGAGAAATTCATTGCAAGAAGAAACCAGTACAAACCCTCATCAGACAAAACGTCTAATTTTAGCCTAATTTGAATTGGTTAATTTAGCATTTTGATAGTTCCCTCTAGTCACTCTATAGTGAAAATCTAGTCCAAAACTATTTGTTCTGTTGGAATTCCAAATTTTAAAAACATGTTCCACAAACGATGCTTAGTATAAGCTTTTTTCCATTCAAAAACTACACATTTGCAATATTATGTATTTCCTTGTTCATTGATACTTAGATTCTATGTAAACCACCTAATATACCTTTCTGGTCTATTGTTTGTCATGAAACACAAAAGAAAATGACAAAAGATATCCAAAAGCGAATCTTACAGTTCTTTATTAAAAAATGGCAGTTTTGACAATAATTAAGGTGTCGAAAAGGCAAACAGAACTAAGTGAAGTATTTTTTTGGAAACAAATAAACATAACATGCGTAGTGCTAAAAATGTCTTAAATAAAATCATTTACTTCAATTGAATAATTGAAACATTGAATAATGTTATCTACTACTATGAGGTCCTCCTATTTATATTATGTATTTATCCATGTGGGCTATGTCTTTTTAATATCTTAATCCTCCAAAATTCTACAACGACATCATGTACGAATTGAAATTTATGAAGATTTTTATAGGCACTGTTTCTTACAAAAAATGCAACTTTTTGGACTATCATCTATAAATAGCACACCATTGAAATCCATTTTAAAAATTACACACTGAGATGGAGAACAGTCATTGGAAGAATCATCATCTCAGTATAATGAACGCCTAGTAATAGTTAAAAAATGGTTGTCCCGATCATTAGTTTCTGCAGCATTAGTGTTAATAAAAGTAATTTCGATAATGTTAATCTTTTTGTCCAAAATTTTTATTTGTTTATAAATTTAACAATCCGAACACAAAGAAAATACACGAAATATCAAATGCAAAGTAAGGAGCTTATTAGAATTTATGTGAAGAACTTATCCAAAACACTTCTTCAAAATATACTCTAGGATAAATTAGAGTAATTAGATAATGTGTATGATATGTGTTGCTCCTACTTATATATCTTTTGATTCATTGTTTCAAATGTACGATGCAAACAATTTATTACGTGTCCATGTTCTGGTTACAGACATCAATTTTTTCCTTATCACACATTGTACAAATTGGTCAAGGCACATCAATTATTATCCAAATTTGTATTTAATGTTATGAAATCCTACCTATTTTTCCAGGATTCAATTTATAGTGAAATGTTGAAAAATGGTTAGCAATATTGATTTATTCATTTTTTGAAAAAAACAGACCCTAGGGAGAAAATTGACTTTTACAACGAAATATAAAATTATGTGCTTTGACTGTTTTCGGAAAAGCTCGTTGATATTTTCAGCATCAGGTAATAATACAAAAACTAAAATTTCATTGGTTTCTTCGTGAGTAATGTGTTACAGCTTTATCTTATTTATTTGTTTTTATTTTAATTTTAGGGAGCATAAAGAAATTAATTGCAAAGATCTAATTTATTGTTTTCTTCCCTCAAAATGTGTACGTATGGTTCACAATGTAATGGCCTTTCATTTATTAGAAAACCACTTCTCTGGGACACTAATAAATAAACAGGACCTTACCAATCTAATCAGAAGCTCTGGATTGTAGTTTCACATATTACAATAGAGGCACTTCAGAATCATTAATGAAGGGGACCATAACCATCCAGTACAACGACATCAATACCACCGAGAATGTCGAGTTCGTTATTAAGTTGTCCCATAGACCTCTATTCCAGGAAATAGTGACCTCTGTTCTCACTACTCACGAATTCGCGGAACTTTCCAGACCTGAATCGCTCCTTGAATCTTTGTTGTCTCTCTCAAGCTCTCACTTTTCTACTTCGTCGTCGTCCGATTCTCACTGTCTCTATGCATTCGACTCACACTCCAACTTACAGTGCCTAATTTCTTGCGAAGCAACTCTAAGATGACCATGCCTCCGAAGGATAGCAAGCGCGGAGTGAAGCGCATTCAACCCAAAACACACATATTCTCTTTTTGTGTTCCTCACGACAATTACGAACAAAGCCATTTACCTGTTTGGAAGGATGCTGCTCGACGTAGAGGAGGCAGATACCAGCATTTGAAGGATGCTCCGGAGCGATTCTGTTGTCTGGACAATTGGATTCAGAGGGTTCGTGAGTTTCAGAGGGTGACAGGGCTGCAGTGTCCGGATTTTCTCTCGGTGACGCTACTCTGTACCCCGGACTGGGATGGGAACTGGTCTACTCGGGCGATCCTATGCTTCCAAGCAGTAGCGAATGCGAGTGGGATTTTCCACCCACCTCGCATTCCTGGATGGACACAACCCCCTGCAGTTGTTGTAGTCTTCCCACCCGCAACTGCTGACATTTCGACTCCCGGTACTCCGTCGTGTGTTCCTCCCACAACACTTGTTCCAGGACCCACATTAGATCATATCCATTGTTCCCCTCCAACTTCTCAAGCTGCTCCACCCACGGCACTTGTTGGAGATTTCTTATCAACTCCTGTCAACCTCCCTCATGCAACGTCCTCCGCTGTGCCTCTCGCAATTCCTTTGGAGAACCCCCCCGCAACTCCTGTCAATTTATCCCCCGCAGCTCAAACTACGGTTCCTCTCACACAATCAGTCGCAGATGTTTCCGCAGTTGAGGCAGACATTACCCCTCCCCATCGTCATGTTCGCCCTCGTATTTCTGTGGATAGAGAAGAACAGGTTGTCTTGAGCAGCATCAACGTAGAAGTGCCTCCTTCAGCGGCGAAAAGCCATACGTCGCAGGAGAAGGTTTGCGCCCCCATTCCGACGTTGTAGCTGACACCCGCAGAAGCTACTGGTACTCGTCCCGTCAGGTACGTTTTCCTCGTTGTTAGTGTGTTGAGTTTTTTGTATGGCTCATTAAACTTGCGAAAACAACAGTCCTTCTCAAAGCTGTAGTATACATCATTCGGAGGTAAAATTTAGATTTTCAGATTCACACTGTAATAAATTAGGTTAAATGAAGGTTAAATGGAGGTCAGCGGTTCATTGTTTGATGCATTTCCTGTAATTTTTGTGTCATTGTGAACAGTGATCATTCCCCCCCCCCCCCCGCAGCTCCAGTCAACCTGCCCCCAACAACTCCTCCCCCGGTTCCTGCCAAAGAGCTTGTTGCAGCTGTTCCTGAACTTCAAACTTTCAAGACACCGCGCAATCCTCCTGTCCACTGTCGCATTTCCATTGATGAAGACGACATTCTCATTGCGATTAGCAATCATCTCGGAGTGCCCATGTCAGCGGTGAAGACCCTTAAGTCACAGAAGAAGCTGTCTCCTCGAACTCCGACGGTACATCTAGAAAACGGTGAAGCTGGGACATCTCGTACCAACAGGTACTTCATCTTATGAAACTTGGTTTGTCACGACCTTGTCTTAACCACAATCCTTTCGTGGACTGCCAGACCTACTGAAATAAACAGTTCAAGTCCTTTGGTAGTTTGATCTTGCTTTTCAGTAGTGGAGAAATTTAAAACAGATTAAAGGAAGGGAAGATTGATATTTTCAGACATTTACATATCACTTCCGACATGTTATGTATATCATTTGCTCACATATTTTAGCTTAGTGGTTTAGTTGGTTGTACCTGCATTGTGTCGTTGAATCGCTGATGCATATGTCGTGGTTATTCTTTTTTCGTTATTCAATTCTTGTTCTATTGCTCTCTGTATTCACAACTTACTTGAACGCATGGCTAATTGTTCCTGCTCTGAAAATGATGTTAATGTGTTCAATGTAATACTTCTATTGTTGTTTCATCTGTACTTATGTTAGAATCCTTCAAATTACAATGATATTTCAGCTGGATATGTACAGTGTTTAGGGATAATGAGCTTGTCTGTTCAACACAAAACTAGTCTGTATTTGTTAGAATGAAGTGAAGGCATGAAGAACGGGCTTCACTTTTTTTAATTTTTTCACGTTTTAATTTTTTCTTTCCATTTTTAATCATTGATTTAAGAAGCACGATTTGTATTCAATAATTTTTAATTTGATTTGCACTACTAAATGAGATCGTTTGTACGTGTTGAGGTCTGCTTATTGCTTCATTAGTGGTTCATTGTTTGCGATTTTTTCAATACGTTTCTGCACATATTAGCTGATTGCTTTTCAATTTCCACTTGTAGTTGACATTGAAAAAAGTTTATAGTTTTAAAAAGTGATAATTCCTGTGCTGGAATGTATATAAGTCTGATCTTGTTCGATTGTAAGTGTTATTGTATGATATTGCGGAATTTACAAGCCTTGCATGTTTGCTAACTTCTGAAATGGGTGGAAAAAAGTTTAATGGCTCACTTAATTGTAACAGTTGGAGCATCGAAGTAATGTAAGGTATAAGTTACTTGTATCTAGATTGAAGAATGTTGTTGATAAACTTTGAGTATCGGGGAGTCCTGGTTATGTTTTGAATGAATTGATTTGCTCAAACTTCACCTGCGTCTAGTCAGTTTCACACTTCATATATTTTTGCTTCAGATTAACGTCGTTCTGTCTACTTCAGTTTTAGTTCTATGGTTCAGTTTAATTTAGATTAGTGAGGACGAACAAAGTATCAGAAGGCAAATATGTTTGTGAACGTAATCAACAGACCTCGAACTTTGAACATTACTTTCATCTAAACAGTACGATATACTTTAACTATGTTAGATGATATCATGATCGTTATTTTTTTTGTAGTAAAATGCTGAATGTTATGGGCTACTTGATTGACAATTGTGAGGATCCAGAAACGACAACCGTCCATAATGAGTGCTTGTTTTCTTACACTTACTCTGTTTTCTGGGATAAATGTGTTAGAGGCATTGGCTCCTTAGTTTGGAAGTTAAATTACCCAAAGTATCATCACTGTGTGTTGTATGCACTGTTAATGTGTATGCTTTTATTTTTAGAATTGGCTCAGATTTCCATGAATTCTTTGGTATTCTATTATTAAACACATTGTTCTTCTTTTGAGTCGGTTAGTTCTCTAAGCACTCCGGTCCCGCGGTTATAGACATGCAAAGCATTTTTTTTTCCCTACTATCCAATGCAATGTCGCTAATTTCCATGTGATGTGAGTGTGTAGGGGTTCAAATAACGTACGTATTCCACCTAAGATTCGACTAGTGCTGGAGAATCTGCGGGCTGAGGCAGCAAAGCAACCACCGAAGAACACGACCCCCACCGCTGCAGATACTGAGGAGGTCCATCGACGACGTCAAACCACGCCAGTATCTTGCAAGCAACGGACTTCTCAACGCCATGTAGAAGGTATGAATTTTTATATTCTTTGTTTTTTTCATTTTATGCAAACATCGAAATGCTTCACGATGTAGAAGGCAGAATTTATTTCCGGATTTTTCTTTGATTGATTTAGTTGTTACTATCCGAAGTTCAGAATAATTTATTTTCGTATTCCGGGTTCAGACCCTACCAGGACATCTCAGAGGGTGTCACCTTCATAGCGACGTGCAACACCAGCATCCCCTGCACGCAAAGACAATCAGACTCGCCGCCACACGAAGTCAGCTACAAAAATTACAAGTGAAGCTGGGACGTCTCGACAGAAGAACAAACGCAAACAACCAATTGATCCTACCAAACTAATCGTTCTCAACGACGATGACTCATTTGACGATGGATACAACCATCTTTTCAACAATGTTGCTGAGTCTCCTCCAGAGGACTTCACGGAGAATGAAGGATCTCATGATTCTTGAGCTCAGCTACGCCTGTCTCTTGGTTATTCGGATCATTCGGGAAGCGATAAGACAGCTAAGATGCCTGGTCTCGTAGTGAAGTCCTGTAGCTACCGAGGATAGGATCAGTGTGCATATTATCTTTTGATGTTTTCTGCTGTAGCCATGGTTGTCATAATGGACCGACCGTCCGTTAGTCCGTTAGTCCGTCATGGTGACAAGACAGACTCCCGTGTCCGTCACATAAGGGCGTTGACCAGTTGACTCACGGTAAGGGTAAAACGAATTTATCTAGCGCTGAATTAGTGCGGGCGCGAGCGCGATTACGGGCGCGAGCGGGTGGGCGCGAGCAGGACGACGGGCGCGAGCGTCCGCGCGAAGGCGATGTCACGGGCCCGCGCTGGAGTGCGCGAGAGCGAGGGCGCGTGCGTCGTTCCGGCCGCGCGCGTGCGCCTGCGAACGGGCGCGATCCAGTTGACGGTCGCGAGCACACTTATCGGGCGCGGTCATGTGGGCGCGAGCCTGGATCGGGCGCGTGCATTCGGGCGAGTGCGCTGCATCGGGCGCCGGCGGTCGGGCGCGAGCGCTGCAGGTTAGTAGGGAAAGAGCGACATCGGGCAAAATCATAAATGACAAGAGAGGGCATGTATTTCAGAAGAGGGCAATTGGGAAGTGCAATGTTTATTGAAAAGTTTTGCAAAATTGTGGCAGTAAACCACTTACAAAAAATGTCCCCTGTTATGGAGAACTGAGAATATCACATTGTTGTCACTACTTGCCTACTTCTAAATATGTTTGCGATAACAACACTCTGGGATTTGGAAATTGTAGGGAGGGGATGTTAGAGTAGCGTGGACCAAACCCAAGGTGGAGCGGCTCTTGGGATCGGGATTTGTGAGCTCCTTCAACGCCACCGCAAATCTAGCCTTCCCCGCTGTATCCTTGAAAAGGTCGAAGTCGTCCTCGTCCTTCCAAATCATATTTGCTACCACTCCAACCGAGTACGCATCGGCAGCCTGCGTATATAGATGTCTCCTCCTTACAGTTTCATATGAGGTCTCCGAATTTGGCTTACCATAAGTGTACCACAACTCCGGAGCCACAAAACTACCACGTTCCTTGAAGGCTTCCGTACGCGCCTCATCACTTGGGTAACCGTACCTTGAAGGAGTTGTCTCACACACCCGACTTGCAAGGCCCCAGTCGCATACTCCAATGTTAACCTCGCTCACTTTATCCTCTGGGAAGTGAAGCAAGACATTTCCCAGGGAGATGTCATTATGCTGCAAATACCCCTTACGGACCCGGTCCATAATACAGATCAGTGCCCAAGCTAGCTTGGCCCTATGGGTGCGGAAGGCCTTAACACGGTCACGTGTTTCCATGGGCATATCGATCTGCTTGTGGATGTTACGGTTCTGAGTACCCTCACCGATATTTGAATTGAACTTGTGCAGAAAATTCTGCAGGCAATCCCCATTCCACCAAAGCGTGTAGGCTTCCATCGTCCAGTCATTGACCGCAAAAAACTTAATAACGCCGGGATGGTCAATCCTGCAAACCATGGCTTCTATTGATGTCTCGTGCCGCTTCTGGGTCTCGTCAGGAGCCTTGGACGTCTTCCCCGCAAAGACACAAGTCTCAGGTATGGTTTGCATGCCAACAATACGTAATTTTCGGACTTTACCATAACCGCCTTCCTTTGTGCCTGACAGCGGAACCAACTTGACCCCTCTCGGAACTCCAACCACTGCTCCCCACAAGTACTTCTCCATTGCGCTTTTCAGTCCAGCTTCAAGCCATAGCCTCGCCCTCGTCTTATTATTCGAGAATCTCGCGCACGAATCCTGGACATATTTGAGCTTCTCTATCTCCTCCTTCTGCGCCCGCGAGTAGCCCTCCTTTGGCTTCTTGTTGACACACTCAAAGACATGCACAATGTTCGTAGTGTTTGTTGTTATTTGTTGCTCCATCCACTTAGGGAAATGAAAGTAATGAATACAATCATTATATCTCTCGGAAAGGTCCAGCTTCTTCCACAAATACTCTTCCAAATGGGTCTTCAAGTCCTTAATTCCGGTCTCCCCCTTCTCAACGTACGTACGGGTAATCATCTCCCGTTTCCGACATCCGTACCACTCCAATGCTAGCTCTCTAACGAATTCCTGGTACCGAAGAGGTGGGTAGTCCGGGTCCCTCTCACTCGCCGACTTCCGGTTCTTCTTTCCCGATGAGCTTGATGACGGGTTTGAGCCTGTAACGGTCGGTGCTGTGGAGGTTGCCATCACATCCTCTACAGGAGCATCAAGATCTACGTAGGCAGGGCGTTTCCCGGATCCGCGAGAGACCGACATAGTTGGAATAATGAACTGGACACACAATAAAAAAAAACAAAAGATCCCCCCCACCCAATCTGGTTGCTCCCACTTCCTGCAGTTCCAAGCAGAGCACGTGGAGTCACGGGCTAGGACAAGGAGCCACCTGGAAGAGGAGACTTTGAAAAGTAGAAAATAAGGGTTAAGGGGCGCCTTTTATGCTCCCCTCGGCTGTTCGCGCCCGTAAGCGCGTACACGCGCGCGCACAGGGCCTCCACACGCGCCCGTCCGCATGCGCCCGTCTGCACGCGCCCGTCCACCGCGTTCGCGCGGGGGACTGCCCGCGCCCGTGCCCGCGTGTGCGCGCCCGTGCCCACGTGCGCGCCTGTCAGCCCACATCGGGCGCGCCCGACGCCACAGGCGCCCGTGCCCGCGTGCTCGCGCCCGTACCCCTGCGCGCGCCGGTTATCTGTACGCGCGAGCACGCTGTACGCGCCCGTGACCGTGCACGCGCCTGTCCCCGCGCACGCGCCCGGATATGACGCGTTACATACACTGTACAGGTTCGGTTACGGTATACTCGTATATTGAACAGAATACCAAAAAAATTCACTACGAAATTACTCAATGGAGATATATTAACCGCATTTAGCGCACAAAAGTTAATACAGAGCACAACCATACAATTCCTTCGAGTGTGAGATAATGAACTAGGTTGACTCTAAGTAACAGTATAAGCCTACGTAATAAGAAGGTGCTACCAAAAAAAAAAAAAAAAACATTAAGAATAACATAGTATTTTTTTTGGTTTTTAGCCGGTAGATTGTATGTTTAGATTTACTGCTACTTCATGCGCTAAAAAGGTGACCACAGTCTAGACTCTCCTTGCTTTGCGGGGCTTCTTCTTGCGTGAAGATTGTCTTTTCCGAGCCACAATGGGCCCCAATTCGTGCCGGATTATCACATCTTCGTCATCTGGCGCCTCATCGCAATCCGGGTCTTCCTCCTCTGAGTGCTCGTTGTCACCTTCATCCTCAGGAGCTCCGACCACTAGAGCTTGTACCTCTCCTTCCACCTCCGATGTAAGATTGCGCACTTGCACGGAAACTTCACCCGTATTGCCATCTCTGGCACTTACTAGGCGCTTCATAGGCCTCTCCTTTCCGGAATTACCGATGGCTGTGATGCCATCCTCACTGATTATGCGTGTGCGAACAACCCCAGTTCCAGAAGAAGGCCCCCCTTCAGTGTACCCTGTATACAATGGAAGGGGATCAGGTCCAGTTCTTTTGCTTGACTTTCGTGTTCCTCCGCGGGGTTCTTGTGATGGTGGTTTCCTAACAACCTTGGCTGTGGACTTCTTCGCACCACGTTGGGCCACATTCTCTACGGCTTCGTCTATAGCAAGCGCCACGGGGACTAGCTTGGCGGTGGAGGCACCACGCCGACTACCACCAGCTCGATTGAGTGGAGGCCTCGCCGCTGCTGATGATCTAAGGAGTCGAGCTATTTTTGCGCCCATTGAACTTGTGGGCCTCCGAGCCAGGCCTCCATCCACGATTGTATCTGGTTCGATACCCCCCGTACCAGTGGGTTGAGATGGAGCCACAGTCTGTGCGGGGATTGCGTGCACGGTCCTTCTCTCGTGAGCAGGAGGAATCTCTTGAAACAAGCTTGAGTCGCCTTGTGCCGGAACGGTTCCCCAGTTGCCCTCCCCACTAACGAGGCCGGTCCAATGAGGTCCATCTACAGCCCGTCCATGACTTCCATCACCCCCTTCGTCACTGTCCTCATCATCATCGCCAGCATGGATATCGTTGCCAAGATGGTCCTCGCTGGATGAATCATCTGCAACCCCGTCATTGTTCTTGGGATTGATTTGGACTGGAATAGCATCTCTTTCGTCACGAGCGCCTCTTCCTTCTGCATTAGCCGCTTCATCAAATACCGGGAGTGTGGGTAATTCGTCTCCATAGATGTTCATGTCCGGGTTTCCCTGGTTATATTCTGGTTCATTGTTGAAGTCGTACGCATCACCGTTATCATCGTGGTTGTTGCGGTCACGCGGATTGTTGCGATTAGCGTCACCGCGTCCGTTGCCATTACCGTCGTTTTGCCCATTCGTGTTAACGTCAACGTTATCATGTCCCCAGACATCATCATCCCAACTGCCTGCGTGGTCAACTGGTATGTAATGATCGTCGTCATCTCCTTCTTCTTCGCTTGGATCTCTCTCCGGATCTGACTCCTCTGACCATGCATTGTTCTCGTACCATCTGAGGGGGTTGGGCTTTGGGCGTTCGCGGAGGAGTCTGCTATTCGTATAAATGTACACCAAGGCCTCAGACTTCTCCAACCCCAGGCGGTTGCGTACCTTGTTGTGGACAAACGAATACATGCTCCAATTCCGTTCACACGATGAGGCGGAGCAGACCTGAGATAAAATGGGCTTCGCAATGACTGCCAATGGTCCCCCTCCAATCCTCTGCCACCATTGATGGGGTTCTAGATTCAAACCTCTGATATCGATGGTCACTTCGGGGCTGTAAGGGCCACGTCCCTCGTCGAACTCGATCATCTCTTTCATAAGATCGCCAAATGGAATTCCCATTTGGCCACCCACCTGACGAAACACCCGATTGAGAGCCGCCTTCGCTTCTCCTATGACTTGTAAGCCCTTATGCGTTCTAACCCAAGGGTTCAAGAGCGCCGCGGCATAATGAAGATCGGTATGCATCATGTCCCATCTACGGTCGAACCGCAGCTCCATCCTTGTTGCCATGACAGGTGGGAAAAAGCAAGGGGATCCTCGGAGACTGTACACGTGATCCTTTAGGTTGCTCATTGTAATCCATGCCTTGCCCATTGCCGGCTGGCTTCCATCGAAGGTTCTGAGAGCTACTAGGGCTGGTTTCACTAGGTGCGTGAAGTTGTCACACTGATGCCAGAACCCATCGTCACGAATTGTTTGACGCACTACGCTTGCGCGTGCATGATTACGCACCCCCTCGGTTTGGTTGAATAAACCGTCGACATACTCGTACCACTCCTGTGCCATGACCACTTGCTCCAAAGCAAATTTAACCTCCATAAGGCGCGCTATCATGAGATAGTTACAAGCGAATCTAGTTTCAGTGGGAACCACCAAGGACAACTTCGGTTCAAATTTGCGGAAAAGGGCCATGGGAACATGATGTCTCCGAATGTAATGACACACGTGTTTAGCCTTGGCGACCAAATCCTTCACAAAGACTTCCTTGCCCCAGTCCTCCATAAGAAGATCTAGAATATGGGCACAACAGCCCTGCTTGTACATGTGAGGAAACTCCTCTAGGATATTATCCATGGCGCCAAGCATGTTGGCCGCATTGTCCGTGCAAATCTGGACAACATTCTGAGGGCCAATTTCTCGAATATACTTCTTCATCTCCCCGGCAATATATCCCATTGACTTCTTCTCGCCAGTCGTATCAACAGACCCAAGAAATACATCGCCTGCCGGACATACTAGCATGACATTCATCAACGGTCGGCGATTCACATTATCCCAGCCATCGGAGCATATGGTAGCCCCGTATAACTCGGTCGAGGTTTTCGTACGTTCATCAATCTTTGCCTTGATTAACTTCTTTTTTTCCTTGATGTGCGTTGTTCGCATCGCGTCATAGGAAGGGGGATTGTAGTCAAATCCGGCAGCCGCCGTCGTGCTCACCGCCTTAATAAATGCTGGGTGCTTGGCCACGTTGAATGCGACGTTGGCTTCGTAAAAGAAGGATGACCACAACATGTCCAGCTCCTTCCGCTTGGCGATCTGGAGTGCTTCACTCATGTCCTGTTGCCGCAAGCTCCTAGTGGTATTCGAACCGGCCCTACTAGGTGCAGCACTGGAGACATTTCGGTCCTCTTCGGAATCATTATACGAGGGTTCGGATCCACCGTACAGAGTGCCGTGTGTGGAAGCACTGGAACACCCACGTTGAACTGACGCGGGGAACGTTGGCCTGATACCGTCCAGCTCCTCCTGTGTCAAAGGGCCGGGAATCTTTCCAGCGCAAAACTGAAACTTCCTCTTCACTACGGTAGGTGCCTTTTGGCAAACCCTCGAGAGATTGGACTGGTCCCAACCATAATGCTGAAAGCACCTAGATTTCACGTACGAAAACTTGGTCCTGCAATACACACATTGGGCTACTTTCTGTGACAGTGACCCTTCCTGGAGCTTGACCGTAAACCATGGTGCCCACTCTCTCGTACCGAGTCTTGGAATGGCTCTAGCCGGAGCAACCACTTCAACCGGTTCAACCGCTTCAACCGGATCCATAGTGAATGATTAGGGAAGTATCGGGACTAATAGGACCAGTAGTACCAAAAGATTATTATCTGAATAACTTAGTGTGTCTGAAAAGTGCTTGACACATTGATTTATGGAGAGAAGAATTTTTACATTCCCCCCACCCAAACCAAGTGTCTCCCCAAGCTAACAGTTTCAAGCAAGGAGCCCTCAAGGAGACCCAGGACATGAAGCACGCAAGGAGGTAAGGTGGATGTCAAATCAAGGGGGCAGTTTATATACTGCCGCCCTCGACCGGGCGAGTACTGTCCGGACGGGCGCGACCGAACGGGCGCGCGCGCACCAGAAGATCGGGCGCGCTCCGACGCGAACGGGCGAGCGCAGATGGGTGCGCGCGTTTGCAGGCCGCGTGGCGGATAGCGCGCGCGGTGGAAGACGGGCGGGGGCGGGCGCATGCGGGCGCGAGCGCTGGATCGCGAAGCGGGCGGGCGCGGGCGGAGAGCGGCGGGCGAATGCCGGCGCGAACGCGCACGGGCGGAGAGCGGCGGGCGAATGCAGGCGCGGGCGCGCACGGGCGGTCGGGTGCGGGCGCGATCAAACGGCCGAGATCGATTTGGCCACCTCAATTCAACGAGAAGAAGTAACAACGAGAGGGAAAAATGAATAAAATTTAAATAAATCAAAGTGTGTAAACTACATACACGTGCACATCTACATAAAAAGGAATCCTATTTAAGTGAAAAGATTGAGAAACATGAGAGTGCGGGAGGACTACCCACCCCATTCACACATGTCTAAGAACTGGAGCAGGCTGTCATCTCGCCCTTTCATGTTTCTGCCCACCCACTGGAAGGTAAGTCGTTTTAAGCTAACCTCAGGGAGTGTTAACTTAAAATATGGGATAAATTTTACTAGTTACTGCATTAATCCAGTTGAAACCCCGAGCGCGCGCGCAGGCGGCGTGGGGCGCGAGCAGGCGCGCGCGAACGGGTGGGCGCGAGCAGGGCGAGCGCAGTTCGTGGAGTTCGCGCGCGCGCGGACGGGTGGGCGCGAGCAGGGCGAGCGCACGTCGGGGAGGTCGCGCGCGCGTGTCGAACAAGCAGGCGCTCGCGCGTACTTGCGGGCGCGGTCGCGAGTGTGCGCGCGCGCGCGTGGGCAGGTTCAGTGGGTCGATTGCGGACGCCACCGCGCGGGCGCCTGCAGGCGCGTTCGGACGCGCGCGATCCAACAGGGCGCGCGCAATGAAGTTTAAAAGTTGGAAGTTCAAAAAAAAATAAGAAATAAAGCTTAAGGGAGAGAATGGACTACACTGAAATACCATACATTAGTATGGGAGATTGGAGTACCCAAAAGAAAAAAAAAGAAAAAAAAAGTAAACGAATAGGCATTCAAATTTATAAAATGAAGAAAAAAATAAAAAAACAAATTAAATAGCTTAGGAGTATTGAATGAAAATAAGGCGGGAGGATGGGGGAGAGGTGGAATTATAAAAATGAACAAACGAAATGAGAGAAGGAATTAAATAGAAGCGTAGTGTTCAACGAAGAGGGGAAAAAAAAAAAAAAAAAGGAATTAAAGAGCGTAGGAGTATTGAATAAAAATAAGGCGGGAGGATAGACTAGAGGTGGAATTATAAAAATGAACAAACAAAATGAGAGAAGGAATAAAATAGAAGCGTGGTGTTCAACGAAGGGGGGAAAAAAATATAAAACAAATTACAGAGCGTAGAAGTATTGAATAAAAATAAGGCGGGAAGATGGGGGAGAGGTGGAATTATAAAAATGAACAAACAAAATGAGAGAAGGAATTAAATAGAAGCGTGGTGTTCAACGAAGGGGGGAAAAAAATATAAAACAAATTACAGAGCGTAGAAGTATTGAATAAAAATAAGGCGGGAAGATGGGGGAGAGGTGGAATTATAAAATTGAACAAACGAAATGAGAGAAGGAATTAAATAAAAGCGTAGTGTTCAACGAAGGGGAAAAAAAAATATAAAACAAATTACAGAGCGTAGAAGTATTGAATAAAAATAAGGCGGGAAGATGGGGGAGAGGTGGAATTATAAAATTGAACAAACGAAATGAGAGAAGGAATTAAATAAAAGCGTAGTGTTCAACGAAGGGGGAAAAAAAAAACAGTGGGAAAAAAAAAAAAATAGTGGATATATATCAGCTGAACTCAGGCGCTTAGAGGATCTTCTTGTGACTCTGGGTCGACATGAAGATTTGCTACCTTTAGTATATTATAAAAATGAACAGACAAAATGAGATTAGGAGTTAAACCCTAAACGTAGTGTTCAAAGAAGGGGAAAAAAAAACAATTAAAAATTTAGAGAGTGTGGGATTATTAAATAAAAACAAGGGGATAGGATGGGAGAGTGGTGGAATCATAAAATTTATTTGAGTGATGTTGTTGGAGTGCTCGGGCGCGTGCAAAACGGGCGCCCGCATTGATGGGCGCGAGCGCGTACGGGCGCGTGCAAATGGAACGAGGGAGTTCGGGGGGAGAAATTAGTTCCATGATATGGTTGGAGTGCGCGCGCGCGAGTATTGACGGGCGCGCGCAATCGGGCGCGCGCGAAATTGGGCGCGAACGGAATGCGGGGGACATTGTGGGGGAGGAAGAGATTCAGAATCACGCGACCGTGCGCGCGCGGTTGGTTTGACGGGCGCGATCAGGACGCGCGCGCGCGTACGGGCGCGTGCAAATGGAAAAGAGAGTTTGGGGAGAAAAATTAGTCCCCCACCCAGGTTGCAGTGCTCGCGCGCGTGCAATGTCGGGTGCGCGCGAAATCGGGCGGGCGCATGCGGAATCGGGTGCGAGCGAAACGACGGAGACACCGTCGGGTGTTCCACATTTCAGTTTCCGTTCGCGTGCTGTTGGTGCGACGGGCACGAGCAATTCGTGCGCGCGCGCACGTGCGGGCGTAATCCTGGTTTTATTCTCGCTGGGGCAGGTTTGCGCGCGCGCGAGTACGCACACTACGGGCGCGCGCAAACGCGCGCGACCATGCGGGCGGGATCAGAGTTCAAATCCACGTAACATAAAATTCAGTCCATAAGTTAAATACACTTACAATAACTTAAGTTCTCTTATCGTGACTTAAATCCACTGACCATATTAAACATTTTGGTGTGCAACAGAGATATTTATACACTTATCATACGATGGAAGGAGATGAGACAACGGGCGGAATGAATAACATGATTGGCAATCAAAAAAAGGGAGGCCAATGTATTATGAAGGGAGCATAAAAGCGTCTTGAGAATCACGACAATGATTTACAAAAGCAAATTATCATCCATTGTTTGGGTTTAACAAACATTAAACATGTGAATGTAATCCCAAACCTATCCATACCCCTATGCCATCTACATGTATTTATCTTTTTACAGAATGTGGACTTCACTCATGGATCTCCACGACGTCACGTGCCCGGTGCGGAGGAACTCGATCCACCCTCATCGTGTCGAGCACGAGAAGTACCTGCTGCACTACTTTCTGCCCCATCGTTGGCGATGAGTTTCCGCTTGGCAGAACGGGTTCTCTTCGCTATGCCGTCTCCTGAGAGCATTGCTTCCATGAAGTTGTTGTTGCGCATCCGACGGAGCACTGTTACGACATCCGGAGCCACTTCCGCACATAGGAAATCCACGGCTTGATTCTTGAACAATATATCCCATTCAGATTCCGCGGTTTGTACTTCCTCAGCGATCCGGAAATCCTCTGGAGTCATGTCATGCAACTCCTTGATCTAATCCGCAACCAACTCCCCTTTGGAATTCCACTTAAATCCAAGAGGATGGCGGCCGTACTGGAATGTACGAGTTTGAATATCCCACTGCCCATGTAGCACTTGGTAGAAGAAATTCCTCCTTCCCTCCAGTTCCTCCTCCGTCCCGCCCTTGATGAGTTCGTGGCAGATCCGTACAATCTCCGCAGGTTTCTGGTCCTACCTCCACTAATCGCTCATTTGTTTAACATAGGACTGGTGCATTCCCATAAGCCAATTCCAAATCAAGTCTTCACCCCACTTGTCCGGAAAGTCAGGAGTATTTTCCTTATTTTGCTCCCAATGCGGTGGCATCCAATTCACTAGGCCGAATTGCTCATAAAAACGCTTGTTTAAGGGGGCCTTACATACTGCACACCGCCGACGTATCAAGGCATGGGAAATCAAGCATTGTGGATGATACATGCATTGACAGGATCCCAATTGCCAGCCCCCCTCTGGCTCAAATAGATTGCAACAAACTGGACACTTGGCTCCATCCAACACATACTTTGCTGGACTGGGCCAGAGCAAGCTTGGCTTTGTATTTTTAGGGATCTTCTCATTGGATATGGCGGTCTTGTACTCCCACTCCAACTGCGTCCAATCTATTGCTTTACCAATCATCGGTAGGCTGTCAGGGAACATTTCATCTGGATCTACCCACGAGGTAAGTCCGAAATCTCTCTTGGAGTTAAGCTGGAGGTAACCGCGGTCAATCCTCTTGAACTCTTCTCTCATCTGTCTGAAACGGTCGACGTTCATGATGCATGCTATCTTCCATTGGTAGTACTGTCTGCTCATCTCGATCAGATACTTTCTAAGCATCCCGTTGGTAGCTTGCAATTCGGAGACAGTGGGTACCGATGGCTGTTGAAATCCCAAAGAGTCCTCCGTCTCTTGAGAATCTACGAACATGATTTGCCGCTGGGGGGGGTGCATCACTTGACTTGATGACGCGAATGGAATGATTGGCTTACGGGGAACTCGGACCGGGGTATCTTCCAGGAGACCGTGCGTGGCCGATTCAATGATGGCATTCACGTCTTCCTCGTTCATTCCAGGGCTACCAGGGATTGGAGCTTGGCTTGCCTCGGGTACGTAAGTCGGAGTCTTCGCAGATCTAAGTTGCGAAATCTCTTCATTCTGCTTCCGTATAATCTCATTCATCCTATCAGCTTCTTCGTACAAGTTCTGGATAGTCTTCTCCATCTCAGAAATTATTGCAATTTTTCCTTCCAGCTCCTTCTGCAATGCATCGCCTTGCGGGCCCTGGGCATCAGCGGCGGCTATTGTAGCCTCCAACTCATCTGCAAACCCAGTGTCATCATCTTCCATTACATTGCTCGGGCCCGCAATCTGTGGATTCAGTACCTGAGGAGCTACATCAACATTGCTCGGGCCCGCAATCTGTGGAACTAACATAGGAGGAGCAACATCAACATTGCTCGGGCCCGCGACGATTGCTGGAGGAGCCTGATGAGGAATACCCGGTCCAGTAGGATTTGCAGGCGGTGCACGATTCCTCGTCGACAAACAGGCAGCTAGCACAGGATCCTTCTTTTTTAACCGTGTGATTCTAGCACTAGTCGCTGCTCTTGTCTGTGACTGAGGGGGACGGTCTACCGTACCATCAGAATCATTATCCTCCCCTGAGTCACTCCATTCAACAGGCGCTTGATCCTCAGGATCATCCAAGTATGCCCAGTCCACACCTGGAAATCTTAGGACCCCTGTAGGTATCGCCATCTCATGTGGACGCCGCTGGACGCTAGGAGTCAACCGTATGGTCCTCCAATCCACCTGCCTATGAAGCACTACCTTGGCATATACCATTCTACAAATAAAGAGCGGAACCTCATTTCTTTCGTTCATCGCCTGGTTGTATAGGACCTGCCACACCTCCAAACACCGCCTCCCGAACTGACGGTTCTTGCAATATTTCATGTTCGCCTTGTTTGAAGTACGATTGTTATTATGACGGTGCAACGGGAATAACTTCCCAATGTGGCACCATTCAATGAATTGTTCACACGTTGCTAGAGTCCACGGTTGCGATGCATCTTCCCACCCTCTAAATGCCAGCTTTGCTGGATTCAATAAGACGTGGACCCTCTTATGTTGGACGTTTCCATGCCTGGCCCGTCCCGCATCCTTTTGCTTTTTCCTCTGCTCTGCCGCCGTGAGCTGGTTTGGTTCTTGCCGTTCCATGTCTGCTCGAGGTAGATCGTTCTTCGAAGTCTTCCGAAGGTGCAAAATTAAAAGCCTACGACTACCCCAGAACCTCAATCACATTTACAAATTATAAACATTTACAAAATTCTCAAATGTAATACACAGACACCATAGAGTTCTGGAGAACAAAAACAAGGACACGTGTCAGAGTGCTGGGACCCACCTGAGTACCACGCAATCAGCTACCCGAGGGCTGTTGAAGGCAAGGTGCTCAAAGGGGGGGGGAGTGCAAAATGAGGTGGGAAATCGCCCTTTTATACTCACGGGCGCGAGGGAACGGGCGCGAACAACCTGCTACGGGCCCGAGCGGAAACCCGACGGGCGCGCGCGGGCACCGACGGCGGGGTTTCGGCCGTGTATCCGTCCGCGCCCGCGCGGATATCAACGGGCGCGAGCGGTTCAGTGGCGGGTATATGACGGGCGCGAGCGGGTTTTACCGCGCGCGAGCGGGTACCGACCCGGTATTCGTCGGGCGCGCGCGGGCGTCGTCCGGGTACCGAAGGGGCGCACGCGCGGACGTCAACGCGGGCGCGCGGATATTATTCAGGCGCGATCCGAATTGCACGGGCGCGACCGTCGGGCGCCAACGCTGAATGGACGGGCGCGAGCACTGGGCCAGGACGGGCGCCACCACAACCTAGAACACTGTTAAAAATCAGATTAACCAAAGAGAACTTGCAAATTCAGAGTTAAAAAAAAATACTTTATTTATTTTGAAAATGTATCACTTCATTGTAATGTCGATTACAGTGCCATGCACTCTAGGTACCGGTCCTCTAGGTCTTTCAAGTGCGTCTCGAAATGGTTCGTTTGAGCACTAGAGACAATATTGGGGACACAAAGTATTGCCATCTCCTTCTTCAGTTCTTTGATGAGATCGCCAATCTCACAGTCAAGTTCTTCGACAGTCGCTTGAGTTGCCAACTGCTGTTCAGTGGTTGGAGGCAAAGGGCGTCCATTCTCTGCGTAGGCCACCAATTTGTCACGGCGAGAGATCCAATCCTCGAAGAACTCAATCAGTTGACGGAGTCGCTCCAGCTTTGACCAAATAACTGTGTCCGTTCGCTGTGCAGTGCCCGGTGGAGTGGCACCATCGGTTAAACTCATAATGGACTTGATTTGTTGGCAATTGCAGGCGTTGGAATTCATGTTGGACGGTACAGCGAATGTTGAGAAACCCACCGTAGCACTAAGCAATCAGCTACCCTTGGGCTGTTGAAGGCAAAATGCACAAAGTGAGGGGGTGCGAAATCAGTGGAGGAGGGTGGCAATTTATACTCACGGGGCCGACAGTGTGGGCGTGAGCAGGTTGGGCGCGCGCAGGCTGCTACGGGCGCGAGCGACCGTGATCGGGCGAGGGTAATCGGGCGCGATCACTGTGCGCGCGCGAGACAGACGACGGGCGCGATCACAGCGAGCGCGCGACGGGCGCGGGCGACCCTGATCGGGCGAGGGTAATCGGGCGCGATCACCGCGGGCGCGCGAGACTGACGACGGGCGCGATCACAGCGAGCGCGCGACGGGCGCGGGCGACCCTGATCGGGCGAGGGTAATCGGGCGCGATCACCGCGGGCGCGCGAGACTGACGACGGGCGCGAACAACCACATATGACCGGCGCGAACAGGCGCAAAGACGCGGGCGGACACGACGACGGGCGCCACCCATGGTAAACAGTAGTAAACTGTGACGACAGTAATTTTGCTCGCGGTCGGGAGCCCGTCCGATAAGCGTCCGTCCGATAACCGTCCGTCACGTTCGTCACGTGACTACACGACAATTTTTTGGCCCGTCCGTCCATTATGACAAATCTGGCTGTAGCTTCCACATGGCAGAACAGATTGACTGATGCTTACAGAAATGTAGTTAGACTATGTTGTGTGGTTCCTTCTCTTCTCCTCCTCCCCCCCCCCCCCCCGCCCCCCCCCACTCTCTCCTTTTTATTTTTTATTTTTGTTGTTTAAGTCTTCTTTTTTTTTCCTGAACTTTATCTTGATGGCAATATGTAAATATACTACTCACTCAGAACGATAGACTAATCTCGGTACATTTTTATGAACTTACGCAACTATTCGTAACTGCGTATACGAAGCTCAGTGTACAAAGTTTAGTGTTATGTTTTCATTGAAACTGAGTTAGTCGTAGAGTATAATCACAGGTAGTGATAATTTCGTGAAGACTTTTGAGCACCTTATCTGAATTAGAAACGATGAATTGGAAAATCATGGACGAGTTTCTACTTGATGCCTTGATATATAAAATACGGGCTTCATATTTGTTCAGAATTCATGGAATCGTGGATATGATGTATGGGAACTATTTTGACATTCTATGGATTCAATGTATGTGTTTGAATTAAATGTAGTTCAGAGAAGCCATAAATTATTGTTTCTGTTTGAACGTGAGGCGTTGGAAGATATGGAGTTGATAGTGTTTGTGTGATGGACGGCGCATACGTGAATCAGAAGAGCTGATTCAAACAGTACAAGACCTCAGGATTCTGAACAGGTATTCTCAAACTTTCTTACATTTTTTTAATTTTTAAAGTCTTTTCCATTATCTGTCCGAACTAGGTGATAACGTCCTCTTTAAAGGTAAATAATGATGTTGAAGTTGTTATAAGAGCTTGTTCCGATCTACTAATTTTTTTTTATTTTTTATTTTAATTTTATGTATGAACAAATGCTAAACCGGTGAAGTCTTTCAGTTCTTGGGGAAAGTTGACGGATCTTTGTAGGAGGAATGTGACGTTTATTGCACTGGATTGAATTAAAAGAATGAGTTTACATGTGTTAGGTGAAAGAAAATGCTAGAGGATGTAACTGTTCAAGTACATGTGATGCATGATAGATTTCAATACAAATATAAGATACAATGCGTTATTTTCTATAGGTTTTCATTGCACTTAGATTGTTGGAGCTAAAATTTGAGAGACATAGCAGAGATAGCAGAAGGTAGCTCACTAAGAAATCTGCACATTTTTTTTTTACCTTGATCAATTTACTGACTTGGTTGATTTGTGAGGCAGGAAACATGACCGGTGATGACAAAGTTAGCGAGGGAGGGCACGGTGAAGACGAGGGCGTCGTCGGAGTTCAGGGACGAGAAGTGAATGAAGAATCCGAAGGGGGAATTTTGTTCGCACATGATCATGGAGCTTCTGTGAGGGAGTCTTCTACTCCATTGCGTACTCAATCCATCACTAGAGGTGCATCTTCGAATGTGGTCGGTGAGAGGGATGATGGAGACAGAAGTGGGAACCCAGAACTCCATTCGGTATGCAACTCGGCGAGGACAGGCTCTCTGAAGAGAGACATCCATAGCCTGCGTGAAGAAAATGAGGTTAACGCAACAGAGAATACTTCTGGAGTTGAGGAGGTACGAGAAGAAGGAAGCCTGTTAAAGAGAAGGTTCACGAAGTTACAGAAGAAGAGGTCAGAGTACCAAAAGCATTTGGAGTTCATAGATTCTAATCCCAATAAGTATGCATACTTGCGGTTGACATTTGAAGAGTTCTTAGCCCAGACTGAGGCACATGAGAGTGAGTTTGAGGAGGGAGAGACTCAGGAAACGATATACAAGGAATTCTTATCCTCACCGTTACCGAGGCGAGAACGTGAGATTCTGTGGCTTCTTCGAGCTAATCGTTTTGAGTTGGTGCAACGGAGCAAGCTACAATGGAGAGAAAGTGGATCAAATGCTGACGCGGTGGCTGAAGGGACGGAAGAGCAACACCCTGTTCAGACTTCGCAGAAAGAAGATCTTCCGGGACCTTCAAAAGCTTGATCCGAAGTTAGCACCTGGACCATGTTATAATGTACAATCTTTCCGACCTGATCGTCAGTGATTGTGATTGAAAATGTTTAATGTTCTGTTGCAGATGTTTGTGTGCAGACAATGATATATATTGGGCATAGAAGTTATTTGTCATTTGGTTTTGCTTGTGAATAGAGTTGAGTAATGTCGTTGTTCTTCACGTGTACACCATCTCTAATACATGTGTTTTTCTAATATGTGCACTATTATGTAGCACTAGAACCTAAATCCTACATAGCACCTACTTCGGTCTAAGTGGAAGCTGATCCAGCACAGTTTATGTAATGAAAATATGGATAGTTCTGTTTTTTCAGTTAGAGGAGACTGTCAATGAGTGTGTTGTACGCACTGGAAGCCGAAACGCCATTATAAATTGCACAAATTTCCCAACCACATCCATATCTGACTTACACCATTTCTCTAATGTTGATTTTTTTGTGCGCTTAAAAAATGATTAGTCTGGATATTATGTTTGAGGTAAATCAAAATTTGTATACAGAATGCCCACGTCGGTGTTGGTGAAAGTTTACCGTGTCGTGCACTGTGTTCAGTACATGGTGCAGATTGCAAAGTCAAGGCCAGAAATTCAGTCGAACATGTACATATGAAGTTGTCACTATTCAACTCTAGCTTTCAATAAAATGAATAGATATGGAATGATCCTTGACATCTTCGAAAGCAGGCCTTAAACTCCACGTATGTGTCTGGATTCTGGAATGTCTCTTTCGGCATATTGTTCAAATGAACCAGTGCTCTTGCAACTGCGTACATCGTGCAATTCATATACGGGGGCTGTTGATATACGTTCTTGATAAAAAACGCACGGGTTCACTGGGAACTTCGAAAATTACATCAAGAGAGCTGAAGTCGCGGAACAGGAGACAACACACTGCAATGACGGAGGTAAATGACACAGTATTGACAAAGTCATTTATTAAGTCACATTGGACATAAACCGGACAGGATGTCATTTATCGAGACTCCTCTTTGGACGGATTTTCTACTAGTGTGATCTCTTTCTAGACCTCATGCTCGAGTTGCATCGAGAGTACATTGAGAACTTGGATTGGTGCTATGACTACATGACGCTGCTTGAGAACCTGCGCCAAAGAGGTGATTGTTGAGTGCGGCTATATGATTCTATGCCAGCATGTTCGGCGTATGTATTGGCCTTCAAGGAGTCTCGAGATGCTAGGAAGCGGAAAGACGAGTGAGGTACAGGTATAATTCATGCATACTGAACTGAGGCCATGACCTTATTTAAACCGGAGAGGGTTAGTCCATCTGAGATCTAGGTCAAAACAATCAAACTGGACCAGGAGAGTGTAAAACCGGACATTTACTGAAAAAACTATAGAGGTAGGACTGGTTAGACTAGGACAGACCTTTTGGAAAAGACTGTAAAATTGTATTGCTTTGAAATGAGGTAGAATTCTAGACTATAAACGAACTTGAAATCCTAAAAGGCAGTTAGGACCAACCTAAGTAGGAGCAGTTGCTACTGATAGATCCAAAGAGGACCAGATTGCGGTGGCAGACGGATGTACTGATAGGGACTAGAAGTACGAAGGACTAGTACGCAGGGACCAGAGGAGGACTGGGACAGGGATCCACAGCACCTACCCAAGAGATCGCCTAGAGGGGCAGACTCGACTTACTGGAGAAGCAGACTGACCAAAAGACCACAAGCAGGAAAGACCAGGAGGGAGAAGCAGTAACTGCCATATCATAGAAGGCGGCTACCAAGGGTGGGACAAGGAAGAATTGGCTAGAAGACAAGCAGCAGAGAGGCTGGCCAAATACAAGCTCAGGGAGCAGCAGAGAGCAGCACTTGAACCAAAAAGAAACATGGGTGGGCAGCCCAGCTCTAAGGAGAGCATTGCCAAAGGAAAGACCAGGGACTTAATTGACATAGACTTGGTGGGCATAAGTTCAAGCGAGGAGACACATCTTGGAATAAGCAGGAGGACAAGATCAGCTAAGGGCGAACCTTGTCCTAGTTTCAAGAACTGGCAGGAGGATGAGGAGATCAGGAAGCATGATGGCTCAATGCCATCACCAAGGACCAGCAAAACAGAGTTTCTAAGACCAAGAGGTGGAAACATCCAGCACAGTTGGAATCCTCAAGTGGAGACATCAGTAGCATACGGCCAATTTCAAGAGGAGGAGAAGAGAAGCACCAGCCGACCTAATTCACCAAGACCACAAATACAGACACCAGGAGACTTGGAGGAGACGTTGGAGACACTGAAGAAGAAACTGGATCACGTCAGGAGTGAAGAGAGGGCCTTAGGAGAAGCAGTACCCACTTCAGACCCGACCAGGACTAGTAGACAGGGATAGCAGACCACCAGGAAGCAGACAGTACAGTTCGTCTAGGACGAGTTCCAAGGACCAGAGCAGGATAAAGAAGAGGAAGATAGAAGGCAGCTGCAGCAGATTAAGTTCAGACAACAGGCCAACAGGCAAGTGGAGCAGGCCAGAAGGGACCAGCGACCAGCAGACCATGGAAGAGGTGTATAGACGCCAGATGGAGGAATTAGGACAAGCCACGAGGATCAAGGAAACCATGCAGGCATGGGAGCAGAAAAACAGAGAAGAACTCCAACTGAAGGAAGCCATGAGGTTATGGCAGGAGACTAAGAGGATAGAGGAGCGAAACTAGGAGAGACAGAGGCAAGAAGCCCTTAGATCCTAGCAGGAGGCTCAAAGGAGGGAAGAAATCAAGCAGCCGGTAGAGAAGCAGGAGGTTAGTTGGTGAGTCTGTTCAGCAGCAGACCAACTTACCAACTTACCAAGCAGACCAGGTATAGCACTTGCAGACCAGGTATACCCCCACTACACCCACCTGATGGAAGACCCGAGGTACTACCAGTCTACACACTAGTTGAAAGATTAGGCGTACCAAAAGTTTAGCCACCAGTTGGAGGACCAGTTTACCCACCTGTTGGAGGACCAGTTGGACCACCATTATCAGGACCATTAAGTATGGCACATAGGAAGCCACTGCCATACTCCAAGTACAAAGAAGGTACAAATCCTGATGCTCATATTCGTCAGTTTGAGCGCTTTTTGTGGCACAATGGAGAAAGTGTTGAACTGGTTATCATCAACCTAATGGTTACGACCTTACTGGACAAGGTCGAAGCCTGGTATGAGAATTTTCTAGAGAGTTACCTTTACTGCTCATGGAAGGAGGTCAAGGCTGCCTTCAGGAGAAGGTATAGGGACTAGACAACAGATAAAGTAGTCTACAGGGAGTTAAAGTCCTTCAAGCATCAGACAGGGAGAAGGTGCAGGATTACTATGACAGGTTTATGACCCTCATCAAGTGTTCGCAGTCAGACCCTGGAGAAGGATTTTGGATTACTAATTTCAGGGCAGGATTGCTGGAGTACATCTAGATCACAACCAGTAAAGCACCAGTCAAGACCCTGACAGAGTTGGTGGATGCTGCTCTGAGGTGTGAAGAAAAATACACTGATTCAAGTGGTAAGCCAACCAAGATCGAAGTTAAGAAGGTACAGATCACCAGTATGCCATCAACTGTGATCAGGAAGGAACTAGGTTAGGACGTCCCTAGGCAAATTTGTGGCACATGCAAGAAGCTAGGCCTTTACAATGCTAATTGTTGGTACAACACAGCAAACCAGAGGGGACCAAGTATGAAGAAAGAAGGAGAGGAACCAGTAGTGGTGAATGAGGTGTCTGCCTCAAAGCCAACAGCCACCTACAACAGTAACTACAACCAGGGGTACCAGCAGTCATCTAATACCAGAGCAAGTAATGGCCAGCAGGGAAGTCATGGAGATAAGTCTGGATATTGTTTTTTGTGTGAAGGGAGAGAGCACAGCAGTTGGAACTGCCCTTTGAAGGCCCAGTGGGACCCGTTTCGAGCACAATGGGACCAGGTAACAAAGAAATTGGACCACCAAGTAAACAATGTGAAGATAGAGTTACTGGAGGATCCGGAGGACCAAGTTAACGTAGTCACTATGACTAGGGCACAAAGGCGGAAGGCACGACTGCCTCCAATTGAAGACCAGTCCAAAGTACTAGAACCAAGGAAGGTCAGGACCAAAGAAGACTGGTAGGCGGAGGAACAACTCAGGAACTCTATGATAGAGGCCTTGAACGAAATTCAGCTCAAGGAGGAGGGGGATGCCAGAGCAGTAGAGCAGGCCAAACCAGTTCAAGCACCAGAAGATAAGGACACAATGGAGGGTAATTTAATGGATGATGATTGGGTAGGATATCTAGATTCTGACGCCCTGGAATACAGTGTGAAGATTGAGCAACCTAGACCAGCAGTACCGGTAGGAACCAGTACAGAAGAAAACCAAAGGCAGTACTATACAGATACTGGACAGTACACTTACAGTGTCTTTGGGGCAGTGACTGAAGGTAGCTCCAAACACTACTGAATATGTCAAGGCACATCTGTTCCTGGAGTTGGGACTAGACAGGAATTTTGGACCTGACCAGACACCAACAGTAAAGCCGAGGACCACTACAACTGGTAAGCCGGATCATTAGTTAGCAGTTTGGCTATAGATGTTGACAAGGAACTGCCGGTGTTGACTGTGCAGGTTGGCAACAGGACCCTGGACAATGTACAACTATATGGTGGATCTGGTGTCAACCTGGTCACTGAGGAGGAACATAAGCGATTGGGGCTAAAGAACCCCCATCCTGCACCCTTCAGACTGAGGATGGCAGACCAGACAGTGATAGATCTGGTGGGGATGATTCGAAATGTAAAGATTCACATTCATGGTATCCCTTACCTTATCACTTTGACTGTAATTAAAAACAAGGAGGTCAATGAAGCATATAGTATGTTGATAGGTCGTCCTTCATTAATTGATGCTAAGGTAAATCATGACTAGAGTAATAATCTGGTTACAATCAGAGGAAATGGGAGAGCTAAGGCCTAGACTAGACTAAGGCGCAAGACCAGGACCAAGAGCAGAGCGAGGACTAGTATGCGGACCAGGAGGGGGGACCAGGTCGAGCCTATCTAGACCACTTCTATACCTTCGAGGAGGGTGATATTGAAGTAGATGAGACACCAACCACGGAGAACGTGTTGAAGTTGAAGATTGCTGCCTAGACCCTACTAGAGTCTGAGCAGTTAAGGAAGATGAATCTGGGGACAGAGGAGGACCCCCAGTACGTGCAAATTAATGCACATATCAGTTCAAAGCATGCCCAGGAAGCAGAGGCCCTATTCAGGAAGTACAAGGATATGTTTGTCTGGACCTACAAGGATTGAAGGGTATCTGGCCATCAATTGTGTAGGATAGGATAGAACTGGAGAAGGACATACCTCTAGCACACTACGCTAGATATTGGATGAATCCAAACTACACCAGTATTGTGAAGTAGAATCTGGACAAACTGCTCGAGGCCGGGTTTATAGCACCAGTGGAAGATGCCATTTGGTTATCACCCACTGTTATTGTACCTAAGAAGAACGGAAAATTGAGAATTTGCCTTGATTTCAAAAAGTTGAATGCTGCTACTAAAAAGGATCCTTACCCACTGCCATTTGCTGAGGAGGTCTTTGATTCTGTGGCAGGACATGAGATGTAGTCATTTCTGGACGGTTACATTAGGTGCAAAATGGGGTCAAGAAAAGGCCGTGTAAGCCTGCCCAAATTAGGTGAACCCCCTACCCAAATGCCGCTTTGTCGCTGGCAGCGAGTGCCAGAATCGCTGCCCGCAGAGTTATTAGGGCGACTTAATGGTCTCGGGATGGGGTTGCCGGGCGGGTCGGTGTGCCTAGTGGCGCCGAGGTGGCTCCGTTGTTTGGTGAACCACGACTTGTCGCATTTACTGCCCATGAAGCTCGATTCGAAGGAGAGATGACGAAAGATTGGTGTCAACCGTTTCAAGATTCAAAGTTTGCTGCCACAACGGGAAGAAGCCATGGAGCTCGGTCGAGACTAGGTTGGTCTCCCCACCTAGGAATGGGGTGAATCGAAGTTGGGTGCGTAGAATTTGGGTGTTGCAGGACCGAAGACCCAATTCTGAGGTGGAATTTGAGAGAGTCAAGGGAAATTGTGACAACTAAACCAGTGAGCATGATTTTACAGATACGCGCTGGCAGGAGTTACAAATTCGTGTAGCAAGCATTCGAAGGGTGTTCTTGCATCACCTACTGCCGTGGACTGAAGAGGTTGTGTAAGTGTCGATTTCTCTACAATGGGGAGTTTGGGTCGTGCATGGGAGATGATGCTATTCATTTGATCCTGCAATTTCCTTGAGTGGCTATGGTATAGGGTTTGGTTGTTGTGAACTCTCGAGTTTTGGGTATTTGGCAATCTTAAAAACGTTTTTCTACATACTTCCAGGCCGATCCGGGGCATTGAGAGCTTGAAGCACTACTTCGGAATTCTAGACTCACAATGGCAGCAGGAGTGGCAGAGCCTTCAAGCTACCGTGTTGGAATTTTCCTTCATGCACGCTATGCACCACTTGTTATGAGAGGTTCATTGAGATCCGAGCAACTCTGCTCATCAACATTTCCAGGACGGAGGGCAATCGGTAATACAAACATTGACTTGTGGATCAATGGCAGCATTTACCCGGTTGATCCAGGAACAGGGAGGCCACCTCCATTCAAAACTCTTAGGGATTGCCTAGAATTCATTTGTCATGGAGAGCGAGGTTTGTACGGATATGCACGCAGATTGGGTCTCGTTGATGGAAGAGGACCTACATGGCGTGAGATGGAAATGTAGTGCCAACATTTAGAAGAAGAACTCGGCAAGGTGAGAGACGACCTTGCTGGCAGCAGAGAGAGGCTCGACCATAACAGGGGCATTGAGGATACATGCATGCAATTGCGGGTTGAATTGGAGACTATTCGAACCAAGATGAGCAACATGGAGAGAAATCATAGGGTAACGGTGCAGGGCTTGGAGACCGAGGTGCGTCGCTGGCAGCAAGCAAGTGAGCGCCTACCGGAGGGGCCTAGCCCTTTGAAGGACACGTCTATGGGGATGCAACGTAGGGCTCGACCCCTAAGGGGGATTTATGAGTTGAATCATGGTTCAGGGTGGGCAAAACGCAGAGTGAAGCTCGTTAGGACGCATTTGCAACCTCATCTCCTGGATGCTGTCAATGACAACAACCGGGTCAACCATGAGAAGCAGCGACTTCATGGGGATAAAGCCTCCCAAACAGTAACTGCTGTAGCGTTAGCAAAGATACTGTCTAGGCATGAAGGTCTCACCCTCGCAACTCAGCCATCTATGGAGCATGTTAAGAGAAAGATTGCTAGTAACGTCCTCAAGGCAATTGGAAAAAGGGTAGGGCCGAGTAATATTCTTGCTGCCTGCTACCAAGCAGGGGTGTCCTTGAAAGGTTATGGTGCAATTTACCAAGCCGTGAAGGCTCCAGTTCGGGATTTGACCAAGGATGCCAAATCCAACATACTACCTAGTCCTTACCACGTCAAAAGGCTTCGGCAGGAGCTAAATGCGAACTTGCCACAATTCATTGGCCAATACTACCAGGCTGAGGGAAGGATGGAGCTGCCAACACAGTCAAAGAAAAGCAAGAAATCCGAGTAGCAGCGAAAGGAGGTGGTCTTAGATGAAAAAAACTCGCTATTCACGGACCTTGAGGTGGTCCAGCAAAGCATGGTGATCTTTTATGGCATCACGGAATTAGATATGCATCCTCTTCTTATATTGTTGGCAGCAAAGGTGAATGTCCGTTTGGTGCCAGCAACTGCATTGTGTGTCGTTAACAAAGGAAGCTCATTCGATTGCATTACACAAACATTCTCACGTGAGGATATTCTTGCAGAGTTGGAAGGGGCTCCGTTGATATTTGTCCTCAAGCTGGATGAGGCAGAGATTATTAACGGGAAGAAATTTGAACATGTTAGCATCACGTTGATGAACAGGGCATTGGACGCTAACATTCAGGTGGACCACGAGAGGTACTTCTTAGTACAATCAGAGCAAGAGATTTGGCCAAATGCCACGTTTCAGGTCGAGAAGGAGTCCTACGATGTTCTCTCGTGGATATTTGGAAAGTCGAACATCGCAGCTGTCATAGCAGCACAGTCAAGTGGCGAGAAACTCACGGTCCCTGAAGTTGGAGAATTCCAGGTCGTGAGGCATCTTGCTGCGGACATGAAGACGATCAAGTATATGTACGAGCTTCTATCGAGGCCGTCGTGTGCAATGAACTGCATATAATGCGACCAGAAGAGGATAAAGCCCACTGTGGGGATAGCAAGTCAAGCAAACGTTGCCATCAAGAGCCGTGGTAAAGCAAACTGGGTGGGTGGGCTATTTTCCAGCAGCGTACCTGAGGAACCTTGTGACGTGACAACATCTACTAGATGGAGGCCTATCCTGCCGATTCCTTTGTCCAGAGTGCACATTTGTACATTGCATGCCTTGGTTCGATTGACGGAGAAGATTGTGCATATGCATATCATGTATGTTTGGAACATTTAGAATTAGAGACTTAGGGCTACTGCAATTGAGCAGATGGGGAAGTCGTTGTTTGCGATTGGGGCTCATGGTGGAAACGTGGAGATTAAGAGGGACATGAAGCTCAGTGGCACCATTGGAAACGTGCCGCAAAAACCCTCTTTGAGTGGTAATGTTGCCAGCAAACTTTTTAGACCAAGCGTTTGGTCTGGCAATGATAAGGCCTGGAAGGATATATGTCAAGTTGAGAATAATAATGCCGGAAGTGGAGCTGGCGGCATTGCAAAGTATCAGATGTGGCAAGCCTTTGAAGAGGTCGTACCATATTTGACCAAATTGGTGTTGACAACAGAGCAACGGATGCAGTTCAAGCAGAGGATACACAAGTGGGGAAAGGCATACTTAAAGGCCTTCGGAGAGGAGCATGTTACCCATTATATGGTATGCTCACGGCTCTGTCTGTTGTTGCTTTTGGTCTTTCATCAGTGAACCGTCTACTTGACCTAAGCATCCGCCTTTTAACCTCCTTCTTCTTCTTGACAGCATGTAATCGTACGGCACTCTACTTGGTTTGTGGATCACTATGAGAGCCTTGGAGTCAGGAGTTGCCAAGGTATAGAGAAATCGCACCATCAAGCGAAGGCGGCACATCAAGCACATACAACCATGGTGGTCGGAAAGCCCGTACTAGTGCGATTCTCCAACAGTTCCAGCATTGGTACCGAAACATACAACATCGATATATGAAGAAAATTGAGATCCAGGGAGCTGTACCTGACCCGGATGACGGACCACGGGCCCTAGCGGCATCCAGGAGACGCGAGCGGTAGCATCAATCAAACGCTGTCATCGCTTGCGAGGAGTGGAGGTCAAGGAGGAGGCGTGTTGGGGGAGCATATGTTCTTGAAGAAGTCGTGGAGGGCGAAGGAGATGGCATGATGGGAGAAGAGCCGGAATGGAATGCCAACGGGGACATGGTTGGCAGTGGGGGGGAGGAAGATGAACAGAGGGACGCTGCTGGCAACTATGAGGACATCGCGGATGCTGGCAACAAGGGTGCCGGGGAGGATATTGCCTCCGATGTCGACATTGCACGTGCTGACAGCGACTAGGGGGCTGAGAGACTTCAGCACGATTGATATGTTTTTTTTCTTTTTATACAATGTTTTGTAGGAGGGTAGTGTTGTAGAGAGGTAATACCTATCATTTCAAATGTATGCTGAAGAGAGTATAATGAATCGAACAGTTTCATGGTTTTGTTCTGTTTAGTTCTTATTATGTTTTTTCTCATTTCTATAGAATGATGTTTTTGAAAGTTCCTTTGAGAACCACCAAATAATATTTTAAAGAGTACATGTATTCTGTAATACCTTTAGATGGAAGTTGAATACAGGAGATCCTTTTAACTTAATCTTTGGCGTTTGAATTGATGTTAATGAAAATAGTCTACGAGGTCGGGAAGAGGAGACAAGCTCGTTATTTATTATCTCTTTTTAAATTTATTTCTCATTTCTTTAATGGTTTTCTGTCTTTTATTTTATTTCATGTCTTTCCTCCCATTTTTCTAAGACGACGTTTTCTAAACTCCTTTGTGATTTTCCACTCTCTGATATTCTAGTGTGAACTTTACTCGTTGATTACATGGTTTCTCATTTATAATTAATGAGATGCGCTCTTCTTAAATTTATTTCCAAATTCATGATATTTTGTTCCGATTTCGGTTTTTTTTTTTTATTCCCCACTTTGAAGAATTCTTGGAATTGCCAAACAAGGTTTATATTTTATTTGGTTTTTATTATGTCTCCATTTTTTTTTCTTTTCCTTCCAATAGACATGCTGAAGTTCAACAAGAAATTGATGGTGATCCAGACAATATACCGTATAAGTATTCCCGAGCTCTTAGTATCTCATTCAGTTACTTGGTTCTCTAGTGCTGCTATTTTGTTGATTCACTGATATCATACGTTACTAGATTGTGTTGATGCGTAGATGAAGTCTGTATGACACTGTAGCCGCGCTTTCAAATGACTGTTCAACTGCATGTTCTTTTCCTTGCGTTGGACAATTCAGATTCCTAGGTCATGGGTTGTTCTAAGTCTCATCGAGTTCCCTGTCTGTTATTCCCAACTTAGCATTGTTAATTATAGGTTGTTGTGATCAAGTGTTGAATCATTTTCTGGTTTGTTCAGGATCAGCTCAACGCATGATGGCAGGTTGAGTCACAAACTCTGTTTGATTTCAGAGCATGCTCTAAGTATGCACCGATTCTCTTGCACTCTGTCGCTGTCTAATGTGAGTGCTCCTCAAACCTTTTGGGGCTGAAGGTTTGAACCTTCAGCCCCAAAAGGTTTGAAGGCCCCAATTATTGGTGGCAAATAATGAAAATGATTGAATGTAGATGTTTGTCTGATTTCCTGATTTTATTTGTAATGTGTGTTTTTAAAGTTTGTAAGATTGTGTTGGTATGAGGATGGTTCGTGTGACGAATACCATTTCAGATTTCTTCATGAGATAGCTTTATAATTCCCATATGTTTTATGCGTTATGTTTATTGTTCGCAAATGTCACAGAATTGATTGTGCGTAGAATCTCAAGTATTATGAGTGATTTTCAGATGGATTATTTTTGAAGGCCGACCCTAAACCTTCATTGTATTGAGTGTATTCCATTAGATCATCTGTATTCGATGCATCCACATTTGTAAGAAACAAGGTTTTCTCAGATTCATTTTCGTTATACTTGCGTAGATGAACATGATGGATCCAATTTTGAGTTTTATTTTTTTATACATGGAATGTTCGATGAAGACTGGAAAACCATTTCCTACTTCAATTTTAAGACAAATCATCTCATTTGTCATTTATGAAAGCTATGTATAATTTTATACGTATCATTGAAAAGGTGTTTGTGGAAGATGGAGGGATGATCGCAAAGAAGCAATGAAGTGAAGAAATCTCAATTGAGGTTTGTCTTGAAGCTATGGAAGAACATGAAGGTGAGTTTACCCATTCCAACCCTTTCACCTGATTTCAATCTTAGTTAGATGATTACCGTCAGTCGAATTAGTGGCAAAGAGCTGACCAGAATAAATAGATAAAAATTTGAATAAATCAAATCACTAGGTTTAAACGATAGTAACTCTGAGTACGCGGATGCAAGGGGGTGTAAGGGAAGTGGCCGTTTGTGGACAATGAGGTGTGTGAGTTGATAGGTGTGCGGTGTTGATAAATAACGTATGTAAGTTTGGAAGATGTAGTGATCAAGGATTGACTTAGAGTAAGGAGGTAAGAAGACGCACAAAGAATGATTGGTCTGATGGTGGTGCAATGGTGGCAACAGCTTGTTTACCGCGAAGGTGTACAATATAAATGACGAAAGGTGCCTTCATATTCAGTATGCCTTTTGTTCAGAAATAGCTACGATATCAAAAAAACCAAAAGCGAGCCTGTAATGTAGAGAGATACGATTCACCTAAAGATTCAAAGATGGGAAGAACTGCTCAATGTTAAAAATGAGGTGCACATCCGAGTGTTAGTGTGTCACTGATTAGATAGATGAAGACATGCAACTATATCTCTTGAAAGCGTTTACCAATGAGCTGTATGAGCAATACAGAGGAATAGACTAACAGCATGGAAATAGTACGATGCCGTAGCAAATATGTTTGTTTTGCATTTAACGTTTTGTTACAGGAAAACCAAGTATATAAGAGCTGTATAACTTCTAATGTCCAGCTAACGTAAACTAGTTGTTGTATTCCTATAGAGATAATATGATTCCTGTGATCACATGCAAATCATGATATACAGAGAACCTTAATTTATATTTAGTAGTATATCAAAACAAGTAATAAGATTGTCATGTGAGAGAGTGAGAGTCACTAATACAACACTGTAAGAGCTAAAAGCCGAGTAATTAATTCTGACTGCAGCTGAACTAACTTTGGTAAGATGAGGGTGAGATATGGTGTCATCTTTCGACTATCTAAGGTGCTTCTTAAAAAAGTGACACTTATTGATTAGGTAGCGGTAAAAAAGAGCAGCAGGCGGTGAAGAGAGATTCAAGTGGTTTACAGTGTCTATCAATGTGAAGAATTTACTTACGAAGTTTGTGTTATTCACGCGTTGTTCAGAAGAAGCAAGCACTGTCAACGACGATACAAGGGGACGAAGTGATTTCTCTGGAATTCATTATTGGAATACTCTCGGGAGGGAGACTTGACTGCGGGCTAGAAGCAGAGTTGTTGGAGGTCAAGTGCTCTGGAGAATGTCCCCATGATGTCTGATTTTGGTGACCTCCTCCTTCGACGCTCCTTTCGACCTGTGCTAGATGAGTGCCGCAACTTCCTTGACGGTCCTAAACTACGTGCTCATTGTCAAAATAGTCAAAAAAGTGGGGAGCGGATGCGTTGCCGAGCTGCACCATCTCCTCGTGGCAATCTTTGTTCCAACGGAACTCATTGGAGAACATTACAAAGTGTCCGATAGCGGGAACATTCGGATATTCAAACTTAATCTTTGCTTGAGACGATGAACTTCTGCAAGCCAAGACAGTACAACCTCTTTATCCATCACTCTGATGAGAACCTATAGGAAAGACAAGTGCAATTACGAAGAGCAAGAAGAAGGCATGCAATGTACACTACAATCGGAGGTAAGGAACAGTTCCGAAAAACATAATGCCAATGACTGAAGCAATTGTTTCAAGCGTAAGAAAAATTGAGTTACAGCAAAGTGAATGAAGAGTGGAGAGAAGAGTACATAGTTTCAGTGTTGTTATTGATAAGGTAGATTACTTTGAGTGTAACTCTTAGGTGTACACGGAAATAGAAATTATGGACAATGACATACATGTGTATAGGGGTAACATCAGTCATCTCAAGTGTTTGCAAATCAGTACTTTGATTTGCAATGACTAGTGTTATAGTACGTTTGTATTGAAAGAATTAAGAGTCAAGTTCCCATTTTTTTATTGTACAAAAGAAAGGAGTGAAGAACGTCTAGATCTATATATTTTAACACATGTTTCACTAAATATTTATGACGTGGAGTACAAAATCATGAACTAGAACGCTTGTTACAAACACATGTGAGTGAATAGAAAGGGTACCACTGTAATGAGGTGTATCTTGAAGTGCAATGATACCGATTCTATGTGAGTGTTGGTGTAGATTAACTACCATAACCGGGTCATGTAAGGATGAATCTATAAAATGTACACCCGGTAGTAATCACTGCGATGCAGTAGAGGGATGACCAAACAAAGAACATAAGGATCACAAAGATTTTAGAATCAAATCTACAATCATATTTCCTTCTTTTATAGACTCTGGACCATCTCAGCATAGATACATCGTAAATTTTGCGGAGTCACTGAAATGTTCCAGCGGGAACTGCAGGTCGAAGGTAACGAGGAAAGCACATGCACCCAGCATTTTATAAGATCTATAGATTAATGAAGATGTCTGGATACCAATTGAGCTGCGAACATGCAAGCCACAGGTGGGAGTCGACATGGTTACTTGTAAATGAACTTTTCACACGTGAAACACCCAATTCGCTGTATGCTTGACACGACACTGCAGTGACTCCTAAGTTTGGCTAAATTTCACTTCCGTCATTTTAAGTGCCTCGAAAGACCCAGAACAGACACAATGTCATTTACAGGGAGAGCGCCCTGGACGGATTCCTACTAGTGTATATTGGGTTCGATAACTTAGGCTATCAGATTTTTGATACTGCTGTGAATATGATTTTTCAAGTTGGTACAGTTAATTGGAACTGTAAAGGTCAAATAAGCCCTTGTCGTATTTTTTGCATTCTTGTGTTTCCGTTTGTCATTGAACACAACTAAACGTGCATGAAAGTTAATTGTTTGTTTTTTGTATGTAACTATGCTACATAGGAATCGCTGTTGTTTACTGTACGATTAACTTGAACAGACACGTCAAAATGATCACCATTGTTGTAAAAGTTGTATTTTGTAGAGCTTCTAGGTGTGGAACCAAATGTGCTCTATTCAAACAATGCGTTCAACATAATGGAACCCAGTTGACGAAATGTTATGTTATCGGTAATTGGTTGTACTTTTTTATTTATGTTCATTTATGTTTTTGAATCTTTTATTTTCCTAAAAAGCATACATAACATTTGAATATAATTGGAAGATAATTTGTGTCATGTATGTTTTGTAATCCGATGTCCGTTTAGTTTTGTGGACAGAGGTTTACTAGATAATTTTGTTTTCTGTAGTCTATATGCTTTGCACTCTGGTCTTTCTTAAGTTTTAAGGTTGGATTTTAATGTACATAATTCTGTCAACTTTGGAATAGCATACAATCAAAGATTTATTTCTACGTATCTTTGTTCATTTATATTTAACACTGTAGAACTTGTTTGAGTGCTCAACGTCTTAAGTCTTTATATGAATGTGCCATTCAAAAATTATCTTCAGGAACTGCATATGGATCAATGAAAATTAGGTCAATGGACGTCTCTGAAGGTCAGTTATTTCATAGAACAGTATAGGTGGGAAGCAAAATGTGTGAATGTGGAAGAATATTTCAAATCATCACTTTTATCAAAATTTGACTTCCATCAGCTTTAAAGTAGTAAAGTCCACAGCCAAGTAACAGACGATGAAACCAAGTAACAGACATTTTCATGGGTACGGGTCTGGAAGGAATTCTTTGTTGATGGATGTCTTTGATAATTGTAAATCCTTTCTCATCCAAGTTAGTTCCTACAGAAATTTGCAAAACTTGTCTCTCTTTTTTGTCGCTACCTTTCTAAAATCATACTATTTTTAAACTGGGGTTTCTGGAGCACGCAAGCAGCTATGGAGGCTTGCCTTCTAATATTCAATTGTCTTCCCGGGGTGCAATGTTCTCTAATTTCTTTGGTCTTCGTCGACTTGGGTCATCGGTGTTTATGAGCACGAACTCGGAGCTCCATTATGAAATTGTAAGTTTGTTCTCCCTTGTTGCCTATTGTTTCGTAATTGCTAGTAGAAGATGAGTCGTTGGATAATGAAGTTCACTTTTTCAATGTCCCTTCCTAAGTCCTGTTAGATATGTTTCAGGTTACCGCGACAGTTTCTGTCCTGTCACACCATCTTTTCTAGCATTGTTGGGTGCAGATTTTGTTTTCTTTTCTGTTTAGTAGACAATTGCTGAGGAGATTGCCTGCGCCCAGCCATCACACCAACTTCTCCACCCAATTGCCTACAATACATAGCTTGAATCTAACTACTAGGAGTTAATTGGCTATAGGATTCGAAATCATGCTGGAAATTATTAGCAATGGACAGAGAAGACAGGTTAAGGTGGTATGACTAAAATCAAAACTCAACAAATTTATGGTTGTTGGTGCATCACTAAAAGCCACTCGAGCAAGTCCAAAGTCAAAAAAATTTAGCTTACAATCAACATTTGCCAACACATTCTTTGGCTTTAGGTCGTGATGAAACACATTAGCTAAACTAAAACCAAAACATCAAGACAACAATATTTTAGCCAGACATGCAAAGTACAAGGGCAAAATCTTGTGTAAAGAGACCCGTTTCCAGGACCAAAAAAATTACCCAAAAATTTCAAAGATCATCATATGACATATATTACTAAAACAGTACACCATGCACTACATAACTATTGACATCGATATTGACCACAATAGCTTATTGCTTAAAAGCCTACAACTCAGACATAGTGCACAAAGAAACTGCAAAACTAAATACATTCCAAAGACTAATATTTTACCTATATGGATGTACTTGAAAGCCTTCAGAAGCTAATACTACAAAAAATATTGATAACGTTAGTGGGTCAAATTATCATTTGTTTGATGATTTGGTACAAGTCTAATTCCATCAGCTCAAATATTATATAAATGTTTTTGAAATCATGCCGTGAAGGTGTAAGCATGATGTGCTTCACTTCCATAATTTTGGAATGTCGTAACAACCAGAGAAGCTTATTCTTTGGAGGAATGCGTGTGGCGTTAGAAACATGCTTGAATATGTCATTGATCTTCTTAATAGCCAATACGGTATCAATTGGCTTCCCAGTGTTTGGTATAGATTCAACTTTGGCCATATTCTCCGAAAAATCAAACTTAATCAATTGTCTATGCTCGATATACTTATCCACAACTTGTACATCAAACCAAGATTTGACAAACATACTGCCCAACTTTATGCTCTTAAGAACCACAGATTGTCCACAAGAAACGGGACAACAACAACTATTTCCTACTCCAAAAATAGCTGCCAAAAAAGCGCCTAGTTCAAAACTACATACCATCATTAACCACAACCAAATCACAAAAAATCACCAAAAATCCTTCCCTAACCACGACCATTCGACGCACATTCAAATGTCAAATCAAACAGATTCCAACGCACAAACGCAACATGAAGAAAAGGCAATTGCAATAACACACTTTTTATGCAATTCAGCTAGTCACATCTAGGCTTCCTCATTGAAACGCACTGACTTCCATCGACGCTGCGACAGGCTCCCTCACTCTTGCTGCTTTTGCTCCCGCTGCCCCTCATGTCAGGGCATGCGAACCCTAAACCATGCAATAAAACATCAACCTAAACCTGCATCCTTCAAAATTCAATAATTTTGATTCTCACCTCGTTGCATTGGAGCCAAACGTAATCACACAAACAATACATAAACCTAAGAAAAAATCAAAGTTACGATCGCATCTACCAATACTTGAGTTCCTACTGCTAGCCAAAAAGTGCACAACTCACACTGACAATAGGCAGCTCTCTCTCAAGCCAAGAGACCACTTGCACTACCTATTTGCATGCAACAACTTCCTTCACCAAAACCCCTCATAGTGGCTCACAACGCAAACAAAGCAAACAAATCTGTGGAGATTCAGAGATCCTACTGCTACGTACTCTCCGCTTAGTGCAATTTAGACCTCCTGAGTCCTAGTCCTAACACGCCTCCATCTCTCTCTTTCTCTTCCTCTTCTTCCTCACTTCCATATCCCGCCTCCCTATCCTTCTCCCTCCCATGTCCTAGCTTCCTCCCCTTATCCTTGTTTGAGGCTCGGCTCTTTGTCCATGTCTCTCTCTTTATCTCAACTCCACTCTTCGCAAAACTTCCTCCCCCTTCCTCTTATGTCAAATATTCAACAAAGATAATGGACACTTGTAGGTTTGCAATTTGTAGACAGTAGTTAAGAAACGCAAACACTGATTTTTCATGGCATGCTGCCAGCCACTTCAATCCCTAGCCTAGCAACACCATTATTTGGGTCCCTCCTTCTATTGAGCTGGCAACACCTATTGTTTCTCCTGCTATAGCGCGGCAACCCTTTACCCCATTTAGTCCTTCCGCAGCATTTGTGTAGCTACTAGTCTCCAAATCTAGTGCAAGATTATTTTCATCATTTCGGCAAGTTGGAATCAACATATTCCAAGGATGACTTCTCCTCCACGATCAATTCAACCACAAGATCTACAATCATCTACATGAGCAACAAGACCTTCTACAGCAACATCATGACATTCCAGTGTCAAGAAATTCAACAAAACCTCTACGTCCATCAGGTATACGTGCTAGAGGTTTAGTAAGCACAATGCCGTTGCCGGAGAGGAGAATTCCTTGTCATGTTAAATACCGTATTGAGATAAATAATCTTAGATGGGGATTAGCAAAGTAGAATGCACTAATTGCACAAATGTTTGCTACGATTCATACCTTGACTTAGCAGCAAGGTCATTGGGCAGTTTTTCTACCGTCTAAAGTTACGGAATGGATAAATGTGCACAAACGTATGTTATCTATATCTAAGCATATTTTTTTTGGTATTGATGCTAAGTGATATGTCCAGCGGCAGGCCGATGTCTTGAAAAACAAGATTCTGCAAGCGTTCACAGTGATGGAAGATAATGTAGATACGTTGAATGCTTTTAAGAACACGTAGGAAGCTAGTTTTAATGGTTGTTTAAGTTTAGATTGTTGATTACAGGAAATTTGATACATGACTTCAACGCAAGGTTGATACTAATCAACAGTGCACAAAGGAGTGCAAAGGTTATTAAAAATCCCAGAGAGGCCCGTTACATAAGACATTGATGTTGTATAGCAATGACGGATGCAAAAAATAGCTTTTCAGATAGTAGGCCAATGGCGTGTATTTGGTAGTAATCCTATAGGTGCTTTTGTAGTCCACAACCATATTGCACATCCTATATACGGAGTTCGTTATGCTTGAGATGATGTTTTCCTACTAAAGTCTAAGACCATAGTATGGCTACTTTACGTGGTAAGTTTTCTTTGAATGAGATTGATTGTATACATTTGATAATCCTTCTTGGCAATTTATCAAAAGTAGTATCATTTACCATAACTGTTGTTGTCTAAACAAATGGAAGCTTACCTTATAATTGTAGATCAGATAAACACCCTTAGTGAATGTAGAGTTGCCATTAAAGACTAAAAAGATCATTTGATTCAACTAGCACAAGCAAATCAATTAATTAAGTCCTCATTGATTTTGGACTAAAGTCTGATGTCAATGACCAAACACTAGGAGCATATTCTCTAGAAGATACTAAAATCTAGAGGGCGATGAACTTTATTCTGATAATAAAAAATGTAATAATAATTTTGCTTTGCTTCATACTACATAGCTTTCCGTATTAATTTATTTTAAGGTTTCTTGTAAATATTACATTATGTATACAAACCTTATCAGCAATAAAATTTCAATATAACATTAAAAACTTATTTATAAAAAAAATTTATTTGTATGCTATTTAAATATTGAGAGGTTTCTTAAATGATTTTAATGAATTATTAGTTTGAATTTTAATTTCAAGAGTAATAGTTATTTTTTTAGATTTTTTTGGAATATTTTCTTGTTTGAGTTTTACAAAAAGATGGTGATGCTAATAGCTTCATTACATTAGTTCCTCTTTAAAATAGAAATTTTATTAACTGTGACAACATATAACTTATAACTTATGGTTTTATTAATGATTCTAATCTATTTACTTTAAAATGTGATGTAATTAGATATTCATTGGATGAATGAATTTTTTAATTACATGTGCCAATTTGCAAGTGGAAATGAATGAAGTAAAATAACTCTTAGTTGAAGATTGATGGAATATGGTTAGTGACAACTCCATGTCGACATCATTTACATAGAAGTGAGACTACTCCATAGTTGATGCAATGGAATTAAACCTTGAAACATGTGCACATGAATCAAACAAATCAACAATGAGGTGCCTTGGAATTAGACTATTCCATATTTGGAAGGAAAAATTTAGACCACTCTAGATTAAAAAGTGAAAGACTTAAAAATCTATGAATTTCATCTAATTTTAAAATAGATAGTAAAAGGACTTCAATTATAAATCTTTAGGTAAGAAGGTAAGAGATATTTGTTTGTTGGAAACCTTATATAAGGTTGCATAGTGATGTTGGGCCAAATAAATTCTTGGTCTTCTTGATATCCAAATAATAATTATTTCCATATAATTATTGAATTTTTTAAAGTCCTATTACAATTATGTTTTAGTTATTGTAGATACTATGAAAGTTGATTTCAAATGTGAGATGTGAAAAAGGTTTGTTCTGGAAGACTAATCTCCAAGTGGAAAGCCGTTTAATGTGGATTATAATATTACTTTATAAACACATGAATATAAAAAACAAAGTTTGCAATGGTTTTCTTCACTTTTTAATATATAAATTGATTTTAATATATTATGTATCCATTTATATATATATATATATATATATATATATATATATATATATATATATATATATATATATATATGCTTCATATAGGTTGAAACAAATTCTTCTTTTATGTTGTAAAAGAACGCTAGTGTGATTTTTATTTTTTATTTAGAATTATATTTGTAGATTTTTGTACATCTTTTTAATTTTTTAATTTTTTATTTCATTCTATTATTTCATTCATGTGTATATTTAATACCGTATGTGATAGGCCAGTTCAACAAAAATTAAATTAAAATTGAAATCGCCAAAAAATCCAGAAATTTTTATTTTTAGCAAAAACGATTTTTGTACTAAAAAAACATAGAATTGGCATAGAAATTGAATGGTCGAATTGAAAATCCCAAAAAAATAATAATTATTTGACAACAAAGTGTCAAACTAACCTATCACGTACGATAACTAATTATACTAATGTATTTTTTTTAAAGTATTAATTCAACACTATAATGGGATATAATACATATTGCTATGTTTGTGGATATGGCCCTTATAGAAGTGGCGTTTGTTATCATTCACATTTACGTAGTCATCATTAAAATGAGGTGCGTCTTCCTCTAGTTTTTTTTAACAACAAGAGCATGCTACCATAAATGGTTCCAATACACTTTTAATTGAACTAATACAATCAATTGCAAAAGCTAAATCATCTAGAATTCCTTTTCACTCTCATAAAACATTTTTTCATTAAGCTATAAATAGTAACAATGGTTCCAGTTTGTCTAATAGAGTTGTACATACTTTGTTGAAGGATGTTTTGTTTGATCTACTAAAGTATCTACAAGACTTATCTTTTAAATCATCTGGAGATATAAAAAAAAATAAAAAAATATTAATTCAGCAAATCAAATGAATGGAAAGACTGCCTTCTCTAAGCACATGTTTTGACATTCAAAGATTTTGTAGATGCAGAGAAATAATTGTTTTATTGTAAAAAAAAAAAAAACGAATGCTTGATATTGGGTCTCACAAATCAGGGACAATTTTATTACACTCTAGCAACTAGAACTTGATGGCGTGACATGCAGGTATCTACATTGCACTACTTCTCTACTTATTTTCATGGTCCCAATGTTTATTTTTTATATTTATTTTTATATATTCATTTTATTTATATGTTTGGTTTTATACTTGTTTTGATGTTTTCTATTTAGTTTTTATCTTTACCTTTGCTTTCTTATTTAGCCTTATTCTAATTGTATTTCATTCTATATCTTTATTTTTAATCTTAAGCTATTTATATATATATATATATATATATATATATATATATATATATATATACATATATATATATATATATATATATACACATTAATTTTAAAATTATTTTTTAATTTTACATATCATGGAGGAGCATGTTGATAATGTTTAATAGGTATAGTAATGGCTTTAATCTTAGATAGTGACCAAACAAAATTTTTCAAAAACTGAAGAATTATCCTAAGCATTGATAACATTTTTTGCAAAAATTGGTATCTTGAAGAAGGTCACATTTTCATAACAACATTACTTGTTCTTCAAACAAATGCTTCATGCTTCCTTGATTGATTTTGGGTATTTCAAGAATGTCTTAAAATGGTTTTGAAACCATTAAAAGATGCAAGTTTTGTGTAAGTATGCCACATTTAAGTAAATTTGGACTTAAAGGTAAAAAACGGACCTCAAGTACACTTTTAACATGAAAGCAAGATCGTGGATCACACCATGATGTCATGGGCAGTATCACAAAAATGCACTAGATATTGGTTTTCAACCGAAGTTCAGACAATGTTGCACAAATTGAGCTCAATATATATTTATTAAAGGATATGTTTGTTTACAGAAGGTGCAGTGGGATCCTATGATCCACCATTACTACGTAACACACTTTCAATGTGCCACCTCTCAATCAGTCTACGCTTAAATGTTCCGTCCTTCTGATTTCTGTGCAGGTACTCCTTTACCGAGGTAGAATACTTTAGAGGGAGAATAAACGGAAGCAACGCTGTTGCTACATTAGGAATTGTGTTCGCTATGTTGGGTAACGTCATTTCACCACTCCACGGCGTTGGAAAGTAGCACGCCAGGTCTCCATTAAAAACATGCCTCATTGGCTAGTCATCAACCATCAGAATTTTGTCTGGACAACAGAAGTGCTTCGTCTTCTCAGTCGTTACGAGTCTGGATAGCTCCTTGTCACAAAAAGGATACAAATGCGGCCTAGAACACTTGTTTCATCCATAACTGAAGAGCAACCTTGACTTGATCTCATTGGGTATGAGGTATCGAATAACCTTCTTTAAACGTGCGGGGGCCATGAAGGACCATATTCCAACTTCAAAGTTGTTGAAAAGTATATTGAAGAATTCCAGAAGACCGGGACGAGCCATAATGTTGCTCGGATTGAAGCGACGGGGGGTGCACTTGATATATTGCTCAAAACACAACAATTTGTTAACAAATAGCACTATAACCTTCCTCGAAACGTCTCGTCGCTGTGGACATGAAGCAGCCCCGGATGTTATAAACAACATAACGGATTGTAGGATCCTACGATCCCAAAATAAAAACTATTGAGCAAAAGCAAGGAAACCTAAATCAGCACCCTGATTTATCCATGGGCATAGAAGGATCCTACGATGTGGATTATTGGACTCATCCATATTTGGAAGGTCCCTAATTCACACCTAGACCATAGCTGCTATGGATCATTATGCCTGACCGCCGAACAAATGTAAAATTGGGGGTTATAACACCGACATCTCAATGTTTGTGGTCTGATCCTACAATCATATTACAATTTGCACTATCCTCGTAGTGAACAAAATCTATTCACACAATCCGTGGATAGAATGTTATTACACATGGATTCAAAAAGTTTAGGTATATCCTACAAGTTTATGTAGATTGAAAACTTTACAAAGTGTGCAAGTCAATAAAAATATTGACGTAGCCAATGGATCGCTCATAGTTCAGTGCTTCAAAAATTGAAGCCCACCTCGATCATTGGTATTTAGACCTTCACTACAAAAACTATATCCTTGGTACTACGTGCGTCCTTGAAGGAAATGGAACAAAACTTTACAAAGTATATACGACACCCCTAACACTAAATTTGTATGGGAGTTGTCCAAGATGATAATTCATTCTTTTGGACATCCAGCCACAGTGTCCTGAGCCAGCTGAGAATTGATTTCCTCCTTATAATCATTTAATCCGATCTGAGGGTAATTGTCATGGACATATGTCCGGACAAGCTGGCCGGCATTGAACATTGATTCAAGCCAAGGAAGGACATGAGGACATGAGGAACGGGTCCTTATGCTCCCTATTCCACGTAATGGGATAAACTGCATTATCCGGATCGTTGAGAAGATTCTTGTACCAGCTGTCGTGAATGAGCAATGTTCGGCTTAGTCTAATCCATCTTAAGGTCCTTAAGCATGACTCTCTACTCTAGATTGTCTGCGTTTTGGAAACTGGACTTGGTAGTCTTGGTCTGCGTTAGCACCGATAGCTGCTTAGCCTTAATTTTTGACCCTTCTAAAACCAGCGCTAGAATATTATTCACATTATTTTTTGTGGCACAACTCCATACCATGACCTTAACCTTTTGTACTAACACCTCTAGGAAGTGTGCCGCGTCAGGCCTAACTATGGTTATTTGACCTTTCTTGTCGACTCGCACTACAAGAAAACCATTTAAGTCCACCACAATAGTGTACTGAGGTTGCCTTACCTTCTTGGCACTACGCTTGAAGGACTTTGCTTGGGCACTCTATATTCTTGCAAAAGCCACCCTAATCGATAATAAGAATCTTACTTGAAGAAGACACGTAATGTAAAACCACATAGTGTGGCGAGAATTACCCTCTTCAGACAAAGCAGATATGTTTTTCGTTGGAACACTTGGTGTTTTCCTCTTGTTCTGCAAAGACGTTGTTGACTTCACCACTTGAGAAGAAAATAAAACATTTCCGTTAGAACAGTGAGATGAGCAAATGGATCTTAGGATCCTACGATCCTCAAAGAGGATTTCACACTTCGACAAACCAAATTAAAAATCGTAAGATCATACGATCCTTTTAAGAAACCGTAAGTGTTCTACAATCCTTTTGAGAAATCGTAAGGATCCTACTTCCCCTGGTGGATTGTAGGATCCTACGATCCTAGACTACACAAAAAAACGCAAAATAGGATTACTCTAAATCCGCTTAAAAGACTGGTGGGAAATACCTTCTGTGGGCGTTTTGGTATTCAGATGCTGCACATTCCGCAAGCCAGACTCCATGCGGACATCTGGGGAGAGGGTCAAACCATCCGTCCCAAGAGGGCTGAAGGGCGTCAACCCCGCTTTGTAGGCTTCTTTGAAAACACCTCCGCGTACCTCTTTGTCCTTTGCCAAGTCGCTAGGCAAGGGTGGAACAGTGGATCCTGAGTCGTGCATCCCGGGAAGCGTATCTGCGACAGATTTCTGCTGCAAATCACTTACGGACCCTTGGGCTTGGCTTGAAGAGGTATATAAGTCGGGATCAATCGGCATTGCAGACGGTTTAGGCGTGGAAAGATGAACTAGCGAAGAAGATGTAATGCCAAAGGGAGGTGTAGACATGACAACCTCTACGGCCAACGGCATTTCAACATCACGTCCATGAGCGCCAGAGTCGCCATGGAAACTTTTTTGTGCACTTGAACTAGTACCCGCTCGGTGTTTATCTTGAGTTGGACTCATGGAAGAGTAAATTTTGTGATCCTGTCCGGAGAGTTCCGTCGCGTTACTAACGAAGGAGGACTGCGGCATGACAACGGAATTTTGAAAGGGGACACCTGAAGATGGCGGGTTGTTGAGGTGGTTATCTTGCAAAGCGATTCGTAATGGAAATAAATACACGACATGTTGAACAATGACACATTGTATGGTTCGTTCCGCAATTAGTGACATGGATATAGTTAGTTATCGACCATCTATCAAAGACCACGTCCGATTACTAGTACTGAAGTCGGGAACTGCATCATACAAAATTATAAAGCTCGTCCTCGTCGTTGTTGGAAAGTCCACGACGACTGTGAGAGCCAAGACGAATATGAGAGTCCAGCTCCAATTTCTTTCGAGCACTTCGTTCAGGGGTCCGTTCACTGTCCTCTTCCTCTTCATCCGGACAGTGAACGGACCCCGCAGTTCATCATCCTCTTCCCCTTCTTCCTTATATTTGTCATCCCTATCTATATCCTCCTCACCCCAAGAGCCCTCCTCATCGTCGGAAAGTTCCACTAATTTCGTCCCGTTCTTGGCAGCTCTCTTCTTTTTGTTCCCCATTTTTTGAGCAACCATTGCAGGTACAGATATCGCAAGGGTTCTCGCACTTTCAAGAATATCACTTGCTGTTTTCTTTGCTTTCTCCACTTCGTTGTTATTGAACACAATTTTTACGACTTGAGCGCCTCTCGTTTGTAACAACAAAAAATAAGGTAGTAGAATGAATAGGAGAAACCGGTAGGTGATATTGTAATGATAATAAATGGATGAAAATAATAAAAGCAAAAAGGGTTCCAGAGAATGAGACCGTAGGATCCTACGATCCTCGTACCAAGCCAACCCAAGTGATCGATGGACCTCCCCCTATGTTGACCAGAATGTTGTTAGGTGCTTCCAAGGTGCCAAAGTATATGTGTAACTGCGTCGATGTTAAAGTTAGCATAACCATCTTGTGCCCATTGTGTCGGGGGATTCTTGAAATCAGCTGCTGATACCACCTAGTTAGAATGACATATCTGTACCGTAAGCTGTATGGAAGCACATAGAATCAGCCGAAGTCGAGTCCAAGTCGTTTCCATACACAAAATTAAAGTACAAGGGCAGTGTAGATTCAGAGGTCGTCGGAGTGACGAATCTCTCCTTTCCCTGTGTAATATACAGAGCGGGGGTATCCAAAAAGAGCAAAACTTGTGCAACCCATAAGCCTTTCTCGTCTACAGCGTTGACAATCTCAACCATTCCTGTCCGATTTGTAATGAAGACCCCCGGAAAATGTGCCCTCATGAAGTGCGCATTATCCTTGAACTCCATCGCCTGAAGAGTACGCAACACCTGATCCATGTTCAAGAAGTCGGGCTTCTCTATGTCTTGTCGGTTCAAGAAGCAGAAGACTACGGTCACCCGTGCATCCTTCTTCATCCAAGAAACCATCTCCGGAGAGCTTGGATAAAAAACTGAAGCCAGATCCCCGTTTTTCCGGCTCATTCAGAAGCACTTGTACATCTATGCGTTGGACGGTCCTGACGTTGCTAGCATGTCATGAATCCGGTCGCCTTTGAGGTTCTTCTCGTGGTCAAACAACATCTGAAGAAGTGTCGGGAAATTTGTATCCTTGTTGGATGGATTTAAGGCCGCAGACCGGTTTGTAAAAAACCGCTCTCCAGCAGGATCCTTGCATAGCTTCTCGCACCAAGTGTCTATGGTGGCCTCGGTAACTCTGTACTTCCTTGCAGCGGTATCATACTCTGCATTGGTGTACAATTTTTTTCGCATTGTCTTACACCTCAGAGCCTTCTTCTCGAAGTAGTGCATGAACTCGTTTTAGATGAGCCTGCGCCTCTTCTTCAAATGACATGCCTCATTGAGACCCATATGAACGGGTTGTTTTTTGGTGGACTTTCTGGACTTCATAGACACCTAATTTTTTATTACTAGCTCCGTAACCTTTAAGATGTCAACTTCTCACATGAAATAAAGCGGCATAAAGTCAGTGTGCTTGAGTGCTCGCACCTGGAACTCTTCTGCTTCATGCGCTCCTTCCTACTACTTTCTATCCCTTTGGGGCGAGACTTGTATGCGAGCAGAGAGCAGAAAATGGGGTCTTAAATCCAAAAACAATAAATTGTTTACTAAAAATAAAAACTATAATCAGAATATTCAAATATTTTTAGAATATTCTAAGAATGTTCCTAGAATTATTCTTTTTTTAGTAATTTTTTTTACCCTATAACCGTGGATCGAATTACAGTTTTTTTAGTAATTATTTACTACCTTCTCTTATCCCTTTGTGTACTAACCCTAAAGTTGGTACGACCAATAAACTAACTTTTTGAATCCTATGTCATTTTCTACACATTACTAAAAAACTCTTCCAATCTCATCTACATGGCATTCATCATTTTTTTAATAATTTGAATTTGTTTCCCTTCCCATCTTCTTCCATTCTATCCATCTTCTCAATTTCTACTCTATCTATCTATTCTATTCTTCTATTCCATACTTTATAGCGTTGCTTTTTAATGCCATTTCATCTTCTAATTTTTTTGTTCATTTTCTTCTTATATATTCTTTGTTCATTTTCAATTTAATATTTTTGTCCCATTTCAATTTTTATTTTTAAATCCTGTTCTCCCTTGGTGTACACACACCTTCTTTCACTTGCATTTCTTGAGTTTTATTTTCAACATTTGTTTGTTTGTTTTATTTATTTATTTTCTATTTCTATTTCTATTTTTTATAACTTTAAACGAACTTCTTCCAGATCCCCCTCCATTTTTGGTTTTTTATTTTGTTTTCAAATCAATGAAAACAGTGTTAACAATCCCAATCACCCCATTAAGATGGATGAAATTCATTTATCATTATATTGTCTAGGTATCAAGGGCGCCAAACACCTAGCTCATGGATACTTAAGTAGTGGCAATAGAAGGTTTGTCCCTCTTTGTTCATTCTCTTCTTGAAGCAAGTCCGTGAAGGAGCGTGTTTCGGCTATCGAAGATGTCGGGGATATTACTCTCTTACTTGGTGATGTTGCTGGCCCATTTCATCCATATGTGGAGGTTGAGGGGGAAGAGGAGGCAAATGGGTGCAGTGAAGGGCATACTGGAAATAATGACGTGGATGTAGAATTAGACATGATAGGAGACCCATTGGCTGTAGAAGAGCCAAGTTGTATCGTAGTACTTAAGGAGGAGCCGGTCGTGCCCTTGCCACCTCATGTATACTCTAAGGTTGGGAAGATTCGATCGGAGACTTATTCTAGGAAATCATTACGTGGAAAGAGTGTAGGTTGTCCATTGTTGGAACGTCACCACCTACGACAATTGCCAAGTATTGAAAGAACAATGAATGTCAATGTAGCTTTTTCTGTAGTGCAGTTGGAGGTTGGTAATTATGCTGAAAATGTGAGAGGGATATCTTAAACGCATCAAGTTCAAAGAATAAAATGGCTATTAAAATGTATTGACGGCATTAGTACAATCCAACTGCTAGTGGATACAAAGTACAAAGGCCACTTGTCCAAAGTGAATGCTATTGTTACACAATGTAATAAATGTGAATGACAAAACCTTTATATTGAAATAGGCAATATGAGATTTGTATTGCTGACTGAGTACAAGGAAAAATTCAATCACCTATGACAAAGCATCCCCATTAACCACCATCCACTATGAAAATGCCTGTCCAGAAGAGTATTGTACCTACTATTTTTTGGCCAAAGGGTGAGTCAAGATTCCACTCTCTAGGACTACCTTGACCTCGTTGAAGCTAAAGGTAGGCGCATGGATGAAAAGGTCGGCCTCGGGATCACGACTGCAGATCTTTAAGATTATGTAATACATGTGTTTATAGTACGAGAATTGATTCCTTTGTCGGAACTTAGTCATCGTCTTCCTGAATACAGGGCAAGTGCAACCATGGTAAGTGATCTGGTACTGTGTGATGGTAGAAGCAATGCACGAATCCAGCCTGATGATGCAACCATGGCCTGGGTGAGGTATCATAGTGATGAAACGGAGGCAAGCTTTGAGGGATTTGGAGGAGCCCATGGAGAGTCGCTGCGCCGGGTTTGGGCGAGTCGCAATGCGTTTGACCATCTTATCCTCTCTCTTACCGAGGTACCGGTCAACTTCTGCATGAACAGGCAGCCCACTGAGATTTGCAGGAGGTGGGGCAGACGAGAAGAGGCGTCTTGGGGAGACCGACTTTTAAAGCGGTAGTTGGAACCTAGCTGCTTCAAGGGCAAGGATTTCAGTGAGTTTGAGGATTATACTTGGTTTCACCGGCTAGACCTTTGGAATCGAAGGCATTTGTTGGTCCATCGAGTATCTAGCTATCCACTTGCGCCTTGTGCCTTTCACGCACCTCTCAATGTCATCGGAGCAAAAGAAGAACCCTGTCCTCTCAGATGTGTTCGTGCGTATGTTAGTCCAAACCCCTGTGTAGGTAGGTGAAGCAGTGGAATTTACGCCTCTGAGAATTCTCTTAGTGCACTTCTTTTTCGTAACAGCTCTCTGGGCCTAGCAACACTTTGCAAAAGTTTTGGCAAGTCTTGAAAGATGCCACTCTTCACATTGACCTTGGTTTCTTCAACTGCATTGACATGGGGAATGCCTCCTTCGTTCACAGGTGACGCTGAGGGGTGAATGAGATTCCTAAGCGGGAGATTGGTTTCCTTTTACTTCAATGTCATGTTTAGAATCGTCTTCCACAATGATGGGCATTTGCACGAGACGAGACCTAACGGCACGTCGTGAACCTCTCAGACAAGAGAAGTTTACCTTGTCTGGACGATGTGACTCCGCCTCAGCTCTGAGGGATACGTCTGCTTTACGCTTGACGGATTCAAACAATTCTTCTCCAGCCATGACAGGCTGAACGGTGCAGAACTCTTGTGCACTTGGCATCTCTAGCATAGGATCTTTGAGCAGTATAGGATTTCCTGTAAGTTTCGCCATGCGTTCCGCCATCCTAAGCTTCAATTCCTTCTTCAATGGACTTGTTCCGCCTACGTCACCTTTTAGGAACTAGTAGTAGTTAACAACCTGTAGAAATCCTCGAACAAAATCGTCCACTTTAGGAACGTAGAGGTCGTTGGCGTTGTTTCTTGAAGCTTGGAGCTATTTGTTATGAATTGTTTCGGCGAGATTACAGGTTGGCATTTCTGTGAGTTCTTCTTCTGTAAATTTCTGCAGTTTAGACAATAAAAGCAGTTAGATTTGATGATAGAAGTTTTGTCGGTTAGGGTTATCTAAAAAGAAAAAAAAGGGAGCAACACAGTTTAGGATTATCATACTACAGACATGAATCCCCCCACTAGCGGTAGCGGTAGTGCCAGAATGCCAGCCACTGCTCCAGTTTTCTTAGTGCCTTCTCGCTCACAGCCCCGGTGAATACCCACCATACTTGCAACCCGTGGTACAGAGTGTCAGCCTACTCCATACTCTTTGCTGTCTTGTATTGGTTACACATCTTATTGTGCTGTTCCAAGAGTTTTTCGGGGAAGTACTTCTCTGAATACTGCACCATGTTTTGTGTCCAGTGAAACAGGGAGGACTACTCCTGATCCTCCATACGGTCTTCTTTCTTCCCATTGCCATAGACAATCCGTACTGCATTCCAGTTAGCTTGAGCGTTATCCGCCATGAAACCTTTGAAGTTTGGCGTTGCAATGCCATTCCTCTCCATGACAAGGTTGAAATTCTTCTAGAATACGAGCTGGGCCTCACAATCCTCGGATTGCGTGTCACAACTCGCAATAGTCATAACGCGGTACTAGGTACAAATGTACACATGGCAGGCTATTGTGGACCATTCTCTTACCCGTTTAACATGGTCAAACATGACCTAGGCATTTTGGAGATCTCCGCCAGGTTGCATTCTACTGACCAAGTCGACACCACTACTTGGACAGACTTTCGACATTTTGAAAACAAAAACTTTCTTACGTTCAGCTCCTTGACCCGGATTAAGCTATTGATCTCCGCCTTAGTGTCTCTGTAGTCGCCAACCTTGACTGGGTGATCGTGAGATCCAAGATGGATACACGCCCTGGTCTAGTTGACTTTGCACGCCACCTAATAAATTTTAGCTTCACATGTAGCAATGCATACTAGGGATTCTTTGCATACCTTGCATATAAGTGTGGAATCCTTTCGTGGTGGTAGGTCGACTCTAAACGCTTGGAGTATACATTCCCTCAAACTCACTCTCGTTCATCTCATGAATGCCGGGTTGCCGTTACAGAAATGGGTAGTCCTTATTGTTGTAGCGCAGCCATCTGACGCAGCTGGAGTAATGAAAAGAAAGTCCAAAGTCGTTGGTGATGTTGGTGGTGATGGTCTTGGTCCAAACATGGCGATTGTAACGCTTGCCTATTCCTTGAATAGCTTTTGCCCGCGACCTAGCAGCTCCTTCACCAATTGGGAGGAACTCAAAAATCATAGCACCATTGAACATTGCAGGCAAGTACTCAACCTTCTCGTGTCTCACTAAGGAGTAATCTATTTTTCTAAGAATGTTTTTCCTCCCTGGTCTTTCCGCAAGTTTTGTAACCATCCGGACTACACTAACAGTCTCCTCTTTTGAAGATTGGAAGTTACTGGCACATTTGACTGGATATGTAGTTGGCAGCTTAGATTTTACAGATTGTTTTGGAACATCAGGTGATGCTTTCTGAGGACTAGTCTCCTTGTCTAAGGAGAGGAAGATGACTGGCGGTACATCATGAGTATCCAAGCCAAACTCTACTTTAACATTCACATCACAAGGTAGAGGAGTCTGAATAGTACAAGTAGATGAACGACGAGGAGTTAGAATCTCAGATGACAGCTGCATCTACTAAGTGGAGTCTGTAAGACCATAAACTCTGTATCTACCAGGATATAGGTTCCAGAACCTGTTATTGTCTTTGTCTTTCTTAGAAGCATGATCAAGCGTATGTGTAATCTCATTGCTATCATCGTCATATATCTCTTCCTCAATAGTAACAGTTTTCTCTCTGAAGTGGAACCAAAGGCTGAGGCGTTGCGCCGTCACAGTTGCCAACCCATCCTCATCAACACGTACTGTAAGTGGAATTTCAACTCCATGAGCTCAGAGGACGGCCATGCCTAAGACTCTGTCTGCAGGGAGGTGCGCCATTCTTTGTTGTGAGTAGAGAGCTTGGAGTGAAACTAGACAAATTAACAAATACTGATTGAGAGGATTAGTGCATTGTCCGTGCTCTACTTATTAGATGTCTAGAACTCATTTGTTAACTTTGTAGCACAAAATCCTTACAAGTTTGGATGTAAAGTTAAATCAAATAATAGTATTAGTCAATTAAAGAGCCGTCAGTTAGATCTTGGGTGCAAAGCTATAAATTTAACGTATTAATAACATGTGCATCATGGTTGTAATTTGATTTGATGAATACCTGTACTATTTTAGATTGAGCCGTCATTTGAAGGGGCAATATCTACTACTGGTACCAGATTTTGAAGTATCTAATTATCAATACATGTTTTTAAACATCAACTTTAATTCAAAATATACTTATATTTAGTTGTAAACAATATTAGTTTTGAAATAAATATCTAAGTGGACAATAATTTCTAGACTAGCATTTGGAATATATAAGTTGAAGGGAAGTTCTATCGACTGTTTTATTGTGAGGAGGGTCCTTACTTTGCTTAGACACATGAAGGAGAGTGGAGGGTCTACTCCCTCCACTTATGTAACACCTAAAATGTAGAAGGAAATGAGGGAGCACAGATTTTACGAATAGGAAACTGAGACAAAGGAGAGTAGCACGTAAGTGGGCAGGTGTGTAGAGTGACCTTCAAAATGCACCCTTGAAGGCTTGAGGAGCTGGTCTGCCATTAGCTTTAAAGTTTTGTAGCATTTGTAAACTTATACTAGAATCTATAGTTGAGGGAGAAGAAGAGAGATTAGAAGACACGCTTGCCGAGCAGGTTACAGTTAGCATTGAGGAAAATCGAAAGGAGATGTTGGAAGACTTAGGGTTTAATTGTCTACGAAGTATTGAGTCACCGCAGCCTTCATTTGGTTTAAAGGACTCACGTTCGAAAGAGAGAGATTCACGGTCCAAAGAGAACCCTCACTCTACTGAAGTAAGTTTAGTACCTCTGCTTTGCAATTCCAATTTGTATTGTTCAATTTTGAAGTCGGTACCTTTGTTTTTAATGTAATTGTCAATGTGTGGCCTACTTTTAATTGTAATTGATGAGTTTCGATGTGCTTTATAACATTCGCCTCCTTAGCCATAGTTTAGACGTACTTTTTAAACCGCATTTATTTGAAATCACCTCTCTATAGTTATTGACCTTATCCTTTTCAAGTAGTGGACCGAGATAGGAGGTTCTAGGTTTGCTAGATAGTGTGGAGGTGTGCGGGGGGGCAATCTGGCCATGGGAGAAGGATCAGGTGAGTCGGAGGGAGGAGGTGCAAGAGGGAGGCGTGCAATCATGGAGGAAGGGGAGGCTGTAGGTCGTGCCATGGCGGCTTGAGCAAGTGCGCAGCGAGGAGGGCGTGGAGGTGCGCGGCGGGGAGGGCGTGGAGGTGGGCAAGGAGCAGGGCGTGGCCGGCCTGCTCAGGAGGAGGTTTTGGAGATGGCGAAAGCCGAGCTACGGAGGAAGGGCGGCGTGCCAGGGGTTGACCAGGGAGAAGATCATGAGGAGCAATGAAGGCAAGAGGACAAGGACAACGACGAAGAGGAGGAGGAGATTGAGCAGGACCCCGAGGACAACGACGACGAGGTGAGTTTACTCGAAACCCTAAACATTGTTTGCGGGGTTTTAAGGTGTTGGATTTTGGAGGTTGTTTGTTGATTTTCTGTTTGTTTTGCTTCGTGGGTTATATTGCTTGCAGAGCAACATCGTGGGTTTTGTGGTTGTGGGTTCTGGGTTGCTGCTGCTGGATTGTACTGCTTGCTTTCGCGACTCTGCTGCTGCTATGTTGTATTGGCTAATTATATCGTTTGGTTACATTGTGGAAACTCTATTGTGCGTTGTTGCTGCTCCATTTGCTTGCTTGCATTTGCGATTGTGCTTGGTGCAGCTGGCGCATTGTCTTTTTGAACCCCTAAAGTTCTGAGGGTATTTTTCATCAAAACTGCGAGAAAACAGCCCCTCTTCAAAGCAAGGTGGATTCTGCAAAGTTGGGGTCTTTTTAAGTACATCTAACCATAAGATTTTGTAGCTAACTTGTATGTCTACATGTCCACAAAATTTCACGCACTCATTCTTCAACAATTGCAAGATCGTAACATTCAAATTTGAAACATATTTTTTTTCCCTGCGAAAAAAGGGGACTGCAGAGTTTTGAAGGCCCAAAAAACCATTTTTTAAAGTAGATATGGAATGGGTCTCTCCATATTCTTGTTCCTAAGTGAGTTAGGTACATGTCCAAGAAATATCATATTCAAAAACGTTGTGGAAGGTTGCCAAAAAAATCATTTTCTGCTAACGGGTATGCTGAAATTTACAAACAAAGGCCGTTTTTTGACGATAAAAATAGCATATGACTAAATTCTTGGATTGAAAATCCGAAAATTGGGGACATGCTCTACTGCCTTCTCTATCCACTAAATTTTTTATTTTTTAAAAATATCAAAATCTCAATTTTTGGTGGAATTTCTAAGTTTCGTCTTTGGGCAGATTTTGGCAGATTTTGGCAATTTCGGGCAGTTTTTTGACAATAAAAATAGCATATGACTAAATTCTTGGATTGAAAATCCGAACATTGGGGACATGCTCTACTGCCTTCTCTATCCACTAATTTTTTTATTTTTTAAAAATATCAAAATCTCAATTTTTGGTGGAATTTCTAAGTTTCGTCTTTGGGCAGATTTTGGCAGATTTTGGCAATTTCGGGCAGTTTTGGGCAGGTTTGGGCAGAATTCGCTGCATTCACAGTGGCTGTGAGCTTGCTTGAAGTTTGGCTGAATGCAGCTCTTGACACTCAAACACCTGTAACTTTTTTTTAGTATGTTCAAAAAAATAAAAAATAAAATAAAAATTCTAGAGAAACCTCTTCAAAATGCCTACCTACATTATTTTTTTCAAAGATTTACGAATTAAATTGGAATTCTAGGAACTTGCCCAAGTTTTAAAAAATCCCATTCCAGGACAATTGTCCTATAGGGGTTAAAATGTTTTTTTTTGTATGCGGTTGCGGGGTCGAGCCCGAGGAGGCGCTGTTGGAGCAGACAACACCCTTTGAGGGCCATCACCTCCCTCGGCAACCATCTGTTCCGCCCTCGCCGAGCCCATGGGAAGGAGCATTTTTTATATTTTTTTTTGTATGCATTTTGCTTGAACGGGCCGAAGGAGGTGCTGGCGGAGCAGACATCGCCCTCCAAGGGCTCCGACCCCCTTCAGAGAGGCCGCCAACTCTCTCCCAAGCCACATGGAAGGTGCAGCAGGTGCTTTGTTTTTAATGTTGCATTTTGCTTGAAGGGGCCCGAGGAGGCACTGTCAAAGCAGACATCGCCCTCCAAGGGCCATCACTTCCCCCGGAAGCCATCTAAACCACCCTCCTCGAGCCCATGGAATGGAACACCTTGAGTTTTGTTTTTTATATATTTAATAGTTTGAGCATTATATGTGTTTTTTTAAATATGTCGGTTCATTTAATCATAATATCGTGTGTGTTTAAGCAGTCTTCTAAATCATAATATGAAGAGCAACAGTCACAATCCCATCCCGGCAGAGATTGAGGTACTTTGTTTCATTACGTTTATTGCCTTCTTAGCTTTTTTTTTTTTGAACTTCCTCAACTTTGTTAATTATAATTTTGTGAACTTAAATGGGATTTTAACCTCTGTTTTAACCTAGGTTTGTTCTGATGCACCCAATATGTCCATCAATTCTCCAATCTCGGTGATCAACATTTCAGACCTCTTAGACTCATACAAAGAGCCTTATTGTACCTATGACTTAGTGAACCTAGTTGATTTAGGTATTGAGTCGTTTGAAGTCCATTCTCCAGAGTACATGCTTACTTCACCAATTTACGAGCCTACCTCCCCAGTTTATGAGTCTACCTCCTCGGGATACATGCCCACATTTCCTCGGCTTGGTACGCCGCCATATTCTCCGCATTCTACTGCTTCGCCTACTAGGATGAGGAGGCCAGATCATGTAGTTTTTGCCCTTCCGGCGATTCCACTAAGAATCGCCCCGAGCACTGGGCGTGTCTCAACGAGGCGCCTTCTTTGGAGGAGTAGAGAGGCTAGGGATTACTATAGACGTGCTCCACATAGACAGTAGCTCCCAGTGATAGTTACAACGACAGAGGATCATTGAGTTGTTACAAGAGTTGTTTAAGTATGAGAAGAACTTGTTATTTTGCTCTTTATAATTGTTTCTTTTTGGACGACTATCCTTGTTCTCAATTTGAGTTTTAATTTCATGAATTTTGGCAGGTCACTCAAACATAAGAGGTGTTGCCAACATCATCTTGTCCTACAGACTTAAAGAATGCTGTAGAGCGTGAATTGCTTCATCAAACACAGCACAAGGTGGACTCCATCAACGTCATCAACAACCTCAGATTCAAATCTGTGAAGAAGGCACGTTTGCTTGTCCCCTTGTGTAGGATGATTTTGATGGAAAAAGTGAGGTCAATTGAAGAAATGGGGGTACAACATCTCGAGCGGGAGTTTGTTAAGGGGTATCGAGATGGAGACCGAGTCATGTACATTTCCATGTATAACAACGAAGAGTTGTCATCAGATGTTACGGAGGAGATCAAGGCATGGAGCCCATGCTGGGAGAGGGCGAATTAGGCTTTTGAAGATGAACTTTAAACAGACCCAGAGTTGCAAATATTATCTGGCAATATATTTTTTGTTTGGGAAGGAAACCATTGGCTCTCCGCATGGTTGAAACATATCAACAATCACCATGCATATGATCCAGCTTGGCATATCTCAGTGCATTGTATTCTTTTAGACCCTTGCAGCCAAGTTGGCAATTTCCTTCATGCCATGTACAATATCAATTGGTAAGTATCTTCTTAGTTCTCTTTGTCAAGTGGTTTCAAAGGCGTATTTTCTTTCTAATTTGTTTGTTTCTAAGTATTGACTTCTGCATTCAGGTCTACCAAAAATGGCAACGTCAAGAGTAATCTTCCAGCAAAACTTTTCCGTCTCCGCTCATTTGGTATGATGAAGTTGGAAGAATTCAAGTATCTCCTAACTTTGGAGGAGTACGAGGCTTGTGTAAAGAACAAACCATCGAATCCGTCATGGAATCCCCTGACAACTAAATTTTTATTGCTTTTCAATACCGAGTAAGTGCTACTTCTTTGAATTCGTTGCTCTTTTCCTCTAGAGGCTGATAACTCGTAAATTTGCGAATTCACTAATATTTTTTTTTTAATAGCGGGAGATTGCAGTGGCATTGAATGAAGCTGCGAGGGCCTACATTGAGAGAACTCCAAAGGACAAACAAACCGAAAATGGAGTTTGGGATGCTATGACTTTGGCATCGGAGAACATGGTCGACTCCATTAAGAAGAAGGACTTCACCAAGTACTTGCATATTGCCAATCCCAAAAATGGTGAAGACTTCCTCGGGGAGGTGAGACCGAAACCACTGCAATTAGAGATTCTTCGTTTCCATTCCACTTTAAATTTATCTCTATATCTCTAACTCTTGTACTCTCCTCACAGATCAATCGACATTTCAGTGAATTCCCTAAACCTGAGATGACCCTAGATAAGCTATAGAAGATTGTTCCAGTGGTTGTTGATGCCAAGTACAAAGCTCGTTGGTTGAGGTGGTGGAACTCGTCACCAAGTTCGCGGCTGTTTTACAGATTTTTACTTCCAGAATTCAAAGAAGCCGACCTCGATCCTTGGTTAAATAAGGCATCCTTTTGGGCAGGGGTACAGTACACCATACCTCCTTTGTATTTAATAATTGTATTCTTTCTTAGACCAGATATTTATTTGATTCTTATCAATTAAATTGTATATCTTCTAGGTGGAAGAGGCCGTCATCCACGAGTTTGAGGACATTTGCAAGGGAGAGGAGCTCACCATTAATTGGAAGGCATCCCCAGATGTTCAGCGACCGGGCAATTACGTTGAGAGTTGGCGTATTCTTTTATGGGAGAAGGCATTCCCTACGTTCATTGGTTCTAAGGCTCAGAAGGTTTTCGATAAGAAGTCCATTTTTGCCAAATTCTCGAGACCGTCAGAGGTTGTAAAGTGGGTTACTTATCGGTACGATTGTGAACTCATACATGTTTGCATTACCTAGCATGCTCCTTATTTCTTCCAAACAATAACCTTCTTTAATTGTCTTTCACTAGGTACTTCAAGACAGAGCTTGTTCCAAAAGGTGCCATCAATGTTCAGCAACTCCCAAAGTACTTTGTTGCATGGACTAAGAGAGGCTCGGACCAACGTATCTATTATCCTCAGCAGTTAAAGAGGTACAAAGCTCCCCACTTGGAAGCTCGATGCTAGTATCTTCGTTGTCTTCGTGGTTTCGCTATTGATTCAGAGGCGGACGTGAAGTCTTTACACAATAGTGGTGCGGTGGTGGTTGAAGATTCCGTTGAAGGTACAAAAGATGACGAAGGACATCAAGATCAATCATCTGCACCTCCACCAAAGACCAAGAAAGGGCGGCAACTGCGATCTTTGGGTTCACAATCCCAAGCCTCACAACCGACGCATGCGGAGTCATCAGCACCAGGGCAGGGGGCACTCGTTGCTTCTCCATCTCGGGTCGTTCCTAAGCCTTCTCCCTCTTCTACGACTGCGCCCTCTTCAATTAGTGCATCGGAGATCACAAGGAGTCTCATCGACCAGAGGAAGATTATACTATTTTTGACGATCGCCTCTTCGGCTGGAACTCCACATTCCTCCCATGTTTTTGTCTCCGGCGCATTTGTCAAGTTCTTGATGACTTCACATACGAAGTTGTCTGACAAGGGTGGCGATCCAGTTTGGAATAATATTCTACACTTCATTCGCAATGTAAAATCCGTTGCTTAGACTCCTTTTGGATGCATCAAGTATTATTACATATTATATAGACTAACTTTGCTTTCTGGTTTCTTCAAGTTTGGAGAAGGCCGCCAAAAGCAAGTTCCAAAACGGTGCCAGGTTGAGAAGCATTTGGGAGTGGACTTGATCATTGTCGACATCCCTGAGAATCTACCAGTCACTTGGATATCAAATCCTTTTGACGTTGTTCCACCTTGGAACTCTCGAGATCCCGAGTATGTGGTGAACATCTTCAACTTTGCAAGTCATTACTTGCAAAATGATGGTGCTCTCCTCCTCATCCACAGCAATGATCGAAAGCTAGCTACGGACATTTTCGATCAGAATGAGGCTTACGACTTTGAGATGCACAAGGACTGGTATGACATCAATGAACTCAACTTGGCTTCTTCAACGGACCCCGACTCCTTGGTATTTACATCATAACTATTCCCTGTTTTTTGTTTAGTGATAGCCTTTTTGTATATTTACACTCACATGTTTTGGTTGACTACAGTCTATTTGGTTCTGGATTCACGTCTTCATTTGTGGTGGCGAAGTGACATCTAATTTCTCATTCCAAACAAAGAAATCCGAGGTGATACATGACAACGTCAATATAACCAAGAGTGATGCCGTGTTCAACCTCATGAGTGCGGAGACTTAGCTCATGAATGGGGAGGTTCCATGGAGAGGACCAAGGGAGAAAGCCCCTTCGTTCATGAAGGCCCTCATTGGGGAGCTGACCAAGCCCGGCAACATAGTCCTCGACTGGAAGGTAGGAACAGGTAACCATTCATTAATTAATTCTGCATTTCCATTCCTCTCATATTCTCAACAGAGTCTCACTTCTTTGCAATGCTTTGAATTCAAGGGATTCTATTAAGGCTTGCAAGGAGATTGGTCGTCATGTTCTGGCTTCTGAGGATGACGAATCCATTTTTGACGCCATTCTCCGTCCATATATGGCTACAAGATCTGCCATGGGCCCTCCTAAACATCCCAGACCGACAGCAGCTGATGAAGCATGCCCCAAGAAAGCAAGACGCAATAAGTGGTGTAAGTCTTACTTTACATTTTCTAACTTCTAGTCAATTTATCTTATGTTTGCTTCTATTTGCATCTCTACCTACTCATTCTAACCACTATCCGGTTTATGTTGCAAAGTAGTTGCGGCAACAGCTCTACCTATGCCAAGACCCGTGCCCATTCCATCGTGGCATGTGAACTCCAGTCCAATTCAACCTTATATTCTTCCGGAGTATGCTGAGGACTTAGCACAAGCGTTTCAATCCGGTGCCGTTAGATATGTTCCTAATCAAGCTACTACTTGTGATCCTAGGGCCGTTGTATTTATGGATACAGGGGCTGTAGAAGGAGATTCGGAGTCCTCAAGTTCTGATAGTGGAAGTAGTGATTATAGCATATCATGAGTTTGAAGGTCCTTCATTGTTTTCATCTGATTTGATTTCATTTGATCACATATTCCTTCAACTTTTCTTTCGCACATATCTTGCATTCACATATGTGCCAACGAGATTTTGAAATTCCTAATACAAGAATTACAGAGTTCTGGACCCTATGTAACGTAAAATCAGATTAGTCAGGAAGTTGGTTCTTTCAGATAATGATCGCCATGAAACTAAAAACAATAACGTGAACATACAATTACAATTGATAATAACTAAATGTTCAAAAAATATACAAAACTATAATTACTTTCATTAATGTGGAAATATTAGCAGTAAATACAGACACTGTCATCAATTTTTGGCACTGACATTCATACTTCGTGAGGACGCAAATGATGTCATACTAACGTTGTTTTTGTAGAGTCAATGTTCTCCATCCATCTACTGAGGCCAGACTCATCCAAACGGGATTCACTCAACGCATATAATGCCAATGATTATTAGCCAGATGAAAAAAACAAAACATATCTCCATATAAGTGAAGGTACCCCTCTTCCCGCATGTCATACCGAGGCGTACTACACTTACAGACAACACATAGATGAACATCTCACTGTTACGCGTGTCCACACTTTAAACCCTAAATATCATATCGATATTGGAAACTAACTCCGGATATAGAAATATAGTCCTCTACGGCGCGCAAACACCGCATGAGTTTCCTATTTCTGCTCTACAACCCCCCCCCCCCTCAGCCAACTCTTGTTTATAGTACCTTGGCTCTCTACATTCGAACCAGCCACCGAGCTTGACTGAACAACTGGATTCACGACGGCGATGGAGGCCACAGGATACGCGATGAGGGACTCCGCCATGATGTTGATGAGCTCAATGGTACAGGCCATTGTCCACCGTTATTCCTCATGTGACTCCACGAGACGTGCCATGTGCCTAAATGGCGGAATGTCCATGCCTCAAATCCTGGCGCGCTCCACCTCCACCAGCCATGGCCACAGCTCCTCTAGACTCGCCGGTGCCTCAGAGGCTAAATCCACAGCCGCTCTCATCCTCCTCGATGTCGGATTACGCACCTTTGGCATTGCGCCTCAGAATGGATTCTTGTTGCCAACCGTTTCAAGCTAGGCTGCAGTTATCCTTCCATGACGTCGTATTCCACCCTTGCATACAACACGGAATGGGGGTGCCTGTGTCACTATGCTAAGAGGTCATCCAGAAGCGAGCTGAAAATCTCGGAATGGCCTCCACACCCTGAACTCATCTGCTGCAATGTGATGAGAATCTTGTACTTGTACCGCACAAATGAAGTGGATTCGCTACATGGGAAGACAGAGAAATCTTCGATGAAGACAAGCACTTTAACGTGGTATAAATCTTGGTTTCAGCAGTTCCATTATTGTACACGAACTTTGAAATATTCTAGGAAGTTTTTAGACCTTTGATTTTACATTTTGTGAATTTTTTTTTCCTATAATTAATTACATAATCCTATGCAAGAATTACTTATTTCATCTAAAAACACCACGCTCGAACATCGTATCTAGATCCAATGTTGGACCAAATCTAACGGAATGTATGCATGACGTCATCATGACATCAGCCCTAATTTTTACCCCTTAAAGTAGCGTAGTAAAGTGACGCGGTTTTAACCTTGAAATCTACGGAACGACACTCCTTTACTAAATAAATCAACTTAAAATATGCCTTATTTTAGTATTTTTCCGCGGTTATAGGGTACAATTTACTATTGAAAATTTTGTTAAAGGTCAATTCTCTACTCTCCATTTTCTGCTCTCAGCTCTCCGCTCACCGCTCTCTACTCACATGCTAACTTTTCCCATATCCCTCCGTCTCCCTCATTGCGAGAGTCCTAATCCACGCCCGTGATGAAGATGGAAAATGAACCAAATGCATCGGAAAGCAGACCATTTACCCAATTGACTTGAATAGCACACCAATTTTGGTAAATAGACTCCTCTACAAAGAGGAGAGGATATTTGGAAATGCTAGTGTTGCCATCTTCAATAAGCTTGGAGTCAGAGTTGGAGAACAGAGCGGGCAGCTTATTGGCCCAAGTCTGCGTGCATTCAAATAATCATTTAGAACAACTAAATGTAAAGATTGAATAAAATTGTGTACTTGGGATCATAGGATCCTACAACAATAATTACATTCAATAATTAAGGTAAATTACATATCGGAATGAGAGTTCAAATTATCGTAGGATCCTATGATCTCTCAATGAGCCCCGCTCTTCAATCTTAATGCATTGAGAGATCATAGGATCCTACAATCTCTAAGTTGTGATATTGTTTCACAATGAGCATTACGAGGATCGTAGGATCCTACGATCTCTCTAAGAGCCCCAAATTTAGAGTGGAGCTTTACACGAGATCATAGGATCCTACAATCCTCGGAATGCTTGTCGGAAACAAACACTACTCAACTCAGAGATCATAGGATCCTACGATCCTGAAGAATGACACATATACATTTAACATCTTGGAAACATTGACAAAAATCTGATGCATTTTTGGCTTACCTTGAATGCGTGTAAGTGCGCAAGACCTGTTACTGATGGTTGTGGCAATCCAGCCTCTTTCCAACTTCTGCGGGCAATTCCCAGAAGAGTAAGGTAGTTCCCCTGTGATCGCACACCTGCAAGGTCTTGGTTCAGGACCTGGGAATAATAAACGAGTAGATTCCAATCCTCTGTTTTGGCCTATACCACAGTAACGATAAAACTTTGTGCATCTCTCTTATTGTTTTCACTTAGACAACCTCGTCAATGAAGGCTCTGTGTGCGGCAACAGAGTGTTGCACGCCAATAATGATGAAGTGTGTTTTAGGGCCGATATCTTTCCAGGTTGGTGCGCGATCAAAATACGCGTAAGACTCGGTAGGCACTACTTGGTAGTCCTCCTTGCGATTTGGCGGGTCGCCCATCACTGGCATCACATAGAGGTGCTGGAGTGACGGCTGAAACAACATCGCCCGCTTCTGGTCCATCAACTGATTAACTCGTTTCTTCTCAAAATTGGGATACATGGTAGTACCTGCTGGAGCTTGGTGGAGTTGGTCAATGTCCACTAGCAAGTCATCTTTTGCATGTTGTTGTTTCTTGATGGGCGCTTCCCAAAGATGTGAAGTTTTGGTGAACTCCTTCTCGTAGAGAGCCCTCACTTGCTGCAGCTCCTTTGGTGTTTTCCCCGCCACTGTCTTGCTTGTCATGTTGACCGCCTTTGCGAGGGTCATCTCATCTACCTTGGGGTCAGACTTCTTGCGCAAAGGTTTCTTTGCTAGAAGCTCCTCTGCTACTCTAAGAGACGAACTCCCCTTCTTTTTCAAGGGTGAGGGCGGAACTTTCTTCTTTCGCTCCTTGTTGTATTTATCACAATTTGCCTTCATCTCTGTCCAGCCTTGCAGAATCCTATTTACTGGTAAATGAAGCTTCGAGATTACAAAGCCATGGTCTTTCCCAGATTCCTTAATCTTGGATATCAAAGCAACCTTCTCAACAACAAGGGCATATGTGCGACTAAGGTTTGCACTCGCATCATACTTCAAAAATACTGATACAATATTACTATTGTCAAGTTTTGCCATTTCTAGAACCTCCAAGTTTTTTATGGATAGCTTAAAAGTATAGCCGGAAGGTGCGTTGTCATCCATGATTGCCGTCATTGGCGCAATCAAAACTCGTTCTGTCTCGGGTTTGACGGTCCAATAAAGGCCCCACTCAACAATTCTGTTAGCAAAAAACCACGCGGTTGGTTCAAGGTCGATGTTGATGGTCGGGGCAGGCACCCTCATCGCCATAGAAACGACATCGGCCAAAGCCACTCAGGGTTTTCAAAATAGACGTCCGACCCGGCCCCACGTCCAAAACCCGGACTTCCGAACGCCCTCGTCTCAAACGTCGTGTCCCCGAGCCCCAGAAGTACGTTGCGGTAAGAATTTCTGGACCTTGGATTAAGTAAAAACTTGTAAACCGTCAGATCAGCCAATCATGCGACGCGGCCGCATCTTGGTCGTTTGATTGCGGCGATGGCTACGGGGCCGACTTCATCGTCGCTGCCGACGGCGGCCGTGCAATCCTACGACTGCGGCGAAGGCCCGTCAGCCGCCACTACGCTATGACGGCAAGGATCACCCGCCTGGCGGGCGATCGTGGACCGCCTGATCTGAGCTACCACCGACGGCCGTTTGATCCTACGGCCGTCCGCGGTGTTGGCAGTTGTTCCAATCGAACAACCCACAATTGCCCGCCGCGGCTATCGAGGGCCGTTGAATCGAGCGGCCATCTGCTGGGCGGCTGACAACTGGACGTGGCTGTTGGAAGGGAGCGCAGGGTGGGAGACGATGCCTTTAACGACGTTCTTTTGAAGGCAGATTGCTTCTAGAAACTAATGATGCCCATAGGATCTGCTAGGCATCGACGTGCTTCTATTAATTGGTGGGATTCCCGCTCGGTCGGGAGGCTGAGATTGCTATATGGGCGCGATCTTTGGCTGTGTTGTCAGAAAACGCATTTTTCCAGCCATTGGACAGTAATGTCTTTAGAGGTCGTTATGCAACCATAGGCAGAGTTCGCATCAAGTTAGCTGTCGAACTCTCTCTAGCTTGGGAGTTTGCTGAAAAACGGTCCCATAATTGGGCTATTCGACCGGATTTGGCACGTGTGGACCACAACAGCAAATCTCTTGCCATACAAATTTGCCATCCAGGTGTTATTCATTTCGCAGCCATTCATCAGAAGGAACATGTGGGATACATGTATTGGTGGAACGGGGGGACGCTTGGGGAGATGCTCAGAAGAGACGATGACACATGGAATAACCTCTTCATCCACTATACCTTTTGTAGGAATGAAGAAGACCGTGTGGTTCAAGGAATGCGGCTCCACCTTTTCTGAAGCAAGCGAGCAGAGCTTGCTTGGGTACTCATTAACATCATGAATGGAGTGCACGAATCAGGTTGGCTCCACAATGACTTGTCATCGAACAACATCCTACTTCACTTTCCCCCAAACAAGTCGAATATCTACATCAGGGTTTGTGACTTGGGTTTGACCTCGAAAACAAATGAGCTGAAAAGGTCACCGTGGGTTTTCACCAATGCCCAACAAATGCAAGAGACCATTGGAAGGCGATATTGGGTGGTATAGGTACACAAGGCTTCCTAAAATATTCAAATCATTCTAGATTTGAATATGGCATTGGAGGAGTTTGCAACCTCAAAGATTGCCGCAAGAATCAACGGCGGCAACGGGGAAAGTTCGTATGTGAGCGAAGAGCGGAGAGCGGAGAGCGGAGAGCAGAGCGCAAAGAATGGAAAGCACAGATTACACATTTAGCCAAATTTTCAAAAGTAAAGTAAACCCTATAACCGTGGAAAAATACTTTAAAAAGGCATGATTTTGTTACTGTTTTTAGTAAAGGAGTATAATTCCGTGGAATTCAAGGTTATCACTGGTAAAATTTTCTTACCTCTGTTTTCTGTGGTACAAATTAGGGTTGTTGTCATCATGACGTCATGCATACAATCCTTTAGATTTGGTCCTTTACTGGATCTAGATATGAGTATTCCAGCATCATGTTTTTAGATCACAACAGTAAATATTGAATAGATAATATAGATAATTGTAGGAAAAACAAAATTCAAAAAAGGTAAAATTAAAGGTTTGAATATTTCGTGGAATATTTCAAAGTTCGTGTACAATAATGGAGCTGTTGAAACCAAGATGTATACCATGTCAGACAGCTTGTCTTTGTCAAAGATTTCTCGGTCTTTAGATAAGACCATTGCTAGCTTAAGTGTCAACCAACGATCTATATAAACTTTATCAGACGTCCTAGACGCTGTATTAGCTCAATAATTTGTTTAGAACTTAACCTTGTACTTCTTAGCAGTTGTTTGAAGGTATGAGTGATTCCTTTGAGGTCGTTGCTTGTAAAACGATTTTACAGGATTTGCTTAAGCGGATGGCAGATGGGCCAACCCCTGGGATCATATAGGTAGTAGTACAACGCAGGGTTGGAATCCTCCGACGGTAATCATGTTTGAAGATGTCGAGAACGCTCGTGTTGTGTCGAAGCTGTGGAAGCGTGAGATTGAGAGCAGTCCTGAATACGCATGCCTTCGGTTAGCGAGGTGGGATTCTTTTCGTACAAGGGTCGCCATTGGAGTCCAAAGGACAAATACAAAGCTAATCGGTTCAACATCAACTGGAATGTTTTTAGGAGTTCTTGGACACTTGCAAATCCAATTAACAACGAGAGGTTAGAGACAACGTCCCTTGGAGAACTTAGTTGCCTTGAGTTAGATCAGTTGAGGTCATTGCTATAGGCCAATGGGAGTCAGGTCTTGGATGTGCCGGAAGGAGAGAAAATTTCTCCGAGAGATGGTATCTGGATCTCTCCCAAGAATAGATAACATGGCTATGGCAATGTGAAATGTTGTTGAATGACAAAGAAAGTAATTAGAGTATTCTATATATTTTGAGCATTTCAGTTGTTCACGTTAGTGTTGTCTAGTGTTCTGGATATAATTAGCAAACGAAAACAACTTCATAACTCAAGTGCTTTTCCATTTAAACACATGAGAATTGAGAGCCAAAAAGTCTTGCATTTGTAGTCTTTGACATACACGAATATAAAATGGAAATGAGAATCAGAAATACTGTAAGTGGTTTGCAATAGAATAGACAAAGGAATATGTAATCAACTCCAATAAAATAAAATAAAATCAGATGAAAACAATGATAGACCGAAGCCACCTTCAAACTCACGACATGCTACAATCGCTACTTCCACTTTCGAAACCCGATGACTCCGATTCTCCTTCTACAGCCTCTCTATCGATTAATGCAAGGGCCCTAGGATCAAAACTAGTTGGTCGACTAGGAACATATCTAACGGCACCAGATTGAAGCACTTGTGCTAAGTCCTCTCCATACTCCGGAAGTATACAAGGCTGAATCGGACTGGAATGAAGACGCCACGATGGAATGGACACGGGTCTTCGCCTACGTGGTGGTGTTGCGGAAACTACCTTGCAAGAGAAATTCGATAGTGGTAAGAATGAGTGGGTGAAGATGGAATCAATAAAGAAACCAAGAAAACTAGCCCAGAAGTTAGAAAATGTAAAGAAAGACTTACAGTACTTATCTTGTCTTGCTCTCTTGGAAGGTGCTTCTTCAACTGTTGCCGGTCTAGGATGTTTAGGAGGGCCCATTAAGGATTCCGCTGCCATATACGGTTTGAAAAGGGCGTTGAATATGGCTTCGTCATCCTCACAAGCTATAATATGACGACCAATATTCTGGCAAGCCTTGATGGAGGCACCTGAAACTCATAGCACAACAACGAAGTGAGTCCCTGCGGAAAAAATCAGAGGAATGGAAATGCAGAATGCTAATTATCCATTTTGGTTGTCTTTTTAGTACAGTTCAAATTGTATGAAAATTTGACAATAACATTGATGAGAAAGCCATATAGAGCTAATAACATAATAGACTTTCAGAATTATATTATAAAGTACAACAAAAAATTACAAACATTGTGCACAAATATTCTTGGAATGGATGGATTTGAGAAGCCTAAGAAAACTGACTCGCCTTTGAATGTGGAATGTGAAACTACCTTCTTTTTATTTTAAATCTTTATATTAAAATGTTTAAAAAAAATTGTGATCAATATAATTATTTTTAGTAAATAAAATTTTAAACAATTTATGAATTACCAAAATAAAATCTTGTATGGTTTTTGGTAATATTTATTTTTATTTTAAGTTTATTCATTATTTCTTATTATTACGTACAATAAGGTTTTTTAAGAACTTATGCACTTTGTTTTTATAGTTATGTAATTACATGTATAAGATCATTCTCTACCATAGAGTTATTTTCCTGTATATGTTCATTTTTTCATCTTGATACGTTCCGTATGCAATAGAGAGTGGAAATGGGGAAACATTTGTTAAGTAGTTACAATTCAATTATAAAAAATAAGAATTAAGGTTTCCAAATGCAATTGCAAGTGGTCATCTTGAAACAAATGATTTAACAAAATTAAAACAAGTTTTACGTAATCAACTTGAATTGATACACACTTGTTAAAGTGTTTGGAAAATTTTAATGATATGTCAATATATGAGGTAAATAAATGTATATCATAAAATTGAATTGATTTTTAGGATTCTTTTACAATAAATATTACAATCTTTTCATGTTTATAAAATGAATGTATAAATTTTTATTTTTTTAATAGCATCTTTAAATTTATACAACTCTTGGTCTAGCACCCTTTTGGAACTTTGAATATGAGGAAGCACCTACATATGCACAAGCTACTTTAGAACATCATGGTAAGAGTTGGTTCAGTAGTGTTTCTTTACAATAAGAAGACACAAGAGATGAAGATATAACTTTGTTTGAACTAATGAGGGTTTTAATCAAGTGCCTAGTTTGAAACAACAATATAGAATCCACATATAAAGAATTTGCATTGTTGAAAATGTATTCTTTGGTGAGTGTTGACAATGTATGTGATTGTCTCAAACTAAAATGAAGAAAAGTAGGTGCAACGTCTTTTATATTAGTTGAAACTTCTTCCACTATACAAGTTGTACAAGTTATTCCTGACCTTGTCCAGTTACTGAATACAATGGTCTATGGCATGTAGTTCAAAAAAATTTAGTTTTTTCCAAATTTTAATGATACCTAATGCTTCTAAGATTGAATTTGGAATTTATGACTTACTAATGTTAAAATCACATAAGTTTATTATCAAATCTCTTTTATTAACTTAATCCAAATTTAAAATGAAATATTAGAAAACCATAAATTTGACATAAAATTTTGTTTATATAGATTTTCTATGCTTTTATAATATATATATATATATATATATATATATATTTAAGTTACTTTATATAGTACATCAAAATGATATTAATTTTGTACAAAAAATGGTATTATTTTAATATTAAAAGATTTAATACAAAATTTCTGTAACAGTTACCATTAAGAAACAATATTTCGATATATAATTTCTGTCCAGTAAATTTGATATACAATTTATACAGAATTTGGAGCCGGAGACTTTCCTGATGATGTCAAATACGTGTTGCATGAGTATTGTGCAGGTATTGCACGAGTATTATATGGGTGCTTCATGGGTATTGAGACGGTATTGGGGGGGTAGTGTGCGGGTGTTTCCCGAGTTTCTATAGCGGGTATCAAGCGAGTGGTTGAGCGAGATGGGGTGCGTTTGTTTTCGCAGCGTTTTTGCACCGTTTTGGGAAGTTGTGAGGGTCGATTTAGGAAGTTACAACCAACCTTGGAGTTCTGGAGAGTGCCGTGTTGTGGTTTATTGGGGAGAATAAGCAGCTGTAGCATGGGAAGAGTGTGTAGGGAATGAGTAGGTGTTTGGCGATGGTATGTGGGTACTTGGAAAGTTGGAAATAGTACACCATTTATTTTCTCTAGTGTGGATTTAGTGTGGATTTCTGTCCTAGTCTATGTTATGCGGGGCTTTCTACACCCAATCTTCCCAATTTCCAATCCAGATCATCAATTCTGCAATCGGAGGTTTTAGGGTTTCTGCTTGAAACCCTTCCCTGTTCACTTCTCTCTGTTCTCACAAGTTGTTCCTTTCGCATTCATTATCTTCAATCTCAGGTACTACACCATCCATCTCATTTCAATTTTGGATGGTCTATGCCTTGTTTCAGTGTTATTCGTCAACATAATTATTGTTTGGAATTTATGCAAATGTTCGTGGATTTGCTTGTTATGAATCAACTTCCAGTGGGCGAATATCAACTAGTGCATAGATGAGATGCGAGGTTCTGTCGATTCTGACTGTACCCAGTTTGTGAAATTTCTTTTTGAATAGTTTTACTGAGTGATCATTCGCATGTTACAATGGAAGGATTCGTGGGGAGGTAGTAATGATGGTTGCTGTTAACACAGGTTAAATATTCGGTCATGGCACATTATCGTCCGAGAGATGTGGGGTGCTATTGATCGGCATCTATGATTAAAGCGAGAGGAAGTAGAGCTGATTGAGAATTGATGTTTAAACTTTGAGATTTAAAGAGCGGAGCGAGGGTTTGAATACTTAATAGTTTTCTACGACTTACGTCTAGTTAGTTTTTGTATTCCACTGGACATTCAATAACCGGTTGGACAGGCAGTGGTTTGGCAGGTTTCACTTGGAGAGTCCGTTAGCGATATTATAAAATGGTCGGCAATGGTGATGCTGGCGGAGGTTACGAGTCCCAGCCGCTACTTGGTATGCTTCCCTGCCTCGCCTTCCGCCCATCTGTTATTCTGTGTTGGATATACTGCAAATGAGGGCGTGTTGAAACGTCATCCCTTCAGGTTTTCTGTCTAACAGGAGCTGACAGTGCAGCTCATCTTCTTTTCAGGACCAAGTGGAATTGATTTTTTCTTTGCGGCATTGTTGAAGTCTTGTCTTTTGTGGTTTCTGACACTGAGATTTGGTCTTATTGACTAGGTCATCAGCCTTCGTCTCCTCCCTGGCATCAGAAATTTCAAGACCCCGATGATGGTCGACAGCGCTTCCTGCTCGAACTTGAATTCGTACAGCTTCTCGCCAATCCTACCTATATTCATCGTCAGTCCTATAACCCTCTTATCTTGATTTTGTCATGTTCTAGTTCCTCATTATGGTCGTGCTTCTCTTTGATTTCGGAGTTGCTACAATTACAGATTTGGCACAGAATCGCTACTTTGATGACGAGGCGTTTGTAGGGTATCTCAAGTACCTCTTGTACTGGAAACAACCCGAGTATGCCAAATACATTATGTGAGTTTCTGATACCAGATACCAATAGCGATGCATGCATTGTGGGAATCTTTGCGTGTGCCATGTGGATTACTTTGTGCTCGTGCGGCTCTGTACGGTTTTTCTGGACTCCGTTTTTGGAGTCTACGAATTTCTAATCCGAGTAACACCAGATTTTTATTGCTGGCGTTAATATTTTGTTTCAATTGAAGACGTAAATTTTAGTTTTTGGAAGTTTCATGCGTGTTCTTTCCGGTTACAGGTATCCGCATGCATTCTTTTTCCTGGATATGCTTCAAAGTGCTAATTTTCGTGCAGCAATGGCCCATCCTGCGAATAAGGTGAAGCTGTTTTTCTGTTTTCATGAATGTAATGTTTTTAGATGTTTGAGATACACGTAGAATCCGGACCATTACTTGATGCAGACCTTTGATTTAATTTTGATTCTTTTTTTGCATGAAAGATTTTTGGAGCTAGGTCAGACTTTAAAATCTCACAGAGTGGTTTTTTAACAGTTCTTGTGCTATCATTTTTGCAGGAGATTGCACATCGTCAGCAGTATTACTTCTGGAAACACTACAGAAACAATCGATTGAAACAAATACTACCTCGCCCCTTGCCCGAACCCGAAGTTCCTGCTCCACCAGCTCCTCCGCCAGCTCCAGTACCTGTAGTGGCTGTAGCACCTACTAAGCCCGAAGGATCCACAAGAGCAGGTGCTGGCGAACGGAGAAAACGGAAATATGCCAATTCATAGCACGTGAATTATTATTCCATGTTTCGAGGCTCTAAGGAGAGTATCAAATGTGGGAAAATTTAAGGCTGTAGACCGTAATGGAATGTTGATTTTTTGCATGAGAGGTCCTTCACTTTAAATTTACGTTGTGGATAGTTTGGCCTACCCGAAGAGGTCAAGGGTCGCATATTTGTACAGTAATGCAGGTGTAGATGCCGGAAAGGTTCAAGGATGGAAGATAAATGTGGGTAACTTTGGTGATTCGAGGACCTGATGCAATTCACCTGACCCTCTTCAAGAAGACGACTTAGAGAAGTAACGTGCAGCCGAAGTCTCACGGTTTGAAAATGTGGAATACCGGTAGATTGACTTTTCAGTGAAGAGTTCATTCCACTCAGCTCTTTAGGAAGGCTTCAACAGCGGGGTGACTGTAGATGAGCGAGATATTACGAGCTGCCTAATGTTGAAGAATACGTTCGTTTTTCAGATGTGATATCTGATAGTTTTATAATCCATACCTTTCACCTCTTAGAATTTCTTTGCTTCTGGACTAAAGCGAGATGATGTGCTCTAGAAATGAACTATTATTGAATGAAGCTAACGGGTTGTAACGTTGAGATTTTCGGTCATTGACTCTATCAGCCGATTTGAGTGAAGACTTGCACTTTGACTTGGGTCATGTTTAAGTTATATGTGATTACAAACATTGCAATTCCTTCAGTGTTGCCAGGATATCGTAAATGATCGGATGTGACTAACTTCATCCACATGTCAACGCTTTAAGGATCTGCCTAAATCCCCCCATCAAGCGGTGGCTCGGAGGCCAGGGTCAGGGGTGAGAGGGGTGGGAGCCAATGGTGATTTTTCACAAGGTCCCCAACATGTCCAGGGACATGTTCTGAAAAAATAAACATTTCTAGTGGATAAGTTCTCAAAAAATGAATCGGTTTTTGGACATGTTAAATTCATTTTGGATGGGATCTAAAAATATCGAAAATAAAAATAAAAAATAAAAAATAAAATCCAAAAAAATGAATGATGCAAATATCAATTATATTATGTCATATATGACATGTGAATGTAAACATTATGGTGTCAAACCACTAATACCTAATCAAAACACCAATATTCAAGAGCTTGATTCAATTCCACACATTGATCCATCAATCACAATAATTAGAACCTTTTTAACACAATGTCAAAATAAGCAACTGCAACTTAGTGAATAATCGCTCTGCATCTCTGCAGCCGTGGAGCCTCTGCGGCTCTGGAGCCAAGCTGGGTCGAGCCTTGAGGCTGGGCCGGGCCAGGCTTTGAGGCCAAGCCAGGTCAGACTCTGCCTCAAAATTTCAGAACTCTGCCTCAAGGTTTTTTTTTTTGTATTTTTTTTTTGTTTTTTTTTTTATACACAATTATGGGATGGGTATTTATTTTTTGAACCGGTTTTGGAACGAGGGGTTTGTTTTGGAACCTTTCCATGGACGGGTTGGTTTTGAAATTGTCAGTTTTAGAACGGGTTGCAATTTTTTTTTGCCTTTCAATTCAAGGTTTTTGGACATAGACGGGCTAAAACTTTGTGAAAAATCAACCCTGGTGGGAGGGATGGGGACAAATCTCCGGTCCACTATTATTATGCTTGAGTGGGTCCCGGACCCCAAAACATGAGGGGTTCAAAATGGAACCTATCAAACGTGGCAACCGAGCCAGAGGTTGCAACGCTCCATGAGGAGAAATAAAGAGACCCACGTTTTAGGCAGCAAAGTCATAATAAACAATTCTGAAGGTCTTTGGCTACATATGGTAAGAACGGTTGAACTGGTTTGGTCTGTTTGCAGCAGTGAATTTGTGATCAGCCGTTTTAACCCCCATAGGATGTTTGGTGTGGAAGGCGTGGATCAGTACATTGCGTATTTTGAGGACTGGTTTGCATACAACAGTGAACTTGACTAGTTGGGTAATTGTATTTTGGCATAAATTTTTTTAGCACATAGTATGTGAATCTTGGAAGTAGAATATAAAAAAAAAAATGGGAATCTGATGTGGAGGTAATTTTCTAGAAATTGCAGAGTAGGGAGGGGTGTCAAGTGGTGTAAAATTAGTATACTCATGGAAAGGGACGTATTAGACATATGGGTCAGTGAACAGTGTTAGGTGAACTCCCACTGCCGGATACAGTATGACTACCTGTAGAGAGTATGGGTTGGCAGGTGGTTACCAGTAGAAGCAGTTGAGATACATGTGGAGGGTGAGTGCTCCAGCATGGGCCAATGGGGTGAGGGTGCGGAGTAGGGTGGGTAGTGTCCTGGGACAGGGCCCTCTCAACCACCTTGCCACTGACTGCGGCATTAGTGAAGGAGCGGTTAGAGGTGAGGTCCGGTGAAGGTTCAGAAAACAGACATGTAACTCGAAGGTTGAAGCAACTAGTGCTACAAATTGCAACCTGCCTCTCCATTATAGAACCAAACATGAAAGAACAAATGCAACAAACATATGAAATGGAAAATTCACATTCATGGCACCTAAGAAAGTGCACCTGAAAAACTGGAACTGTACAAGTAAACCTGACGGTGCTCAAAGTTCCGAGATCGGTTAGTCTGGAGAGGAAATGAGTCTAAGTCCCTGCTAAAATAAAAAACATCTATTCCGGTAGAGAGAATAGGAAGGACACTAAAGTCATAAAGAAAATGCAGAGTACTGGAAGAAAGTGCAGAGTAGCAAAGACTGAGCAGGTCTTGGAGGAAGAGAACGCAACTACTGGCCACTTCGGTAATCTTTCAAAACCCGCAAGCTAGGTTTAGCTAACATTCACACAAACAGGAACTCCCCAGGGATTTTCTTTGACACCTCGGAGGTTGCAGGGCCGGTTTTGACAAACAGTAAGGTGTCGCCCACTTTGATTTGTTGCTGTGGCAGAATTCCAACCAGCCCGAGGTGAAAAGACAGAATGTCTGCTTCGTGGTGACAAGCAACACACTCTTCACAACTCCTTTGTTGAGGGGGCCGCCAAGCGTGAAGAAATGTCCATCAAACTGCTCCGTCCCGTAGGTGCGCCAGTATAGAGTAGGAATGTCCTGCGTGCAGAAACCTAGGAGTGAGTATCAATCGGGTGAGTACAGAGACATTAGTAGAGGAACCTTCGGAGATTTAGGTGCAGGGCAGGGGGTATGCAAAATGCAAGGAACAGAATTGACCATACAAGGGATACAAGGGGGGTTGGTTACTCACAAGACGCGCTGCTCTTCCGAACTTGAGTGAGAAATGCGGAGGGTTTTGCAGAACTGGGGGGCCAAAATAACCTTGGGAGTGGCGGGTGCTTGAACAAAGCTCCCGGGGCGCTCCACCTCCTCGGAATTCACTTCAGGCTTGGGCGCTGCGGGGATTTCAGAAGGGGCCGATGCAGCTTTCCTCTTCTTCTTCCCCGAGGGTGCGGGGCGCGAACAAAGCTTCGGAGTTGAGGCAGTTTTGGAAGGGGTCGGACTGGGCTTGAGCTTCTTCTTGCCGGAGGTTGGGGGGCGGTGGCGGTGACGGTGGATCGTTACCACCAGGCAGGTATCGTCAATGACCTCGAAGACGAGCAGGTCCCCGAGGCCGATGTGGTTGTCCTCGCAAAATTCGCCCTAGTCTTCGCCTAGGCTGAAGGCGTACTTCTTCGAACCAGGTTCGAACCGCTTCAGCTGCAGGGGCCACTCCTTCTTCGCGGTGATCGAGGTGACCAAGGCGTAGTCGAGGTGGGATGGCCAGCCCGATCTGGCGTTGAAGTCCTTCGGAATCTCCTGCGCCCATCATGGCCCCTAAGCCCCGAGTTAGAATGCGAGAGAAATTGCAGGGAAATGGGGGAATTAGGGTAGGAATCTTACGAGGTGGTGAAGGTCAGTGGCCGACAAGATGTGGGTCGCGAAGTAGAAGGCCCAGCAGGCGTCCAGTTCGCGGATGACCATGTCGCGAGGGTCGGAGTCGACCTCCCCCGAATTCTGCGAGGCCATGGCAAAAAGTAGAGAGACGGCAAGGGGAAGCTGGAGAAAGGGAGAGAGAGCTAAAACAAGTGCGGGGAGAAAGCAGGGGGGAGGAGGTAGAGAGTAGATGGAGGGATGTGTAGAGGAGGAGAAGAGAAACGGATCAGGTGCGCTAGAATGAGGGTCGAGGAGCGGCTTGTGCAGAAGACCCAAGGGATTAGGGCTCGGGGCTTGGAGGAGGGCGACACATTGAAGAAGGGTGGCACATTGAATGAAAACCTACCTCGGCTGTTGATTTCCACCACAAGTGCGACGCTGGAGTGCTGCGGACTGCAAACTGGGACTGCAAACTATGGACTGCAAACTGGGGACAACAATGCTTGTGGCTGGTGGCTGGAGGCTGGTGGGTGGTGGCTGGTGGCTGGGGACAGCGAGCTGGTGGCTGGTGGCTGGGGACAGCGAGCTGGTGGCTGGTGGCTGGGGACAGCGAGCTGGTGGCTGGTGACTCCCGGAATGCACAGAGCCGCTGCAGCGCAATTGCTCTGTGGAAGAGGATTCGGATTGATATGTCCATGTTCATCACCAAATCCTGCAAATGGCTCATCAGCAGCAGGTCCCTTGTAGTGTAGAACTCTTCTGAAATTGCATGCTGGTAAATGTCGCACAACATGGCCCTTACCTTTGTACGCTCATCTCTACGGTTATCTACCTTGTGCATGTCCTTGCTTGGAAACGGTGCCAACATTGGAACAATCCATGCCCACACAACGAACGCTACGGGCCCCTTTGCCTCCGCTACTGCCTCTTCCTCCTCACCATTCTCACCCTCTATCCCCCCCGCTCCACTCTGCAATTCCAACAACTTCCTCATCGCCTCATACACTTCCTGAGGTTTGTAGTATATGTGCTCCACCCGCCTCAGAGAAACGCGAGCAGCAGCCCTCGTGTCACCCAGCCTCTCCACATAGTGCTGCACATTCTGGGAAGGTGTCGTAAACAATTAGGTCTGTAGGGATAAGTTTCAAGAATGAAAAAACACGGAGGATTAAAAATTTACTGGGTGTCGGCAAGGGACAAGGTCACCATACTCCTCATCAGTGCTCTCATACACATCTTCAAAGTCTGGCGGCCAGTCTTCTCCCGACAAATCTGCAGCCTCGTCTCGCCCCTCCCCCCTGGCCACATCCCCCTGCAGTTCAGACTCTAACAACATGTAATCACGGAGGGATGTGCTCACCTGGGGGAAGGTAGTTCTTGCGGTTGAGTCCTGGTGCCGTCTGGCCCCTCCTCATCTCCGGGCTCCGGGTACTCTGATATTGGGGCCGGCTGGAACCTTGCCCGAACTCTCGTGGCATTGTCAGCCACCACCTCCGCATGGGCCTCGCGTGACCCCCCCCCCCTCGGCAGCTCGAAAAACATGGGCCTCTCGCAATGTCTGGGTGGGATAATCCTTCGAAGGAAAACTACGCATGCGCTTGCTCCACCCGTAACCATGCCCCCCCTCGCTGCCCTGCGCCCTCATCTCAGGTCCCAGCGCCATCCGCACATCAGAGGCTTCAAAGTGCAAGTGTGTCTGAAACCCCCCCCCAATTCACAAACAACCATATCCTTCAATGTCGAACCATGCACGTACTCTGCCACCACATCCCCTGCGTCCACGACGGGGTCTGGCCCGTGTGGAACGAATACTCCGACAAAAACCTGTTGGGTATCAGAATCGCCCATCTAGCACGCTCCACACTCCAAGTGCCTTGTTCCTGTACACGGTTTGGGATCACCTTATGTGCAGCCGGAGTGGGCGCTCTACCCTCGCTGAATCGCTGGGGAATCGGCGTCGTGGCCAGGAAGTCTAGTTCTTCGTAAACATGCTCCTTGAACTCCAAGTTCTGTGTGCCCATGGAGTCGCACGTTCCCTGCAACTCAGGCGCCTGGAAGTCCTGCAAGACGTCCCAAATCGCCTCATCTGCGTCGACTTTCTCTTGCCACTAATAGTGCAGGCTCCGACGTGCTCGCGTAGTGACCCCTACAGTTTCATTTGGCCTTATCTCTTCCGGCGGCACCCACTGCTGCGGCTTCCTGGGCTTCAGCATTTTCGACTTCCCCTTCTCCTCCTTTCCCAACCGCTTGCTCCTTCGCCCTGCGATCCCAACACGAACCAAGTCAAGCCTAACTTGGATTCTGCCACTCCCAGTCAGAGCCAACCAGCTCAAGCCCCTGACTCTACGCAAACAGAGTATCTTCAAAAACGACTGTACATCCTCCTTTGTAATCAGAACATGGACAATGTGTAGCAGATTACTGGATTTAGGTGCCGTCGCTTCTCCTCGTGGAAGCTCCCTACTCAGATCACCTGCCGGGCCTCTCTGAGCTTCTCCTCCTTTTGCGGCTGTCTCCATTCCCATCGCCTTAGACATATCCACCTTGCGCTTTCATGGTCGCTTAGACTGTGCGCCATCTCGTGCACCCAAGGTCCCCCCTCCCCTTGTTCACCTCCGTCTGCGGTACCTCTCGGAGCTCTCGGCTTTCTCGGTTTCGTCACCCTCTCCACCCCCGCCTCACCTTGGACTCCCTTTGGCACCCTCGGTTTCCTCACCCTTTTGACCTTCTCCACCCCCGCCCGGGCCTGTACCACCCTCGGTGCCCTCGGTTTCCTGACTCTTTTCAACTTCTCCACCCTCGCATCGGCTACCACCCCTTTTGGAGCCCGGGGCTTGTACACCCGTTTCACCTTCTCCCCTCCCGCATCGGCTACCACCGCTTTTGGAGCCCGGGGCTTGTACACCCGTTTCACCTTCTCCCCTCCTTCCTCGCCGGTCAGTATTCTCGTCACCGTGGGGTTCTTCGGTTTCTTCGACTCCGGCACTTGTGTCTCCCCGAGGCAATGAGTCACTTCCTTCGAAGCGAACCTCCTCTGGTCCGTTGGTACACTCATCTCCACATCTGCCTGCACATCCAGAATGTACACCTCCCACGATTAAGCCCCACATGTTAGAGTTTTCTAGAGTAGGTGGATGTCTATAACCAACAAATAAAAAGAACCTACTCACAACGCCCAACCAATTGAGGATGTTCAAAACTTCAACAAACTGGATCTAGGTAACTATAGAAGAGAGTCAAAATCTAATTCAAAATCTCTCAAGATTCACAGACTCCTAGACTCCACAGTGAACCCCTTTGTTTTGTCACATTGTCCGGCAGCACCGAAGAGTACAATGTTACAAAACCTACGATCAGCACGCACATCTGACAAAACAAAAAACAAACAAAGATCACGTGTAGCATCAAAACTCCATGACAAAATTCTACCGCAGCATCCGCATACATGTATCCTAAACCGCACCCCCACCCAACAATCCCCTAACAATCCCCTACTCTGCCTGCAACCCCCATAACCCCCCCTCCCCTTAACCAGCGACCATCAACCATCAACCAGCGACCCATCAACCATCGACCAGCGACCCTAAACCTTTGCTAAACCCCCAAAGCATCAAGCATACCCCCTAACCCTAATCCAATGTAAATCTTCGAAAATAAATTCATGAAAAACCTTGGGACAAAGGAAACATCATAATCCACATACCTAATCGGGGAAGAGAACGGCTCCCACCATGTCGGAGGTTGCCTTGGCCTCAATGTTCAATCTTGGCGCCGAATCTCCCACCTAAATTGACTTCGGTGAGGGTAAGTGCTTCTCCCTCGCGCGCTGCTTCAGAGACATCCTGGCGGGGTGCTCCATGGCTCGGGAAAACCTTGTCCTTCAGCAGCGACGTTACAAAATCCGGGAACTTCTCCCGCTCCTTCCAACCCAGCAATCGCGCCGTGTGTCGATACCACAAGTATCGATGCTGCTCGTCCTCACGGAAAACACCTCTCCGATTCCAAGTCTTTGGTCTGGGCTCTCGATCCAGCACCTCTGCCTCCAACAGCGCGACCACCTTGTCTGCGGTACTTTGAGATCTCCCTAGCCCCCTCACCCAACTCCGCAAGGCCTCCACAGCACCGGTCGGATTCTTGGACACCTCGCACTGTCTCAACATTCCCCCCTCCATCAAACAATCTCCCCGCACCCCCTTCAATACCTCGAAGTGCACCATCCTCACCTCCACAATCAGCGATCTATGTGCCCCTCTTCCAAACCTCGAAACGAATCCCAACACCATCCTCTCATTGAAGACGCAATCTTCATGAGTAGCCGCCATCGCCCTCACAACTCCCTACGGCCGAATCATCTCATTCCCAACATGAATGCAAACCTCACTTCAGGTGACATGAATCCCCCAAGGAGCTCTCGAAACCACAATGTGACTGTTGGATCCAATGTTGCGAGCCTTGAGTGCAGTAGACTAGGCTAGAGTAGGGTAACCGCTTTGTGACCTATCCAACCGGTCACCATATCCGCGTTGGCACCTTGCCGTGTCACGTACGCTAGGACTGTAGAAATCCCTATGTATGCAAAGTCCAGGAACAGAATACACATAATACGGCAATTGAGGAGGTCCAGTGGGCTACACATATTTATTTTAAAATTTTAAAAAATACAACGAGCTAAAACACTACAATGCCCACATTTTCTTTTCAGGGTCCACTTGCAAATACAGACCATAAGCCCTCCAAATCAGGAGAATACGAGCTGTACCAATCCAAAATGGCTTGCAACATCCTATGGGGGTTAAGGTACTTAGATACTTGTAAGAAGTCCAGTGCTCACCAGGGCTTTTATTTTCACTTTTAGAAAATGAGAGAAAAGGCGAAATATAGAATGAAATCACAGCAAAGGTGGCGACAAGTTAGTGTTTAGTGTAGAACTGTTCTGGCGAATGCTTAATTTCAAGGAAAGATTAGTATGGCAACATTTTGCATTTTATCATCTTATTACAGGCGAGATTTTCAATCACAGAAACATTTTTCTGGCAAAATTGAACATGTTAATGAGGTATTCATGGCGGTATCAAGTAATGTATACAGTCAAATTGCATTAAAAATGACGAAAACTGTTATTCTAATAGTGCTGATAAGGTATCGAAGCTGCGAATACCCAGTGGAACAAAAGCAAGACAGAACGAAGTAGCAAAAACGACGAACCTCGACCTGCACACACAAAAAACCCCTCCGACGCCCAAGTAAGGAGGGAGCACAAAAATAAAACAAGCAACAAGTTGTTCACGGCAACAACAAAGTTGCAACAGAGAAATTTAAAAAGAAACAGAATAAAACCATCATGATTATGGGCAAACAATTGACAAAACAGTAGTTAAAAAACAGTTCAAAAGAGCCCTTAGCGGCTGCGGAATAGCTATGCTAGGCCTGCAATTCACACACATTAAAATCTCATAAGTTGTTTCATTGGTAGTTGAGGGCTACATGAGTTTAGCCTATCAACATAAATAACACAAACAAGAGGCCAATCTGCACTACAACTTGAATTGTAACTTCTCAACTACAGCTAGTGAGCAATTTCATTACTCACCTACAATGAAACTATCACTGAGCAGGCTACGCATGGGCCAAATACCGTCCCCTATCACTTGTGACAAACCAATCATCAAACCCTTTGTGATACGGGAAAGAGTCAAGAGTGAAAATTCTCTGTATATACATCTCCACTGCCACTTGGAGGTGATCATCAAAGCTTGCTCTGAGCTTTGATTTAACGAACTTTACTGCACAAAACATACGCTCATCCTCAACGGAGCCAATCACGTGTGTGACTGCGAGCTCTGCAAGCTTTATGAACTCGGAGAAACTCTGTGTGAGACTGTTGTTCCCGTCAAGTACCCACCAAATACAAGTGAGAGGATTCAGGTCAAATGGAGGCATCAAGGCCGTGCGAGTATTGCTCTTCATGCACGTCTTAAAAAGACCGCGCTGAGACATAAGTTGTTCCCTGTCAATCAGGGGCTGGATCAAGTATTTAGCTTCACTAGTGTCCAGAATTTTGCCATGGCCGAATGCGTCCATCAAAGTGCGAAGATGTTTGTCAAAGTTCTCCTCGGCAAGTCCCTGAACTGAGTACTATGGATACAGTATGCCCATGGCATTCATAACGTGATGAGCAGGGAATCGGCTGTCTAGCTTAGCTATCAAATTAGAGGCAGCCCCTGCTAGACAATTACTACTTAGTATGTAACAAAACCTATGTAACACAATTGGTCGATGTGAGTTACGTTTCCACATAGTCATACATAGTGCCGTTGAAAAAAAAATGAAAAGAGAAATTCAGACAAGGTGGATGTCATGATACACCTGTGCACTTTATTTTCACCCTTGCAAAGAGGGTGGTCCACACATTGCGGTCAACAGGAGCAGTGTTGTGCTCAGCATGAATCTGCTCCCCAAAGCACACAAATGAAAGGACAGCAGACCCATCATTCAAGTCAGTAATCCATTTGATATGGATTTGCTCATGGCTGCAATCGAGCAGATTGTTGAATGACCAGAATTCGTCTGTGGAGTAAGCTCTTGATCAATCCTCATAGACAGTGTGTAAAGAGGCTTGAAGGAAAATGCACACTTCGGTGATCCACTGTAGATTGTCACAGTCCACAGTTCCAGACGCTTTTAAATAAATTCATTGAATTCAAGTCAATTAAAACATGCAAGCAATGAAAAGGACTTCTTTTTGCATTGTGTACTTGATGTGGGAAACAACCATAGCGTTTAATTAATACAAATCCCATTTCTATACAAATGAAGGACTTGATTATTCACTTCAAAAGGACTGTCACAGTACATGTCTTTTTAATTAAAGGACTCTAAAACTCAATAAAATAGGGAAGAGGTTGGAATTAAATTTCACATAGGTTGTGTTACATACTAAGTAGTAATTGTCTAGCCTGAAACTATGTCATAATCTACCTTATAGTCCATAGAAATGGACTTGTAAATGGTCAGAAAGGAAGCTCTTTTTTGGGGTCATTTTTCATGGTCTTAAAATTAGAATTTGGAGGTAGCATCAGACCTAAAGATGTTCCAGTTGGGTTTATCTAGGGTGGCTTGTATTTAGAATTCGGATATTGGTTGATTCCCATACGGGCTTCTGGAACGGATGTTAAAGGGATTTTTTACCTTTTTACCTAGGAGCAGTAAAATAAGAGCAGGAACAGTAAACTGCCAGGAGCAGTAAAACTGTTAGTTACTGCGGATTTCTTAGTTACTGCGTTTTGGATGAAGTTTTGATAATGGGATGAAAAATCGATTTGGATGAAATACAGACAGATTAGAAGGTGGCGGCTAGGGTTTGGAGGGGGGGGGGGTGGTGAGGAGTGAGGCCGTGGCGGCTCTCACTCTCTCTCTCTCTCCCCTTGGAGTTTGTGCACCTATGGAGGTTAGAATGTGGTTCTAGAGGTTAGGAGTAGTTATGATAGTAGGAGCAGGATCAATAGGGTGGTAGGATTGTATGAGGCTGCCATTAATGAGGAAACAAGGACTCTTTTGAGCAGATTGAGTTATGTGCATTTAATGTTAGGCTATGGGAAATGTATGTGGGTTTGTTGGGTTGTTGCTTTAATGGCAGTAGCAAGAGGCAGGAGTTGCAGTATACTGGTACAATCTAGGAGCAGATTAGAAGAAGGAGTAGGAATTAGGTGGGTACTAGAAATTTTTGAGGGTTTTCATTTCTCTCTTGGACAGTAATTTAGCTTTCAAAGGGTGAGCTAAATCACCCTTTAACATTGGCGACCATGCATTAAGTACGAATCAAGTGGCTCTTGTTGCAAACCTGTACAGTCCAGGGTAGTTCTGGAACAGGTAGACAGGCACAGTGGCCAAGGCAGAGGATCACAGTCACAGGATTAGAGTCCGAGGATTATAGTAGCAGAAGTACCATAGATGCTGAGGAGATTAGGTTCCAGAATCCACTGAAGAGGAGCCAATGTCCAAGCAGTCAACGTTCTAGGAGGACCACAGATGCTGCAGTTGGAGCGCATTTCGAAGCTGAGGGTGCCAAGTCCAGAATCTCGTGGGAGAGGAGCCAATGCCCAAGCATTCAACGACATAGGAGCTGAGGACAGCTCCAAAGGAGAGGGAGGATAGTTGCAGGTATTCAGGTATATTTCAAACCACTTTTGAATTCAGACACTCGAGAAAGGAACAGTAGGTTGCGTGAAAACGACCAGTAAAAAGTAGCAGTAAAAGTCAAAAAGTTACTAGCCAATAAAAAACATTCGAGCAATAAAAAAGTAGCGGTAAAAAGTTAAAAAGTTATTAGCCAGTAAAAAGTAGCAATAAAAAGTTAAAAAATTACTAGTAAAAAAAAACAGTCGAGCAGTAAAAGGTAACAGTGGAAACTAAGGGTAAAAATGCAAACAGTAAAAATGAGATAAGAAAACAGTAAGTGGCTTAAGAAGAAAAATGAGAAATGGGAAAATTGAAAAGTTAAAAACAAAAATGAATGGACAGTAAAGAACCAGGAAAAAACCTGGGGGGAGAAGCTTGCAAAACTGTAATGTATGGAAGCTTGGAAAAAGTGAGACTATGCTAGAACTTGCAAAACTAAGGGCAGAAAACTATCTATAGTAGGACAGTAAAGACTGACAGGTCCCAAAGGAACCAAAGTGGAAGGGTGACAAAGGGATGGACTGGACAGGAACGAGGAAACAGGAGGACTAGCATTCGACAAACCAGAGGAGGGCTGAGGACAGGAGCCGACAGCACCTACCCAGGAGTTTTGAAGGAGCAGACTCAGTGACTGGAAGCACCAGCCAAACCAGAAGAACACCTGACCAGAGAGTACCAAGGAAAGAGCAGCAAACTGTACTGCAATGGATAGAGAATATCCATGGTGGGACAAGGAGGAGATAGCCAGGAGACAAGCAGCAGAACGATTGGCAAGGTACGAACTCAGGGAGCAAAGAGCAGCAGCAGAAGTAGGAAAACCAATGGGAGGACAATTGAGTTCAGAAGAAAGCATAGCAAAAGGGAGAACCAGGGACCTGATTGATATGGACCTGGTAGGAGAAAATTCGAGCGAGGAGACAATACTTGGAATAAGCAGGAGGACAGGGTCAGCAAGAGGAGAACCTGGCCCAAGCTTCAAGAATTGGCAGGAGGATGAAGAAGAAATTCGGAAGTATGAGGGACATCCACTATCACCTAGGACCAGCAGGAGGGAATTCCCAAGGCCAGGTGAAGGAGACACACAGCATTGCTGGAACCCCCAGACCAGAATGGCATCAGCATATGACCATTACCACGAGGAGGAAAAGAAAGGAGGCAATAGACCAGACACACCAAAACCAGGGGAGAAGACACCAGGTGATTTGGTGGAGACATTGGAAACGCTGAAGAAGAAATTGGAAGAAGTTCACACTGGAGACAGAATCCAGACAGGGGCAGCAGCACTGTTAGAAATGTACAAGACGGGTAAGCCAGCACAGGTGAATCCCAGAAGACGAGTGGTACATTTTGCATAAGAGCAGTTCCAAGGAATGGAGCTGGAGGAAGATGAGGAGGACAGAAGACAGCTGGAGGAGTTAAAGGCTCGACAGCAGGCTAGAAGACAAGCAGAGAGAGAACAAAGAAAACAGCAGGCAACGGAGGACCTGTACTGGAGACAAATGGAGGAGCTAGGCTAGGCAGCCTGGTTCAGAGAAACAATGGAGGCTTGGGAAGAAAAGAATCGAGAGGAGATTAAACTGAAGGAAGCCGTGAAACTATGGCAGGAAACAAAGAAACTGGAAGAGCAGGACCAGGAGAAGCAGAGACAGGAGGCTCTTCGAACCTGGCAGGAGACTCAAAGAAGGGAGGAAATGAAGCAGGCAGCTGAGAGAAAAGAAGCAATGCAGCAGGACCTGCTAAGACAGGAGGCTCTGCGTTTATTACAAGAGGCACAGAGATTGGAGGACCAGAAGAAGAAGGAGGAAGAGATGAAAGAAGCTACCCGGCAAGCGACCCTTTACAAATGGCAGGAGATACTAAGGAAAGAGAGCCAGAAACTCCAGGCCAAACCAAGGGCGGATCCGTGGACAACATATGACCATTCAGTGGTCCAGGGGGACAGACCAGGCCAACTGAGGGAAGCAGAATTGATGGGAACACCCTACACTACATCTGCTCTACCTGGAAGGCCAGGGACAGACCATTTCCCAACCTCGAGGACTCGGGTGAGCCCAACAGGAGCAGGAGGGGTACATTCTACCTATGTGGATCACCTCACAGGTGATGAGTACATACCAGAAGTCAACAGAACTGCATACCGACCAAGCAGAGGAGCAAAAGCCGAAGCAAGAATTCCTGATACGAGAACAAGATACAGAAGGTCAGCGGAGATAATGAGAGGGATGCCGTATGATACTAGGCCACCTGCAGGAATAGGAGTACCAGAGGATATAGTGGAAAGCAGTTATTCAGTGAGGCATGGTCCACCAGCCTACCCACCAGCTGCTAGACCCAGAGTACCACCAGTGACAGGACCAGTTCTTGTGGCACAGAGGAAGCCGCTGACCTACACTAAGTACAAGGAAGAGACGAATCCAGATGCCCATATACGGCAGTTTGAGAGGACCCTATGGCACAACGGAGAAACTGATGAGCAGGTGATAATCAACCTGATGGGTACGACTTTGCTGGACAAGGTTGGTGCATGGTATGAGAATTTCCTGGAAAACCATATCTACTGCTCATGGGAGGATGTTAAAGCTGCTTTCAGGAGAAGGTACAGAGACCAGACTACTGATGAGGCGGTATATAGGGAATTGAAGTCCTTTAAACAAGGGGACAGAGAGAAGGTACAAGACTACTATGATCGGTTTATGACATTAATTAAATGTCTACAATCTGATCCAGGAGAAAGGTTTAGAATCACGAATTTTTTAGCAGGATTGCTGGAGTATATCAAGATTACTACCAGTGTGGCACCAGTCAGGAGTTTGACAGAACTGGTGGATGCAGCCTTGAGATGTGAGGAGAACTGCACTGACTCTAGTGGTAAACCCACTAAGATTGAAGTGAAGAAAGTGGAGACCAGCAGTAAGGCAGCCACAGCGACCAGGAAGGAACCGGACTAGGAGGCTCCAAGGAAAGCCTGTGGTATCTGTAAGAAGCTGGGCCATGACGACAAAAACTGTTGGTACAACCCAGCCAACCAGAGGGGGTCAGGTGCGAAGAAGGAAGGGGAAGAACATGTTGGTGTTAATGAAGTTTCTGCTTCTAAACCTGTAGGAACTTACAGTTATAACCAAGGATATCAGAGACCACCAAACCCCAGGACAGGAAGCAGTCAACAGAGGAGTTATGGTGATCAACCACCGTGCTGTTTCTTGTGTGGAGGAGCAGACCACAGAAGCTAGAACTGCCCCAAGAAGGCACAATGGGACTAGTTTTTAGCAGACCAGGAGAAGACCAACAAGAAACAGGATCACCATGTCAGTAATGTGGAGATTGAGCTAATAGAGGAACCTGAAGAGTCAGTGGGGGTAGCTACCATGACCAGAGCCCAGCGGTTGAAGGCAGGACTGTTACCTATCCAGGATGAATCAAGGGAACCTGAACCAAGAAAGGCCAGAACGAAGGAGGACTGGCAGGAGGAAGAAAAGATCAGGAATTCTATGCTAGAAACATTGAAGGAAATTCAGCTTTGGGAGGAGAAGGACAAGGCAGAAGCAGAGCGACTTAGGGCGACTCTAAAAACAGCAGAAAAGGAAGGAGATGGCGAAATACTGGATAACGAGTGGGTAGGATTCCCGGACTCGGATACACTAGCCTACAGCTCCAAGACAATAGAGCAGGAATTGGGCGCTGAAGAGGAGACCAGTCCAGAGAACAACCCGGAGCAGCACTATGCAACTGTAGTTGGAAGAAAAATACTGGATAGTTCCATCACAGTCTCACTAGGACAGCTGCTGAAGATGGCCCCTAATTTGACAGAATTTGTGAAGGCCCACGTATTCCCGGAAATGGTAGCAGACCAGCCAACTCAACCAGAGCCAGCACCAAGCAAGAAGCCAACAACCAGTCAACCAGGTAAGACTGATTTAATAGGCAGTCTGGCCATTGATGTTGACAGAGAACTGCCGGTGTTAACTGTGCAGATAGGCAATGGGACACTAGAGAATGTCCTACTGGATGGAGGATTAGGTGTGAACCTGATAACTAAGGAGGAGCGTAAAAGATTGGGCTTCAAGGACCCAGAGCCTGCTCCTTTCAGACTAAGAATGGCGGACCAGACAGTAGTTGACCCGGTGGGGATGATTCGAAATGTGAAAATTCACATCCACGGTATTCCTTACCTTATCACCTTGACTGTTATTAAAAATAAAGAAGTTAATGAAGCCTATAGTATGTTGCTAGGCAGACCTTGGTTAATTGATGCTAAGGTAAATCATGACTGGGGTAATAACCTGGTCACTATCAGAGGTAATGGTACTATAAAAACGATCTCAGTCAGTCAGAGTAAAGGGCCCAGGCCTAAGTTACCTGAAGTCCTAGTCTGCTATAATTTTACTGAAGGACTAACAGATGAGGGGGAAGCTTTGTGGTTAGCTAGTGAGCAGGACTTGCTGGCCGTGGGGACAGTCACTCTGCCTCGAATGGAGCAAAACAAGGACCAAGACAACAGCAAGGGCCAGGACAAGATCAAGAGCCAGGCAAAGAACCAGGACCAGGACCAGGGACAAGAGGGGGGATCAGAGCGAGCCTACCCAGACCATTTTTACAACTTTGAAGAGGGCGACAATGAGGTGGATGAGACACCAGCCCGGGAGAAAGTGAAGAAACTGAAGATTGCAGCCTGGACCTTACCAGAGTCGGAGCAGTTGAGAAAAATTAACCTTGGAACGGAGGAGGAGCCCCAGTATCTGAAGATTAATGCCGCCATTAGTCCAGAACAGGCTATTGAAGCAGAGGCTCTGTTCAGGGAGTTCAAGGATGTATTCGCCTGGACCTATAAGGACCTGAAGGGTATCCCACCCTCAATTGCACAGCACAGGATTGAGTTGGAGAAGGATATCCCACCATCCCATCAGGCCAGATATCGCATGAATCCAAATTATGCCAGTATTGTGAAGCAGGACTTGGATAAACTGCTTCAGGCCGGATTCATCACACCAGTAGAGGATGCTACCTGGTTATCCCCTATTGTTATTGTTCCTAAGAAGAATGGGAAGTTGAGAATTTGTATTGATTTTCGTAAACTGAATGCTGCCACTAAAAAGGACCCGTATCCATTGCCATTTACTGAGGAAGTGTTGGATTCTGTGGCAGGACATGAGATGTATTCATTTCTGGATGGGTACTCCGGGTACCACTTGATTCAGATAGCACCAAAGGACCGGCACAAGACTGCTTTTGTAACGGACTGGGGAGCATTTGTGTGGATATTCATGCCTTTTGGGCTGAAAAACGCACCTCCCACATACCAGAGGGCAGTAAACAAAGCCTTTCGTGATTTCATTGGTGATTTTATGAAATTGTTTTTGGATGATTTCAGTGTGTACAGTGACATTATTAGTCATCTGGTCAAGTTGAGGAAGTGTTTTGAGAAATGCCGGGAGTATGGGATAAGTCTAAATCTTGAGAAATGCTTACTACTGGTCTTCTCTGGTATTATACTAGGTCACATTGTGTCTAAGGAAGGGAAATTTCCTGATCCTAAGAAAATCGAAGCAGTAGAAAAAATGCCTAGACCAGAAAAACCAGTAGATGTGCAGGTTTTTAACGGTTTTGCCCAGTTTAACAGGTGTTACATTAAGTCGTATGCACATATCATGGAGCCAATCACCAGGCTCATGAGAAAGACCGAGGAGTTCATCTGGTCAGACTAGTGTGAGCAGGCATGGAAGAAAATCAAGGAGCAATACCAGAATGCGCCAATTCTCATTGCACCAAGATGGGACCTGGAGTTCCATGTGCATACGGATGCTTCGAATATAGGAGTAGGAGTGATGCTGGCCCAAAATCCAAGAGGGAAGTGTGACCAGCCCATTTCTTATGCTAGTAGACTTCTGAATTCTGCTGAGAGGAACTACAGTACTATTGAAAGGGAGGCCTTAGCAATGGTTTATGCTCTGAACAAGTATAGGCACTATCTGTTGGGCAATAAATTTGTTTTTTATGTTGACCACATGGCACTGGTATATCTGGTCAATAAGCCGCAGGTGTGAGGAAAGATAGCAAGGTGGCTACTGCTGTTTCAAGAATACGATTTTACAGTGGTGTATAAGCCAGGGAAAAATCATGGAGTGGCAGATGCGATGTCAAGACTGCCCAATGGAGAACCAGCAACTTGTGTCGAGGACCAGACCAAGGACGCAGGTTTGTTTTATGTTAAACCAGAATGGTTAGAGGATGTACGTTCTTACCTGAAATCTGGTGTTGTACGACAGGACTTGTCTAAGGAGGAGCAGAGAAAGCTGATTCTGAAGTCACTGCCCTATACACTAGTCCAAGGAGTTCTGCACAAGCGAGGACATGATCTAGTGGTCAGGAGGGTACTGGATCCAGTGCAGGCAGAGGTGGTGATGAAGGAGATGCACAATGGAGTAGCAGGTGGTCATTTTTCGCAAGATATCACCATCAGGAAGATACTGGACGCTGGATACTGGTGGCTAGCGATACATCGGGATGTTTCAGAATACTGCAAGGCGTGTGACAGATGCCAGAGAGTGGGAGGCATGGCAAACACTGGTTTAGCTACCTTAGTGGCTATTATGCCAGCAAAACCATTTATGAAATGGGGATTGGACTTTATCGGGCCCATTAAACCAACAGCATCAAGAACAGGGAACATGTACATACTGGTGGCTACAGACTATGCTACCAAGTGGGTGGAGGCAAGGGCGCTCAAAACCAATTTAGCAGCAGTTATTGCTAAGTTTTTATATGAGCAGATCCTTTCAAGATACGCGTGTCCTTTGACACTTGTAAGTGACCAGGGTTCTCATTTTATAAATGAGGCCATAGAACACCTGGTGGAGCATTTTCTGCTCCAGCATCGTACATCAACAACCTATTACCCCCAGGGTAATGGCCAGGCAGAATCAACAAACAAGGTGATTGGTCACCTACTGAGCAAGCTGGTCAATGATAAGAGAACAGATTGGGATGAGCATCTTCATACTGTATTGCTCTCCTACAGGACTGCTTACAAAGTTACTACGGGCTACACACCGTTTCAGCTGGTCTATGGCTTACCTCCGTTAATGCCAACAGAGTACATAGTACCGACCAGGAAGACCAACAGCAAAATTGATTATACACCAACAAGGGTCTTGGCAGCCAGGATTGCGGATTTGGAGCAGATGGACACTTCAAGACTTGAGGCCCAGGAGGCAGTAGGGGCCAGGCAGTGGAACAGGGCACTTTAGAGCCACCAACACTATAAGCGAAAGGATTTTCAAGTGGGCGATTATGTGCTCTGGTATCCCAAGGGCCACAAGAAGCATGTGTGGAAATTTAAAAGTCATTGGTTTGGACCCTATAGGGTCCAGTACAGGCTCCCCAACAATACTGCTCTACTGGTCCAGGTAAAAAATTTCGAACCAGACCCAGTCTTGGTTAACATTAATAAATTTAAACCATATAGATTTTATGAGAAGGGAGTAGTGGAAACCAGAACACCAGGACATTTGACCAGAGGACTGGTCAACGAGCAAAAGGGGGATAGTGTCCAGTCAGGTTTAAAAAATACAGGGATAGAGGATGAAAAGAGCTGTGAAGAAGGAGGCAGTGAAGCAGTAAACCAGCAGAGGAGTGAAGAAAACAGTGAGAGAAAAATTAAAAATCAAAAGAAAAATGAAAATGAGCAAGAGGAAGGACATCAGTCAGAAGAAGGAGACATGGAGGAGGTGATTGAAAAAATTAAAGGAAAAGAAAAAAATAAAGAAAAGAAAGAGTTAGTAGTTATTGGATGTGGAGTATTAGAAATAATGATGAAGGAGAAGGGGATGGGAGAGTTAAAAGGGCGGCCCTTTAAAGAGGAGCAACATTCATCCGACCCAGAGATTTCATTCATCCACCAAAGACAGGGGAAGACAATGGATGAAGTTTCATCCAAACTGGATGAAATCCACAGATTAGGTTGGGCGTCTAGGGTGGAGACACCTCAACAAGAAAGGAGTGCGGACCTCACTTTCTAGAGCTGCCAGGAGAATAGAGCGAGCAGCGAGCTGTGGAGAGAGGATGGAGTGAGGGAGTGTGCAAGGTTAGAAGTGGGAATTCAAAGCCACCACAATAGGAGACGGTGGTGTGGAGTAAGCAAAAACAGCGGAGCAAGGGAGGAAGAGCAGCATCAGAGCTGTAGCTACTGGGACTATTGGGAGGAGCCAAGACAAGAACGACGAGCAGCGGCGGCGGCGCACCTCGGAGAAGGGCAGCGGCAGCACCTCGGAGAAGGGCATCGTTAGCACCTCGGAGAAGGGCAACAGCAACACCTCGGAGAAGTGCGGTGGCAGGGCATCGAAGAGCAGCAGCGGCGGCAGCGCATCGAAGAGCAGTAGCGGCAGAGCATCGAGGAGCAGCAGCGGCGGCGCATCGAGGAGCAGCAACGGTGGCGCATCGGAGAGCAGCAGCGGCGGCACATTGAAGAGCAAAGACAGTGGAGGCTGAGCGAAGAACGACATCAGCAGCAAACGAAAGAGGAGCAGCAGCAATCGGTGCTAGAAGAGCATTGGAGGCTGCTTGACGAAGAACAACGGCGGCAGTTCGGGGGTGAAGCTTTGAACGGCAGAAGTAGCGAAACTCTAGGTGGAGGTAGCAGGACAGTCAATGGGAAGCTAGCAGAGTGGAGCAACGAGCACAACCAGGGAAGAAGGGAAGCTTAGCGTGCAATAGAAGAAGACGTGCAATAGAAAAAGATGTGCAACGTAGAAGTGGACCGCAACACAACCAACAGCCGGCCCATGTATTTCTGAACTCAGCTGAATTTTGGAAGACATTTGTGCTGGGATACGAGGGAGATCATGAGGGTTACAATCCCAATAAGGAAAAGATAGGGCAATGGGGGATAGTTGGGACTTCGGATAGAGGAAACAGAGAAAGAAGGCTAGGAACCAGAGTAAAAGCAGAAAGGGTCGAGGAAGAAAGGGAAACCCAGGAACCGCTGTTGACATTCAGGGACTAGGCTAGAGAAAGAACTTTTGAAGGAGAGATAGAAAATACAGTAGAGAAAGTTGGAAGAGTCAGGAAGGAGATGGTAGCAGGAGAAACAGCAAAACCAGGAGATAAGAGGACAGCAAGACTTCAGACCAGAAGATCAGACAAGAGGACCTTACATGAATACGTAAAGAAAGCAGGAACAGTAGGAGACATGGAAGAGATCGAAGTTCACGTTGGGGAAGAAGCACCGCCACAGCCAACACAAGGGGTTTCGGAAGGGAATCAGAGGAAGGAACCAGAGGAGGTGACGGAGGTGCGGAAAGCAGGAACAGGGACCAGACGAAAGCAGACCAAAGCAATGGCTAGAGCTCCAAAGAGAGTCACCATCGCAAGGAAGGCTAGGAGGACCATCCAGCTCACCTTCCTACCATTGGAATACTGGAAGGGATGGAAGGAGCTGAAGGACGACCATTGGGCAGAAAAGGTAAGCCTTGGTTCTTTTTATGAGTATACATGGCCGGTGCCGAGAGTAGAGCTGGTTTTAGACTTTGTGGAAGGATTTCAGTACATTAAGGGGGAGAAAACAGAGTATACTACTCCAATCAAAGCCTCGGTGAGAGGAGTTCTAGTGGAGATAACCGCATGGACAATACAGCTGGCATTAGGGATAGAGGGGAGCAGGATAGCACCGATCCCCAAGGCCAGTGGAGAATTGGACACCAGGTACATGAGGATGTTTGGCCTCACCCGGTCAGATCACACTTCGGATGGGACCAGAATCAACGGGTTCGATGAACCGTACCAGGACAGGGTCAAGGCTTTGGTGGAGGTCATGTGCGTGAAGAAAAAATCCCTCTATGCCAGCAATGAGCTGCTGGAGAATATGTACCAGGCCGTGAAGACGGGCGATCACAAATGGGCTCCACTGATTTTATCTAGCCTTCGGCGCATGCTCATTTGAGTCCATACCAGCCCAACCCGCGAGATGAAGGGAGCAGAGCTTATTGACGCCCTGTTGAAGAACAGGTTCCCGGACTAGGAGGATTACATAGACCCAGAACCAGAACAGGTGTCGGAGGAAGTAGAGGATGGCAGTGAGATACCACCGGATGTGACACCAGTAAGGCCATAAGTCGAGCTACCGCTAGACGTAGTAAGTGGAGAAGGATCTAAAGGGGCCTGAGCATGCAGACTGACCAAGGCGAGGAACGACCAGAAGGAAGGGGCTGAACATCAGTCATCGTCTTCATCAGGGCAGGAGAAAAACGCTCGGAAAAGAAAGAAAGGGGACCAGTCGTCACCCTCTACACTAAGAGGGCTAGGAACCACCTTTAAAAGGCTGCGGAAACAAGAGATGAAACCCAAATACCGGGACAACACAACAGGGTCTCTAGACCCTAGGGAGGCCAAGGAGATCGAGGAGGGGGCCATCACATCCGATGCTAGGGTAACATCGAAGACCAAGAGGGGACGGCCAAAGAAACAAGCACAGCGACCCACAAGTGAAACTCCAGTCAAGGCCTCGAGGACGTTACTTACACTTCGAACCACCCAGGCTGCAGGAGGTAATGTCGACACAGAACCAGCAGTCAAGAGGCAGGAGAGTGGCCAAGAGTTCCCTTCCAAACAGGTGGAGGACGTAGAAACAGCTGATACAGCCGGCCCCGGTGAGGTATTATCACCAAGGAACCTTGGTGATTTGTTCTCGGCAGCAGGAGGAGGGGCATCTGAAGTGACCACAGGGTTGACTTGGTTGATGGACTAGATGAACCACTAGGTGAAGGAGGCAGGGAGGTTAAAGGATCTACAGGCACAACATGAAGGAAGGAAGCCAACCTACGAGGAAGTGGCCCACTGCAACCAGGAGTTACAAGGGGAGAATGCGCAATTGAAAGCCCAACTGTAGGCAGCCGAGCAAGAGCTGAATTAGTTGAAGGCAACTTGGGCAGAGACCAGGCGTAAGCTAATTGTGTTTACTGAGGAGCAGAGCCAAGAGCGCGCTAGGTGGACAGCAGCAGGGGGGGAGATCGAAGGAAGACGCAGACAGAGGTTGGAGCTTGAACTGAAGACCAACGCCCGATTCCAAGATTACGACCGACTAGCCTTGGAGAACCAGCAACTTCGACGCCAACTGGAGGTGGCGGAGACCAGTGCTTCACCAGCCAGCAAGGGCCTCGCGTGACATCTGCTATCCACTTCGAAGAAACAGGTCTGTGATGAGCTCAAGGCTTACTCTGAAGACCAAGGGCGTTATAACCGGTATCTGGTCTCGTTTGTCAATGCTTTCCCTACTTTCGTTTACTGGTCGGACGATGACCAGACTATGGCGGAGGAGCAGGAAGGACCCTCACCAACTACAGGTTTTGACGAAGTAGATCTCACTATAGGAGCAGTCCTATCTTCCTTAGGTACTGTTGGAGGACCAACACCAGTGAAGGAGTTTATGCGAGTGGAAGTTCCACCAGTTTCAAGACCAGCACCATCCGAGTCAGGACCAGTTGCAACGAGGACTCCACCAAGACTAGCCTTGGAATTGGGGCAGGACTCGGTACTAGGACCAGCCTCAGCAGCAGGGGGGGCAGTAGTGACGACACAACCAGGAGCGACACCAGGAGTACCCGGGAAGACAGCCACCGAGACTTCACCAACTAGTGGCTAAAAGTAGTTTTACGAAGAGTACTCGTAGGACCAGTAGTAGACTCTTATTAAATTTTTGACACTTTTTTATTTTTGGCTAACTACATAAAACTAGAAGCCGGAGCATCTGAGGGCAAATGCAGACTTAAAGGGGGATAATGTTAAAGGGATTTTTTACCTTTTTACCTAGGAGCAGTAAAACAGGAGCAGGAACAATAAATTGCCAGGAGCAGTAAAACTGTTAGTTACTGCGGATTTCTTAGTTACTGCATTTTGGATGAAGTTTTGATAATGGGATGAAAAATTGACTTGGATGAAATACGGACAGATTAGAAGGTGGCGGCTAGGGTTTGGAGGGGGGGGTAGTGAGGAGTGAGGCCGTGGCGGCTCTCACTCTCTCTCTCCCTCCCCTTGGAGTTTGTGCACCTATGGAGGTTAGAATGTGGTTGTAGAGGTTAGGAGTAGTTATGATAGCAGGAGCAGGATCAATAGGGTGGTAGGATTGTATGAGGCTGCCATTAATGAGTAAACAAGGACTCTTTTGAGCAGATTGAGTTATGTGCATTTAATGTTAGGCTATGGGAAATGTATGTGGGTTTGTTGGGTTGTTGCTTTAATGGCAGTAGCAAGAGGCAGGAGTTGCAGTATACTGGTACAATCTAGGAGCAGATTAGAAGGAGTAGGAACTAGGTGGGTACTAGAAATTTTTGAGGGTTTTCATTTCTCTCTTGGACAGTAATTTAGCTTTCAAAGGGTGAGCTAAATCACCCTTTAACAACGGACATGAGATGATCAGCCACGTGTACGACGTATAGAGCTTAGGGTTTCAGTCCCTGTCTCTCTCCAATTCATGGCGCTTGTTTCACATGTTGTTTCTTTGAACTTGTCTCTCGATTTCGTGGCGGTTGTTTGAGTTGTTGTGCCCTGGCGATGATTTCCGAATCCTATAGTGTGGCGACGAACTCAGACTTGTTGTTTTTTGGTTGGTTACTCTGTTTCTGGCGTGTTGTGAGGAGCGCAGCTTAGGGTTGAAGAAAGACCTGTATAGCATTAGCAAGGTGAAGGCACGATCAGCTACCGTTTTTTTTTATGGGGTTTGGGTACATTTGCAGTTTGGAAGTGTTCGGTGAAGACTTGGCTTGTGTCCTTTTTTTTGTTTTCTAGGGTCTTGGTACCTTTTCCAACTTCGAAGTGTGCTGTGAAGCTTAGGGAGGGTTTAGGTTATGAGATCTTGTAAGCTTGTTCTGTCATTGACTAAAAGGTGTCAATGTGTGGCTTTGCAAGGCTAAGGGGTTGTATTGAGCGTGATGGGGTCAAAGAAAACTCAAGCATCACGAGCTGGTATTCTGTGGCCGAGTCTAGGACAGAGGTCTGTTCTTGCAGCTGAGAAACGTATCTCCAAGGAAGCCAATCGAGGGGAGAGGCTTGCATCTCAGAATGCGAGGCAGAGGCGAAGTAGATTTAATAGAGCAGAGAAACCGTCAATCGAGACTTCTGTTTTAGAATGTCAGTGGGAGGAGGAATCCATGGACCAGGAGCGGATAGATAGTTCAGGGTTGGAGGATAAGATGAGCGAGAGGGAGCTTCGTAGGGTTTCCTTACCGATAGCTGATTCTATTAGGACTCACTTAAGTGCGTGTCCTTGGCCATTGTCAAGGAAGATTGCATTGAAGAAGGCATTAGATCACAAGCGAGTGGTTGAAGATTTGCCTGACCACATTTTGCCCTCTAGGGTTGCACTGGCTTACAACGAAGTTATTGCGGGGGTTTCCTCACAGTTAGATACAGTGAAGAGAGCTAATAGTGCGGCAAAGTTGGCTGCGAAGCATGCAATCCTTGATGCAACAGTCAGTTGTCAAAGTGAATCTTCAGTTAGGCAAGTTGCGAAGGTTCTAGGGGTTCATCACCGCAATGTTCACATGGCGAGTAACCGCCGAGTTGTGCTTAGTGCAACTGGTCATTTCTTATTCAATTTGACGTTGAGAAGGAAACGAACAGATGGACTGAAAGAGGAGGAGCGCATCGTCATCATCACCTGGTGGGTTTGTGAAAGCCGAGTATCGCCCAACAAGAAAGATGTCACTCGCAAAAGGCTGGCTCCTAGAGTTTTTGATGAGAAACCGACCCACTACTTGCAAGAAACACAAGTATGATGTGCATTCCACACAGTCCACAACCAATGTCAAGATCACTTCGAGCTTTGAGCTTATTGAATTTCTGTAGCTAGTGTGATGTATATCATTGGAAGTCCATTGGGCGGGCAGTGCAAGGATAGGTACAGTCCATCGCAGAAACTAGAGTGCTTGTTGTTAGGCAACTTCGCAAGTGAAGGACTATTATGTACTCTGAATGCAACCGTGATGGTAAGAAATGCAGTCTTGTGATTTTTTTGTGGACTCTGTGGACAGGGAGGGAAGTGAAGGAGAAATTTTGACAAGGAATGGACTTTGCAGTCCACTGTAGGGTGGTTGAAGTACACCAAAGTACTATGCAAGTGTGTCATTTGTTGATCTTGAATGTGTCAGTTGTGGACTTTGTGGACAGTTGGGAACTTTGTGGGTAGCCAAAGGACTTTGTGGACAGTGAAGATTGCGAGGACTATTGTATACATAGAAAGGACCCGGGAGTCCATTTTAGGCTTGTTGAAGTCGAGTGAAGTACTATGCAAGTACATGACCTTGCTTTGACAGTTTCCCCCAACGTGACAATTGCTTCGTTTGCAATGGCTGGTTCAATTTTTCAAGCAATTCCAGACCTCTCACCCTGACGTTTCAGTGGCACAAAGGGTGTTTGATGCTATGAAGCCCTTCTTTGTTAAGCAACTTCAAGAAAGACAAACATGTTGTTGCATATATCACGTTGAGTGTAACGAGCTGCGACTTGCGCTTAATTTAATGCGATCCCTGCTCCCCGAATACCATACTTGCAGCCACTGCCCTGGGGTGCGTTGTGAACAATCATGCGTGCAGTACAAGGGACTCACGCAGCTTTGGGAGGCCGTTGTATGTGCAAAAGGAGAGTTGGACGAATGGCACAACGTGAGGTGTCTTTATGGTGAGTGTGATAAGTGCGGGGTTGACAAGTTGGCTTTTCTGTGCAGATGAAGTAGATGGCTCGGATGGGCGGCTGGTAGAGTGGAGACGGTTTGCAATGGAGGAGACCCAATCCAGATTTGGTAAGGTCCTCAGTAAGCTAAATTTGGTCTATAAAAAACCACCTCTGATCAGTTTGTAGAGTATTTGAAGCCCAAGCTGCAGGCATTTGTAACGCATAATTTTGTGGCAAGGTGGGAAGATAAAGAATTCAAATGGGCCATCAAGTCTTTTCCTGAACATACTGTTGTGTCCATTGTAGACTTTGCAGAGAATTACAAATTTGAGATTCAGAATGAGGTCCAAAGTATGCATTGGCATTCTTACTAGATAAGCATTTTTGTTCACATCACCTTCCGTCATAACCCTAACCGTGATCCACTTGACGAGGATACATGGATTTTAACTGAATATCACTTCTATATTTCTCATGATAAACAATACGATTCAGAGTTTGTACAGTATTGCTTCGGGTTGCATTGGGATCATATGACTATCACTGGATTCAGGCCCAAGCAACATTGGGTCTGGAGTGATGGCTGCGCTTCACAATTCAAATCAGCCAGGCCTTTGTATTTTGTGAGTCGATATCCTAATATGACAGGGGGATGTAGCATGCTTTGGAGTTTTTTGGAACACGCCACGGGAAGGGCCCACATGATGGGGCTGGTGCTGTGGTGAAGTCATTCATTCGCAGGGAGCAATTGAAGGGGCCAATTGGAGCACAATTGCAGTGTGCAGCTGATGTAGTGAATTTTTTGAAGGCTAGAATGTCACAGAGGGTTGAGACCAACTACGCTGGCAGCTAGAAGCCGATGAAGCGCTTCTTCTGGCATGTGCTGGAGAGTGATGTCCAACCACTGAGGAATAGTATCCATGCTTGCAATTCCCTTCCAAGTACCTGGAAATTACACTCTATAATGGCTACTAATGTGAATAATCTCACATCTCTGCTGGTGAAGGAGTTGGCTTGCTTTTGCGAATTCTGTATTGACAACGCTTGGGATAGTTGCCCAAACCAGAGGTGGACTGGTTCATGGACAATGAAGATTTTGCAGCCCCAAAACACTGAATTTGTCAGGAATTAGATGTTATCCGATTGGGATGGACTTTAGAGCTATGGGCTGGAAGGGGACCTTCTTGCATCCACTTTGGATGTGGGCGACAACTTTGCTGTGAATGCAGCTAGAGGTAATTCTGAGAACGCAAACTTCTGGCTAATTTATGCTACGAGGCCTGTTCATGTTGTGAAGAAGGCTTTCACATGTAAGTGGGGTACAAAATTTATTGTTGGCAATGAAGTGGTCGATGGATACTACTACCAGAAGTATGGAAGGGGCGAAGATTCGTATGTACTTTTGAAGAACTCTAACCTAGTGTTCATGCATGCACATCTCGTGCGGGCTGTGAAGTTCTTAATGCCACCCTAGGACCATCGCGTTAGTGGAAATGATATGGTATACTCCCTGTCTGATGCTACCAGGCAGGGCATCATGTCTGTGATTTCGTTGTTGGAGGTTGAAGGAGGCTAAAATATGGTTTAAGCTGCCGAGGTTTGTGATCCTACACTGTTAACTTAAACGTTTGTTTGCTGCAATGTACGAGCAGTCATGGGGGGGGGGGGGGAGGAACGCTGCAAATGACGCTTGCAATCAGGGTTCAACACCTGGATGCGCTGGGTTTAGGGTTTGGGGTCTAGGGTGACCCACCAAATTTGCTTTGAAGTATAAGTTCTTAGGGGCGCCCCAATGCAATTTCTTTTTTGTTGTTTCCGTGCAAGTGTGTGTCACAGAGACTGCAGGTTATGGACTTTTCAGCGGCATGAAGCAGATTATGGACCTTTGTGGAGGCGGTTATGGACAAGGATGGACTCCCAGTAGTCGACATCGTGGCCACAAACAAAGGGCGACCTCCAACAATGGCTGTGGAGAGTCTTCGTATCACTGAATGAAATGGAGTATGATGTCGTAGTGTCAGACTGGGACCGCATTAAGGCTGTCCTGCAAGGAAAAGGGCAGTGGGACAAGGAAACGGATTTGCAATTCCAAAAGTTGGAGAGCCTAAGTGGAGAGATCTTCCAAGGTCCACCGGAGAATTACTCTAGAAGGGCTGATTCAGAGGAAAGTAGCACAGTACAGAGGATACCATCGAACGCAGTTGTACAGGATAGATTGCACCACCATAAGCAACTTAGACTCCGTTGAGAAATTCTAGACTGATAGGATTGTGCTGCTTATATTTGCACTTGTCATGTACGAGCTTTTGTTTAATAACATGTGACCTCGCAGCAGAATGCCAGAATTGGCAATTTTCCAGTCTGTATACATTGAAGTTGTAAATGCTCGCATGTCCTTACTTAGCATACATATATGAGCTTGCAGGGGAATGCTAGAATTTGTTGTTTTCTAGTCTCCCTCCGTTGAACTTGTAATGTCTGCCATGCACTCCAAACTTTCAAAACCAAAAGAAACTTAAGAAATTTTAATAAGGACTTTGAAGAATTTTTGTTAACAATCTCGTCCCTTAATCACTCTCCCTTAATTAGAGTGTGTTACCCGCTTAGGAAGGCCAGCGGATTCAGGAGACAAGGAAGACGTGGAAGCTGCCAAGGAAACTTAGAAGATGGGAGACTTTAGTCCTAGCGGTGACACTAGCAGTTACTACCGAGGCGCCTAGGAAATACCGAATAGTATAAAGCCATAGAACCGTAGTGAAAGTACACTCCATAGTTTTGTACGAGTCTTGGTCCAGTCTTAGAGCGTAGACGCTGGTTTTGTACACTCTTGGCCTCGGCCTTGGGTTCCATGGTATTCCATGAGGGCTCTTGCAACACTTCATCTACTATTAAGTAAAGAGACTTCTTTGTAATACTGTGTGATGATTTTGTGAGTTATGTCTGGTTCTCAGCTCTACCTAACTATGTTTGTCTTCTAAACCTTCCTCCTACTCTCTGATTCCTTCTTAACTGTTTACAGTTGTATTGCTTAGGCTAAACCCCCCCCCCTTACTCCATTAATCCCTCTTTTAGCCTGGCCACTCTCGGATGGGCTCGAGATTACAAGGTTCCCCTTGGTATCTCAGTCTGGCTGTATTCTTTGACTTACTATTCCTACTTGATAAGTAACTGTTTCCTTACTTGCTTCTCTCACCACGGTTACCCAGCACTACTAGGACCCTTACTTCCCTGGCCTACCCTGTTTTCTAAGCTCACACGCCCATCCTAGATCCCAGTGTAACATTTTGGCGACCATGCTGGTGAGGGGGTGTTGAGTTGTTGGAAAACACTTGGAAAAAATTCCTAGGATAAAACCATGCCGTCACAAAAAGTTGCCGCACAGAGAAACAATGATGCAGAAGAAACTGCACAACAAGAGGACCCTAATGCCACAAAAGACTTCCTACAATGGATGAAACAACAAATGACGGACCTTGCTGCTAAAAATGATGCCACGAATGCCAAGTTAGAAATGCTTAGCATTCAATACCAAAACCTCAAAGACAGCCGGACTCAAGGGGCAAATAACCTACCCCTCCAAACTTCTGAGAACCCCTTGGATGCTAGCAGATCACCTACGCTTCTCCAAGAGAATCGCACCGCTGCTACTTCTCTCAGCGGAGGTGACACTGACAGACATGCCAAGCTCCCTAAAATTCCTTACCCTGTATTTGATGAATCAGGGGACCCAGATTGGCGTATCCGCCGTTTTAAAGTTATTGCTCGCACCAACGGAGTATCCAATACTGCGGACTTGCAGAATATATTTGGTACGACACTCCAACGAATCCTCATAAATTGGTACATTGACTTTGAAACCGACCACGCCCATGCAACCTGGGATGACATGGAGCGAAGCTTTTTACAAAAGTTTTGAAAGCTCAAAACAAGCTCAAAAATACTAAGGGCCCTAAGAACCATAACACAGGACCGCAATGAACTTGTAGATAAATTCTACGATAGGTTTAAACAATTGGCAGACAAATTAAACCAGCGCCGTGAAGAGGACTATTTATGTGAATGGTTCAAGAAAGGATTATTACCTTGGATACAACAAGGGATTGTCATCCGTGGAGTAAAAACACTCAATGACATTCTCACAGCTGCCAATGACATTAGCAGAGAACTAGAAGTTCTAAATAAAAACCAAGCCCCTTTGCTACCTCTTCCTGCCTACCGAGCGGAATCTAAACCTACCGCCCAACCATGCCATACATGTGGCAAAATACATCCCGGACGTTGTTGGTTTGCCCCTGGGAATTCCAGGGCAGATGAAAATTGTCGTCCAAGAGCCACCACGGCCGCCATGTATCCAGACGAGGTGAACTGGGACGCCTTCCAACCAGGACGTGGAGACGCCTGTTAGGAATGTGGCTCGCTCGAGCATTACAAGAGTCAATACCCCTTGGTTAGGCAACGTTGGGCCCAATATCGGCCTCCCACAACCAACCAAGGAACCTCACCTTCACCTGGCCCAAGGAATAATAGTCAACCTAGGAGGAGAGGCGTAACTCTCACTGAGGTCCACGGTGCGGAGACAAATGTGTCCGCAATCAGTACTGTTGTGGTCAGTACCCGCTCCAAGGCTCCCTTGGTAGATCACGTGGGGGAACATAGAAAACCATTCCCTAAAGGCCACTGGGACCGTTTGCATGAAATTAGAACCGATCTACAAAGGGGACTAGAACAATCAACCAAGGACCCAGGCATGCAGGCAATATTGGATGACACTAATGTAACAATTACTTTATCAAAGCTTATCCAACTTAGCCCAGAACTCCAAAACTATTTACAATAAGCTACCTTGCCCACCACACCAATTGATCCAGATGTGGTGGAAGTCAATGCCACCACGCTCAATCCTGACGTAGCCGTCATACACCTGCAACTAGGCAACCATGAACTAACCAATGTTTTAGTAGATGGGGGATCCGGTGTAAATGTCATGAGCAACCATCTGCGATGACAGTTAGGATTACCTCCCCCCTAAAACAACCCAGTTTATTCTAAGGATGGCCAACGATGCCCCAGTAACCCCACTAGGGATATTGTCCACAGTAGCCATTACCACCCACAGAGTCTCGACACCTGCTACATTTGTCATTATAGGCATGCTTGATAGTAGCAACTTCCCTGTTATCCTTGGAAGACCATGGCTATGGGATATGAATGCCATCCACGACTGGTCCCGGAACCAGATTTGCATCCATAGACATGGGAAAACCGTGGTCATTCCTGTAGACGGATGCATAACCAGGGCCAAGGCCGATCAGATCCGCCACAAGGCAAGAACAAGCTAGGTCCAGGGCTTATCCCAGGATCAGGAAGCTTTGGTATTCCACGCCAACCCAGACCTGGTAGCCTTGGCAGAAATACATTTGGCCAGTCTAGTTACCGAGCAAGAAAAATTAGACATACCGGCCCATTTCTCCCAAGAAACACATGAAACTATCACTATTGATGCCACACCAGCCAAGAAAGCCTTACAAGCCAAGGTGGTTACAGGGTGGACCCATGGAGCCAAGGACAAAGTTGAGCTGATTAACTTGGGAACCACGGAAAATCCCATATTTCTCAAAATGAATGCAGATGCTCCAAGCCAGATCAAACAGGACACTATCAGGCTATTCCATGAATACCATGATATCTTCGCTTGGGGACATGAAGATCTCAAGGGGATCCCACGAACTTTGGCTGAACACACCATTGATTTAATCCCCAATGCCATACCAGTGCAACAACGCCGTTACCGCATGAACCCAAATTATGCAGTACGGGTAAAGGCTGAGTTAGACAAACTCCTCAAAGCCAATTTCATCTCCCAGGTAGACTCGGCCCTCTGGATGTCCCCGATGGTTATCATATCCAAGAAAAATGGAACATTACGTATCTGTGTAGATTTCAGAAAACTAAATGCCGCGACCAAGAAAGATCATTACCCCTTACCATATATGGAGGAGATCATCGATGAAGTAGCAGGCCATGAGATGTACTCTTTCCTGGACTGTTTCTTAGGATTCTACCAAGTAGCGATGGCAGAACATGACAAAATTAAAACCGCGTTTTCCACGGAGTGGGGACCCTACCAATTTGAGCGTATGCCTTTTGGCGCCAAAAATGCACCCATGACATTCTAGCGTGTCATGGAGCTAATTTTCCGTCCATACTTAAAAAGATTCTTTAGAATCTATTTGGATGATGGGACGGTTTATAGTCAAATGAAGGATCATGTTTCACACCTCAGGTAGATATTCCATGCCTGCCGAGCAAATGGGGTGAGCCTCAATGCCGATAAATGCATGTTCTTGTTTTTTGCTGGCCTTATCTTGGGATACATAGTTTACAAGTATGGAAAACTCCTCGATCCTGCAAAAATCAAGGATATCTTAGAAATGACTCCACCCAAGGATCAAAAAGGCGTACAAAGGCTTTTAGGTCTTTCCTAGTTCTATAGAATTTATATAGAGAAATTAGCCCACATCACGGCCTCCATCACGGCCTTGAATCATGCCAAGTACACATATCCCAGGGACTGGACCCCGGCCGCCCAGGATGCCTTGGAAAAAATTAAGTTGGCATATTCTAATGCCCCCATACTGATCGCCCCAGATTGGTCCAGACCTTTTCATGTGCACACTGACGCTTCTAACATTGCAGTAGGGGTCATGTTAGCACAAAATATCAATGGAAAAAATGATCAACCTGTGGCTTATGCTAGTAGACCGCTCAATCAAGCAGAATGAAATTACTCTACTACAGAAAGGGAAGCCTTGGCAATGATTTATGCTGTAAAAAAGTTCAGACATTACCTTCTAGGCAACAAGTTCAGATTTATGGTAGATCATCATAGCCTATCCTACTTGGTAAACCAACCCTTGGTAACAGGGCGTGTAGCTAGATGGATCATGATCCTCTTAGAATACGATTTCGAGGTAGTTTATATACCAGGTAAACGGCATATCATGGCTGACTATCTATCCAGGGACTCCAAGGCAACCGTGGAAGGCATTGATGATTCATTTAATGAACCTTACCTCCAAGCAGCTAGCCTCACCCCGGATTCCCCCGAGGATTGGAGATCCGATATCAGCCTTATCTGACCATAGGCACAGTCCCTAGAGGGTATACAGGGACAAAGCGGATTAGCTTCGTTAGAACCACGCTTCCCTATGCAGTTATCCAAGGCCAACTATACCGAAAAGGGCCTGACCAGGAAGTACGTCTCTGTGTGCCTACATCCCAACAACAAGAAATCATCCACCACTTACACCATGGGCCTGCAGGGGGTCACCAAGGACCCGAGAATACCATAAAGAAGATCTTATTAGCCAAGTACTGATGGCCTACACTTCATAAAGACATGTATTCCTATGTGAAACACTGCCATCCTTGCCAAATTTCCACCACCACTTTCCAATACCAAGGCAAGGTACCCCTGAAATCCATTGCACCTCTTGGTCCATTTCAGCGATGGGGCTTGGATTTTGTTGGCCCTATACGCCCTGCCACCAAACAAGGCTACAAGTATATCCTGGAAGCTACGGATTATACCACGAAATGGGTTGAGGCAAAACCACTGCGCAATAATACCGCCATTGTCACAGCCACTTTTTATCATGAAAACATCATTACCAGATTTGGATGTCCCTTGGAGATTGTCTCGGATCAAGGCACGCATTTTGTAAATTTAGTAATTGAGGACCTACTCAATAACCACATCATAAAACACAGGACTAATACAGTGTATTACCCCCAAGGAAATGGTCAAGCCGAGTCCACCAACAAAACTATCATCAACATGCTACACAGATTTGTCCATGCCAACCAAGGGGACTGGGATGACTGCTTACCCGCGGCTCTCTGGGCATACCGAGTAGCTACCAGACATCCACACAGGTTAGTCCTTTTGAAATGGTTTATGGTACCCAACCCCTCCTACCCACGGAATACATTGCCCCCACGTTCACCTTTCTACAGCCCCGGGATTACACTCTTCATAAAGTTTTGGCTGCACGCATACAAGACATACACCACTTGGAAGAAATCCAAGCACAAGCCATTCAAAACATTACAGCAAAACAGGCCCTCAGTGCCAAATATTTCCAAGCAACAACCTCCTTGGATATTCCAAAAAGGCGACCAAGTGCTCTGGTGCCCAAGGGATCCTAAAATACGAAAATGCAAGTTTGAATCTATCCGGTATGACCCTTATAGAATCCAATTAGTACCCCCAAATAATACCGTGTTAATAATTAGTAATGATAATTATGACAAATATGCCACAATGGTAAATGCTGGGAAACTAAAACTTTATTTTGGCTCAGCCAACGTCCCAGTTCCTCCAGTGTCCCTCGAGGACATCCACAATTCCTTGGCAACCGAGGTCTAAGATAAACACCCAAGGCTTGGACACCATGGATCGCTTGCCAACCGCTACCCTGGACCAACCAACCATAGAGATACATTTCAGTTACATCCATGTTTAGCTGAACACACCTACATCTCAGTCAGACAAGACATTCCAAGTGCCCAAGCAGCCCCAAATCATCAGGCCTAGGCCACCACCATCTGCGCTAGCCCACCATGATCCCCCTCAACCCATCAAACCAGCCTCGGGCTGTCACAGTCTCCCTCCCCAAGTCCCATCTCAGCCCCCAAATCCTTGGGTCCCCTCCTCTCTCCCACCAACAAGCTCATCTCTCCCACATTGTGATACCTTGCTGCTCTGCCACCCAGTCTCTCAGAATTCCTCACCCTGGAGTGCGCTGTAGCGCTATTTCGTCTTCCCACCATCTGGTACTCCTCGTCTTCTAGCTCTCTGGTTGCCAACCCTTCTCCACCTTCTCCTGCACCCAACAGCAGTAGCGTTAGTCAACATGGCACCTAAGAAGCAGCCCCCCATCTTCGTACCCCGACAGATTTTAGAATGGAAGCGTAGTTCCGACTTCATCTACAACACCAAGACTGGGCTCCATCGGTACTGGACCATGGTAGAGAAGAAGGTCAACATCGCACATTGCCAGGCTTTTTTAACATCGTTGAGGGAGCAGCGGGAGGATGATCCTTACCCTTCAGGAGTCGTGGAAGGCGTGCTGATCTAGTACTCAAGCCGATACTTACACAAGTTTTTTGGCTGGGATGGTACTGGAGCTACCAAGTGGAGCGCAGCGTGCACTTTTCCAAAACCAAACCTCGCCTCCCATGTCAAGGACGAGCAGCCCAAGGAAAACGGCAGGTACGATGTGCTTGCCCTGAGAGAAGTCATGTAGGATCCTTGGTTCTCTCGGATGCGGGGCGTTCTCATTCAAGTTTTCTTTCAAAACAATTGTAATGGTATTACACCCGAGCAGTTGTGTCTTCTGTTGATGGCCGATCACGGGGAAAAGGTCAATTGGGGGCTCATGGTTGATGAGAATTTCAAGATTCAACTTCGAGGACACCGCCGCAGCTTGACCTACTATAGCCCCATCGGCCCGTTCTTGACGGCCAACATTGCGCATTTCCTCGCCTTCACACGCCGCTACAACCAGCCACCACTTATGGGGACATTTCTCGATGTTCAGAAGGAGCTTGCAGTGAAGCAGAGGCAGGATCCCTCAGCCTCGGGCCCCAGCAAGCGCCAGCGTACGACTGAGCTAGCTGCGCTACCAACAACCGCAAGCGTTTCCACGGAGGGCCCTGGGACTGCTCAATTTCTCACCCAGGCCAGAGCCATGGCTGCCTGCATGGAAGCCATGGTGACTTACCTCAGCAGCACGGAGCAGGACTTGGAGACCATGGGAGAACGTCACCAACGCCAACTGAACCTCGCTGTCCAAGCCGCCCAAGCCAAGGAGCAAGCTTGCCTTGAAGCAACAAGGAAGGAACTGCAACAGCAACTCGAAGAAGCAAATCAGACACTTGCTAATTTGAGAAACAAAGTTGCTAATCAGGATCTGGAGCTTGCAACAACTCAAGAGCACGTGGACATGCTGACCAAGGAGAAAACAGGGGCCCTAGAATGCGTAGAGAAGTTGGAGCATCAGATTGTGGAATTCAGAGCACGCTGCAAGGAACTTACCGAGGCTCACGAGGCTATGACTCGGAAGATTGGCACCTCAGCTCAGGCTCTCCCAACCACCGAGGAACTCACCCGCATTCACCAAGAGCGTCTGGCGATGGAGCAGGAGAAGGAGACTTTTGAAGCTGTTAAAGGGATTTTTTACCTTTTTTACTAGAGCAGTACTGTAGGAGCAGGAACAGTAAAACTGCCTGGAGCAGTAACTAGTTAGTTACTGTCCATTTACTAGTCACTGCGTTTTGGATGAAGTTTTGACAGTCGGATGTAATTCTGAACTGGATGAAAAATGGACATAGGAGGATGACGGCTAGGGTTTGGGGGGTAGTGAGGAGTGAGAGCATGGCGGCTCTCACTCTCTCTCAGCCTCTTGGAGTTTTCAGAGGTATGGTAGTGGGTTAGGAGAAGTTAGGAGGTAGGGGACGGTATGATACTGTTGTGGATCAGGATTGTAGAGCAGGATGATTGTACTTGGTGGGAAAGGAAAGAGAAAAGGTCCATTGAATTTACGGATCTGAGTTGAGTATTGAATGTCAGGGTTAGGGTGAATTGAATGGAGAGACTTTGCATTGATGATCTGACCAGGAGCAGAGGGTAGGGTACTGGTGTTGGTAGAATCAGATGAGTAGTTAAGTAAGAAGGGTCAGTATTACATTTTTTTCAGATTCCATTTGACTTAGTAGAAGTAACCAAGCTTTTTAAGGGTGAAGCTTAATCACCCTTTAACATTGGCGACCATGCATTAAGAACGGACCAGAATCTCTGGCTGCGATTCTGTACAAACCGAGGACGGGGGTGGACCAGATCTACAGGCACAGTGGCCGAGGCACGGGTTTCACGTCAAGATCACAGTCAAAGGATTCGTTCAACACGGCAGCCGGAGCTCAGTACGTGGCTGCGAGCAGATTCGGTTCCAGCAGTTATGGTGGAGGACCCAATGGCAGAATAGTCAACATGAGCAGGAGCTGAGGACAGCTCCACAGTCGAGGGGGGATAGTCGCCAGTATCCAGGTATGTCTCAAACTACTGTTGCATTTAGACAGTAAGAGAAAGGAATAGTAGGTTGCGTAAAACCAGCAGTAAACAATAGCAGTAAAAATTTAAAAAAAAAAAAAAAAAGTTACCATCCAGTAAAAGGCAGTCGAGTAGTAAAAGTAGCAGTAAAATCAAAAATTTGCGAAATCAGTAACCAATGGCCGGATAGTAAAGGAAACAGTGGGAACAAAAGGTAAAATTGCAAAACAGTAAAAACGGGTTAAGAAAACAGTAAGTAGCTTAAGAAGAGAAATGAAAAATCAGAAAATTGGAAAAGCATAAACAAAAATGAATGGACAGTAAATGAACCAGGAAAAATTCATGGAAGAAGCTTGCAAAACAATAATGCATGGAAGCTTGGAAAAACTAGGACTATGCTAGAACTTGCAAAACTAGGGGCATGAAACTATTTACAGTAGGGCAGTAAAAGACTGACAGTTCCTTAAGGAACCGGAGTGGAAAGGTGGCAAAGGGATGGACTGGGCAGAAACCAGGAAACAACAGGACTAGCATTGGACAGACCAAAGGAGGGCTGAGGACAGGAGCCGACAGCACCTACCCGGGAGTTTTGGAGAAGCAGACTCAGTTACTGGAGACACCAGCCGGACCAGTAGAACACCTGACCAGAGAGTACCAAGGAAAGAGCAGCAAACTGTACTGCAATGGATAGAGAATATCCATGGTGGGACAAGGAGGAGATAGCCAGGAGACAAGCAGCAGAACGATTGGCAAGGTACGAACTCAGGGAGCAAAGAGCAGCAGCAGAAGTAGGAAAACCAATGGGAGGACAATTGAGTTCAGAAGAAAGCATAGCAAAAGGGAGAACCAGGGACCTGATTGATATGGACCTGGTAGGAGAAAATTCGAGCGAGGAGACAATACTTGGAATAAGCAGGAGGACAGGGTCAGCAAGAGGAGAACCTGGCCCAAGCTTCAAGAATTGGCAGGAGGATGAAGAAGAAATTCGGAAGTATGAGGGACATCCACTATCACCTAGGACCAGCAGGAGGGAATTCCCAAGGCCAGGTGAAGGAGACACACAGCATTGCTGGAACCCCCAGACCAGAATGGCATCAGCATATGACCATTACCACGAGGAGGAAAAGAAAGGAGGCAATAGACCAGACACACCAAAACCAGGGGAGAAGACACCAGGTGATTTGGTGGAGACATTGGAAACGCTGAAGAAGAAATTGGAAGAAGTTCACACTGGAGACAGAATCCAGACAGGGGCAGCAGCACTGTTAGAAATGTACAAGACGGGTAAGCCAGCACAGGTGAATCCCAGAAGACGAGTGGTACATTTTGCATAAGAGCAGTTCCAAGGAATGGAGCTGGAGGAAGATGAGGAGGACAGAAGACAGCTGGAGGAGTTAAAGGCTCGACAGCAGGCTAGAAGACAAGCAGAGAGAGAACAAAGAAAACAGCAGGCAACGGAGGACCTGTACTGGAGACAAATGGAGGAGCTAGGCTAGGCAGCCTGGTTCAGAGAAACAATGGAGGCTTGGGAAGAAAAGAATCGAGAGGAGATTAAACTGAAGGAAGCCGTGAAACTATGGCAGGAAACAAAGAAACTGGAAGAGCAGGACCAGGAGAAGCAGAGACAGGAGGCTCTTCGAACCTGGCAGGAGACTCAAAGAAGGGAGGAAATGAAGCAGGCAGCTGAGAGAAAAGAAGCAATGCAGCAGGACCTGCTAAGACAGGAGGCTCTGCGTTTATTACAAGAGGCACAGAGATTGGAGGACCAGAAGAAGAAGGAGGAAGAGATGAAAGAAGCTACCCGGCAAGCGACCCTTTACAAATGGCAGGAGATACTAAGGAAAGAGAGCCAGAAACTCCAGGCCAAACCAAGGGCGGATCCGTGGACAACATATGACCATTCAGTGGTCCAGGGGGACAGACCAGGCCAACTGAGGGAAGCAGAATTGATGGGAACACCCTACACTACATCTGCTCTACCTGGAAGGCCAGGGACAGACCATTTCCCAACCTCGAGGACTCGGGTGAGCCCAACAGGAGCAGGAGGGGTACATTCTACCTATGTGGATCACCTCACAGGTGATGAGTACATACCAGAAGTCAACAGAACTGCATACCGGCCAAGCAGAGGAGCAAAAGCCGAAGCAAGAATTCCTGATACGAGAACAAGATACAGAAGGTCAGCGGAGATAATGAGAGGGATGCCGTATGATACTAGGCCACCTGCAGGAATAGGAGTACCAGAGGATATAGTGGAAAGCAGTTATTCAGTGAGGCATGGTCCACCAGCCTACCCACCAGCTGCTAGACCCAGAGTACCACCAGTGACAGGACCAGTTCTTGTGGCACAGAGGAAGCCGCTGACCTACACTAAGTACAAGGAAGAGACGAATCCAGATGCCCATATACGGCAGTTTGAGAGGACCCTATGGCACAACGGAGAAACTGATGAGCAGGTGATAATCAACCTGATGGGTACGACTTTGCTGGACAAGGTTGGTGCATGGTATGAGAATTTCCTGGAAAACCATATCTACTGCTCATGGGAGGATGTTAAAGCTGCTTTCAGGAGAAGGTACAGAGACCAGACTACTGATGAGGCGGTATATAGGGAATTGAAGTCCTTTAAACAAGGGGACAGAGAGAAGGTACAAGACTACTATGATCGGTTTATGACATTAATTAAATGTCTACAATCTGATCCAGGAGAAAGGTTTAGAATCACGAATTTTTTAGCAGGATTGCTGGAGTATATCAAGATTACTACCAGTGTGGCACCAGTCAGGAGTTTGACAGAACTGGTGGATGCAGCCTTGAGATGTGAGGAGAACTGCACTGACTCTAGTGGTAAACCCACTAAGATTGAAGTGAAGAAAGTGGAGACCAGCAGTAAGGCAGCCACAGCGACCAGGAAGGAACCGGACTAGGAGGCTCCAAGGAAAGCCTGTGGTATCTGTAAGAAGCTGGGCCATGACGACAAAAACTGTTGGTACAACCCAGCCAACCAGAGGGGGTCAGGTGCGAAGAAGGAAGGGGAAGAACATGTTGGTGTTAATGAAGTTTCTGCTTCTAAACCTGTAGGAACTTACAGTTATAACCAAGGATATCAGAGACCACCAAACCCCAGGACAGGAAGCAGTCAACAGAGGAGTTATGGTGATCAACCACCGTGCTGTTTCTTGTGTGGAGGAGCAGACCACAGAAGCTAGAACTGCCCCAAGAAGGCACAATGGGACTAGTTTTTAGCAGACCAGGAGAAGACCAACAAGAAACAGGATCACCATGTCAGTAATGTGGAGATTGAGCTAATAGAGGAACCTGAAGAGTCAGTGGGGGTAGCTACCATGACCAGAGCCCAGCGGTTGAAGGCAGGACTGTTACCTATCCAGGATGAATCAAGGGAACCTGAACCAAGAAAGGCCAGAACGAAGGAGGACTGGCAGGAGGAAGAAAAGATCAGGAATTCTATGCTAGAAACATTGAAGGAAATTCAGCTTTGGGAGGAGAAGGACAAGGCAGAAGCAGAGCGACTTAGGGCGACTCTAAAAACAGCAGAAAAGGAAGGAGATGGCGAAATACTGGATAACGAGTGGGTAGGATTCCCGGACTCGGATACACTAGCCTACAGCTCCAAGACAATAGAGCAGGAATTGGGCGCTGAAGAGGAGACCAGTCCAGAGAACAACCCGGAGCAGCACTATGCAACTGTAGTTGGAAGAAAAATACTGGATAGTTCCATCACAGTCTCACTAGGACAGCTGCTGAAGATGGCCCCTAATTTGACAGAATTTGTGAAGGCCCACGTATTTCCGGAAATGGTAGCAGACCAGCCAACTCAACCAGAGCCAGCACCAAGCAAGAAGCCAACAACCAGTCAACCAGGTAAGACTGATTTAATAGGCAGTCTGGCCATTGATGTTGACAGAGAACTGCCGGTGTTAACTGTGCAGATAGGCAATGGGACACTAGAGAATGTCCTACTGGATGGAGGATTAGGTGTGAACCTGATAACTAAGGAGGAGCGTAAAAGATTGGGCTTCAAGGACCCAGAGCCTGCTCCTTTCAGACTAAGAATGGCGGACCAGACAGTAGTTGACCCGGTGGGGATGATTCGAAATGTGAAAATTCACATCCACGGTATTCCTTACCTTATCACCTTGACTGTTATTAAAAATAAAGAAGTTAATGAAGCCTATAGTATGTTGCTAGGCAGACCTTGGTTAATTGATGCTAAGGTAAATCATGACTGGGGTAATAACCTGGTCACTATCAGAGGTAATGGTACTATAAAAACGATCTCAGTCAGTCAGAGTAAAGGGCCCAGGCCTAAGTTACCTGAAGTCCTAGTCTGCTATAATTTTACTGAAGGACTAACAGATGAGGGGGAAGCTTTGTGGTTAGCTAGTGAGCAGGACTTGCTGGCCGTGGGGACAGTCACTCTGCCTCGAATGGAGCAAAACAAGGACCAAGACAACAGCAAGGGCCAGGACAAGATCAAGAGCCAGGCAAAGAACCAGGACCAGGACCAGGGACAAGAGGGGGGATCAGAGCGAGCCTACCCAGACCATTTTTACAACTTTGAAGAGGGCGACAATGAGGTGGATGAGACACCAGCCCGGGAGAAAGTGAAGAAACTGAAGATTGCAGCCTGGACCTTACCAGAGTCGGAGCAGTTGAGAAAAATTAACCTTGGAACGGAGGAGGAGCCCCAGTATCTGAAGATTAATGCCGCCATTAGTCCAGAACAGGCTATTGAAGCAGAGGCTCTGTTCAGGGAGTTCAAGGATGTATTCGCCTGGACCTATAAGGACCTGAAGGGTATCCCACCCTCAATTGCACAGCACAGGATTGAGTTGGAGAAGGATATCCCACCATCCCATCAGGCCAGATATCGCATGAATCCAAATTATGCCAGTATTGTGAAGCAGGACTTGGATAAACTGCTTCAGGCCGGATTCATCACACCAGTAGAGGATGCTACCTGGTTATCCCCTATTGTTATTGTTCCTAAGAAGAATGGGAAGTTGAGAATTTGTATTGATTTTCGTAAACTGAATGCTGCCACTAAAAAGGACCCGTATCCATTGCCATTTACTGAGGAAGTGTTGGATTCTGTGGCAGGACATGAGATGTATTCATTTCTGGATGGGTACTCCGGGTACCACTTGATTCAGATAGCACCAAAGGACCGGCACAAGACTGCTTTTGTAACGGACTGGGGAGCATTTGTGTGGATATTCATGCCTTTTGGGCTGAAAAACGCACCTCCCACATACCAGAGGGCAGTAAACAAAGCCTTTCGTGATTTCATTGGTGATTTTATGAAATTGTTTTTGGATGATTTCAGTGTGTACAGTGACATTATTAGTCATCTGGTCAAGTTGAGGAAGTGTTTTGAGAAATGCCGGGAGTATGGGATAAGTCTAAATCTTGAGAAATGCTTACTACTGGTCTTCTCTGGTATTATACTAGGTCACATTGTGTCTAAGGAAGGGAAATTTCCTGATCCTAAGAAAATCGAAGCAGTAGAAAAAATGCCTAGACCAGAAAAACCAGTAGATGTGCAGGTTTTTAACGGTTTTGCCCAGTTTAACAGGTGTTACATTAAGTCGTATGCACATATCATGGAGCCAATCACCAGGCTCATGAGAAAGACCGAGGAGTTCATCTGGTCAGACTAGTGTGAGCAGGCATGGAAGAAAATCAAGGAGCAATACCAGAATGCGCCAATTCTCATTGCACCAAGATGGGACCTGGAGTTCCATGTGCATACGGATGCTTCGAATATAGGAGTAGGAGTGATGCTGGCCCAAAATCCAAGAGGGAAGTGTGACCAGCCCATTTCTTATGCTAGTAGACTTCTGAATTCTGCTGAGAGGAACTACAGTACTATTGAAAGGGAGGCCTTAGCAATGGTTTATGCTCTGAACAAGTATAGGCACTATCTGTTGGGCAATAAATTTGTTTTTTATGTTGACCACATGGCACTGGTATATCTGGTCAATAAGCCGCAGGTGTGAGGAAAGATAGCAAGGTGGCTACTGCTGTTTCAAGAATACGATTTTACAGTGGTGTATAAGCCAGGGAAAAATCATGGAGTGGCAGATGCGATGTCAAGACTGCCCAATGGAGAACCAGCAACTTGTGTCGAGGACCAGACCAAGGACGCAGGTTTGTTTTATGTTAAACCAGAATGGTTAGAGGATGTACGTTCTTACCTGAAATCTGGTGTTGTACGACAGGACTTGTCTAAGGAGGAGCAGAGAAAGCTGATTCTGAAGTCACTGCCCTATACACTAGTCCAAGGAGTTCTGCACAAGCGAGGACATGATCTAGTGGTCAGGAGGGTACTGGATCCAGTGCAGGCAGAGGTGGTGATGAAGGAGATGCACAATGGAGTAGCAGGTGGTCATTTTTCGCAAGATATCACCATCAGGAAGATACTGGACGCTGGATACTGGTGGCTAGCGATACATCGGGATGTTTCAGAATACTGCAAGGCGTGTGACAGATGCCAGAGAGTGGGAGGCATGGCAAACACTGGTTTAGCTACCTTAGTGGCTATTATGCCAGCAAAACCATTTATGAAATGGGGATTGGACTTTATCGGGCCCATTAAACCAACAGCATCAAGAACAGGGAACATGTACATACTGGTGGCTACAGACTATGCTACCAAGTGGGTGGAGGCAAGGGCGCTCAAAACCAATTTAGCAGCAGTTATTGCTAAGTTTTTATATGAGCAGATCCTTTCAAGATACGCGTGTCCTTTGACACTTGTAAGTGACCAGGGTTCTCATTTTATAAATGAGGCCATAGAACACCTGGTGGAGCATTTTCTGCTCCAGCATCGTACATCAACAACCTATTACCCCCAGGGTAATGGCCAGGCAGAATCAACAAACAAGGTGATTGGTCACCTACTGAGCAAGCTGGTCAATGATAAGAGAACAGATTGGGATGAGCATCTTCATACTGTATTGCTCTCCTACAGGACTGCTTACAAAGTTACTACGGGCTACACACCGTTTCAGCTGGTCTATGGCTTACCTCCGTTAATGCCAACAGAGTACATAGTACCGACCAGGAAGACCAACAGCAAAATTGATTATACACCAACAAGGGTCTTGGCAGCCAGGATTGCGGATTTGGAGCAGATGGACACTTCAAGACTTGAGGCCCAGGAGGCAGTAGGGGCCAGGCAGTGGAACAGGGCACTTTAGAGCCACCAACACTATAAGCGAAAGGATTTTCAAGTGGGCGATTATGTGCTCTGGTATCCCAAGGGCCACAAGAAGCATGTGTGGAAATTTAAAAGTCATTGGTTTGGACCCTATAGGGTCCAGTACAGGCTCCCCAACAATACTGCTCTACTGGTCCAGGTAAAAAATTTCGAACCAGACCCAGTCTTGGTTAACATTAATAAATTTAAACCATATAGATTTTATGAGAAGGGAGTAGTGGAAACCAGAACACCAGGACATTTGACCAGAGGACTGGTCAACGAGCAAAAGGGGGATAGTGTCCAGTCAGGTTTAAAAAATACAGGGATAGAGGATGAAAAGAGCTGTGAAGAAGGAGGCAGTGAAGCAGTAAACCAGCAGAGGAGTGAAGAAAACAGTGAGAGAAAAATTAAAAATCAAAAGAAAAATGAAAATGAGCAAGAGGAAGGACATCAGTCAGAAGAAGGAGACATGGAGGAGGTGATTGAAAAAAATAATGGAAAAGAGAAAAATAAGAAAAAAGAAAAAAATAAAGAAAAAAGAAAAAAAGAAAAAACAAATGAGAAGGAAGGGTTAGAGATAATAGGCTGTGGAGTAATGGAGGCCGTACCAGTAGAAGTAAAGACGAAGGGTAGGTTAAGTGGGCGGCCCATTAAGGAGGAAAAAGGATGGAATTCATCCAAACTGAGACCATTATCCATTCAGTTTCAACGGAGAGAAGCGAACCAACTGATTTCATCCAACCCGGATGAAACCAGAGGAATGAGGATGGAAACCCGAGAGCACATAGTGGAGCCGAGGAGTCATTTCAACTCTTTTGTTTTGAACCGAGGAACGGGACGAAGGGGTGGAGAAACACAAGGAGACACTGCGGCCCGAGATGAAAAGACATTGTACCAAGGAAGAGAAGGTGGCAGCGTAGTAGAAACAAGGGAACATCACGGGTTTAGAAAAGAAGCAGCTCAGGAGATTAGCAAACGGCAGCAGCAGCTAGAAGGGGCGCAGCAGCAGCAGCTCGAGGGAGCGCGGCAGCAGCAGCTAGAGGGGGCGCAACAGCAACAACTCACCTAGCGAAGACAAGCAGAAGGAGAACAGCGGCGGCCTGAGGAGCGACAGAGACTGGAGGGGCAGCAAAGACTAATCCGGCAGCAGCACTCCCGAGCTGGAGCGCCACAAGAGGAGCAGATAAGCGGGAAGCAGCAGCGACTTGAGGAGCAGCGGCGGCCCGAGCAGCAGAGAAGAGGTGAAGGACAACAAACCAAAGCAGGGCAGCGAAGAGGACAGGGCAAAGACGAGCGGAGCAACCAAGCGGAAGAAGAAAACCAAAGGCGAGTCGAAGAGGAGCATTGGCGGCGACTGGACGAGGACCAGCGACGGCAGTGGGCAAAACTTCGGTGCCGGCCTGAAGAAGAAACCCTAACCGGAGGAAAGGTGGAGAGCAACGAAGGCGATAGAGCAGAACAGCCACGAGAAAGTTACAAGGACGAAGAACAGTCACAAGAGGACGGAGGGCGGAGATACTTGACAAGAGCAAGGCGACTCCAAAACGATCAGGTGACTCTAGAGGTTCAGGGTTTTTGGGGGGGTTTTCAATTAGAATTAGATCAATTTTCATTTCAAAACAGTTCAGCCAAGGAGAGGATAGAGCAGTGGCGGAGGATCAGGGCTTTGGAAAAAGAACATAGAAAAAACCAGAGGAAAAATCCGAAGAGAACAGAGAGGAGAGTAGGAGTTAGAAGGCAGAAAAGTTGGAAGAACCAAGAACGAAAAAAAGATAGTAGTCGAGTCCATAGGCAGCAGAAGTCGGTCTTAACCTTCAGGGATTGGGGAGACGAAGAACCGATACAGCAGATAGGAGGAAGAAGACTAATGGACGGAATCGCAAGTACTAGCCCGGGCCAGAAAGAAGGTGCACCAGCGAACAGACCCGGGGTAAAGGGGACCCTACACGACTACATCAGAACAACAGGAGCAGCAGAAGGGCCGGAGCAAATGGAGGTACAGCAGGAAGGGGAGGATGCACCGCCACCAACAACCCAACAAACAGCAGAAGAGGAGCAGCAACCAGGACCAGAGGGGGAGGAAATACAGAAGACCGGGGGGAACACAAGGAGGAAGAAGACCCCGATCTTAGCTCGAGCCCCGAAGACTGTTACAGTTGAGAAGAAAAGGAGGAGGAAGATCAACTTGACATTCATCCCTATGGAGTTCTGGAAGGGCAGGAGGGAGCTGAAGGACGACATCTGGGCTGAAAAGGTCGGCTTGGGAGCTTTTTACGAGTACACATGGCCAGTACCAAGAGAAGAATTGGTGGCGGATTTTGTGGAAGGTTTTCAGTACATGAGGGGAGAGAAGGCCGACTACAACACACCAATCAGGGCAACGGTCAGGGGAGTACCAATCGAGATAACGGCATGGACGATATCACAGGCTTTAGGGATAGAGGGCAGCAAGACATCTAAGGTACCGAAGGCAAGTGGAGACCTGGACCCGAGGTACATGAAGATGTTTGGCTTGACTAAAGCAGACCACAAGACGGATGGGACCAGGGTCAGTGGGTTCGATGAGCCGTATCAGGATAGAGTCAAGGCCCTGGTAGAGGTAATGTGTGTGAAGAAGAAGTCCTTATACGCCAGCAACGAACTGATGGAGAACATGTACCAAGCCGTGAAGAGGGGGGAACACAACTGGGCTCCGTTGATCTTATCCAGCCTGAGGAGGATGCTGATCAGGGTGCACACCAGTGAGACCCGGGAGATTAAAGGAGCGGAACTTATAGACGCCCTTTTGAAGAACTGGTTCCCGGATAACGAGTTGTATGTAGAGCCACCACCAGCCCAGGTCAGTGAGGAAGAGAAGGACGATAGCGAATGTGAACCGGATCAGACTCCAGTAAGGGTAGCAGGTGACCTACCACCGGACGTGATCAGTGGAGAAGGAGCCAAGGGGGTACTGGACCAGAAGGTAACTAAGGAGGCAGGGAGACCAGGAGCCCAAGTCGAACACCAGTCATCCTCCTCTTCTGGCCAGCAGAGAACCGCACCAGGGAAGAAGAAAAGGAAACAGCCCCAACAGCAAACACCAAGAGGGCAGGGAGCAACTCAGAAGAGATTAAGGCGGCAGGAGCAGCGGCCCAAGTACAAGGACTGCTCCTCAGAATCCTTAGATTCAGAGGAAGCAGAGGAAGTGGAGAGAGGATCGATCAACTCGGACGACAGAAGGACACCAGTCACGAGGGGCAGGAAGAAGGCCAAGACGGCAAAACAGGTACAGCCAGGAGATACTCCGGTGGAAGTCTCTAGGGCCCTACTGAAGTTACGGGCAGCACCACAGCAGGAGGCCCGGCGAGCTTCACCTAACCGAGTCAAGCAGGCAGCACAAGAACAGGAGCAGGAGGTCCCAAGGGAAGAATCGAGACTGAAGAAGCAGCAGGGCAAACCCGTAGCAGCATTGACACCCCGTAATCTTGGAAGGACTTTTAAGTCTACTGGGGAAGATACTAATGGGATAGCCGGAGGGTTGGGACAGGTGATGGAACAACTGCAGCAGGTCCTTGCAAAGACAGCCAGCATCAGGCAGCAGCAGCAGGAGCAAGAGGAGAGGCAGCCATCGTATGAGACGTTGCAGGTTGTCAATCAGGAACTAGAAGGGAAGATCAAGGGGTTAGCGGAAACCTTACAGTCTATAGCCCTGGAACTCTCGACACTTAAAACCGTATAGGCAGACACCCAAGGATGGTTAGCTGCCCTCACTAGAGCACAGCAGCAGGAGAAGACCGCACGAGCAGCCCGAGGAGGAGAACGGGAGGAAGTCAAGAAGCGTCGAATAGAGTTGGAGAGAGCCACTAGTGCTCGCCTTCGAGGGTTCGATCAGCTGGCCCTAGAGAACCAGGAGCTGAAGCGCCAACTAGAGGTGGCCAACAGCAGTGCCACACCAGCCAGCCGAGGGCTCCAGCGACATATCTTGGCTACCACCAAGAAACAGGTAGGGGAAGAAATCAGAGCCTACAACGAGGACCAGGAGCGCCAAAACAGGTATTTGGTTAGATTTGCCGAGGCCTATCCTTCGTTCGTCTATTGGTCTGATGAGGAACAGGGAGTAGTGGAGGACGAGGGTGGTCAGCAAGCGGGATCTATTCAGATGGGGACAGCAGCACCAGTAGTGGAGGAGCCAAGACCAGGATCGACCCAGTTGGGACCAGATCTGTTTCCTACCTCCTCAGCCCTTGGACCAGTTTCGACACCAGTCCCAGTAGGACCAGTTGCGACTCGAACTTTGCCCGGGCCAATAGCAGACCAGGAGCCGAAGACAACATTAGGAGGGCAGGACCACGACGCCATGGAGATCGTGCAGACTAGTGGCTAGGAGTAGAATAAGAAAAGAGTACTGGTAGGACCAGTTAGAGGACTCTTTCGTTAAAAACAGTTTTAATTTTTATTCCCTTTTTATTTTTTGGTTAACTACATAAAACTAGGAACCAGAGCATCTAAGGGCAGATGCAGACTAAAAGGGGGATAATGTTAAAGGGATTTTTTACCTTTTTTACTAGAGCAGTACTGTAGGAGTAAGAACAGTAAAGCTGCCTGGAGCAGTAACTAGTTAGTTACTGTCCATTTACTAGTCACTGCGTTTTGGATGAAGATTTGACAGTCGGATGTAATTCTGAACTGGATGAAAAATGGACATAGGAGGATGACGGCTAGGGTTTGGGGGGTAGTGAGGAGTGAGAGCATGGCGGCTCTCACTCTCTCTTAGCCTCTTGGAGTTTTCAGAGGTATGGTAGTGGGTTAGGAGAAGTTAGGAGGTAGGGGACGGTATGATACTGTTGTGGATCAGGATTGTAGAGCAGGATGATTGTACTTGGTGGGAAAGGAAAGAGAAAAGGTCCATTGAATTTACAGATCTGAGTTGAGTATTGAATGTCAGGGTTAGGGTGAATTGAATGGAGAGACTTTGCATTGATGATCTGACCAGGAGCAGAGGATAGGGTACTGGTGTTGGTAGAATCAGATGAGTAGTTAAGTAAGAAGGGTCAGTATTACATTTTTTTCAGATTCCATTTGACTTAGTAGAAGTAACCAAGCTTTTTAAGGGTGAAGCTTAATCACCCTTTAACCGAAGCCAACAAAAGCGCATGGATACACGATGCTGCCCGCTTCATGGCAATCCACGCCTATTAGCTTTTCCAAGAAACACCGCCAACTACCCAGGAGCCATCACAAGAGTTCCTCGACCAGTGCATCGATCATGCACTGGCAAATCTAGACCTTGACAATTCTGAGCACGACTGGGAGTCCATGGACTTGGAGATGTTCAACTCTCCACCACGCGAGACCATGCCAGCAGTCCAAGAACCCGTGCAGACTCCGCCTCCTCATCCGGTGGTTCAGCTTCCAGAGGAAAACCTTCAAACCCCTGTACCCCTCGACCCCGCCAACCCTGCTGAGCGAGTGGATATACCGGAGTTGTTGATAGACACCGAGATCACTCCACAGCCCTCGCTACGACTACCGATCCCTGCCCCAGCTCCTCCAAGCTCGCCTCGGCCCACGGTACACATCTGTTCTAAAGCCATTAAAAACCATAAAGATGCACTAAAACGGATTGAGGAAGAGTTCAGTTTAGAGGTCAAGGCCAGTGATGATAGTGAGGCAGAAGAAGAATTAGAGACTGCTTTGTGTGAGGTCAAGAAATACTTTGGTGCCCAGCCTGATCTGGTCTTGATCTATGGGAATCCCGAGTCAGAGAATGTACAATGCCTTGCTTGTAACAGACTATTGGGAAAAACAGTCCATGATGTCTACCAGCACGCAGTAACGTCTAGGTCGAAGCACAACTTACTTCACCGAGGTGTTGCTGCAGCCATAGCCGCATTGTACCACGACCAAGCTCTCCCTCGCAAGCTTCAAACGTCGGCAAAATGTTACCCGCCCAGAAAGGCCAGAGGATTCAGGAGACAAGGAAGACGTGGAAGCTGCCAAGGAAACTTAGAAGATGGGAGACTTTAGTCCTAGCGGTGACACTAGCAGTTACTACCGAGGCGCCTAGGAAATACCGAATAGTATAAAGCCATAGAACCGTAGTGAAAGTACACTCCATAGTTTTGTACGAGTCTTGGTCCAGTCTTAGAGCGTAGACGCTGGTTTTGTACACTCTTGGCCTCGGCCTTGGGTTCCATGGTATTCCATGAGGGCTCTTGCAACACTTCATCTACTATTAAGTAAAGAGACTTCTTTGTAATACTGTGTGATGATTTTGTGAGTTATGTCTGGTTCTCAGCTCTACCTAACTATGTTTGTCTTCTAAACCTTCCTCCTACTCTCTGATTCCTTCTTAACTGTTTACAGTTGTATTGCTTAGGCTAAACCCCCCCCCCTTACTCCATTAATCCCTCTTTTAGCCTGGCCACTCTCGGATGGGCTCGAGATTACAAGGTTCCCCTTGGTATCTCAGTCTGGCTGTATTCTTTGACTTACTATTCCTACTTGATAAGTAACTGTTTCCTTATTTGCTTCTCTCACCACGGTTACCCAGCACTACTGGGACCCTTACTTCCCTGGCCTACCCTGTTTTCTAAGCTCACACGCCCATCCTAGATCCGAGTGTAACAGAGTGAACCCTTGAAACTAATGGAAGGGAGTTGGGAATACTTAAAGGAGATTTCAATCATGACTTAGAAGAAATTCTATTATTTGACCATCATCCCCTCCCTCAAATCTACACCCTCACAATATCTCCCTCCTCTACCACAGGAAATATACTTTTTAGCCACTAAATCTATACATTCAGAAGATTTTCTGCCTTAGACGCTAGTCCCCCGCTCCACCACCACTAGAGCCTCCCTTACTCAGTCTCCCTTATGTAATCAAAGGTCTTCCTTGAAGGTAATGGCTGGGAGGTGGGAATACTGTAATTTAATCAAGACCCTGCATACCTTGTTGATTGACCGTCCCTTGACCAGTCTGCTTGGAATACCTTTTGAATTTGTACAACCCATTAACCAAGCTACGAGGCATACTAGTTCTTCATTAATAACCCATCAATTCCTGGATTCCCCTCCCACATCGTTGGAGAGCCAACTTGATTGGGAAAGAAAACTAGAGAAGGGAGTTAGTAAATTGCTGAAGGTGGGGTATACATGCTTTCTTTAAAGCGGAAAATAAAAATAAGAAAAAAAAAGTTAGTAACAAGTTAAAGGTGGGGTGCACATGCTCTCTTTAAAGGGAAAAAAAAAATTAAAAAAGAAAAAAAAAAGAGGTTAGTAAATTGTTGAAGATGGAATTTACATGCTTTCTTTAAAGGGGAAAAATATAAAAAATAAAAAAAATTAAAAAACAAAAAGTAAATTGTTGAAGTAGGGTGTACATGCTTTCTTCCAAGGGGAAAATAAAAAAATAGAAGTTAGTAAATCGTGGAAGGTTGGAAGTTAATAAATCGAATGCAACACCGAGAACCCCAAATTATTATTTGCATACCATTCATATGCTTTTAATTTGAAAGCAACATCAAATTAATGATGACTTTAAATGATTAATGATGACTTTAAATGAATAATGATGACTTCAAATTATTATGATTGACTTGAAATAATGATGTCTTCAAATAATAATTAAATAATTAGTCTATCTAATTAATGATGACTTCAAATAATTCAAAAGCAACACCAAATTAATGATGACTTTAAATGATTAATGATGACTTGAAATAATTCGAAGGCAACACCAAATGCCCCCATTTAATATTTACAAACCATTCATATGGTTTTTTATTTATTTATTTATTTATTTCCTTCTAAGTCACAAAATTCTTCATACACTATTGAAGCATGTACACCTAACCTTCAACACTTTACTCATTCTTTATTTTATTTATTTTCCCCTTTAAAGAAAGCATGTACACCCCTCTTCAATAATTTATTTATTTATTGATTTATTTATTTATTGATTTATTGATTTATTTATTTATTTATTTATTTATTTGTTTTTCCCTTTAAAGAAAGCGTGTACATCCTACCTTCAACAATTTACTAACCTTTTCTTTTTCTTTTTAAATTTTTTTTTTTTTTTTTCCCCTTTGAAGAGAGCATGTGCACCCCACCTTTAACTTGTTACTAACTTTTATTTTTATTTTTTTTATGTTTTCCCTTTAAAGAAAGCATGTACACCCCACCTTCAACAATTTACTAACTCCCTTCTCTATTTTTCTTTCCCAATCAACTTGGTTCTCCAGGGATGTGGGAGGAGAATCCAAGAATTGATGGGCTATAAATGAAGAACGAGTATGCAAGGGAGACTGGTTAATGGGCTGTACAAACTCAAAAGGTATCCCAAGCAGACTGGTCAAGGGACAGTCAATCAACAAGGTATGTAGGGTCTTGATTAAATTCTCCTTACAGTATTCCCACCTCCCTGCCATTACCTTCAAGGGAGAACTCTGATTACTTAAGGGAGACTGATTAAAGGACTCTAATTTGGCAAAGTATGCTGGGTCCTGATTTCTCTTATAGATAGTTCCCCCCCCCTACCTTCCATGAATGAGGACAAAAATTTAACATGTTTGATAAATTCTTCAAGATGGGATGCAGGTAAATTCGTCAAGGGCTCTTCTTTATATCAGCTGGGTCATTTTAAACTCCAGTTGTAAGTGGTTGCATCCAAGCTCTTTTGTCCACATTTTTATTGAATCTTTAAAAACCGCTTGATTAATCTGGACTGTAAAAGCAGAGTGCAGTTGTAGAAGACTCGGGGAATGTGATTAGAAGACCTCAAAAATGTGACTGTCAACCAATACGTATAAACTAAAGACTTAAGGCAAAAGCACACAAGAGAAGACTGAACTCCATAATCTCCCCAACACCGCATAAAAAAAGCCAGAAGCATACGATAACAAGTTGGAAAAACACTTGGAGAAAGAAAAAGCCCACGACAATCAGTCCCCCTCTCTATACTCTGATAAATTCAAGATATCACCATGCACATGTCAACACAAATCTGGTGCATCAGACAAAAAAAATGGATCCTCCACTGACTCCTACGCCATCTTCCTATCAAAAATTTAACCAACTCAACATTGCCAGAAGCACACGACTAGAAGCAGCACACTCCTCGAACCCAAGCACAGCAACTACACCACCGAATGCAACACACAAGAATCATAGAAGCTGCAAGCACACTTCGAGGAGTAAGAAGCACAAGAAAACCGCATCAGACTAAAATTTGATTCACTTCAATTCAGGTCATGACCACGGGCAAGTTAGCACGTGCATAAGTGAGAAATCCTTCTATGCAAACAGACCTTGAACTGAACTATTACACTCGCATTCTGTGATTCTGTGGACTCTACGGGTTCATTTTCTTCGAATGCAAACCAACAACATATTCGGATTCGTATTTAGAAAAATAGTCACAGCTCCTCACTCAAATCTTCCTGAAATGCCCCTCTTGACTCAATTCTTCCTGAAATTCCGTATTTCGTAATCATACTTCCTCTATACACATCTACCATACAGATCGCATAAGGCTCAGCATTTATCTCTGCCATCATCCTGGAATCCAAAAATCAAACAAAAATGTACAATTCTAATGTACTAAAGGGCCTTCATGCCAAAAAAAGGCCTACACGAAAGCACTAACCCTCACTTGAAAATTCACCTTCTTGACGACCTCTGCTGAGCAGCTCGGGTACTTTTTGCAGTGGACTTACGTTCAAAAATACGGACCTTCTGACGCTTTGCAGCATTTTTTCCTCTCTTGTCTCTGCTGCTTGTATTCTTCTTCTTTACTCCACTGCATTTCTTCTTGGTTGAGCCAGATGGTCCACAATCCTGGATCGCATCATCTTCTTCATGATCGCTCTTGCTATCAGCCTCTCCATCACCTCCGCTGTTCTCTTCATCCTCATGATCATCCTCGCTAGAATCTTCATCGCCATTGTCGTTGTTTCCCTCGCTTAAAACATCCTTTGGGTCCACCCTGGTGGCAGCTTCGGGCTTCCTCTTTGGAGATATTTTAGGCACAGAGAGTGCATCCAAGCTGAGATCACCTCGCATGCTGCTATCAGGCTGAGAAGTCCCCTGAAGCTCCGAATGTGTGGCACTTGGGACATCAGTTCCTGATTCTGGCACACCAGCATTAGGCTCCAACATCTTGTCTTGTTGAATGTCCAGTACTGTAGGCAGTACTCTGACTGCACACATGCAATTTCGAAACCCATTAGTGTAATGGACTTAATGGACAAAGATTTCCACCATGTGGACAGTATATTTCAACATATGGACAAAGAATGAAGCATATGGACTCTGTGGACATTACATTTCAACATGTGGACAAAGGGTAAATCATAAGGTAGCTTACAATAAATGCATATGGACCAAGAATACAACCTATGGACAGTAAACCAGAAATGTGGACGCATCACGAGCCTATGGATTCTAAACTCAAGCTATGGACCATAAAACGAGCGTATGGACTCTGAACCAACAATATGGACCCTCGAAATTAAGCCTATGGACCCAACATTAAACCTACGGACCAAAACCCCAATCTTTAGACAAATAACTAAACATATGGACACAAACAGACGACATGTGGATAAGGAACTAAGCATTCATACAAAATCATGTACGTTGTGGACTAAAAACTGAACTTGTGGACCAGAAAGCAGCCAAAGGACAGAAAACAAAAGCTATGGATGAAAACTCCAAATCCATGGGCAAGAACATGCACATTTTTAACAAAGAAGTACCTGCTGCTTGACTCCAGGGCTTCGGGACATGAGGTCGACTCCTTGTAACTGCGGGTACTACATCAGTCCCTGGTTTCATCAAGCCAACTGCACTCCACCACTTCTAATGCATTTCTTCCTTGCAGTCCACCTCACAATACATACTCAAATTCTGGAAGTGCACCCTGGAGCACAGTTTATGGTAAGCATGCTTGCAAAAAGCGAGCTTCACAGCCCAAATTGGTCCAAACCCTAACCCATAGAAACTGCACTTTTCTAAGGGTACCCATTCTGTTGAGTCGGGGACTTCCCAAGCTAAGTAAGGAGCAGGTGCTACAGATCGAAACAAAGGCGATCCGAACTCTAATCTGCCCAGCACCAACTTGATGGTTTCCTCGTTACAAACACATTTTGATAGATCAGCCTCGACCTCTTTTGCTAGATCAGCCTCGACAGCATCTTGAGACCGTTTTTACCTGTTAATTCCGCCAATTGTTTAAACTCAGCAAAACGTTTCAAACTTTTGCAAAAATATGCATAGGTGACTGTAAGCAGTCGCTTGATTGTAGCATATACACCCATGGGCTGCAAGGCCTTGAAGGCGAGGTTGCATTTCTGAGCAACACGGCGAACTCTGTGGGAGAAGGGGGCATATTTCTCTTGCACGCGGCTAGTTACATCAGCCCTGCACCCTTGCATGATGCTACAACCATCTGCTCCAAAACTCACTAGCTTGCGTACAATGGTCTCGGCATCCATTTTAGAACCCTCGGCAAACAACTCCATTATCAACTTAGTCAGATTGTCAGCGTTAGGAGCACATTCCACTTTTTGTAAGGACAATAGCAGGGGGACTCAAACCCAGTCGTGGACAATGTAGCAATACAGGGACATGTAGCTACCATTATCAGCAGTAGTAACTTCATCGACAGACAAGGCAAGGAAACGAGCAAATCGGACAAGTTTCTAAATCTTGGAAGTGACAACCTTGTACATATAGGACGCCATTACCCAACCAAAATTGTCGCACCAATGTGCATTTGGGAGATCTAGCACATTCAACAATTTGTTAAAGGAATAGCGTGACTCAAAATCAAGCATAGGACGACCATCACAAAGAATTTGGAAGAGAGATGCAAACTGAACCCATTTTTTGCGAGCCTCAATGGTTGTGCAGTGATTGACTTATTCTAAAACAGTGGCAGGCGGGCGGGCAACGCACAGCTTCACGTTCTTTTTGTGCCAACCCAGGTAGCAATGTACTGCTCCCCCTTCTTCACGCGGTACAGTGGCATGTCTTTCTTTGCGATTCTCTTGCCATCATGCTTGAAGAGAGTGTCACTCTTTGGTGCCATAATACAAGGCTTGCAATTGAATGCGGAGCAGGCCTTGCACTTCACCATCTGAAGAATGCCGTCATTGGCTATGATGCCCTCGGCCCATGGAAGCTTGGCAGCCCAGATTGTTTGAAAATTTCTGTGACGATCGTACCTTTGCCGCACCGAACTTTTGGCAGTCCTCTTCACCTTGGATTTCTTTGGCAGGAACTCCACTTCCTCGTCATTGTCTTCTCTTTCCTCTTCGATCGGAACCTCCTTCAGCCCAGCATTGTCGTCCTCCTCCGACGATATAGAGAATGGATTATAAAAGACTTCGAACTAATCACCACCGTGTCCCCACCCGAACAACTAGAGAGATCTAGGAGTTCGCGCCGTGTCCAAAGTCACAGACCCCCCCACCCCCCGAGTCCTCATGAGTAACATGGCCGCAATTGCAAAATCCTCTTCTGAACTCTCTGGCTCCGCATCTGAGACATCTAGGTCCCTCGAGTCAAGCACCAGTATCAACCGCCCCCCCCGATCTAGCATGCCGCAACGAGGTAAAATAACTCTACAGGGTACTCTTCCCGCGAGCATCACGCTTCAATTTCTCCGTAATCAGGGATCCTATCCTCATCTCCTCCTTGGTCGCGTTGAGAAGCTCTCGCGTTCTCTACTGCTCCCTCGGTTTCTCCAGTAGCGCCATAGGCGCTACCCGCACCGCCTAGCCTGCGTCAAACCCCCCCCGGCCCCGATCCTTCGCTACTTTCCATCGCCACCAGAACAAATTAGAACCCTCAACCAAGACCGCAAAAACACCCAACACTGCAAATGAGCAAACACAACCTGACCCAACAGCCCATTTCCACCACACACATAAGCCAGAAAATCCAAAGATACAACCAAACGCCAAACACTCATACCAACGATGATCTCGGAGCTTCAGCATAGCGCAAGTTATACAGTTTGCTACGTACCTCAAGGAAGCGCGCCCAATACCCATGGCGCCTAGACTCCAAACCTACCAAACAAACATTAGGGGAAAAATGGGGTCTGCAACGAGCCTTGTAAGACAGCCCGGATTAGGTGAACTTCCTGCCCAAAAACCCCTCTGTCGCTGTCAGCAAGGGGAGGAAATGCTGCCCGTAGCGGCCTTTTGGAGACGGACGGGAGCTGCGTGGCTGGGTTTTGCCTCGTTGGCACCGCGGCGTCAACGGTGGTTGTTGAGCGCCAAGGAGGAAAATTTATTGCTTTGCGAATAATAAACTCCCTCGATTTGTTGCCTCGATCCACGGATTGTTCGACTTGTTGCCACAACGGTTTGGGCGTGATGGCGCCACCGGCTCTACGTCGTTCAGCACCAAGAAAACGAAGCGCCTTGTTCTGCTTCAAGCAATTCGTTTATAGCACTGTGTGACGCAGAATTGTATGTGATTTGCTCCAAAGATTCTGAGTGACGATGGCGCCCCAGATTGGTGGAGCAAAATTGAGATTCCGATTAATTTCTTGGCAGCGTCCGTTCGTAGCGACGGCGGCGAGGGGTCGTTCTCAGTCCGCGACATTGGCTTCAACGAAGAGATGAAAACTGATGTACTTGAAGGGAAGGTGAGTTGCCACGATAAACCTTTGTGGGGTGTTTAGGGGCTAGTGGGTTTTAGAGCATTTTGAATTTCGATTTCATTAGGCCTTATTGCCACAACAACATAAGGCAAGGTAGGTTTCGTGGTCGACAGCGCCTGTAGATGCCACGCATGTCTATCGAATTAGGTTTAGAGTATTTGTGATTGTGAATTTAGTCGTCCAGTAATAATTATCACGGTTGAGAGAATTTGCTAATACTTTTATTGGGTGTAGGAGGTGTCCCAAAATCATAACAAGTTTTCTCGATTACCTGCAAATCACCAAGCGTGACCAGAGGAGATTCAATCAAGACTACCGATTATTGGGTCTACGATGGCAGCAAGGGCTGCACGAAGCACTCAGTACATTCCCCAATTTTCACTGGACCCATGCTATGCTCCGGTCATGAGACGAGGTTCTAAGCAAGTGGAGCTGTGCATGAGGAGCTCGTTTCCTACACGGAGGTTGCGTGGAGACACGAACATTGACTTGTGGATCAATGGAGACATTTACCTTGTTGATCCAGTGATAGGGAAGCCACCTCCAATCAAATCGCTAAAAGAGTTCCTTGAATTCATATGTCATGGAGAGCAGGGTCTCCGCAGATACACATACAGGCTGCTGTATCATTGTGTACATGGTTCTACACAGGAGGAGACGTGGATCCAGTTGACACGGTTGAGCAAAGAAGTGCTTCAGCTTAGAGGCGAAACTCTGGCAAGCAACTCAAGGGCAGCCGAAGATGTCCAAGTAGAGAGAATGCGTTGCCTTGAGTTAGAGAAGACATGCCCGGATTTGCGGGCTGAATTACAAGCTGTCCGTGATTGCCATGCCCAAAGGGTGGAGCAATTGGAGCGCCATGTGCGGGGTCTCAAAGAAGACGTTGACCGCTGCCAGCGGAGGGCTAGCTTCGAGAAGGAGACCTCCATGGGGCAGGGCTCGGGCTCTTAGAAGGATTCACGAGTTAAAACCTGGATTAGGTGGAACAAAAGCAAGAGTAAAGCTTGTGCGGACAGTGCTGCAACCTGATGTGGTGCAGTTTGTTGTCCAAAGGAACCGAGAAGACCGTCGGTGCTCTCGACTTTGGGGGTGTAAAGAGTCCCAAAATAGGATTGCAGTAGCAGTAGCTCAAATTCTGTCAAGGCATGAAGGTGTAGCCCTCGCATCTCAGTTTGCAATGGTACATGTTCAGTCAGAGATTGCGAACAATGTGCTTAAATTGATTGGTAAGAGTATTGGACCGGACAAAATTCTTGCTGCTTGCGACTAGGCAGGGGTTTCCCATCGGGGATATGATGCTATCTACAAAGCTGTGAAGGCTCTCATTGCTGATCTCAACAAAGGAGTCTCCGGGAGTATTTTGCCGAGCCCCTATCATGTGAAACTGCTTCGGCAGGAGTTAAATGCAAACCTGCCATAGTATATTGGCGAATACTACCATGCCGAAGGACGACTTACGCCGCCAGCAAGTTCTAAGAAGAACAAGAAGTCCGAGGACATGGTAAAAGAAGTCGTTTTGACTGAGAAGAATTCCCTATTCACAGACCTTGAGGTGGTCCAAAGAAGCATGGTGATCTTCTACGGCATCACGGAAGAAGGTAACGTAATCACCTCAGACTGTTGTTTTCAAAGTTTGCTGTCAGCAGACTTATTTATCAATCAACTGTGCCCTCACATCCACTCACCATGTTTCCACAGAGGTAAGAGGGGCACCGCTGGTATTTGTCATGAAATAGGACGAGGCCGAGATTGTCAATGGCAAGAAATTTGAACGGGTCAGCATCACGTTGATGAATAGGGCGCTCGACCCAGACATTCAGAGGAACCATGCCCTATTTTTCTCTGTCCAGTCGAAGCAGGAAATTATGGCCAGTGGCAACCTTTCAAGTGGAAAAAGAGTCCTACGAAGTTCTCTTGTGGATATTTGGGAAATCCAAATTTCCCTCTGTGATTGCAGCACAGTCTAGTGGCGAGAAACTCACGGTCTCTGAAGTTGGAGAATTCCATGTGGAGTGGCATCTCGCTGCGGACATGAAGACGATCAAGTGTATGTACGGGCTTCAGTCGGGGCCGTCGTGCGCAATGAACTGCATATACTGCAAGCAGAAGAGGGCTAAGCCTACCGTAGGGACAGCAAGCCAGGCGAGTGCTACCATCAAAAAACGTGGAAAACCGAACTGGGTTGGGGGACTGTTTGCCAACTCTGTGGAGCCAGAACCTTGTGACATGCGTGCACATACAAGGTGGAGGCCTATCTTGCCAATTCCATTGTACAGAGTGCACATTTGTACACTCCATGCCCTAGTTTGATTAGCGGAGAAGATTGTGCATCAACACATCATTTATGTCTGGAGCATACAAGATCAAAGACTGAGTGCTACAGCAATAGAGCAAATGGAGAAGTCCTTGTCAGCTATCGGGGCTCACAGTGGCAACGTGGAGATTAGAAAGGATCCGAAACTAAGTGGCAGCACACGGAATGTGCCACAGAAACCATCTTTTAGTGGGGTTGTTGCCAGCATGTACTTGTCAAGCATGGCAGTTGGTTTGTGAAGGAATACGGTAGTCTGGCCGTATGGAGTTGCCAGGGTATGGAGAAATCCCATCATCAAGCGAAGGCAGCGCATACAACTCATGGTGGTGGCAAAGAGTGCATCAACGTTATTTTGCAACAATTCCAGCATTGGTACCAAAATATACAGCATCGGTATAACAAGAAATTAGAGTGCACCAAGGTTCTCAATACTCCGGTTGATGAGGCAAGATTGGCGGCTACGTGTAGAAGGCGAGAACAGTGGCATCAATCAAATGCTGCTAGGGCTTTGGAGAATTGGCAGTCAAGGCGACGGCGTGTTGGCAGCGCTTCGGTGTGTGATAACACCATTGGAGGTGGTGGAGCCAACAATGCTCAAGCAAGAGGTTCTGCCAACGAAGATGACCCCGGGGAGGATGGCAACAATGTGGACCCTGAGGAAGGTCGCAACTCCACTAACGGTGACAACGCTGGCAACAACGTGGACAGCGATGATGCTAGCAACGACCCTGTGTGAATTGAGTGCAACGCGTTCTAAACTCATTGGATGGACATCTAGAATGTGGCAAGATTTTTATTTTTATTTTTTTTATTAATTTATTTTTTATTTTTATTTTTAAATCAGAGTAGACGGTGGATCTTCTTTGAACTTGTTTTTTGGTTTCATTCTAGAATAGCCATTTACGGATAGATTTATAAATTTTCCGGATTTATTCATGTGTGATTCACTTAAGTGGCTGATCCATAGCTATGTGGAACTCCATGATTAATAATGAGGCACTCTTGGAGATGGTAGTAACTCCACTGACAGTGAGGTTGCTGGCAGCAATGAGGACAGAGACAACGCAAGCAATGGCCGTGTGTGATTTGACCGCAATGTGTCTTACTAATTAAGTTGTACCTATGTAGAATGTGGCTGGCAACACCGTTGGCCCCTATCGCAATCAGGATGTACTGCCCAGGTACGTCATCTCCAAGTGCCATTGCAATTTCGTGCCGCAAGTGGGATACTAGCCAACCCTTGCCAACTTCGAATGTTGGCAGCAGGTTCCCCCTAAACATACAAGACACTTCCACCATCACCTCCTCTGGTAGGTGATCCATCGCTTCCCACTCACTGTTGGCAGCCCCACTATACCTTGTATACATGAACCTGGTGTATAATGTTTGTCTTCCCACGTGATAGCGGAAAACAATGCTGGTCCTGTTGGCAACGCACTTGATGACATCTTGGCCAATGTGGAACTTCTCGTTCCACCTTGGGTTCATCAGACTGCTCAGCAGTGCCTTGGATGGACTATTCAAAACAAACAGTGTAGGTGTCCCCCTAATGCTGTCAGCAGCTACCGCAAACAAATCAACCATAACATGGATTGGCATAAACCATTGCTGGTGGACGAATCTGCTACCGGTTGTTGCTTTCATAGTATTTGCAAAATCAAAAGTGAGCTTTGTTCTAAACGCCTCAGATGTGTGCATGTCTAGCAAAGGCCACTCTACATCGTTGAATCTTGGAAGCGGGAGTGCTTCAACCTTCCCGTACAGCGTGTCACCTGTTGGAGGCAAATACAGACCACGAAGGAAGAATGTACCTATGTCCAGCAACTCCACATGGCTCTATCGATTCCATGTTGCCTCTCCAATCTCAACATGGAGCACAAGAATGGGACCACGGATAGATGCGAGGTGTACCCAATCCTCCGAAAGCGACACGTACATGTAGTTTGCTATACCCAAATTGGTTGATGCCTCCGCGGGATAGGTCGCAAGCAAGGTACGAGCTATCCTCAACCTCATCCCGAAACTCCAATTCCCAACTCGGGTACACTCTCCAACCTATGTGGATGCCAGACCGCTAGCAGCCTTTGGAAGACCACTACAGCTAAACCCTAAATCTTTATTGCACAATGCGTGACCACCCACAACTCAAATCAAAAAACTTGATGAAGCCTTTGGAGGCCTCTACCGCTCTATCCTGGTTGATAACGCAACCGCGACAACTCTCTCACAGGAACACATGAGGTAAGGAATGACCGTTGGCATCATTTCGACATCAACACCTTCTGCACGTTGCATCTCAAAGGGTGGAGCAGCAACTCGATTTCGGTAGGTGGCCAAACTGAGTCAGTTTTGCAGGAATTTATAAAGTCCACCATCGCTGACACCCTTCTCCTTGCTCGGATTCCGTCCGCTTAGAGGCTCCGCTCTCGACCTGCGGGAATACACGCGCGAGGGGACACAAGCCTTTCTGCGCGACTATTGGCTGGACCCCCAAACGCCGATTTGGCGACCTGCCGGCATCATTGGTGCCAGCGGAGAAAGTGCACGGGCATGGCCAAATTTTGAGGCACGTTGGAAACCCAAAGGCCCGTTGCAGACCCCATATTTCCTCTAATGTGACGGCTAAAATTTAAGATGAGCACCAATCAGGGTTGTTCATGGGACATAAGGACCGGACCGTCCGTCTGATCCGCTCGTCCGTCCGTTAAGGGTCATGTCCTGTCCATAACAGAATATTCGAGCATATTTGAGCATATTTGAGAAAAAAATAGGAATATTCATAGAATATGTCCGATTTTCACCCCGGACCGACCGGTCCGTCCGTCCGTCTGTTCGTCCGCGTCCGGAAATTTTGCCCATGAACGTCCATTATGACAACCCTGGCACCAATTCGAATTCAATTCTAGAAGTGGGAGGAAATGCTAGGCCACTCAACGCAACGCATTTACTGGCGATCTTGATCAAGTACAAGTGCATTAATGAAAACACATTTTGGCAAAGCAATTAAGGGGGTGAGTGAATGAAAGGCGAATCTGGGATTCCCACAGCGCCCCGAGTCCCAAATGGAGAACGCTAAATGTCATATAAGGAAGGATGAGGTTCGAATGGCGCGCCTCGTCGTCCGCCATGGCCCGCCACGCTGGACGTCTGTTTTCCCCCGCGACCCGGTAGCGACAGTAACTTCCATACGCGATAACTACGCACCATCATGTAACACTACCACCTACGATTGCGACCTTTGTAACACTAAACACTGGGTCCATGCAACACTGCCCCAAAAATTGCTGACGTCAGCATCACGTCATGTCAGATCCATCGTCCTCGTTGTTGCTTCTAGGGTTCTAGTTGGATTAGGGTTTTCCAGTGTTCTCGACCGCTGGGCGCATTGGTTTAGGTTTGTGGAATGGATCTACACGTTCTGATGTGGCCCTCGTATCTGTTTCAGAAGAATGGCATGCAGTTTTTGCTGAGATCTGCGCGTTCATGTCGACGATTGAAGAGAGGATCGATGTGATTGTAGAGAACCAATGTCACTATAAGAAATAGTCCGTCTTCTAGGATGTTTGGGTAAAGATGTTGCATAGCTTGACAATTCCTTCATGTCTCTTGAAATTGATCAGGCATTACGGTGTACATTGGAGGAAGGGGAATCGGTTTAGGGTTTAGACAGATAGGTGAGATATCCTCGCATTTTCCTACAATGGAAGGAGATGAGCTATGCGTAGATATAGATCTTGGTCAGTTCAATATTCACCGCCTACAACTTTAGTCCATTGAGGAGCGCGTGCAGAATCCCCCCGGTGGTATCATCGGTCCATGCGATTTGGAATGGGAGCTCCAGTATCGACCGCCTCGGGGAGAACACAAGAAATCCTATGTTGTTTAGTAGTGTTATGTTCCAACGGTGCAAGTGCAAGATTTTATCGACGGGATGCAGTGTGGGAGAGAGGGAGCGCAATGCAAATTTTGGCCCTGTAAGGAGAATCGTCAGCCCAATCAAAGCCGCGATGGGCACAAGATGGCAATGGATTTCACGAGGTAAGTCAATCACTGCCACAGTGTACCGTACGTGGTTATGTTGTCCGCTCTCCAATGTTTTTGGTATACTCTGATATTTGGCAATCAAACCTGAATTTGTAGGTATAAATGCAAGTACGGTCCCAAGGACTTCTCGCACATGGTCAAGCCAATTACGGAGGACGTCCTCCCGAAGCCGAAGAAAAAACAGCGTGTCCCCGACGCGGTCCCTGAAGGTCCTGCGCTTGCGCCTACTAGGAAAGCCCAAGCAAGACGATTGAAGGATGCATAGGGAAGGAAGCCCGCTCGGAGGTTCAAGTCCAAAACCCCAGGTTGCGGGATGGATGCTATGGATTGGATGGTGCAGGCTTCCACTACCGAGGCCAAGAAGCGTGCTCCTAAGAAGAAGAGTTTAAAAGACATAGGACAACCTCAGCTAGCGAGCGCAGACGGTGTACCATCATCGCTAATTCCCAATCTTAATGAGGTTCCCTCTGTGGACCAGTCCTCCCCGCCGGTTTAGAAGAGAGTTCCAAGGAAGAAGAAAATCGTTGACGGGACTGCCAATGCTGGTGTTACAACCATTTAGCCCACATCCAAACCAGCGAAGAAAAGGAATTCCAAGGCTAGATTTCCATCTACAGTCTCACCAGCTGGTTCAAAGTCCCCACTGGGGTCGATTTCCCAGCCTACGGAAACTGACCCTGGTTCCGTGGTCGATGCTCTAGCACCTACGAAGAAGCCTACAAGGAAATATGCCCCTCGGAAGAAAAAGGGCGTCCCTGCTTCTGAGGATCAGTGTCACATGGACTGCAATAATGTCCTTCCCGCTCCACATGTCGTTGAGGATGACCGTGTTGCGACCTGTGGTGAACAGGGTTTACCAATTCCGACAACTGCAGAGACAGTTGCTGAGGACGTCCGTATGGATGTTATCTCCCCCTTCTTAACCGCACTATGCGAGCACAGTGACACAGCCTGCTCTATGTCAGATACTGCGGAAATCAGCACTGGTCAGGATGAAGTAATAGATTCTGTGGGGGAGGTCGTCGATGCCCCTAATTTGCAGGTCCACACTGACCTAGATGGTCTAAAGGTAGAGGCTCCCACAGCACATCCTAGACAGAAGATGAAGCAGGACTCTAAGTAAAAGTGGGGGGAGGGGGGGGGGGGGGGGTCAATCAAAAGGGGATGTTTAGCGCAATTCACTGTGAAGACTTTGCTTCACCTTCCGCACGTCTTGGAGATCTATATAATCTAGGAGAAGCACGTTAATCGGGACGGACTTATTGTACACGGCGGAATTAATTTTGGAGATCGAAGTGCCTTTCCAGCTCACTTGTCCCCCGAGATAAGATCATTTGTAGAGGACTGCCTATGTTGGAAGGATTTGTCCAATCAAATCATGAAGAAACACCTTGAACTACTGAAGCAGTACCAGACTGAAGGAAAATAAATCACTAGGGACTTGTTGCTTACTACTAAAGACATTCAGAACATATCCAGAAAACTTGCTCAGGAAACATACATGTTGCACAAGAACAATGCGCAGAGTGTTTCAGATGTGGGTTGAAAGGAATCCAGATAAGGTTTTCTACTACACCGAATCTAATAAAGAGAAACCGGTACCTGTGCCCGGCAAACATAACAGGACTAAGATGCCATTCACAATTGGAATTTTGAATGAATGGCAGCGTCAAACGATGTTGAAGCATGGGCACCGGGGTGGTATTTCAGTGGACGCTACTTTTGGGACTAATGAGAAGAAGGTAATCCCAGACTTCACCCTCTTTCTTTCACTTAAGTGTTGTTACTTAAGTACTTCATGAACTGACATTGTACCCACTATGTCTACCACGCAGTTTCCTTTGTATACTTCGATGGTGTTTGATGAGTGGCATAACGGTGTGCCAGTAGCTTTCATACTCACTTCAAAGTGTGCCAAAGCCAATCTCAAACCATGGATGAAGGCTCTCAATGACCGGATGGTAGCAGAGCAGCCTGATTGGGAGCCTGCAGCATTTATTGTTGATTGCGCCCAGGGAGAGATTAATGCCATCAAGTAAGTGTCACCTTCTAGTCGATCTATTTTGGTACTATAGCCGCCAGTGTCACAGTGTCACAGTGTCACATAATTCAATTACGCACGATTAAAATTCTCATCTTGATCTTCGTGTAGTGCCATGTGGCCCAGGACGGCCATCTTTTTATGCTTATGGCATGTTAGAAGAGCTTGGCAGAAAAACTCGTGCTATAATATTGGGGATCTTGGACGGTGGGCGGAAATAATGAAGGACCTGGGATTAATTATGTACGATAAGAGTTCTCCAGAAGGAGATGAGGGGAAGGAGTGGGCAAGAAGCAAGATCGAAGAACTGGAAAAAAATATCCTCAAGAAGTAGAGTTCTGGTCCTACATGAAGGAACAATGGCTGGAGAAGGCGCATATGTGGGTCGTGGGCTTCCGGAGATTGGACTATCGCGGTCAAGATACGAATGCAGCCATAGAAGGATACCACGAATTTGCCAAGTCTATTCTGAAGTCTGAAAGAAGCAGGATGACTGGTAGACGAGTAGACTGGTGCTTTACTGCACTCACTGAGGATGTCCTTGACCATTATTGGTATAAAGACCTTCGGAAGGAAAAGGGATTCGTTGATAACAAAAAAATGCAGGATATAGTTGTCAGCTCAATCCTCAAAGCGAGAAAAATACCGGACATCAACGTCACTTTGCCAGAGAAGGACGGTGACACTGCGCTTGTTACATCTACCAAACATCAACATTTACGGTATACGGTTCACAATCTAGGATCGGAGTGGGGATTATGTATCTGTGTGTGGGCACAACGCGGTAATATGTGCAAGCATCACGTGAAGGTGGTCATGATGATGCATCCCGATATCGCAGAAGGGACAATTGCGAGGTAGTGTGGGAGGATGGCAGGTAATGTCAATGGCGGGCTTAAGCAGTTACTAACTCCTCGGCAAATCCCTATCCCTCGGATGGAGGATTATAGTACACCAATATCTCAGTCCTCTTCAGTTCCTATGATACCAAATCACACACCTCAACGGCGTAATGCACAGGATATGGCAGACACTTTGCGAATGCGAGTAATTCAGTTGCACGAGGAGGTGGAAGAAGATTAGTTTTTAATGGAGCATTTGCTCGCTGAATTTAACCAAACTCTTGGACGACTAAGAAGACTGAAGGCGGATAAGCGAGTCGGTATTCAAAACCCTCTGAAGGAAGTACCGGTGTTTGAGACTGTGAATGATGGCATGGGATTCAAACTAGCACGAAACAAAGACTTCTTAGAGCGTTCCGGCCCACTCGTGGCTCGTCAACTTTGACTCTATTCCCTAAGTAAGACTCTGGTTTGTCATCCATTCCCTCATTTAGGATGCATGAAATCCAGAATTTATATTACATCCCGTTACTAGACCACCGTGTACTATCTATTCTCCATCCACATTGAGCTATGCATTGTTATATTTTTTTGCCGCTTCTTTGTTGTACTCTTAGGGTTTGTGAATAGCAATGATTCGTTTTGGTTTAGACCTTGAGATCAGACTCGTGGACAGCTGCGTGCTAGGATGCCTCCTTCTGATATTATGCGTTTTGAAGAACAGGAATTCCATCAGTTCCTTCGGAGGCGATGACCCAGGGAGCATGGACGCTGAACCCACTGTCGGAGCTCGGGAAGATGGTGCGGTTAGAAGGTACTCCACATGTCTACGTCGAGCTCGATGACGGAGGTCACGATCCAACATTGTCGAACGGGGTTGGGTTCTCGAGAACGCCGACATCTCCAGCCTTATGCGATGCACTGCTATGCGTAGCGCTAGTGAGGTGGGAAATGGCAATGACGTGCGCTAGGTTTTGAGGCAGTTCTATGGTGGCCTCGGAGAAACAGAGCTCCAGAATATAGCGCAAACTAAACTAGCTACGCTACTCATTACGTGCAGAAACAGGTCTAGAAAAGGCCGTGTAAGCGGCACGTGAGAGAAAAAAATGGCCGCTGCCCGCGTACTTTTTGACATGGCACTGGCTGTGCCACCGTGGTGCCAGCAACCGCCACGGGGGCTCGAACCACTGACCTCCTCGCGAGGCGTGTGGAGGGCGTTGCTACAGCGGCGGGCTGACAGCATCTGCCACTTTGGACCAAACTCCGAGCCGACCCGATCATGTCAGGTCGCATATTCCGAGGACCTTTGTTCAGGACGCGCCACCGAGGTGCATGCGGGCAGCGATTTTGGCATTTGCTGCCAGCGGGGGGCAGGGGGTTCACCTAGAAAGGGTAGGCTTACACGGCCTTTTCAAGACCGGTTTTTGCACGTAATGGTAGTTTGTGTTTAGGAATGCTAGCCGGTTGTGGGTGTTGAGGAATGGGTAGTATAATATGTCCCGAATTTGTTTGCATCAGAGTTTCTATTTAACAGAGTGTTACTGTTCTTTTGGCTCAGAATTTCTTTTTTCGTGACACTGTTTTTTTTCCTGTGACATTGTGACACATGCGTACTGTGAGAAAGCCGATCTTGTAACACTAAATGAAGTCGAGGTTGGGCATGTTAATTAATGAATGTCACAGAGTAGCATGTGCTAGTTAGTGTCACAGATTTAGAAGCATGGGTAATTCGAATAGAATATCCGCGAAAAATATATGCGTGACAAGAGGCTCGATCTTGTCAAGCGTGATATTGTATAACTCTTGCCATAGCAAGATTTGTTTCCTAAAGAACATACATCAATGTGCGGAGTACGACATATAAGTAATTGCCTAAATTCAAGAATATCAACTGTTGTGAGTACATGATACCATAGATCTACAACCACATTCCATGGTCTTGGTGTCACGTGTCTGTTCCTTCCACTAAGACTTCCCTTGCACTAGTAATACGTAAGTACTGGAACACTTGAACCGTTCACTCGCGAGGAAGAGAACAACCTTCTTATTTTCCGAAGCCTTCAAATTAATACCCAAAGGCACTGTCCTTTTTACGCTTGAGGTGGGAATGTCGCAAAGACAAGGCCAAAGGATATACTCGATCATTACGCATAGGCCCGACAGTATGGTTTAGAGACGGAATGAAGAGACGCATTATTGGGACAGGTACCTCTACAAAGTCAGCTATTGTTGCTAAGAACTCCAGAACCTCCGATTCTAGCCCTTCCATCTCTAAGTTAGATTCTGGAAACGAAAATAGACCTCACGTGGATCACAACCCAACCAAATAAAAAAATAAAAGACAGACTGCAAGAGAGGGTGTAAACCAAACAAGTTCTTTCTTATATACAAATGGTGGGAGTTGATGGGATGAGAATGGGGCGCGTTCTTCTCTTGTGTAATATAAAGTTTACGCTAATAAATATATTACAATAAATATAATAACGTAACAAATATAATTTATTTAATCCAACTACACATGTACCTTATCACAAAATTCGGAGGTCACTTACAATTATACAAATAAATATTTTCTTCCCAATTAAATGGGAGAACGCTAAATTACATTACACTTTGTTGAATTTTGTTTGAGATTCTGAAAGCGCCCATAACTTAATGATAAATTGTGTATGACATTTTTTCTTCATTATAGATAATTGTATATGCGGATGGTGTGCTTTGAATAAAATTGGTCGTGCAACATTCGTGAAATACAAAGTAGTGACCCTTCTATGTTAGAATATTTGGGTTCAGATCAACACTCGGGAATCATAGTGTAATGGTCTAAGAGTCAACTGCGTAACTCCTAATATTTCATACACATGAACGTCATATGAATCACAGTTCCATTCCATAAACTCAAAGACTAGGATATGTTCGAGAACTAAACTGTTATATGAGAGTTGTGGTTATCAAATATTCCAGAATGTGCCCCAACTATGGTGCAGATAGAATTAATCTGACAATCCAAAAGTAAGTACAAAATGTGGGATTCTTTACACTAGAAGATGACATCAAATGTTTACAGCGTCAACTATGCCATTACACTTAGACTACTCCTAAAACGTCATTGGACTCCTCTACAGATCCTCCTTTCTTTGTCAGAGGCACCAAGAAAGGTGCAAGCTATCTTGTGTCTCTTCGCTTAGGATCTAGCTCCCGTGCCAACAAACACAAAATCTGCATATTCATGTGCTTCGAGTGGAATGGTGCAAGTAGCACCGTCTTCATGAGGTCCTCCCTATCTGCAAACTTCCATGCTTTGAACTGGTTTCCAATCAATCATTATAATTTCAATTTTCTAGTCGGCGGACACATCTCAAAACAACAAGTACCACTGTAATGAAAAACGTAATTGGCCTGCAAAATGAAGGGACAGAGGAGTTCTTTACCTTGAGGTACAGAATTGCATTGCAAATGGTGTGGTGGCCACATTCATAGTTGTCGGGTTGATATGCAACCTTGAGTGAGACAATGGGGACTTCGTAACATTCCACCCCTCTCACAGTCTGCGAGGCATTGGAAATCCAAATGACAAAGTCTGCGTCTCGACCAGAAGGATGGTGGTATCGTCCTGGCTTGGAGTCCATATGTACAATTCTATCATAGTGAAAAACAAGAAGGGACCAATGATCATGGGCAATCCAGGGGACTAAAATCTCCTTTACTTGGTGCACCTTCACGGGTGGTGGAGGCTGCAAAAAAACAGTCGCCCATTTTAGAAATACAGCCCAATTAGAACTAGAATGCTTGTACGTTGAGCACACCCCGGTTGTCGTGAACATGATCTGATGCCGCTCTCACAAAGGAAACTGGAAGTACAATCGTGATACTACAAAATCCACAACGTCAATTCCTAGTCGCGTCGTGACCCGTTTTAGTTCTCTAATAGCGTGGAATCGTACCTCCAATTCCTTCTGCCTTTCGCTGAAGAACACTACCTCCAATGCACCGTCCCTCCGCCCAGTTCGCCCCAACAACGTCTGCAACCAATCCTCTACGTGTAAGTAATTGTAAGCCTGAGAAAGAGTCATAACAGACACGTCCTCAACCGAGACAATTTCACAAGTAGGCCACGGGGCTGCGGCAATAACAATATCCACCTCTTTCTTCTTCGCGAGGTCTGCAAGCCGTTCTTGATCCTTACTTGTGACATCGTAGTGCTGGAATAAGTTGACTAGCTCCACCGTAGTAACATTGGGGTCATTCTCCTCTTCGAAGGTGGAACAAAGGTTTTGACAGGCAGAGTCCTTCTCCCAGACGGTGCCTCGTCCCCACTATTTCTAGTGACTATGGACACACCCTCGTAAGGAGTCTGCACATTCACCTCTCCCTGCCCCTTCATCCACTGCACAAAGCTCAAATCCTGAGAAAATGTGGAACCTTTGTCGTCCATATCTTGACCTCAATGTGCGGTGTTCTGAAACTGGCTTAACTTTATCAGCGGAGCTGTGACCGGTGAAGTGTCAACGTCGCTCAAAATTTGATTGATCTCCGCAAATACAGTAGGGACACCGTGGCCATCTCCTTGCTCCAATGGTGGTTCCCCACCTCCCGTCTTTGCCCCTGACTGCGATACTCTCAAACCTTGCACGGCGAGATCCGATGTAACTTCCTCGACAGGGTCTTCCTGGTAAACGGATTGCACGTGTATCTCCTCCCGAGGTCCGACTCCTACACTTCGTGTGACATTGTCAACAATGTCTCTGCTTACTGTGACACTGTCCACAGTACAAAATGGAGTTTCACCAATGCCAATTATGTCGGTATCCTCTTTCGGCGTATACGATGTTCGAATATCTGCTGATGCGCAATTAGTATCAACCGGGTCTGGTTCTCTAGAATTTTCGAGAGAGAGATGAGTCATCTTCACATCGGGTACATCGTCGACAATAACTGCATCTGTCGATGCTCCTTCGGCAACAACAGAGTCCTCAATTTCAACGTGTCCTATGACACTGATATGGGATGCACGTGTTACCCCCTAGCAAATGACATCATCTTGTACCATGGTCGCGCTAGTGTCGTTTCCTGTTGATCCGCCCTCTTACTCCATGGTGGACATCTCCCCGCCATGGTCACCCGGTCTTGTACCTGAACGTGTCCCTCTAGCGGGGGAGGCCACCCTCGAGTCTGCCCCTTTCTATATGTGCCCTCTACTCTTATTAATCCAAACAGTTGGTGCATCGCTGTACTCGCATGCACAGACCGACCAATAAGACTCGTCTTCCCTCTTCAGGATTTCCTCGATCTCTGATACAGTTTCCTGTATTCGCAAACGCAAAGCTGCTAATCCAGGATTCCAACTCGGAGTATGCACCACCGGCACCCAACCCACGTTGTTTTCCTCTCTTGTTCGAAGCACCCGTGCCCATGTTCTAGCATGCTCTATCCAGCGGTCGTGGCTCGTCGATGCCCAAATGTTATTGAAATCCATTGCATGGCAGACCGCCAAATCGTGAAGCGCCCTCAGCCTAACCCTATGCACCCAGCCCATGACATTTGTCACTATGTCGTCCCCTTCGCCCGCCTTGATTCTGTCCAACTCAGTCTCTACTTAAATCCACATAGCCTCTCCGGAACCAAACCGTACTCCCGTGTGCTGGTATAATCCCTCTTCTAGGAATATGGAGAGGGCGCGTTTCACATTTACCCCTTGGCGGCACTCCTGCTTCAGAATATCAGAAGACAACCCGTACACCGGACACGTTAGCAGTCAAAATTGTCCATATTGGCACTTTAAAAAGACCCTAAATACGTATATCAAGGGACTGGGTTGTTTCTGCTCCAATCGGTTAGCGCTGAATATCCTTCTTAGTTCTTAGCCTCTGCGGCTGCATCTCACACATTAACAACACCCGTTAGAACAGCAAATATAATCACCATAATGAATCACTGAGAACAAAACACAAATTTGGAATTATCAAGATTGGGAGATTCTCACCGTCATGGCGTCAAGGTTGAGGCGGCAGTGTTGAGAGAACCTCTTTGGACAAGAACAATATTCGCCAAAGAGGACACCAATCCCACAGAACTTTCTCGTCGAGCCTTCCATACCTTGCTCTGAAGGTCAGCATGGCTAAGGCCTCTCTCTGGATCTCTGCATTCCTCAAATCAGCACGGTAGGCATCCAATGCCTTCTTGTACGCACTGAAATCCAGAGTCCACTAAATGTAACACCTCAGCGGTTCAAGGTCTTCGTACTCGACTTCTTCTTCCACACTCTTAACTAGGCCATCGATGGCATTTTTTACTACATCTATGACGGCTGGGAGGAGCGGGGACTTCTTATCACCCTGTTTCAGAAAAAGTAGCACTGTATTTGGGACATCATCCCTATATTAGGGAAATTAAACATTTTAATACGGCAGATGCAATGTAAATACTTCGTGGCACTAGACCGAATCTATGACACTAACCTTTTTTAGTGTCCACCAATATGTACAGCGCATCAAACCAACTTTGAGCTCGGGCTTTGCCAGCAACTGATGCCAATTCTGGACGAACTTGTTGCCACTTTTGCACTCCCAGCTCCACGGTAGTGTCACGCCTTGGCCGATCTCCCACAGATGGTATAAACCTGGAGTCCAAGGTTTCTCTGGACGAGTTGGGGGCGGTGGATGGCGTTCGACAAAGTCTGACTCTCTACAGTACTTCGTGACATGGGATTTTTCGAGCTCGTACAGTAGCTTGGAATGCGTCGTAAACCTTTTGACGGCGCTGGGATGGTATGTAAGGGGTCCAGGACATCCCTTCCCCTCCGCCCAATATTGGTGTAGATCATACAGGGCGCTGAAGTCCTCTTCCCAAACTCGAACTGATCGACTGATGTCTTCTACGGATACCGGTGTCACTACTAACATTCCCTGAGAAGAGGTATCTCGCAGGGATTGCTCTTCTCCCGCTTGGAGATCACTCTGACACTACACGAATTTACTATCGTCGTTACGGGGGTTCTCCGTCCAGAATTATTCAGTGAGACATCCGATGGAGTCAGAGACTAAAAAATGTATATCACTTTCTACACTCTCTATACAGTGTAATGGAACAACACCGTGGGCATCCGTGAACCCCATCTAGGCTTTCCCCCCCTCCCTACCATCCCTGTACCTAATGCTAAATCTCTCACGCAGCGTATCAATTGCCTGCCATTTACTACTTACCTCGGCCGGGATGACGTTGACAACTTTTCCCTTCTTTTTCCGAGGTTTATCGTTCGAAGCACGCACGCTTGCTGCGCCCTTACTAGCCTCCGCCTTTTGCTTCAAGGTCTCCCTCACCGTAGGCCCACGCAAGTGCGGTGGAAGGTCCGAATCTTCGACGAAGTCGTCTTCGCCATTAGTGTCACAGGTAGTCGTCGAGGGACCATTGCGCATAGTAGGATGTGGCAATGCCACGAATTTGTCGCCTTCAGGCAACCCCCCCATCCACCGCTTTTCCGAAGATAGCAGTCGCTCCACAGTCTCAATCTGAGCAGACACGTCAAGCTTCGTTGGTGTAACTGCAGTCTTAGGACAGCCGTGGTCCCCTACCGGCTCGACTGTACCATGCTCGTCACCCGCGCCCTCCTCTAAATCATTCCCATTCTCTGCAGCGTAGTCCGAATGTACAGCCGGGGCACGCTTCCTACATGCGTGGAATGGCGCGGGCACCGCCTTCAAGACCGTCCGTAGTTTGTTCCTCTTCTTAGACTCCCATGCCCCTTCCCTTTTCGGCGGGGAGCCTTCCCGCTTAAGAGGTCTGTGGCTGGCGGGATCCGGACCTTCTTCTTGCTGTTCTCCTTCCCTCGCGTCGTCGCACCCGTAACTCTATCCTCTTTGTTTGAGTCATAGTCGAGGATGTCTTCATCATCTGAATCAGCGTGCGCCCCCTCTTCTCCCCCTTTGTCCTCTTGATGGACCAACGTCTTCTTCACTGCCATACCACCCCCCTTGGTCTTACACATCACCTCGACCCTTTTCCCTTCGCTAGGCTTGAAATCTGGATACGGAAGTAGAAGAGTTTTAGTACCGTCTGGATACATAGCGCCTTCACAACCGTCAATGTATCTATGACGGTTCAACATCATCTTGTTATTGAATGTATCCATGCCGCAATGGATAAACACAAAGTAACGTCTCGTCCCGCTCTCCTGTAGTGCACCCTTACACATTGTAGCGAACAACTTCTGTAGATCCTGTACCCTCCTCTTACTCGGGTAGGTGACTTGGTAGGCCATCCCGTAAATCACAGCCCACAGTGTCACGGGCTCTTCCGCCATGTCTATGTCCCTGTAAATTGCTGTCGATGCCCCACAGTTCGAACAACCGTTTCGGAAAAAAGAAACAAACCTAAACCTATTCAGTAAACCTATCGGATTTCCACAACCGCCCTTACAGTAGACCGGGTTGTAGTACCAATCATCCTCCGCGCTTTTAACGTTGTCCTTGCCACAGATTAAAGTTAGACAACAAGACTGAACCCAGGAATAACTTTCCACATGGACGCATTCAAGAATACTAAATCCGTAAATCGTGCATATTCTAGGGAAGAAAACAATACCTCTTTACATCAACCCTAACACCCCATGTGAAAAAATGTACATATTCTTCACATAATTAACCCTAAACCAAATTGCGGAAACACTCGCCACATTTAAAGTAGAAAAAACGCTAACCTTGGAATGCTCCAGAACGCGAACTCCTTCTCCAATGACCTCTGTGCATCGCTCCTGCGAATGACGCAGAAGTCAACCAACTCCGTGGTGGAGATGTCCATACAGGCGATCGGAAATTCGAACATGTTCCAAACGACAAAATGAGATAGGAAATGAAACGTGCGGACTTACCTCCATTGCCTCGATTGCTACGAAAGTAAAATCTCATTAACTTGAATGCGTTGCCTCCACGCCTATCCGAGGCCGTCATGTCCACGCCGCTACGCTCATTCATGGGGCAATGATTCTCGACTTCCACCTAGGCTAGAAATGACACGCTGCAACAACGACTGGGGCTGCAATTGAAGAAGCTACACTCTGAGAACTACCGGAATGAGCCCTAAACAACCTACAATTTCTCGCATTACAAACCCCCGCTCTACGCGCATGGTCACGTACCTCTCTCGACATCGAAGACCTCATAGAACACTGGAAAACCCTAGAAGCAACAACGAGGACGATGGATCTGACATGAGGTGACGCTGACGTCAGCAATTTTTGGGATAGGGTCCGGGTTATCGGGCAATGTCACATGGACCCAGTGTTTAGTGTTACAAAGGTCACGATTGCAGGTGGTGACGGTGCCTAGTTACCGCGTATGGAAGTTATTGTCGCTGACGGGTCGCGGGGAAAAACGGGCGTCAAGCGTGGCAGGCCACGACGGACGCCGAGGCGCGCCATTCAAACCTTACCATTCCTTACATGACATTTAGTGTTCTCCATCCCAAACCCTAATTCTAAGTGGAAACCCCATATGATCCAGGTTGTCCACTTCTGATCCAGCTGGCAAGATCAGACGATCTAGACCATCCATCTGTCGGTGATCTGGCGCTCCCAAATTGCCCGCGAACGCAATTGTGGCGATCCACTACCAATTTACTAAAACATTTTAATACTGTGGGTTCGCCAGGGTGATTATATTAGTGCAATCTGACTTTTTAAAGCCAAAACTAAAAGCCCTGGTGCTCACCATCATAAACCTGATCACTTGTTTTCTAGGATGTACCAAATGGTATCAGTCCGTCACTGGTGTGTACCAGTGGTAGGCAATGCAAACTTTTGATAACTTCGTACCTTCATAGCTCCAACACAACACCAAGCTTTTGGTAGGGACGCTCTTACTGGACCTGCCAATTAAATGCTGCCGATGCTAAGTAGATTTCCGCTTCGCATTGCAGCAACATCGTGTTGGACTGATTTCTGCATTCTCTTATGGACAGAAAAAGGAGTAGTGGACTGATTTCTGCATTCTCTTATGGACAGAAAAAGGAGTAGAACTTCAGTGCTTCATGCATACCAAAAAAATTGTGGAAGGATTCTCATTGATGAATTTAATTAACACATTACAACTACTCGGTGGGCACATCTAAATAATACACCTCTGACTTCATCTAAAGGTTGGCGGCATTTTGCTGCCACAAGTTGATGATGTCAGTAGCTTGGTTAAGCAAGATAATGGTCCTCTTCCTAGAGATCCAGCTCTTGCTGTCCAGCTTGGCCTTGAGCTGTTCCCATGCGTCCTTGCGTGGCCAGAAGAAGTAGGGACTGAGAGGGATGGTTCCATGCCCGGGTACCACCTGGTCCAGGGCAATGCCGATGTTCTTCTCCAACCACAAAAACTTAAGCAACACCCTCTGCTTCTTTACCGGAGCTACAGCCATCTTCTTCTGCAAAGCGGATTCAGTAGTGTAAGAACAGGTACACCAACAGAACCATCACGTGAAAAACCATGTATATATAGACAGCAAAGTCATCCTTATATAACCATTCTCCCACAGACGTTCCCAAAGTTGCAATCAGTCCAGCAAGAGCAACGCAGACCTAATTTCTGAACTAATCCCGACCTGATGGCTGAATCCAAACAGTTCAAATTTTCTTGCAGATGCAGTAACATTTCCCAAGTCTTCGCAGATCAATCCTAGATAAATATCACAAACCTAACCCCTCAAACCTAGAAAACGTAATTTCACAAAAGTAGGGATTAGAAATGACTAAATCCCTTGTAGTTCTAGCCAAATTTACTGCAACCTAACGCTTCTAATCAGATCTCTGAGTTATTACTCAGTGCATAAGTTCAAAACCAATCCACAACGCAAACGACATTGCCAGGTTCAACTTCAGAATTACATAACCTTTGTTTAAGCACTCGCCGGAGCTGCATTCTATTACAATACAAGAATCTCCCGAAATGGAGACGGAAAGTTCTCTCCACTAATCGCAAAACACAGCGAACTTCTCAACGAGAAACCAATACATTGTACACCAAAAACATAGGCACAAACAAAGCGAATCCTCACATTCAAAGAACGCCACACTAACAGAAAGAAAAGCCTACCTTCTTGCCAGAGCCCTGGGGCTTGTTCAAGGCGAGCGCGCTCTCACCCTCACCGGACGCCCGCACAGTCAGCCCCTGCATCCTCCTCTGCAACACATCGACGCCCTCCTCCTGACGCTTCCTGCAAACCCTGAGCGGCCTCACTGCCACAGCAGCGCCCCGGAACGCGACACTCCGAGAAGCTCCCACCCCGGAGCTCGCAGACGCAGCTGGCGCCCACTGCACCGCCGCCGATGCCGTCGACGCAGCTACTCCCGCGCACGCTACTGCCGCCATGGTCGACAAACTCAGGACGCAATCAAGCTCAAGCTTCGCAAAATCGAGCTCGAATGCTGCAAATCTGAGCTCGAAACAATGCTGCCTTCGTCTCTACGAAACAAAGCCTTGTTCATCCCCGGCTAAGGGCTCCTCTTCCACGGAGGCCAGTACCAAAAATCCGAAACCACTGTTGTGTACAGCCCAGGTAGATATGGGTATATGCATCTGTGTAAGGATAGATATAGGGCTCGAACTATGCAATCTGAGCTCCAAGCAAATGCTGTCATCATCTCTCCAAAACAAAGCCTTGTGCTTCCACGGCTAAGGGGTGCCATTCCGCGGCTACAGACGGAAAATAGTACCCAGATCCGTTACTCTTTCCCGGAGCCATTGGTATCTGCTTGAGGAGTAGATTGAGGTTAAGATATTCTACATCTTTGATAGATAGTGGCGGTCTTTGGGTATTGAAACCTTATCCACATCCACGGTCCACATCCTGGATCGTGAGGAGAGGTCTTGTTCGATGATCGTTGGACGAGAGGCGTCGTTGTAGCACGTGAGCTGACGATCGTCGGCAGGTTGGAGATGGTATTTTTGACCCTACTTGAGTTATTTGTACGAGCATTTGGTATTTGACTTAGATACCATGGGTTTTAATTTCTTTTGAATTATTTTATCTACAGGTCAAAAGTGGCTTGATTAGGTATGTGATCGGAAGAGAGTTTCAAGAAAGGCCGAGAATAGGCATAGAATTAGGGTTGAAAATGAGGACATGCCACTTAACAAACTCTTGGTTCATTCAGTCTTATTCACTCACTCTATATATAGTAAATAGACATGTTGGTTTCTCAAAAAACTAGTTTTTGAAGTTGGAATGACGGCACATTCTTTGAACTTAAAAACAATAAACTCTTGCTCACTGAATATAGAGAGACCACCAAAATCTTCCATGCCTCCCAACCATTTGGAGTGGAAAATGATAATACATTAAAGCAGAACTCATTCTATCTTTTGAAAACTCACGGTGACATTAAGAATAACTCTAACCAGCCTTCTGGAATTTTACTCTACTATGGTTGAAGTGTTCTGTTGCAGGGAACCTTAGGGGAGAAACCCCAGGGTTAAGTTACAGAGAGTCCTTGTGAAGATGAACACTGCATACGGTGTCGATATCATCGTGCTGCGAGGAGGAATAGTCTGCTGTTTAAAAAATGAGAATTGAGTTTCGTACAATGTATACCTTGAAGGTTCCGTAGGAGGATGTCTGCGGTGATCATCAATAATGAAGATACTCCAGTAGATACGTAAGGGGAGGAGGCAGACGTTGTCGAGTTCACAATAAGGGATGTTCTGATGCAAAGAGTAATGGAAGCTGTACATCATATGAAGACAGATTCATACTCTAGTGTTCAGTTCCGCAGAGATTTAGAAGTTGAAATAAAGTACAGATCGAAGCGTTTCCTGGTTGTGACAAGCGCTTTTATTCGAGTCCTGAAGACGTAACATAAACCCTCTTTAGAGGATGAATATCTACATGGGAACCCTCTCTTTCTGAGCAGAATCACTTTTTGGTGGCAACCGGGGAAAGTTATAATGGAAATTAGACAGCATCAAGAACCTAACCAGAGGTCATAAATATGACTAGTTGGTTCCTGGCCGATCCTCTTCAAACCTTCGAATTGTCGCCGGCTACCAAGGAACTCAGTCCGTAGTATAGGAACGTAACCAAGGTCGTCAACCTCTTTGGAGGTGTACACTGTCCGGAGTTTATCAGCATGCTTGGAATCCGTATGAATTGCAGCATTGATCTCATCTGGTGACAGATATTCCTATTCCACAGCAAATAGTACGTGAGCTACAAGGTGCAACCAAGATAAAGAGGCGCAAAGAGAAACATACCGCACGTTTTTAATGGAACTTGCAAGGAGCACATTTCATTGCTACCTCTCACATCAGAATATTCACTCAAGGCAATCTGTTCTCTAGTTCCCACGTACCAAAGGCTGAAAAACATGAAGCAAATCAGGCACTATAGTAGTGTTTCCTGAGCAGAAAAAGTTTGTATGACAAAAAGATACAATATCGAAGATTTACCTCATAAAATGAGTGAATCAACTCAATGATTTTCTCTCTAGAAAAACCTCCCTCACTGAAAAATGTCCGCGCAGAAGGACCCAGCTCAGAAAAACGGTCAATCGGAAATAGTATTGTCAAAAAGGCACCTCGGAACACAATCTCCCGCTTTTCACTGCACACAGAAAATTAGAACTTAATAGAGAATACATGAAGAAAGGAAACCTCACACATCTAGAAATAGGAATTCTTCAGCACCACCCTTCTCTGTTCTCAGACAAGATTTCTAGCATGTGTCCAAAAGAAAACCAAGTCCTAACTTTGGACACTTCTTAAATATTATTGCTCCCCAGTCAACCCTGGAGAAATGTAAATACATATATTTTACCTTTCGCTTAAAATTCTCGAGTATAACTCCTTATCAGAAACTTTGTTCCCTGGCTCCCGATATTGACCTTCATCCTCATAACCGTTCTCCGCTTCACCATTTTCGAGAATAACCTTGCCAGAACTATCAGTGTATACTTCAGCAGCTGTTGGTGTGTCTGTCACTACCCAACATACAGAGTCCAGAAGGGAAGTTGGAGTGATTGGTCGAGGCAATGTCCTACATGGCTGTGTCAATATTATGAGTCAGTTAACTGGAAAATTGGAAAAAAAAAAAAAAAAAAAGACATTCCAAGATGAAACACTAATTACAAGGAGCACGATAGATTATAAAGAGGAAGAGAAACATATTCTAGGCACAACCTTTTCTAGATCACTAAGTCACGAGCTCACAAAGAAGTATGTAAATTCTGCTCAGAGAAGTTTTATAAGATTACCTGCATACGGGGACCTCGTCTCCTACGCACTCCTGCCTTTGCTGAAGTGGCCTTCGCTTGTCGATCTTCCAAGTGAGCATCTGCTGTTCTGGTATTGGCAGGCCTTCCATAGGAGTTGATAGAACCCTGACAAAGACAAATAAATTTCGCAGTACAGACGATTAAATACCCAGTGTTAAATGTTTTGATGCTCATCATTATTATTTTCATTCAAAAAGGCCAGAAATAGGCCATTTACATTGTTTTGAAGATGAGAGATCAGTTGAACTAAAAGAAGTTCTCTGCGGTAAGAGTTTCCATGCTCAGAATTTCTAGAATCTTTAGACAACAAAATCCTCACATTTATGTAAAGTCTCAAAGAATCAGATAATATCAAGGAAAGATATGACTAATACATACAACTAACCTTGGGCAGGGGACCACTGTCCGTGCCAGACAGGAGAAGGTCAGCCACATTTCTCGCAAGATCTGCTGAATATTGAACACATCGTAACGGGAAGCCATCCCGAGCAGAAAGAACCCACATGGGCTGCATTGGATTGTACACAACTTGGGCATTAGCATACATTTCCTTTCTTTTTTCTGAGAAGCCCCTCTATTTAGCCCATATCTCTAAGAAAGAACACGTCACACTTTCGAACTTTCAAAGTAGAAACACGGTTTCTCACTCAAATCAGATGAGCAGATGCCTAAACATGAAAGTTAAATGAACAGTATAGATAGGGAAGTTCCTTACAGAGACAAGATGAAGATTGAGACCAATATATTTGGAAAGAGAATTTGGGTCACACACAACATGAGATGTGTTACTATTCTTGGACCAGATCTCTACGCAAGTTGCGCCCCATGACTCAACTGCATCTTGCACCTGTATATATCAATTTCAACAGACATAAGCATATAATTCCTAAAGTAGATCAGGGAATCTGGTAAGAAAGAATAAGTTCATGACATAGGAACATAATTAAGTGGCTGCTCTTAATCTTTACTATTGTTCAAAATGAGTTTGCGTAATAACTATGCTGATACAACATATGTAGGAGAACAACGACAAAAAGGATGACATGTACAATACGATCTTGCTCAAAGATGAACATAATAAGAAGTTTATTCACCTTAGCCTGCAAATCGTCGGTAAGATCCGGATCTATATAAAACCGGGCTCCTGAAAGAGTTGTAATATTTGTATTTGTATTCGATGTCTGGTTTGTCTGCGAAGAGAGTGGTGTACGAGGCGTGCTTGCTGAAGTTATTATCGATCCTGCAGAGCTCCTTAGTTTCGATACGCTATTGTTCTGTCTGTAACCAGTCCCCATATCAAGTTTAGCTGGTATACACGAATTTTGCCAGCTGCTACTGGCAATTGCTTCAGAGAATTTCTCAGGAGTATTCCCAATCGGATTAGTGTTTTGGACGCTGTATACAGCTTCATCTAAGCGCTCTGTAAAGATACAAAAGCAATAGAATGCAATTTAGTATGTTATCATGTAATCTGTGACCACCACAGACCACTACAGCCTTGAACTATGGAAATGTCTATAAAATAATAGCTGGAACCCAAAAACAGCTATAATGGAGAGATAGAGAGACCGGGTTTAATCTAAATGGTCAAAGCTATATAACAAAAGAAGTTCATGCATAATCAGAGGAAAAGAGCATCAAAGTCAGAGAGGATAAATCACGGCATACCATATTGTTTAGCAGAATTTAAGAACCACGGCAATGTGACAACGTATAAGCCCCTATGCAATCCATGTTTCAGAGCATACTCAAATTTTCGACCGCTACAGCTGTGCAAGTAGTCAAGGAACGTCTGAAATTTCCAAGATACTTGATCAAGTGACAGGTTTCTTAGTATATAGAGGAGTTATTTTAGTTACACAAATTATCCATGAAATTGAAATTCTTTTGATTACATCTATCAACTCATGCGTGATAAAAATGAAGACATTTCATTTTCAGCGCTAAATATTAAAAAACTCCCTTAAATGATGCAAAACACACGAGTTAGACCACAGCACGAAAAGGAAGTCCTGTCATAGCATCTTTTTCAAATTTCAGACTAATTCTTCGAAACAAAGTAAGACTAACTGAGCTGAAAATAAAATAAAATAAAATCATCAGCATCATAAATTCCTTGCAATAGCAAGATCAAAAGGATATTTGAACAACAAGATGAGTGCAGTTGACGTGGAGGTCAGGGCTGTACTCGCCACCCATACGCTCAGTCATCATCTGCACCTGTTTGCGAGCCTCTGCACTCCAATGACAATTGAATGTACTCCTTAAGAACGCATCAATGCAGATTCATCAATATACTATTCATTTCATAAAAGGAAAGGAAGTTCCAAATCGTATTGATGTTTTCCGAAGCGCCACATACTTCGAACTCGAACTAATTTACCAACTCCACCTCCACACCACCTCCACACTTACAAGGATAGAGTAAGGCAAGCTAAATTTTCTTAACATTTTCAACAACTTTAATGAAAATTTAGGTGAACACCGTCATTGATAAACAACAAAGGAATTTCTCATCAAACCCGGCATTACAACTAAACGCTCTCGTAACAAGATTCTGAGACAATCGCTACATTCCCAATGCTTGCACTCTTGTGATGCGAACTAAACGCTCTTGAGAAACGATTTGTAGACAGGAAAAAGCCATTGAGGATTTCATGAACAACACCATCAAAGAAGCAATCATTTGCATGAAATTATCCAGATCCTACCAACAATAAATAGAATCTTCACAAACCGGCAATCGAAACTCAAAAAGATAAAACAAAATTGACAGACTGAAAACGATACTCACCTTTCGAGAGGCCGGTGACGCATATTACAAGCCCGGCAAAAGGCTTCTCCCCATACGCATCCGTGGAGAGACGCTCAAATCCTTCCAGCACCCCGGCGTGCTCTCTGCTCGACGGCCGACTCCGCGACGACGACGGAGAAGGCGACGGCGACGTCGACCTCATTGTCGCCCTCCACCTTCCGCCACACCACTCTCTCTCCCTCCAAAAGAAACTCTCCACAAAGAACTCCCAAACCTAAGCAGCTTCCGTCTCCGCCTCCGCATCCTCCATCTCCCAAACTCCTCCACCCTAACCAAACCAAACCGACGCCAACACCAACACCGAAACCAAACCTCAACTGCGAAACTTACTCCCGATCAATCGCCCTCACCTCCTGCATTCCCTGCCGCACCTCAGCTCCTCCTCAGCTCCAGCGCCTCCCTCCCCGCTCCGCGAGCTTCGTCGTCTTCGATCAAACCCTCCTTCAAACACATTCCCCGCCATTTTGGCTCGAAAATTAGAAAAAACAATCCGGACTCGCATTCTCCGAAACACGACCGCCTGAGTAACAAACATGTTTGGACGGGTATCGGATCAGTATCACACATATTTTTAAACCAGTAGTCCCCACTCACTCCCGAGGTCACTCCCGAGGTTACCTCATCTATATTCAGAGTCAAAATAACTTGACCACTATAGAGCTCCGAGAGAGGTGGAGAGACTCACAAGATTAGGGTTCCAAATGGTGCAGAGTGTGTCCCTGCTTTATGTACCTAGACACTTGGTTTAATTGGGCAAGAAGGCTAAATCCCCTGTAGTAAGCCCAGCTGGCAAGCACGCGCGGCCGCGGCAAGACGCGGGCCCCGCCGCGGCCGTCCCCGTTTTCACCCCTCGAGTTACGCGCCGCCGTGACATGGTAACTCCGCGGCGCGGTAACTTCCTCGACCCCCGGAACACTAAACAGTGTTACGACAAACATCCACCCGCGACACTACCATAACCATACATATCATCCATCGCATTGCATGCCATGGCCATGGCCATGCCCATGGCTCACAGTCACACAGCCGCCCATTTCAGCGGGTACTGTAATTATTGCGCAGTCGCAGTGTCCCATTTATGGCCTGTAGTGTTTTCGTTTAGGGTTTTAGGGATCCTTTGTGAGGAATCGTTTCTCTCTCCGCGTAGCAGCAGTTGAATGTTTGTTTGGTCACAACATTGTGTACAACGTCGTCTCTAGCTACCTTTTCTATCGTGTTTGCAACTAGTGAGATTGACAACTGCGATCTGGACCCTAAAATCTCATTCTCCAGTGTGCTTTACGGTTGATAGTATTGGTAGGCAGCATTTTTGGAGACCAGGGGGGTTTTGGGTAACCCTGATCAATACCTAAGCACCCACTATCATGGTTTATGTATATGCCCTTGTGTTTGTATTGCAATATGCATGCTTTTGAGGGGCACCACGTAGGTTTGGATAGTCGCAGTCGTGACACTCACGAACAGGACCCGTGAAGTGAGCCTCTACTTCTGCCGCGCAATCGAGGTGCTGCACCGAGTAAACCTACTGATGGCGTCGCCGAAGGTTGTGACGCTGCCGGGTGCGGATGTGGGTTCGCAATCCACCGAAGCCAGCAGTAGTCAGAACCCTGAGAAGCCTAGGTTGTCTGAGGTTGATGTTCAGATCCTTGCATCGATTGAACAGTCTGTTCAAAATCCAGCAGAGGGTCCATTTGGGATACAAGATCTGACATGGACACCAGAACTCAGAGCATGTCGTGGGAAGCAAGGTCGCCATTGTGTAGTTCAGCAATGTTACATCCCTGCAACACGTATACAAGATTTCATAGCTGGAGTACAGAGTGGGAAAGCAGGGACACAATGCGTGTTCCGAGAAACTAAGGAGAATCATAAGCGGCCCGGGGATGCGAAGGAGGGATCGCGAACACCCCTTGATTTTGCTAGGTGAGTCTCTATCTCACAGCCCTCGATTTCAGATCTAGGGTTTACTGACTTAGTGTCATTGATCACTTTGTTTGCTATCCATGTAGGTGGCACTACGAGTACGGCCCTGAAGATTACTCTGGAATAGTGAAGAATATAACCTCGGACCTCTTACCCAGAGCACGTAGAAAGTTGACTATTGCAAAGGTCACCTCAGCAAGAAGAGAAGGGCACCACGTAAGTTCCAGCCGAAGCCCAGTGTTCCGCTGGACCTCAATGCAATCCCTGAGGAGGAGGAAGAAGAGGTCCCAGTAAAGCCGATTCGGAAGAGGGCCCCACGGAAAAAGGCCGCAGAGTCCCAAATCGACAGTCACTGTTCCGGATAGTCCTTTGCTTCGAGTGCCACTGTTCCTGCTTGTGTTGGTGTGCCTATTGAGATGTCTATGTGCAGTGCTATGGCAGGACAGAAGACCATCGGAGACGTGGTAGACGTTGTAGATCCAAACAATCTAGCTACAACAGTGATACGTCTTTCCGAGCCTGCAACAACGGAGTGTCACGGAATGCAAACGAAACCAGCACGGAGGAGAGGTCGCCCTAAGAAGAACGTAGACACCAACACTCACTCCCAATGTTCCGATGTCACTGTAAATGACACTGAAGGCGTTCAACAGTCCACAACATTTCCGCGGAAAAGGGCTCCTAGAAAGAAGAAACATGGAGTCATCGAGGATACTGGATATAGCTACCCGGGAGACGAATGTGATGGGTTTGCGGGTCTGAATCTTTCCTCCGAGCGAGAGACCTAGGTTACTCGAACCCCAGCCAAAGGTAGTCTGCCAACGTGCCCCTTGGAGGAAGGTGGGCATCCATTGCAATAGCAATGACGGGTCAGACGCCGGGGGATGTATCATCAACCCTGATGTAGTATGAGTAGAGCTCTCCCAAGTATGTGCTGGTGAAACTTTAACGAAACCACCCCGTAAACGCGCCCCCAAAAAAAAAAACAGTACTCGACCTGAATGTAGCATTGCCCGTCCTTATATCCCCGAAGAAGATAGCTAGGCGTAAGTATGTTAAGAAAACGATAGGTAAGGCGAGTCCAGGGAAGAATTTGGTTTCAGTATTCGGCGGAATTGGCCCATTTCTTACTGCTCTTTGCGCCTCGGCTGGAGGAGAATCCCACGTCGACAACAATGTCACAGCGGGGTCTCAATGTCACAGAGCTGGTGTCGACGAAGGCAATGTGGTTGACGGTATTGTGAGATCGGTTGATGCTACGGGGGAATGGCATGCACTCATCAACCTCTGGGACGGCAAGTACAGATTCATTGCCCGAAACCGACAACTGCAGTGTCACGCCGAATGTGCCATGCGCGAGCGAGGGATCACCGGGCCGTGTTCCGGTAGGTTTGGACCCCACAGTCGCGAATGTTGGCAACGAGCACAAGCACAAAGACGATGACACTGGGAATGAGTCCAGGCAAAGCGGCAAGGGAGTGAAGTTCCAGAAAATAAAGAAGGACGCACGGGATGTTAAGCCACGAGATTCGAGGAAGAAGTGGGGAATGTTCATCAAGCGCGGTTGTCTGGCGCGCTTTACTGTGAAGGTGCTCTTGCATGCACCTCACATAGCTGAGGTGTGCGTTATAGAGGCCAAGCATGTAAACAAGTCAGGGGTCATTGTTCACGAAGGTATGAAAATGGGTGATCGTGGTTGCTTCGCCGCTAGACTCTCTCCCACAATTAGGAAATTCGTTGACGACTGCTTGCATGAGGGGTACACGGTACACCAAATTATGAAGAAGCATCTGAAGTTCTTACGGAAATGGGAGGCGGACGGTGGGGTCATCACTTGGGACTTGTTGATAGCACCGAAGGACGTTCGGAACATTGCTCGGAAGCACGCGAAGGAAACATATATGTTACACTCGAATGACTCGCAGAGTGTGCGGATGTGGGTTCAGAAGAATCTAGATAAGGTATTCCATTACACTGAGACTAATAAAACTAAACCCGTGCAAGTTGAAGGACAGCTCAATGGTGAAAACATTCCATTCACAATCGGGATACAGACAAGTTGGCAACGAAAGATGATGGCCAAGTACGGACATGGTGGGGGTATCTCTATTAACGCAACTTTCGGGACAAACGATAAGAAGGTATTTCCCTGCACCATTAGGCTATTGTATGCGTCTCTGTTGCAGGATACAGTTACTACCTCAGTATGTGACACTGTAAACATTGAGTTCCTCACACACTAAATGGATATGCAGTTCCCGTTGTACACCTTGATGGTTTTCGATGAATGGCATCAAGGGATTCCCGTGGCATGGGTATTGACATCCCATTGTGCTGTGGCGGACTTGACACTGTGGATGAGGTCGTTGAACAGTCGGATGAAAGAGGATTGTCCTGACTGGCGGCCTTCTGCATTTATTGTGGACTGTGCGAAGGGGGAAATCAATGCCATCACGTATGTACACTGCCTTTACTGTATATTACTCTTGATCGGAATAGTGTCACATTGTATAGTGTCATAGAATGTCAATTTTGTCGGTTTTAATCTTTCACGGATCAGTTAGATTTCTTATGCGTAGGCTCTTTCTTTCACTTGAACAGGGAGATTTGGCCAAGGGTTCCCATTTTCCTATGTCTGTGGCACGTGAAACGTGCATGGCAGAAGCATTCTTGTTATAAAATCAAGGATACAACACAAAGGGCTGAAGTTTTACGTGAGCTAGGGCTCATGATGTACGACAGAACCTCGCCTTCGGGAAGTCAATCCGAAATTTGGGCAAAGGACAAACTTGATGCTTTGAGTAAAAAATATCCAAGGGAAAAAGACTTCTGGAGTTATATGGAGACTCAGTGGCTAAAGAAGGCCCACATGTGGGTTGTAGGGTACCGGAATCTCCCTTATGTTGGCCAGGATACAAATGCGGCCATCGAAGGTTACCATGGCTTCCTAAAATTGGTATTGAAGTCCGAAAGGAGTCGCATGGTTGGAAGACATGTCGACTGGAGCATTACATGCCTAACTGAAGATGTTCATGATCATTTCTGGTATAAAGGGCTACAAAAAGATAACGGCTTCGTGGACATCAAAAAAATGTTGAACTTCGCTGTCTCTGCACTCTACAAGGCCCGCGAGATTCCGGACTCCCACGTGACACTGAATCAGTCCCCAGGCAACTGTGCTCTTGTGACATCCTGCTCAGATGAGAATGTCTGATATGTTGTTCATAACCCTGGGGTGGAATGGGCAGGTTACAGCTGCGCATGGGCAGCACGCGGTAATATTTGTAAACATGTAGTGAAGGTTTTATTGTTGATTCGACCTGACATTCCAGAGGGCACTATTGCACGTTTCTGTGGTAGGCAAGTTGGGAATGTCCAAGGGGGCATGCGGCACGTACTGGATCCAAGTATGGTCCTGGATCATGCAGAGTTCTTCCCCTCTCCGGCATCAACTCCGAAGCCAACTCCTGTAAAAAAATCCGTTCCCGTTAAGGATATCACGAAAACACTGCATCAGTTGATGATTGATTTATCTCAAGATGTTTCTAGGGATCCTGTTCTTATGGATCATCTTGTCACGGAACTCAACCAAGTTGTAGGGCGAATTCGTTCGCTAAAGGCTGAAATTCGCACTGGAACACTGCATCCATTGGTGGATTCACCAGTGTTACGGGCAGTAAACGACAGTAGGGGATTCAGTCTCGTCCGGGATAAGGATTTCCTCAAGCGAGGTGGGAAGTCCGTTTCAAGGCGCTTGAGGATGTCTGAATGGTAGACAAGTAGACATCCGTGGATCTGCGGGTACTTCCCGGATGCATACTATGGTTGGCTGTCTGCAGTGATATTGATGTGTGTCACAGGGCACTACATCCGGGTATCAGTAATTTCTGGATACCGGGGACTCGCGCAACCAGTATATAAGAGTTATGGGAAGTTATAGATTACATTGGTTCCGAGCAGTCTCTAAGGGTTGTGCTAGCTTATCGTCATGGAAGCCGATAGTGTAGTTGATCTTGAGAACAAGGTGGAGGAGTTTCTCTTCCTCTAGAGTTCCTCTACACCGAAGGATAACGAGACTACGCCAGTGGATTTAGGTGGCTCGGGAAGAGTGCTCGGAGCGGATACTTCCCCTTGGACTATAGACATAGCGAGGCGGGCTGCGTCAAACCCTTCTCGCCTGGCTACAGACGAGCACGTGGGACACTGTCACCTTCCACGAGGCGTACGACTCCGTGATACTCAAGGACGAGGTCAGCCTTATAGGAGTGGTAGACGTATTCCTAGACTTCCTACTACTTTAAAAACATATAGCGGTTCATATGTGGCAGAATTGAAGGCCACATGGCCTGGCAGATACTGGAAATTGAAAGATAGTATGGACCGCATATGGAAACGTCCCTAGAGAACGTAATTGCAATTCTCTTATGTCACTGTTTCTCAGCGCAGTCAATATAAGCTGACCTTTTTTTCATACTCTCTGCATGCTATAGATGATCCGAGATGGCCGCATAAGTGAACTCATTTCAGTGACATGAACGTGGTTCGAAACACTATTACATGACGTCTGTGTTACTTAGGTGCTGGTAGCATAAATGACAATAAACAAAAGGTATACGGTACCATAATCTATTTGCAATGGATCGCCCATGTTCTCCTTCACGGATATGGCATTCCTCACTACGCCAAAATGAAACTGATGTAATGGTTGTGACACTGTCAGCCTTGTCTAGGACATCAGTGTCACGGTAGATCGGGACCGTCAACAATGGATGGTGCCTTAAGACCGTGTTAGGAGGGTGCGAATTGCTTAATGGTGGCGATATGGAAGACGACTGTATAAATACATGTTGGGGTAGCCATTCTCGTGCCTTTCTTCGTCCGTCATTAGCCCTGGATAGAATAAAATGTCACTTCTGTATGGATAGTGGGCAATCAGACAATTCTTCCATTTCCCCTTCGCACGTTCGTCTATTGTTCCGCCCTCACTTATTAGTTCTACAGTGCCTTTGAGGCAAGTAAGGTAATGCTGGGTTGTATTCGTAACTTATGCGTGATGATAATGCTCTCGTACATATACATGGAATGCACTCCGTGTGAACAATAGAATGGAGTTTACGAGGGCAGTTGCAGAAAGTCTGTATAGGAGATACCCTTCTACATAATTTCAGAGTACATATTCTCATTCATATAGTGGGGGTATAGCCTTAACCGTCTTCCTCACACCATGCATTGTCTATTTTCCATTCACATGTCTGAGTAAAGATAAAGAAATACACATATGGAGTACCGAGAATTGTAATTCTAAATTAGTGTAACAAAATCTTAAAAACCAGGCATCTTTTGAAATAAAGAGCGCACATCAGACATAAAAGAATATATAAGAAAAGAAAGAAAAGGATTCCGTAGAATTCAGAACTGATGATTAAAATTACGGACTGGACGTTACAGAATCGAATGGGGAAAAATTTATTCCAAATTCTAGAGTAAAGTAACCACATAGAGGATCACCATGAAACTACACAAAAAATAGCGTGTTAAAGAGTGGGTTCCGTGAAGAAGAAAGGTAAAGAAAGAAGAGTAAAATTGAGTGCAAAATAATTCAATTAAAAGAGGGAGTACACTTCTGGTGCGTAGGTGGAAAGATAAATGGGTAAAAAGAACACAAATAAAGGTAATATAAAGGAAGCATTATAGACGCATAGGTGTAGAAAATAGAATGAAAAAACAAGTGAAGGAATAAAGTAAAGCAAGCCAGAATGTTCCCAAAAAAAAAATCTTCTTAGATGTAGAGCGAAGCATGTCTCTAATCTAATTGTATATATTAATTTTAAATTCATGCATTCAAAGTCTTTCTGTACATGTCCATTTTTTTCCTTAGGAACACAGAAACGATAAAGTTAAGTCCCGATCATTTCTCCGTTCCAACACTAATTAATATTTAAAATTTTATATGGTAAATGTTTAAGGTATTCATTCATGTAATTCTATAAAACCCCAATTCTTTAACCAAGTATCTAACGTTGATTCTATCATTTCAGGTCATTAATACTTAAGAGCCAACAAGTAAGAGTTTAGACTTCCATAATTTGATATAAATATGATGTGGTTAGCCAGTAGATTACAAGGCTTATCTTTATTAGCTTCTTTTGCATCATATAGTATATTAATTCAATTTTTTGTTGCTGGTACTATTTGATTGATATTGAATATTAAACAAACAATATTTTTTAAGATCAAAATAGCTAAAACTGTTAAGAGTACTCTGGCCTTTGAAAAAATCAAATGTTTGTAATGTAGTTGCTATTCAATTTTATCATAATGTTCTGTGTTACTCTAAGGGGTATTTAAGTAATTATGGACAAAACGCTCAATTATGGACTACTTTGCATCATCAGTAGACGTCCAAGTCATGTGTTATCCCTCAAATTTAAAGACAAAGATGTCAAATATTTATGAAAAAATGCATTCCGCTAACAAGGGATAAAATCATTTGAGTGTATTTTAATATAATGCTGAATAGAGGACATCCAAGTCCCACTATCATGGCCGAATCCCTTGGCGAGTGGCTGACTGAGAACCCTAAACCCTAGAAACCCTTAACCCTATCCTTAGAAATCTATCTGTTCTAATAAAAGGAAATACTTGCTTTGCAAAATGTGGATCTGTGAAGTGAAGCGGGTGAAGGGAAGATCGTCGGCGACCCGCTGAATGGACACGACTGCCAGGCATCTCACATTGGGGTGTCCGTCTGTGAGGACTCCGGAGTCGTCGTTCAGAATGAACAGTATTCACGGTCACAACGTATGGAAGTCCTTTCTAGTCGGCTGGCCACCGACTAGGAGAGCCAACCTCTTCCTTACTGAACTGACCTCTGGAATTTGAAATACATAAAAAAATGATGAGAAATCGTCACATAATGCGGAATTAAAAATACATTAGGAAGTAAAGTAAATACCCATATGGTTTAGGGTTTAGGGTGTTCGCCTAAAAGAGCGTTCAAAGGAGACAATGCATGGTCCTAATTTTAGAAATTAGGATAAGTTGTCATATGATAAATTGTACTCTTCAAAAGTAGACCATACCAGGAGAAGTACACAATATTGGTTAATTACGCTTAGATAAATATCTGCAAAAGACGATAAGTTATTTCTACTTCGGTTAGTCCGAGTTCAGGTAGTCCTAGTCGGCTACCTGCCGACTAGGAGAGTAGGCGCTACTAGACTAGGTCCACGTTGGCAACTAGTCGTCCAGAAAACCCTAGAGAAGTGGATTACTAGAACGTTTACCAGTTTACTAGACGAACTCCAGCCGGATACTGTAGAAGAAGGTCGCATACTGTAGAAGTTAGTCGCATATTGTCCAATATTTTGTCGTTATGGGGAGGCGGGGTAGCAATGTCTGGTTTATACAGGAGACACCGGCTGACGTCGAGGAGCTCCGGCCATGGTTTAGGGCGGTGGTCGCCTGTTCTCGCAACACAGCTATTCCTGCTTTCAAATACATCACACGCGTTCTGCAGCCAGGTGCGGAGTGGGATTGGAGTATTGCTCACACAATAGAGTTGCTGGAGATCTCTAAGGCTTCCGGCATCGCCTTCCCACTGACGTTCAAGGAGTCCAAGGAGTCTGAGGAGTCCGAGAGTGTTGGCAGCGTTCACTTCAGCCACACAGGGGAAGTGTCAACGCAAACCATGTCAACTGCAGGGTGGCTCCGCCTTGTTGACGAAGCCTACGACATCTCGGAGGGTGCTGGAAGTCGGTGCTCTGGCCAAGATCAGTGGTGCGGAGGGAACGCAAGCCCGCAGTCCACGTATTTGTCGTTTGGATCCATGCATCCATCCGTCGATACTGGGTGTAGTGCTGTCGGAGCGAAGTCTACTGCGAAGGACTGATCGCTGCATGGCGTTGGCGACCATATGCGGCTTTTCTCCGTGTACAAAGGCTTTAGGGTGAATTAGTGAATGTTGAAATTGTCCAGCTCATTTTCAATAGAGCTGCTTCACACACTCGGATAGTTGTAGAATTCATGGTTAGCATTTGTTACTGAGGCTTTAGGAGTAGTGGCATCTCTGATGTATTCACAATACAAAGTAACATGTAAAGGGCGGAACACTACCGTTGTACTCCGATAAGAATATAATGAAATGGATAAATATTTTTTCCCAGTTTCTCAAAGCGCATAGTGGTTCTACCAATGTTGTGGAAAGCGTCGGCGGGCAGCCGACTAGTGTAACAGTGTCCAGCGTAGAAATCACAGGCCATACAATATAGACCAGCCTCACAAAGTCACCAATCATGATGCTTATCTAGTATGGCTAGAAGCATCGGCGGACAGCCGACGACCACCGAAGAAGGAAAAGGAAGGCTTCAGACCAACAAATAGAAGACAAAGCGTAATACATTACTAGTATTGGGTCTATGGTAAAATACAATTCTTGTTCGAAGGAATCACAGTGTTTACAATATTCAACTATAACGTCGTTAGAGGAAACCATCACAACCTACGTCTTCTATAGCTAAGATCACAATCGCCGGCAGGCCGCCGACTAGTCTTCATCCTCGTCATTCCAGTTCATCGAGATTCCATGCGATTCGAAGTTTGCCATGGCAGCAATCACAACCTCTTCGGGTATTAGATGGGACTTTGGGGGGCCCTCATGCGTAGTTTTCTTGGTCCAATGAGTGTATACAACAGGTTTACACTCCACCCACTCCGCAAGAGTCAACTCCCTTTTCCACCGTCTTGTCCAGCACTCTCTCGCAACTTTCTTCTTACCTTCCTTCTTGCCCTTCATCGGAGTCCACCATTCAACCTTGAACTTACCGTAATTAGGACCAGGCTCTGTTATAACAGGCTCTATCGCCCTACCCATCCAAATGGGTAGGTGGTCTTTGTTACTCGGACAACAGAATACCCAATCGCCACGTAACACGTCACGATATGGGTTAAACAGAGACTTCGGCCTAGTATCGTGCGGACCGCAGTAAAGATAAGGCTCCACCTCATCCTCATCAACGGGACGAATATCCGGATCCGGTATATATTCGTCCTCTCCATCAAATGTAGTGACGTGGTCCCGCTTCCTGTCTGAGAGAGGCCAAAATCCTTCCTATAAGATGGCGGAATTGGGGGGTAGTGGCTCATTGACCTCCTTTAAAATTCGCTCCCAATACTGTACATATGGTAACATGTCTTGTGCGTATTTCTTATCCCGAGCCATGCCAGTTCTCCAGTACTCAATGTACTTAGATAATCCACTTTTAATGAAATTTCTCTTCTCTGAACACTCCGCTGCTCGTGCCACCTCTTTATCCGCGTTCTTCTTGCCCTTATCGACTTCAACACTACCCCATAAGTGCTTATGAGGAACCGGTTTCGGATCACCTACGCGCAAACGTGGTTTACCCTCTTTGTCTGCCCTCCACATTTTCACGGGTTTGCCAGGTGGAAGCCATGACGGATCAGTTGCACGCTTCTTGTACCTCATCACGGGCCACCCCGCATCCTCCCCATCCTCCACTACATAAAATTTAAAAAGATGCATTTCACTGTGACCTTCTATCGCATTACCTCCGTCGTGATGAAAATCAGCAACATAACTTTTGAAGTCTGCCACTTCCTGAACAACCTCTGGAATAAAGGCAACTGTCTTCTGAGAATCCATGAATGCCTTCATAAGGTCGGCAAGGCAGTATGTGTTCTTTCGCTTAATGAGTTTCGACAGGTGACTCAAGTGGGCGTCGATGTCCTCATGTGTGTGTCCCACAATTAGGAAACCAACTGTAACTTCCTTGAATATTCGCCTCGCCGTCAGCAACGAGCAGAATGCTAGAAGAAACCGGTTCTTGTTGTCCTTTGCTGAGTTGTCAAGCTGAAGATACAACCTCTTCTGCAAAGGAACAACAGGCCTACCAGGTAGAGGTGGAGTCAGTGGCTCATCTCTAGAGGGTGGAATTGAGGGGATGCAACGTGACGATCCATGCATTAGCGCTTCAAAGAATTCATTCTGTGGCGGAGCCTCGAAGAGTGCTTTTGACTCCCGGACAGGTAGTCTCTCCAAGGCACGGAATACCCTGCACAATGAGGAGATTGTGAAATTTGGGTCTCCTGGCCATAGGGCAGTTGCATAGTGTGCGTAGGCGCCATCTCCGTGTTCGTGAGTCAGCATTCCAGTAGAGGAAATCGGAATTTGACCAAGCCGTGCGGTAGCCTTCGTGATACGTTGCATCCAGGGGATTGCTGTTTTTGATGTGTCCATCTTATCGTGTATGATGCATAGGAACTCAATAGGACTCTGTATAGATTGGGTTGTCCATCCGTAATAAATGTTGCGACAAGCTCGCTGATAGTTCAAATGCCTGGTCCTATCCTCTGTCAAGCTCTGCCACTCGTCCGACCCTCTAGGATACTTGGCAATGAGTTCAACGAGGAAGTCACACTCAGTGCACTTGGAGAAATTACTTCCTACCGCCTTGACCTCAACGTTGCGGAAGTACTCCTTCCTCATGCGACTAACAGAGGACTGCGAAATTGGCTTCGTGTTGCACTGCTCATTGACCTGAACAGCACAAAGTCAGGCCGATCAATTGGCCAGTTCGTCATCCGGTCGGCGGGCCGCCGACGTTAGTAATCACAACAATTCAATAAACTATCCAAAGTGAAAGAAGATGAGGAGGAACTTACGGCGTTGGCCATTTCGTGCATGTGATTCTAGTTCATCGCAGACGGGAGTACTTTGAGCGCGGCCACTCTCTTCTTGCCAATCATCCGAAACTCATTGGGCATTTGGTCCGCATTCTCATTAACGATAGTGGTCAACGTCGCGCGTGCCTGGATTGTGTGAATCTGGGGACGATGTACTCCGGAATTTCCGTGACTCCCATTGACACGGCCACTTCTCGCCGAAGCCTTGTAGCTGTAGTACGCGGATTTTGATACTCCGTGAATGATATACCACGCCACTTCACATACGTCAACGTTCGCAAGAGTAACATAGAGCTTCCGCTTGCCGGATACAGTATGTAAGTGCCCTTGCACAGCGAAGGACATCTCTCGCCTCGCCTCGAATGTTGTTAAGTAAAATCTACCACGAATACGCACACTATCTTCCCATCTAAAAGTCTGGCAACATCGGTCCTTGCAACACCGCTTTGAGCTTACTAAGCGGCATTCAGCAGGGACAACCATTCGACGAAGCTAAGTAGAGGAGACGTCATCTTTTTGGCGAACTTTCTTCCTCACCGATCGATAGGCATTCTTCGGGACACCATCCACACCATCGTCCGCGTCGGCTTCTACTAAATTCTCGGAGCAGTAAGTAATTATATCAGAGAGAAGGTGACCCCCTTCTAAGGGAGTGTGAGTCAGACGCCATCTGAGAGATGTCATGTGCAGATGATCATCTTTAGAGACGAAGAGAACCCCAACCTCTGTATCCCCTAGGACTTCATCATCACATGCCTCGTCTGGTAAACATACTTGAATCATTGCTCTACCACGGACTGATAGGTCATCATTAAGAAGTTCGACATACCGATTTCTCCGGAGGTGGCGGTCAGGATATGAAGCATCTGGAGTGGAAGGAGTACCCAAGGTCTTGGAATCCGGAATCCAACTATGATCATCCGTGTCTACGTCGGATTCCCCCTGTTTAGACACATCGTCGTCACTGCTGATATTTATTGGAGACCTAGTCCCCAGATCCTGCTCAGACGGAGCGGAGTTGCTTTCATCAATTTCTTCATTGTCGTTCCCCAAGTGAGGTTCCGTCGGCGGGCAGCCGACGGGACATGTGCCAGCCAACGCGCCGTTCACAAGTGGACATACCTTGTATCCACTCCAAAGCACCAATCGCCCCACAGCACACCCGATTGTTAACACATACGGTAACTCGCAGAAAGCAGGTGTTTCAGAGAATTCTGGATTGACGGACGACACTCTCACTATTAGAAAGAAGCTGTGAGGAATCAAGAACCCCTCCCACGTTCCTTTAGGAGAGCACTCCAAAATGACTCCCGCAGGTACACAACGCTTTGAGCCTCCAAATTCCTCGAGGAGCGCAACTTCCATCTGCTCTGCGAGGTCCAGGAATTCTTGAACGGGCTTGACATCTTCTACAACATCTGTCGGCGGGCAGCCGACGGCGTCGATGTCATCGTCTTCCACCTCTCTGAAAGGCCTGAGATCTGCCGCCTCCCACAATATCATGCGTCCTAAGCAGTTGCTCAAGGACTTCACACCCTCATCTGGAAATGGTATATTCATTTCCATGCTGTCTGAAACCTCAATCACTTTTACCATCACCACTATAGGATCAAATTCTACAACACGTTGGATCACTGCCCTGCCTGCATAATAGAGCCCAGAATGAGTAAGGGCCACGACAACGCCCTTTTTAACCTTCCACCGCCCTGATCGGCCATTCCTTAAAAACGTCTGGATCGGCTCTACTTCCATTGGATAGAAGAAGAAGACCTCATCGGCGGACCGCCGATAGGGTTGATGGGAAGTGTCTCCGCCGACGGAGAGAACTGTATCCGCCGACGACGAAGACTACTCGGCGGGTAGCCGACGCGGATCGGACAACTCGGAGTGTGCACAGAAATAGTATCCGCCGACAAAGACGAATAGGTCCGCCGACAGAGATTGGAGGGGACCTTTCGTGAAAAGCAATATGGTGTCCTCTAACCTCTCCAAGCAGAGACTCCTCTCAACCGTCCAATGAGAACGATAGACGAAGACAAGAGAGACGACAGCAGAAGGTGCTGGACAATTACGCACATACAAGAATAATAACGGTCCTCTCAGGAAACGTGTGCGTGAGGAGCACTCTCAGAGGGAATCGAAAGTGCAATGACAGAAATAGAATGAAGCATGCGCATCTGACGGGGGGTTAGATATGAATTCCCAAGAGTACAAATTGGCGCCAGAATCGAATTCAATTTTGCGCGCCTTGAAAGGATCAAGATCCCATCATGGCGGCGAGATACCCCCGCCGTCACAGAACAATGTTAATTCATTATTACAATTTGAACGTGGCGATTGGAGCAGCTGTCACATCACATGCCCACGCCATCATGACTTCGTGACGCATTCAAAAAAAGTGAAAACACGTCCCATCAACATCCTATGTGGCGTGATGAGACGGATGTTAGGGAAGACCATCTATGCATGGATGGTATGTACATGGCCATACGTCATGACTCATTGGGCGTGACGATTCAGCTTCGGGAGGTGGGGGTCTGCAGGGTATACACCCGCCATTCCCGACATTTCCTCCTCATTTCTATCCTTCTCTTTTTCAGCTCTCTTTTGTCCTCTTCTCAGCGCTCCGCGGAGGTCGCGTCGGCTGCTAGGGTTTCCTGCGTCGGCTGCTAGGGTTCAGAGCGTCAGCTCCTTCATCTGCGCGCATCGACTGCTGTGCTCGGATCATCCGCCGACGGTGAAAAGCCATCCGCCAACAACATGGCTGCCTCCGAGACCAGGTATGTTGTCCCGTCGGCTCTCCGCCGACGCCACCCCTCCTTGAGTCATTCTAGTTTCTGTTTTCTCAATTTGGGTTTGTCCCCCCCGTCGGCTGTCCGCCGATGGGGTGGGAGTGTCCCCCACGTCGGTTGTCCGCCGATGGGGAGGGAGTATCCATCCCCCTCGTCGGCTGTCCACCGATGGGGTGGTAGTGTCCATACCCCCTGTCGGCTGTTCGCCGATGGGGAGGGAGTGTCCCCCCCGTCAGCTGTCCACCGATGGAGTGAGACTCTACTTTGATGGTCTAATCTTGTGATACTGATTATGCAGGACGATGGTCGACCTCACCGCAAAACCAAATGGGTTACGGAGGCTCTGTGACAAGGTTGTTGATCCTAAAGATACAGGCATTGGCTGCTGAGGGCGAGGGTGGGAGACAGCAGAAAGGTGGGAAGAAGGAAGAGAAAAAGCAGACAGTGGCGGAAGCTCTCATGCTCGCAAACAATCACACTTCCTAAACAAAGGACACCGACGTCCTTGCTATGTACCAGACGTTGGAGGAGGGACTTGGGCACTGCTTCTTCAACAAGCAACGTGCCCTTCCTTCGCAGATTCTATATGACAGAATACACATAGCTCCCGACAAATTTTAGTATAGAGCGATATTCAGGAAGAGGGAGGATCAGATAAGTCTTTTCTACAAAGGACTTGGAGCAATCCGGAAGAAGCCAGAGCTGTACTGCCTTCCTTTGAGTGGTGACCACAGAATAGAGGATCCAATGACGGGCGAGATTATAAGGCTTAAAGGCAAGGAAGCAATTCTTAGTCCCATGCCACCCCTAACTGTCAAGTATTATTTACCACAGAATGACGACACCTTGAAGGAGATACCTTGGTATGAAGATGAGAAAATCCACTGGTATATAATAAAGGGCTAGCACACGTTCGAGGCTTGTCGTGAACTGGGAGAGAAGGAACCACTTGACTCTCCTATGCGGCAGTATTACCTCAACCACAATATCATTCCTGTATGGTCTTATGACGAGGATACCCTCATTAAGGTCTCTAACGCATTAAACATCGAGGTGAAGGATAAAGTCGCTGAAGTAAGTTTTAGGTCCCAGCTGGAGAAGATGCGCGCCAAATGGATCGAGAAGGGGAGGATCGACAACAAAGGTGACTTCAACAAATGGAAGGTAAATCACATCTTCCACTTTTCCTTTTGTTTAAGCTTGTCACCCCATCCTTGTGGCTACTCGATGCTGAGTCCAATTACATACTTCAAGGCCTGTCAAGGCTGACGGGTAGTTCGTCGACGATGCATACTATGCAATACCTCTCCGATAGTTCCGTTGGGTTTCAAAGGGGTTCTCTCATTGACTCTAGGCCGAAAGTTCGTGTGTCCATTATTTATCCGAAAACAACGCCCAGGGATGCATGGAATACCTTCTCAGACTTCACTGGTTTGAATCGGCCGCTTCCTCCCTATGTGGACGGAGGAGAAGACGGTCTCGGGGAGGATTGGTCTTGGGGAGGATAGGTCTAATTGCCACGCTAGTAACTCTTACCTCCAATCTCTTCTGGAGAAAGCGATGCAGTTAGACGACGTTCGAGTGATCAATTGCTTTTTGAGGTAGGAACGTCACGGCCCTCGCTCTGGTAAGTCACTGCTGTCTCTTGTAGTGCCTTCGCTGTTTGCTCACCGATCGTCGGCGCGAAGCTGACGCTCATTGCATGTAGCACGACGTGGTACCCGTATTCCTCCGGAAGGCACTTAATTCACTCTAAATACCCTCCAAAGTAAACCACTCCGTGTTTGTTCCCACGAAGACCTATAGTTTTCCTCCTTTTAGATCATAACGGAAATCACCACGCTATTCCAACCGTCTTCCGTCTCACGACCGGTCGGCCTGGTCCGGTAGTTTTTGTCTTGTTCCTATTTTCCGACTTTTTAGACTAGTGGCCGGTTCCCACTGATCCGTCTATCCTTTCAAGAGGCTCAATTCTCCACCGTCCCGTGACTTAAAGTGGCTGGACACCCCACTGTTCCTATCTACCACCCGGAGAGTGGAGTAATAATCCTTCCGTATGGCTAGGTACCGGTCCGGATAGCTACTTAGTGCCGGTTATGGATACGGAAATCATACTACAACGACATCACCTTACGGTTGTACGGTATCCTAACTATATCACCTCCCTTCCGGATTGGTTTGCAGTAGGAAATCCGGCTTTAATCCCATCTATACGAAGCGACCGGTCCGTTTCCGGATTCCGGTGTACACACGGCCCTCCGTGTCCTTAAGACTACCAGCCCTGCTGCAGTACGTCTCTCCTCCCCTCTAGGCTCCTTCCGGGACAGAAAACCGTCAACACTCGATGCTTGACACCTTCCCAATCTCTCCAGGCGCTCTCCAAACTATCCCACTGTTCAACACTCCTCCGGAACACTACTGAAGACGATAGTACCAACAAACCATTACGGTAACGGACCCGTCAGCTAGCCGGTCGACACAACAAATCCAAAAGTATATTCTCAATTGCAACAACAAAACGGCGTACAAAACAAGGCCCCGGCCTTGGAAAAACGTCCAGCTTAAGTACTAAAACCTATCGGTCCTAAAGCAACCAAGTGGCCAACCGAGATCCAGAAATTCCGGATCTTGGATCCGGGAATCCCGGACCGGTGGCCGCCTTCTATTCCTAGTTACTGCCGCTATCTATCCGGATTGATAGCCGGGTGCACTTGAGCCCCATCGTTAGTCGCTGCCATTTTATCCGGTCCTTATCCTAACTTCTACTCCTTGTTCTTATCGAACCGCGGATTGTGCCGGGTTCCATCCATCCGTTCCTTCTTCTGTGCTCCCTTCTTCAGCCTCTTCAGCGAGGGGCCTTCTTCCGGGGTATCAGCTGCCGGGTGGTCGATGGCCTTCCGGGCTCGTCCTGCTTGGACCCCCGGGGAAGGAGATTGTGCCGCCACCTGAGTTACGTCGAGGTCCACCTGGGTATGTTCCGGAGATCCCTGTACCGGAACAAAGTCTTCCGGTGGTGGGCCTTGGTCCGCCTCGAACGGGATGTTTTCGGGGTTAATAATCTCCACTCCATCCGGATTGGGCAGGTTGTCCAAACTGTCCAAGGTGTCCGGAAGAGGATCCTCCAACGGTTGTCCTGGCTCCGGTTGCACAGGCCGGATGGTCGACTGTACCGGGGAGGCTAAAGGCAGTACCTGTGCTGGGCCCATGGTCGGTGCCAATGGTCTGGGCTCCTCTCGATCTGCTGGTGGCTCTGGTGGTCTCGAGGTACCATCCTTTCCGGCGCTGATGACCTCCACCAAGTGTCTCATCTGCAACCAAGTATCCCTCATCACCTGCGTCCGGTCGTGCATGAATTTCACGATCAACTTCCGAGCCGGATCCGGTTGGCGGGTCAAGAAGGCTTGGTAGACGGCGCACTGATTGGCCACATCCACCGGAAGGGCTAAGGTGGCCTTGACCTCTACAACCGACTGGATGGCATGAGCTGCCCGGTCACGAGCGTCATTGAAGTCCTTTTGGGCATCATGCACCTCGTGCTCGACCTTGTTGATCCTCTCCCGGTACTGCTCCAACTGGTCAACGTGCTTGGCCGGTAGACTGGCTAGGTCCCGATGCTTGCGAAGGATAACCACGCGGTCTTCCAACCGGTTAGTGCTCGTAAGTGAAACTACCTCCTTTGCCAACCGGCCCTCCAGCTGCCTAGTTGACTGTAGGAACTCGGCATACGCCGACACCTGCTCCGAAAGGTTGACTACGTCCTGGCACGGGTCCCCCGTGTGCTCCGGTGGTCCGGTGGGTTTGAAGACGTCCGTGTTCAGGTTCTGCTTGGTCGGGGTGGGAGTCCGAGGTGATCCGGACGGCTGTTCCTTCTCCGTGCTGGGACGGGGTCTCATAGCCGGCGTGGGTGAGACCTCCATACAATCATCATCATCGTCCTGATCCGACACCTCTTCCGGTTCAGCGTACCGTTGCATACTCTTCAGATCGTCATACTCCAGGATCTCCTTAGGGTTCAACAGTCCCCAGTGACGGTAGAGGTGGACGAGGAAAGACGAAAGGCAGGTGGCCTGCTTCTTGGTCTTCCGGAGGTTGGCTACCTGTCGGTCGACTATCGTCTTTATCATGAGACCCCAGTCTACGGAGATCTCACCGTCCATGGCTCTGAGGAAAATAGACGCCCATTTGATGGTGATCCGTTTGGGCTTTTCCGGATGGAAAATAGGGTTCATAAACCCTACTACCCTCCAGGCTCTCGCATCGTTGATGTCGTCCAGGTCCCATCCTTCCCTCCTGTCTCTGGACCCCGTGATATAATTCCACACAAAATCCCGGGCCTCCGGTACCGAAACCTCCCCAACGTTGGTGAAGCCGTACGTATCCCTCCAGTCTTGTGCCGTCCACTGTTCCGGTTCTCCCCGGATGGTTCCTTGATTGTCGGGGTTCTTGACGAGGATCTCCTGTACCGGAAGGGAATGTCTCCACCCCCACGCCTTGTCCAATAGTAACTCACAGCCCATGACCTCTAAGGCGGTCCGGAGGAGCTCCCGCTCTCCGTCGTCTACCGGCATCAACGGCATGACCCGTTGTACCTTCAACAACGGTCCCTCCTCCGACGGCTCTTTCCCCTTCCTACCCATCGTGCTAAGTCCTCCTCACTGTCACTCCGGTAGCACCTGCACGCATGATCCTCACCACAATCCCTCAGCTAACGGAAACACTTCCGTCTCACCGTCTCTCTCCTACCGTCACAACCCTAAGTGCGCACTCCGCCGAGGAACACAAGGATCCAGCGCGCCACAGAATGAGAAAAGAAAGGAGGAGCACGGTTGCTCTTCCTCCTTTTATACCTGCACTAACTCCCCCCTGTTCGTAGCTCATCATGACGGACGGTCGTAGCCTTTGATCATTGGATGGTCGCGGCCGGCGGCGCTTTAATGGTCGCAGCCACTTCTCCCGCGTGAATCGTACCCTCCGGCTGTTGCCCTAAGTCCGCTGGGTCAGGGTTCCGTCACAGGGACGGTGCTTCATCTCTTCAGACTTCGGACGACCGGATCTCACCTGGCTGACCTTCCGGTTCTCTTATTTATTCAGCCAACCGTCTTAACAGGTTGTTACATTTATCTAAGTAGTACTTCCGTGTTCCTAACACAAATTTTTTTAATTTTTATCATTTTTTTTCTACCGGAATTAGTATTCTGGTGTGCCAACCGTGGAAATCACTCTCCACAATGCATCCTTTGTGTTTCTTGGGTACAAGATTTCCTTAACCGTTTGGTCTTGTTCTTCTGCAGAAAAACCATTTGATAGTAATAGAGATCGTGCGTATCGAGGTAGAGAGATTCCAAGCGCACTGTCGGATTCGGAATATGACGTTCATTCCGGGCGTTTATAACGTGCCCCTCGAAGCCCCAGTTCAGAACACGCAGACTGGGGCCGGGCCGTTTGTCCCTGCCTCTGCTAGAGCCAGGACTGGCACTCTCTCGCCTGCCGACTTGGGTGTGAATGCTGAGGAGGCCCATTTGGTCGGAAAGGGTGGATGTATGGGTTCAGGGAAGACTGCAGGGGTTCCTTCACAGAATATTCAGGACTCCGACGACGATGTCGACGAGGACCCACCAGATGTACGCGACCCAGACGTTGAAGGTGAAGCTTCCCTTCCAACTGGAGATGCTGAGGAACAGGCAAGAAATGAGGACGACCAAGCTGAGGCTCGCATTCCAACTGGAGATGCAGAGGTAGAGGAGAAATACACAGAGGACATAGACTATAAACCAAAACCCGACGTGGTACCACTGGAAGATTCGAATCCTCGTTACGTAAACCTACCGTCGTCGCAAGTTGCAGGGGAGCAAGGAACTAACTCTCTCGGCTTCGGTAATAATTCTCCTACAATACATGAGCAAGAGACTCCTCCCACCGAGCCAGTACTTGACCTAGACCAGGCGGGGCCTTTAAAAAAGATGCAGGTTCCTCTAGCATTGAGGCCTGACCAAGAACTGGTTGTCCGTGTTCCTAAACCAACCCAGGAGCCTGCAGTGAGCATTGAAGGGCATCTTCCTCCTGCTGCCGTCGGCAGGCCGCCGACTGCAGTCGAGCAAACCTCATCTAACCCCACTGCCAAGTCCAAGGTCACAGTGAAGTCAATCGCATTTGTCAATCAGGGTGTGAAGGGCGCAACTCGGATGATTGGCCCAGATGAGAACCCTTGGGACAAGACACGAGCAGCAAAGAGAAGTAAGACCGATGGTACTGCTCAGGCTTCCTCTCTTGTGGGTAACGTATCCCGCGATTCCTTAGGGGTTCAGGAAGGGGAAGAGTCTTCTGGGAAGGGCAAACAGAAGTGTGCTTATAAAAAGACTTCCTCCAAGAAGGGCACATCTGGGGAACAGGACATGAGTTCCAAAAATGTGGACGCTCCAGAGGACGTTCTGTCACCTCCGCAGGCATCCAAAAAGGAGCCTAGGTCGAAGAAGCACAAAGGTTGAGGTCAGTAAATCAGGCGGTGGCCCAGTCCATCTTTTAAATGCGTGCATTGATAAATTAGTATAGTGTTCCGGTGCTAGAATTGTCTAAGATGTTTGTACTGCCAAATATGAATAAATTATCGGTAAATGTCAAGTTGTAGGCTCTCCCTTTCTCCAAATAATGTTGCTTGGAAGTCGGCTGTCTGCCAACCGTCGTCCTAACCGTCACGTTTGTCTTCTGCTTCGTTTGCTATCACTCCAAAGTCCGCGGACAAGGAAGTCCATGGAAAACTTTGCGAAGACAGACCTAGTGCAGTTCGGGAGCAGGGACCTCCACCTTTCAATGCAGTTCACAAAGCCCCGGAACAGGCTAGTACTCAGGTACACGATCCAGTGCTGAAGTACTTTCTGGTTCTGGATATTAACGGCCTGCTATTAGTCCAGACGAAGATGGGCACTAGGTGGAATACTAAAACTAGACCGGGTTTAGAGAAGTTCCTAGAATTCTGCCTGGACAATTTTAAGGTGGTCTTCTGGAGCTGCGTTCAGGAAAAGAGGTTCGAGATTTTGTGGACAGTGTTGGAGCAGCGCTATCCTCGTGTAGATGCTGAAGTGCGCTACAAGTTCGAGCAGAGTTTCTGCGAGACTTGCGTACATAAGGCTGGTAGGGAGTTTTATTTGAAGAGACTCGAGACCCTCTTCGACCTCGATGACGGGCTGAAGGGGACGGGGGCGTCTTCAATTAACACTCTCTTGGTTGATGATTCCCCTTGTAAGAATGTCGCAAACACTCCTTGGAACGCTGTGCACCCTACACCATATACCTTCAATTCAAAGGAGTCGGTAAATAAGAGGAATTATTTGGTTGGAGATTGATTCCTTGGCTTACTAGTTTGAAAGAATCTAAACTCCTCGAGCCCGAGTACTACCAGAAACACTCCAAATTTGGTCAGCCTCGTCTGTTTCCGAGGGATGAAGCTTATAGTCTCTTCTCTCCACACTTGATTGCCCTAAACGAAAGAGAACATAGGAGAAGTAGAAACTGTTTTAGAGAACATGCACATGATTCAGTCGGCTGCCCGCCGATGGGATCATCATGTATTTAGACTTATACAGTAAATAAAGTTTTCCTCCTTTTAAATATATGAGAACGGAACTCAGTGTCGAGACTGTGTATTCTGTCGTGGGTGTCTTATTGTATCTCTTATTTTACACCAGAGTATGTATGAATTGTGAGCACGTAATTGACCGCCGCTGTTTACTTTGAATTTGTCCTTCACAATTCAGGAGTCACAAGAGGATGACGCCGGTGTTGAAGTGCACCAGGGACCTTCCCTTTTTAGTACGCTCTTGGAGCAGTACCCAACATCTCCTAATGGTGATGCTCACAAAGAAAAGTCTCCGGGAGCGGAGGCCGAGAACGAAAGTGATGGGGAGGACGAGTACGACTATCCTGTCAGCGGGCCGCCGACGCTGTCTGCTGCACATAGCTCCGGCCAGTGTGCTATGGCTTCCACCTCGTTCGTCGAGACCAATGTTGGGATCTCGCGCACCGGTTCCCTACGCGATGATTTCGTCAGTGTCAGCACTGATATTATCGCGCGTAATATTGAGGTACCTCTCCAACGATACAACCTTGTCCTTGACATTAAGGGATTGCTCATCGCGGAGCACCACGGGTATATCGGTGATGACCTGAAGACAAAAATTCATATCCGGGCTAGACGTGGACTTCATTCATTTCTAGAGTTCTGCACGGCGAATTTCGACGTAGTCTTTTGGTCCACGGTTTTTGAAAAGAATCTCGATCGTCACTACCAGAAGCTGTTAGCCATTCATCCTTTGCTCAGGAGCAATTACAGACGCCTTCCAGGATACCGGTGTGATATCTCGACAGGAAATAATTCTAATGGAAAACGGGAGTACTTGTTGAAGCGTTTGGATAGACTTTTCTGCGACACTAGGCTACTCCCTCGATCAAGCGCCAGTTTTTAAAATACCCTACTGGTAGACGAACGGCCTTATAGGATTGTACTTAATCATCCATTTAGCGCTGTCCATCCTAATTCTTTCTTCTGGGACTTTGGAGAGTGCAAAGAACATCAATCTACCCTCAATCCCTATTTAACTAGGGTAGTTACACCATTCCTTGCAGGACTTAAGCAGTCTGGATTGGATGTCCAGGGGTATTGTAGGAAGAATTCTAGCGTGGAGAAGCCACGTCTTTTTCCAGAATCTCGCGAATACCAGAAGTATAGGGAGGTTATTCCTTCTCATGCATGCGGGTTTGATGTCCCGGGTAATCTTGGATCTTGGTTTGTGAATTTACCTTGTCCTCCAGAGGCCCCTGGTAGTTCCATTGTCGGCGGTTCGCCGACTGATTAGAGCCTATACCAGCGGCGCTACTTGATTAAAAAATCACATATGATACTCTACACTCTTTAGTTAAATACACTAAGACTGTTCCCATTCTGAACTTCCGTGCACCACACATTTGTTTCCAGTGCTGCAGTTCGGTACTTCTTTTTGTAGATCCATGCATGACATTTCCCTTGCTGCACATTTACCTTTGAAGTTTCTTCAATGCATCGATTTGTCGGTGGGTCTCTGACGACTTTGAATATAGTCCATTTCTTTCGTATACTTCGTCCTATTCCTTGATTTCCTTCACTGATTGCACTTCATATTCTTCAGGGTTCCTCGTTTTATTTCAAATGCCTTCACGGTCCACCCCATCATGTCAAGAAATGTATTGTCCTAGGCGTCAATGGCCTTCTCTGCTATGTGGATCCTAGGACAGAGGCTTTGCCATGGTATACGCATCGGAATGTAGTGAAGCGCCCAGGTTTGAAGAAGCTTTTCGACATGTTTTTCTTGCATTTCCATGTTGGTCTGTGGTCGAAGATGCCTTTGGGAGAACTGAAGCCTTTACTCACACATAATCTGCCGGCCGGTGTAATGGAGAGGCTGTCCTTCGTGTATAGCAGAAGTGACCTTATCGACCGGGAGAATTTCCCCTCGAGTTATAAGACGTTAGGTCAAGTTTGCTCCAAGGTACAGTCTCGTAACGTCTGTAAACTAGATCAGGTGCTATTTGTGGATGTTGATCCGAGGTCATTGAGGAAGACACCAAACTGTATGTGCTACATTCCTTGGCCTTTTCAGGGTCATCTAAATTTTTCAAACGATGACGGCGTTATACCTAACATTGCTACATATATCCTTCCTCTGGTATATCCCTTGCACAAGTTTGGATCTGTACCGGAGTATATGGCGCAGGCGTGGAGGCCGGGGGAAGTGCACTAGGCAATTGAAGTTGCGAGAAAGTTTGGACGTGCACGAGTGGACTGGACTGAAGTTTGCTGGGACTGAGTTAAGCGGACTTTTTCGCCTACAACTTGCACTTCTTCCCTCCTCCTGACCAACAGAACACCTTCCATCAGCTGCCCGCCGACTTGGTCGATCCGTTTGTGCGGCCTTCAAATATATGATTTACTCATTGACCTTACGGCTATGCTTTCAGGGAAATAGTTCCCCGAGTAGGTTATAATGTGATAGGATTTACGTCAACTTGGTACATAGTGGTGGATGTAGACTTAATGTTGTAGGACTTAATGACTCAAAGTGCTACGGGACTAGTTAGTTTAGCGTGTTCTGTTATCGGCGGGATGCCGACTCTAAATTGTACATTTCAATACTTGAATCAACATGATATTCTTTAAAGTATTCATTGTAACTCTTATTCTGCATCATATGTTGCAAGCTTTGGTTTCATATATCAATCACTAGCAAATTCCGCCCATGCACATATCAATGTCCACTTTTGCATTCCATATTCTCTGGTATTCATATACTCTGATAGTCTTCATCCGTGGTTTCCATCCATCGGCGGTCCGCTGAGTTCGCATTGGCCATTTTTGAATTTTGGACTTTTTTTTGTCCAGAATTACCTAAATATCCCTTCTCTCATATTTATTTATTATTCGTACATTTGTTGTTAACATCGTTTTTGCCAATGTGTTGGTTCTTTTAAATAATTAAAATTTTATATTTATTTGCTATATGTAATGGCAGACTTAGAGTGAAGTTTCTAAAAAGAATGGCTCATGTATATCTTTTAACAATTAATGGGCAGAACTACCAATAAGTTGTAGTTGACAACAAATTTAAAATAGATATAAGTAATGATTTATCCAATCTTTTTAAAGATTTACCGTCCCTTCATATCAGGCCCTTCTATATTGAAGCATCCAATCTTATTACAATGGAATGACTGTACGTTGCGTAGAAACAAGATACTTATGATAAAACTGGTGGTTGGATTATGCCTAGAAATAAATTCTACAACATCACTAATTTAAAGTATTTTTACAATTATAAGAAGGAGGATAGAAAATACTAATGCTTGCCAAACTATTAACAAGTATATAATAGCAACCACATCGGAGTAGTACCATGAAACAAGATAAATGCATTTGGAATTATAAATAACTGTTTATGAAAATTGAAATTACTAAAAAGTTTGTACTAAAACTTGGATATATAATAGAACTTTAGATTCAAACTTGGTTTTGAATTACTTATAAGTTCCAAAACTATGCATAGTTAGGCTTTGTTTTATATTCAATCCAATATTAAGAAAAAAGTGGATTTTTTATAATGTAGGGTACTAGATTATCAATGAAAATCAAAAATTGCATTGTAGAACCTAGTGAGAGAAAAGGATCGTGATTCTTAGGGGTCTTTCAAAAGATTAATAAGATTTCTGGCGTGTCAGGGGAAATAAATTGCATTTTATAGAACATGATTATGCGAAACGAATGAATTTACTGCTCGTGCGGAATTTCATGTCACTAAAACGTTGATCTAGTAATATGAAGTGGAAAACATATTTTGAAAAAGAAAATATAAACTCTGGATCAAATTCAACATCAGCGAGCATATTAACATTAAGAGCATCTGCCATAGACTGCAGAGGTGATCGATGGAAGTCCATCGCAATATGAATGCTGCTTTTGCAATTCTGCTGTACTCCGAGAGTGCACTCAAGATAAACAATGATCGCAGAATCCAGTAACGTGACCAATCTCGCAGACAATTAGGGATGCTCAAGTAAAGGTCCAAAAAATACTATACCAATGTGACACTCCAAAGAAACGTTATATGAATATCCATGTCATTTCCTTTCTAAAGTGTCAGGGACCAAGTAAATGTCCTGATACCCTCTATGTGTTCTCAAAATTGAAATCGTAAACACACTGTACAAAATATCCACTAGGTTTTCGTGCAGTCGACACTGAAGACATATAAGGCCGTGACACTAGAGTCAAGATTCGTCGCTAGAGGCATCTAAAGCGAGCGCCCTCTGAGACGCGCGCGTAACCCTCGGGTGCTTCGGCGCTGGTGGTAGAGCACCATCCATGAGCAAACCGTCCTTATCGCCATCCAATGCAGACCTGGACCCTAGCTGGCAAAAAGGGATTGTGTAACGTAAATCCCTACGTAGGGGGTCAAGCTCCTATGCGAACAGCACCATCATCTCCTTGTTCATCTGCACAGCAGTGTGAGGTTTCAGGTACTGGCCAAGTAACTGGACCCCTCTTGTCGCAGTGTCACGTGCTCGGAACTGTGTGGCACATAGTCCAATCAACGACAGTTAGCAGGGATATAGTGTCACGTAGAAGATGCTAATGAATTACATTCAAGGCCTGATAGGATAGGGCAACTTCTTCTAAACTTAAGATATAACATGATGTTACGAATGCACAGGTGACCACACTCGTTGTTCCCAAGTTGCTGAAACACTGGGATGGGGATAAGATCCTGAACTGGATAGTCCTCGACGCCTCTGAGACACTGCCACGCCGAGGACATCCACCTCACAAATTCCGAATGCTATTCTTTCGGGAAATGCACACTACCCTCGCAAGAATCCAAGTGGAAAACACGATGATGCTGGAACACCAAGACCGACCAATGACCATCGCGAACCTATGGTATGATGATATCTTTCACCTAATTTACTTCTAGTCCAGGAGGGGGCTGAAAGTAATCCTTTGCCAACCTTTGAATGGATTTCGTGCTAGCCATGATTGCCTCAAGGAGTGAAGATACTCGTGAACTTACTATGTGAATCTCATGTCGTAAGTGTTGTGGATACGCCATATAGATTCTTGAGAGCACAAAGTCTAAACTAGCTGCTAACACAAAAGTCTCGTCCACTGTTTTAACGTCTTTATTGGCAATTCGTTTGATATCCTCAGCCCAAACGCTTACCGGATATCTAGACTTTTTTGGGAGTCTGAGCTCCCTCTGCTGTTTCGATTGATTTGTAGCCCTGACATGAAACTTCTGTTCAGCCTTGGCATCTGGAGTAGTCGTATCTGGTTGTACGACGTGCCTTGATTGAGCACGCCATGACACTGGTGGTGAGGGTAATCTTCGTCCTGCGTGAACTATAACTGCCTGATCCGGTGCGAATGTCTTGTCTTCTGCTGCTGCACCGACGCCATTTGTATTTTTTTATTTTATTTTTTCATTGTCTCCTGGTTCTCCAGCCCCTGTCGCTCTGCAATGTAACCTCCTTCTCCACTACGCGCATGCTCTTCCTCAGATGGACCTTCCTCAGCTGGCTCCTCGGATGGACCTCCCTCAGTCGCCATTTTCGCCAAGATTTTCATCAATCCCCGACAAGTGCCCCTTGTTTGTGTGACCTTCTTCGGCAAGACGGGGTTTTCCTCCTTTCCTCCTCTACCCTTCATTGTGTCACCATCCACCAAGTCCTCTACATTCCTCCTGGACTTCCTTGGCTTCGGCGCCGCCTTCTCTGTTTTGGGCGGTGCTCCACCGAAAAACAAGTCTGCAGCTGGAGAGACTCTGGACCCTACATCGTATCCATTGCCATCTGTGACGCAAGAGTTCTGTCTTTTCGAGGTTGGTGGGCCTTCGAACTCAGCGGCCCACTCCATATCCTCTGCCGTCTTGTCTTCCTCCCCTGCATCATCCCCGTCTTCTTCCCCCATAGTTGCCCCCTTAGGTCTCTTCTTGCCCGCAACCCTCCCACCTCCGTGCTTGCCCATCGCTTCCACCATTTTGCCTTGGCATGGCAGAAAATCCGGATAAGGGAGGAGTAAAGCCTTTGTTCCATCTGAATATTGAGCGGCCTCACACCCTACCTCAAACCTGTGAACCTTCAACATCAACTTATTACTGAAATCAGACTTTCTACAGTGTATACAGACAAAAAATCAACGGCCCTCCTCTGGCTTCTTGCTCCCCTTGCACTGTGTCGTGAATTCCCGCATGAGCTCCATCACCCTCTGTTCACTGGAGTACCGAATGTTGTAAACACGGTCGTAAATCTTCACCACCAAAGTCACCGGTTTGGTGTCCATTGTGTCACGTTTGTTCTGTCGGGGTAGAGGTCAAGAGCGACAAAATCCCACAATGCTCTCTCCCGTCAACCCTATCGCACCGCACATTCAAATTGTTTCTGCACGTCACAATTTGAGAACAACAGCCACATTAGCATTGGAGATGTCAAGTTCCTCTAGCCCTATCATAATGGCTAGCGAGTGAATATGGAAATGCATTGTGAATCCCTAGTCTCTACCGCCAAAACAAGAAAGCAACATCAAACAATTTCAATTTCAAAAATCCTGGCTGAAAAAAAAAAAAAACAAACATCACACACCACGCAGACATGGTTTCTACACCCTCTCCCAGCATCCAACCGCAACAACAAACAGAATGGTCACTGCATCTGCAATCCAACATCCCGGCCCCAAGTTACTCTCGTTTCCTCATATTCCGAAGGGGTTTCAGGATGCGAACAAACTTCGAATATCAGAACCATTAAAAAAAAAAACAATCGGAACGACATGAATCCCTCAAGAAAGCCAGCAATCCTATGTAGTTGCGCAAGAAGAAAATCCTCTACAGCAGTGTCACGAGGAGGTGCTCTATGATTTGATCAGTGGGTAGAGAACCGAAAACCCTAAGTAGAAAAACATACCAGCATGAGTCGTAAGAAGCCAGAAGTTAAAGTGTATAAAGTCGAAGAAGAACCCTCGCTGCACTCCTAGTGCACGCTCGGAAGCTCACCCTAAACTCTAAAGGTCCGTGGGGCATTTATGACCTCTGCGACAAACGTCTTCTCACCATTAACACCCTCAACCAGCCAATCAAATCAACAATTAAAGTCCACATATGAACCGCATACCCTAAAACTTACACTATCAATCATAAATGTCTAGTTCTAAACAGTGAAATCTCTTGAAACACTAAATTCATATATGGTACACTGAACTGACACTCTTAACTCTAAAAATCGACGAGTTCTTTTCTAGTCAACCCTAAACCAACACATGGAGTGCACAATATGCGACAGCAAGAACTGAAATAAAAAGAGGGGAATAAAAGATTATAGCCAAAAACCCTAAATCCTAACATCTTGATTCCGTAGTACAATGACCACAAACTGTAACGCAAAGCAGCAACACGTTTTCATGGCAACTCCTGTGCGGAGGAACCTCTGAAGTAGAACCCGACCCAAACGCAAACAACATTGCAATAAGGAGAAGAGAGGAGGGAGTACGCGGTGGTAAGCTCTTGCCTTGGAATTGCACGACGAAGACAACGGCCATTCTCCACGTTCTCTCGTGATTCCTCATTGCGCTGCATCCTGCTCCCCTTAAGAGTGCTCTTCATTGGGGCGAGCCATCCAGTTGTAGGGCTTCCGGATCAAGTAAGCGGTGTGTGATGACAGCTAGGTTCACCCCCGCGTCGCCGAGGTTTAGGATTCGCGGCTTTAACTACAGAGCACCCTTGAGAAAAAACCGGAACCTACAATGCGAGCAACGCTGGAGAATCCCTACAATCGAAGACAACCTGTACACAAGGCTTCGACCTGAAACCCTAGACGTCGAACACGATGAAGCAACAGCGGAACACTACAATGGAATGGCCTCATGGCGGGACACAACGACCAGGGAGTCCTTCAGCGAATGACGTCACTGCGGGCCATGGGCATGGGCATGGCCATGGCATACAATGCGATGGATGATATGTATGGGTATGGCAGTGTCTCAGGAGGATGTTCGTCGTAACACTGTCCAGTGTTCCGGGTGTCGAGGAAGTTACCGCGCCGCGGAGTTACCATGTCACCGCGGCGGGTAACTCGAGGGATGAAAACCGGGACGGCCACGGCGAGGCCCGCGTCTTGCCGCGGCCGCGCGTGCTTGCCAGCTGGGCTTACTACAGGGGATTTAGCCTTCTCCTTTAATTGGGTGGCATTTCGCGTGGGCACGGGTTTGGAGGGTGTGTCGAAAGCCGCGCGTGGACGTAAAGCCGTCATGATCTTTGTAGTTGGCACCTGTTGAAGAAAGCAAGATGAAATGCAGATTGTTGGACATGTACGTTTATATTTATTCAGTTCTATTTAGTGTATTTGTAGCAAGGGCATTATATATACTTCTATTTGCTCATTGAAGATAATGTTATCCTTTCTTTGGTGGACATTGGGCCTACATTCAGTGCAAATAAAGGCTTAAGATTAAATTGATTGCAAATAAAGGCTTAATATTAAATTGATTGCAAATAAAGGCTTAATATTAAATTGATTGTAAATCACCTAACATAAAGTTTCAAATGTGTATTTGAATTTTGTTATGAAACTGATTTTTCAATGCTTTTATATCTCTTCCCTACCAAGTTTATATATCATATTGTCAATAACATGGTCTTTTGAGATTCAGCAGATACGGCAAACTTAGTAGTGCAAAATTTTCATTTTACACTGTACTAAAGGTTTGTTGATACTATTTTGCAAAGTCTTTTAAAAAAACTTTAATATTTGCCTTAAATACTAAATCTTCCAGTCCATGCAGCAGGTTATAATTTCTGAAATGCTTGAGACAATGTCATTAAATTGTTTTTCTTGTAGAATATGGTTTACGAATCTTAGGGATTGAAGAAAGGCTTTTTACAATTGAATTTGAAAAAGACAAAAAAATATCCGAAATTTCTTTTTGTCAACTCATTAAATTGCTCCCCACAACTGATGCTTGTACACTAGCATATACCATTGGCACTCCGACATCCAGATACTAAACCTAATCTTTACATTATAAATGTTCACATCTCTTCCCCTTTCTATTATTTCCATAAGGCTCTATAATCCAGCATATTTTGCTCAATAACAGTCTCTTTTTAATATTTTATACATTCTCCCATTTTTCTTGGCAAATATATCATAACTTTCACCATAGCCAACTCAAAATTTTCCATTCTCCAAAAACTGCAATACTGAGGCTCCCAAAATGTGCTTATCATGTTTTAAGTTATAAAATGAGAAGTTGGCTACAAACTTACAACACCATTTGGGAATGAAAAGTTGAAACCGGTTAATTTTTTCCCACTCTACAATACCTCATTCCACACTGCAAATCACAAGTCCATAGCAAGTAATATTTTTCACAACAAAAATTTGCAAAGCACTACGAAAAACAATTTAACAACATGGTCGCATGGAAACTGATACAAAAATCTGTGCACAAGCATGGCTTGGCCACCTATACAAGTGAACTCCAGGTCCTGTGCAATTACACATACAACCTTGCAGGACTCAAAAATCCTATCCTCACTATGACTTCTACTTCAACTGTTCTAAAACAATTCCAGTTCTAAAATGTTACAAAAGTTCTACGTATCAAAAAATCAATAGAATTGCCGGTAACAGCAAGATGCACAGTGTTACCCAAAAACACAATTTATGTAAGTAGCTATTGTCCCATGATCAATATTCTTCCTTAACAGTGTACAATACCTGCAGCCTGATTAATATTACTGTCACCGACGGTGTTCTCCGAGCTAACAAGCTCGATCAGTCTCAGAAAGAAAGCTGTGTCGATGCATGATCGATTCACTGATCCAGAGATCTCGAAGAGCTGGTCTGAGTCTCGACTCAGAACTTAGAATGCATGAAACCTTCACTGATCAGAGTTCAGAAATTATCGGACTTAGAAAGAATGCATGAAATTATCTTCATTTCGGAGATCGGAGTGAGAAAGAATGCATGAGATCTTCACTTCGGAGATGGTGAAGAGATGGTGAAGAGATGGTGAAGAGATGGAGTCACTACTAGGATTTGGGGTATAAGCTACGTTACTGAAAATAAGCCACGTTTTTTTGTTAAGGTTGCCCTAGTGGTTGCTTTCCAGCCAAAGCCACGTCTAAACTACGTTTGGAGTTCCCAGTAACGTTCACATTCGCGTTCCCTGGAAAGTAGTGCTTGGTGATTTTTATTTTGGATATGATGTCCAAAAATCAGTGCTGTATAACAAATATCGCTAATGATTACCCAGAGGATAAGATTTTTTTGGAAAATTACCAAATGTCTAAGACCCTGGCTTTCACTTTCTGTCGAAATTGGTCGATCTTATTTATTTACATTAGCGGTTTAGGACGTAATAGTCACGGCTGTGGAAAATAAGATACCCTGAGGTAAATTCCTCTGTAATTCGGAATATACAACAATGGTAAATTAATTGAAAATGAGTCATTACAATACAGTTGGAGCAGGAAGGCTGTAATTGACACCATGCCAAGCAGGGTCGTTTTCATTCACATTTCAAGTAACTACATAGCCAGATAGGGCTCAACCGGAAGCAAACTCTCGGCAGCTATACAATCGACTAACCAGTTGTGGTAGACTACTTTAATTTTCTCTCCCTTGGGATGCCAGAATGGACTCGATGTCACGATTTGTAGGACTTCTTTGTCTCCCAAGCTGCAAAAACAGAGAAATATCAGTGACACATGGTATTCTAAAATGGAGTCACTATTCCTATGAACTAAGTATATATGGATTGCAATCGCAGATTTGTGTCACCTGCGTAGGATGTTTTTGGGATCCAAGTTTGTCCAACTGGGTCGGAATGTGATGACGTGAGTGGTTGTGTAGTCTAGGGTGCTATCAGACTCTGCACCAAGTGCATGAGCCTCATTCATCAGCCTCTTTAAGGTTAATGAAGCTATAGCCAGGGAGTCCGGGTTTCTGTAGAAAGCGTTTCATCAGTATTAAGAGAAAATAAGGAATATTGTTTGAAGATCTGACACACGTCTGGAATGAATTCGGTTTAGGGGTGACTCACATGGAATGAATAGGTCGCGCCAAGAATATCTTAACACCCTTGAAAGGGCGTATCGACCTCCAGAAATCAAAGAATGAAGCTTCCAACTCCTCTAGCTCTTGCTGTAGCAGGTTGCAATTCGTTAAGACCTTGTCTGCCCGCCTCTTGAATGAGGTTCCTCTGGGGCATAGCTTGATTTTTTTTTTGGCCGACGTCCTTCTCCATCGGAGACCATCCTGGATCCAATTGGAGGCGGGTGTCGCTGGTTCGTAGCTGCTCCTCAGTGCTCGCACATATTGCAAGTGCTAACCAGTGTAGTATGCCTAATAATTCAGAGAATCAATCCAAGTACGTCAAATTACACAGTGGTCAGAGTACGTAACAAACTTCGGTATAGGGTTAAATTCCATGTTAATGCGCTTTCCTGAGTGCTCACAGCATCTTTGTAATCCTACGTACTTTTACTCTAAGTTCTGATAGCGAAATTAACATGGATACCTATTTCAATTTCAAAACTTTGTTAAGTGATTCTTTCTCTTATCAACATTCATTTAACAATGCTAAACCAATTTGTAAGTCAGGGGTTTAGGGTACCATTATTTTTCCTCTGGACCCATCTGAAACAAGGATTTTGTGAGAACTGCATGTCTATCTCAAAGTGCCAGCAACTCCTAAGTCATTTTTGATGCTCCTTTCCGTGGTTTAGGGGGGCGCAGTGAGGCCTGCACACGAAACATATCTCTGTAAATACAAATATATGGAAGAATCCCAAAACGGTGTTTCAGCCAGACAAAGATAAAAATTGAAATGGTAAAGGATGGAACGACACAGCATGAAACAGGGTTATCCAGGGGATGCAATTAACGCACCTTCCCCACCAATCTCGTCCTCGAATTCCCCGTCGCTCTCAAGTTCTGCAGGCTCGTGCTCCTCCAAGTCTTCAAAGTTCAAGCGGAGTCGACTTCGTGCAGGTTTGACTTCCACTTCTTCATCAGAGTCGATGAGGTCGTCACGTTGCCGAAGATCGGGGTTCGTCTCCTAGTCATCTTTGCTACAGCTCTCACTATTGCTGCCGAAATCGCCTTCCCCAGCGGCGTCGTCCGCTTCAACAGCAATTAGGTTATCCCTACGGAGCGATGACAGTGTCTCCTCATCCGCAAAGAATGTTACCTCCGTCGTCATCCAGTGCTTCGTCGAGCTCCTCTCTCTCGCAGTGGTAAAAAATCCGCTTTGACCACGTGTTGACATGAACAACCAGTTTCCACCTTCGGTTGATTTTATCTTCGACATAAAATACCTGAGACACGTCTTTGGGGAAAACTAAAGGCTCGTCTGTAACTGCAGATTCAGACATATACCTTCCAGCCTTGATGCATACTACACCACACTCATCTTTAACCAGAGTGCCTGATGATCCCCGACAAATAAGAGAATTGTACCATTTCCCCTTGATCAAAACTGTGTCGAAACTTTGGAAATGGACCCGGATTATACTGTCTACATATCCAAGGTACTGTGTGTCCTCTCCATCTTCGTCGTACATGGATGAAATTCCACAATCAAAATTACACTTCTTCTGCATGTCTCGGTCCATTATTCGGAAATGCCGCCCATAAGCCCAGATGGCTGAAAAGAAGTCGGCTTTTACTCTTGGCCCCACGGCAATATCAAGCTCCATTTTCGATATTATTTCACCTTCTCTTTGAGCTGCTTGTACGTAAGGCAGAGCCCATTCCTTCAAGCTAGGTATACTGGGGTCGTCAATCTTATCAGCAGCGTATCTTCAAGACGAAGCAAAATTAATTAATATTGGTATTCTGTGGATTTTTTAGCATACTGCACTAACTGAAATAGAGAGGAGACTTCATTGCACATAAATTGGGAATATCTACTTAATCCAAATGTGGACTTTAATTACGCAGAGGAGATAGAATTACCTGTCTCTCCATTTTTGGAACGCTGGAGAATTCTTCAGAATAAATCTGTGCACTTGTTCTCTTAGAACCGGCTTCATGATCTGCTCCAATTTTAATTTGGGGAGCACTATCCCAGATATCCGCACATCCTCTTCTGATTGCCACAGTCTAGGGGCCCTTGTATACAATCGTTGCACGTACTCTGTCATGTAGAACATAGCCTTCGATACAATATAACCTCCAGCCATACTACCCTCGGGACGGGCCTTCTGCCTCACAGAACCTTTAAGGGTTTTCATGTACCTTTCTAAATAGTACACCCATCGGGCTGAAACTGGGCCAGCCACTTCCACTTCCTCCACAAGGTGCACAATTAGGTGAAATTGTATATCAAAGATTGATGGGGGTAGGTGTACTCCATCGGACACAATACCTCAGTTGCTTCAACTTTTTTATTCATAATGTCTTCTTTGTTGATTTCCTTTGAGCAAATCCACTTGAACAAAGCCCCAAGACGATATATGATGTCTCTAATCTCTGTTGTCAGGGTTCCCCGGATAGCTATTGGAAGAAGAATATGCAAGAGGTTGTGATAATCGTGGGTTTTCATTCCAACAATTTTTGTATCACTGAATTTTGAAGAGAAAGATGAACCATACCCTGTCGGTGTTCTTGTGGAGCTCAAAATCTCAATGACAGAGTGGTATTCTTTGGTGGTTGAGATCCATGGAGCTCGGGAATATTTGTACTTCAAGTTTCCTTTGATGTCCCGTCCATCTTCCTGTGGATGCAAATCCACCCGCATGCCATTCTCCTTGAATGCGTTTCTCACCCCCAGGCAATTTGCCTTAGTACCTTTACAGTTTGAAAAGGTTTTGAATAGGGCAGCGCACACGTTTTTTTCTATGTGCATAGGATCGAGTAAATGTGGGATGGGTAAATCTTGCAAATATAACAAATGGCAGTTGAATCCATATGACATATTCTAAAAAAATTAAAAATGAATGAGTTACCTTTCCAAGACATGGGCACTTTATCTTTGGGCAATTGTAAGGGAATCAGCTATGTCTACTAAATATTCAACAGAGGACAAAAATTATGGACGACTTGTAAAGAGTGTCCTAAAAGAGAAAGATATAAAAACTACACCACACTTTTCAATTAAAATATAATATGACAAAATGAACTTTAAAAATGTAACTTAAATTAAAAAGTTCCAATGACATCCTGTGGAAGTTGATTCATGCGGCACACATCCTTATCGTATCTTCCTGATTTGGCAATTTAGTGATTTCGATAATTCTGACGACAGACACTGCCTTAGAAGCTCCATTTGGCAAGTGAACATCACAAATTAACTAAGCGTACAACATATGCAACACATCTGAAATTAAATTGAAAAAAGGATAATAACTTTTAAAAAATTAAAACGATAGATATTGACTTCAATTAGTTTGAAAAGAAGGGGATGAAAATTTAACAATACTAAGTTCCCCAGTTCTAGCTATGACTGACACTATTGTTCATTGAATATCATAATCACTAATTGCTGAGTGAACAATTACGTGAGAAAGAATTCGATATATTGTGGTGCTACTCTTATAGTGTTTCAATATAGAGGGTCGATTAATTACTACTTCCTAAAGAGAAGTCTAAGAATATGCTAAGCAAGCTATATCAATAACTGTAAAATTACTCTTTCCTTAGAAAATCAGATAGTTAATAACTGAGATAAATGAAATAAATTAAGCTATAGTGTATTTTTATTAGAAAAATAAAAACGAGATGAACTACTCAGAGAACTGTGTTATAATATGAATGAGAAACCAAGCAATTGCAATCTCTTAATTGGGTAAATAATCCTGTAAAATATTTGTAAAGTTTAGTTCCAATCTTTGTAACTTATAAGGTTGTTAACCCCTTGTGCGGGGGTAAAATAAAAATAAAACAAATAATGGGTGGTGGAATCTTACCTTGTAGTAAGAAAGCTGGTAGAAAATGGACTTTACTTTTACGCCAGCTTGTTTTATGGTAATCTCCTTTCTTTTCACCGATTGCCATCTCCTTCTCCAGAATTCTGCATCAGTTTGGACAGGAAGTCTGCCAGCTCTCTTCATGCCATATGCGCGATCATGGTGAGCATGACTTAACCTATGTCCATATGGTAAATATTTCCTGTGCCCCATGTAAAAATCACCTTCTTCAATGCTCTAGATTTGTGCGACTCCAATTGGTCTGGACCACAGGGGGGGCAAGCGTGGTGACCTTGAGTTTGCAAAGAAGAACACACACCGTACCCAGGAAAGTCATGCATTGTCCAGAGTAACATGCCCTTCAGTGTGAAATTCCTCTGGTTATGTGGAGCTGATACATCTACAGCATCTACTCCAGTCTCCCATAAATTACATAGTTCTTTGATCATTGGCTGCAGGTATGTGTTCATATCCTTAACTTTCTACTTCCCTGTCCAAAACCATAATCACTGTGAATATAAATGAAAAAGCCAATGGGAGTGCTAGTTAAAAAAATCCTTACTTAAGAACTTATAGGGAAGAGAAAATAGATACCTGGAATAATGGCCGAGAGCATGATATGTTTGTTCTGAATTGTTAGCCAGGGGGGGAGGTTATACAGAACCAACATAATGGGCCACGTGGAGTGGCTAGCCGAATTGTTGGAGTACGGATTCACAACGTCCATGGCACAACCTAGCCACGCATTTCTCAGCTCCCCGGCCATACAAGAAAATTTTGGATTCTCTAGAATAGCCTGCCATGCTCTACTGTCTGCTGGAACTCGCATAATCCTGTCATTGCTCAAGTTTTCAGAGTGCCATGTCATTAATGGGGCTAGTTCCATGCTCCGGAAGTGAGCCAAAAGTCTAGGTATGACTAGAAAATAAAACATTTTCTGCTACAATAAAAATTAGGGAATTCCATTAAATATCGGCTTGTGGAAAATGCGGAGTTTTGAAATTCAAAAACTATTCATGTAGGCTGGGGGATTCAAGTGTAGAGCAGCACATTACCTTGCAGGGAACCGTTTTCTTCATAGTAGTATTTCCTAAACGCGATACTTTACATTTTGGGCAGAAGGTGGCATTCTCCAGGGGTCCAAAATATAGTGTCTTGTCGCATGGACAAGCGTGGATTACTGTGTAATCTAGGCCAACATCTGATACGACTTTACGAGCCTCTTGTCTGGTCCGGGGCATTTTGGAATTCAAATGAGGGGCAATAACTAGATCTGAAATGGTAGACAGAATGTCATCCATGGCTAAGTTGGACCACCCGTGACGAGCCTGCAGATCCAGGAATGCGACGATTATTTTAAGCCTGCTTGATGAAGCCCCGTCGTACAGTTTCGTGGACGCCTCTTTCTCTAAAAACGTCATCTTTGCTTCTGGCCCAGTCGTAGAATCTACTCGTATGGCAACTGGATCACGAACGCCATAGTAAGCAAGTGAATCCTCAAACGTCAAATCATCTTGCCAAGCAGTTTCCAGTACATTGTCGGTGGGAGGGTTGACTGCTGCGTCTGCGACAGGTGCCTCTGTTGGATTGGTTGAGCTTGTACCAGCTTGATTGTCCACAGGTCCTTGATTTCCCTTTATTTCCTGCATCTGGCTATCGTACACAGGCTGGGTCCAAAGGAATCTGTATTAGATTCAAATGTATTGAAGCAGTGGTTGAAGTCACTTGTACGGTAATCCATTGCAGAGCCAAAGCGACAGTGTGTTCCGAGATCTGACCCATATATTCTTAGTTCTGTTCCTTCATTAAATAAAAATATGAAAAACAGAGAGTATTGGGGATACTCCATTTCACTTCATCCATATCGACACATAATGAATTTGAACTAATACATTATAGTTCATTATATTTGTGGGTTGATTTGTATCCGTGTTATTACTGGTTCTCCATGATATTGGACCCAACATAATAGTTACAATGTCCCTTCAGCTTAGAGGGTTTGAGAATATTTTCAGAGATGCCCATGGTCTATTAATTTAAACATCACGTGATTTCCAGTACTTCTTTATTTCTTTTTTTAAACTAATGGCTCATACCCCATCGAGTCATGTCTGGGTAAGTCTCCTACTTATCATATTAAATTACATTTAATTTGAATGACATGGCAGTGGTGATATTAACCCCTAAAGCATTTGGCCATAAAATCCCAAATTCTGCCTCAATTCTGCCCTGTTTTAGTTCAAGGAAAAATTATGCAAATTTAAACCTATGTTAAAGAATCTAACCGTAGGATCTAGTACCTAACTTGTAAATGTATGTGTACACAAAATTTTAGATTGTAACTCCTTGCCGTTTGGAAGATCATAAGGTTTGAACTTGAGAGAAAAGTTTTTTTTGGTACTGCCCGGCAGGGACAGCCACCTTTTGGAGAGTGAAATAGCCAATTTTTTGAGATCGTGCGGTTGGAGGCTCTTCAGTTTTGGATTCTAAAGTCAGTTGGGAGTATGCTCAAAAAAATTGAAGACAATACAACACACAGAAGCATTGCAAAACCACATTTCCAGTGACGGGAGTCAAATGAATTGCATATACATCGGCTCTTTCTCCACACTACAAATGCGTAAGAAGATCATCTATTTTTTGAAATCCGAACGGTGTATACATGCATTTGTATGGAAAAGAAATTTTAGAGGAAAAAAATCCAAAAAATAAATAAATCCAAAATAGATATGAATTTTACAACATATACTGTGGTTTAGGAGGAGAAAATGGTGAAGGAAAAATGGGTGACGAAGCTGTTTGAAAGTTTTTATCAAACTTGGAACTTTGACTGAATATATCTCAAGATCCGTACGGTCAAACTTTTCAAAACTTGGTACGTAGACTAATTAGATGGCTTTGAACAAGATCTTACGGTTGGATTTCTCAAAATCAAGTTTTAAAAAAAATTGCGAAACGATTTCAGAAAGGATCATTTGGAAGTCACTATAGAGTGTCACAAATTTGGTACACCACTCCAAACCTGCCCGAGCTGCCCTGAATTGAATTTCGATCTTTACACACGAATTATTTCTAAACTACGGGCCGGATGAAAGTAAAGTTTGGTCTTGTTAGAAAGATATGACAATTTCCTATGCTGTGCCAAAGTTACAACCACATCCGGTAAAATTTGACTCATAGGGAGCCTGACCGGACCCAAAATCATACCAAAACTGTTGAGTTGATGCTTTAGGGGTTAAACATGACTTCATCCCTTTGTTCATTGGGATAGTTTAGGGCCATTGTGATTTAAGGTGGAATTCCTACCTCTCAGTCCAAATCATTAATTGTAAGGTTTAAATACGGCAAGGTTTTAATATCCTAATGTAAACAAATAAAACGTACTTGACAAAAATGAACTTAGAAATATTTGCATACTGTGGACTGATAAGGAACAAATTTAGTATTACAATAAATTTTGGGTTAGTCAAAAATTACCTTCCACTTCATCCCTACACCGTGGAGGGCCATATGAATTTCGCAGATGCGGAGAAGTCTCAATGTGGGTTGTGGCCTTAAGTCACATTTCCGACATGGACAGTACACCTTGTATTTTGCTCCATTTTCTGGAGGAGCCCCAGGGTAATTTGTTCTCCTCCTTTTCCGTCTACTAGGTTGACTGTCGGTTTCTCCATGTAACTCCGGGTCTTTAGGAAGAGTTTCTACAGGCACAACGTTTGAAGCTTCCACAACCCACTGCGTCCTCATTGTTACTCTGATGAGAACGGGGGATATCAAAAATTATTCCCAACATTTAACATGCCCTTCCTACAAAATCAAACTAGAAAACATTACCATAATCCCTATTTCCCTCTAATTGCAATCATGCTACTGTCTACGCAGGTTTTTACAAAAAATGAAAACTGGATGACATGTTATTAAAAAAAAGAATTAAAAAAATAAAAAAATAAAAAGAATAATAAAATGGACAAAAAATAATAATTGAAATTGATCACTATCCAATCAACAGTTTGAGTTTGATTAAAAGCAATGTGGCATTTGATCGCAAAGTTATTTCATACTGAATATGGAAAACATTTAAAAGAACCCTACAGTTAATACTTTGTCTTATTTGTACTTGGAAAGGTGGAATTGAATTCCCGACATGTTACTCTGGAATCTACAAAAGTGTTAATTTGGATCTCAATGTACATGACCTGGAGATTGTGCGAAGGTTCAATTCATAATTCTAGTCCATGTCGGACAAGCCACTTGTCCTCCATTTACATTCAATGTACGATTGGTGTACAACTTTATTAGTTAGGGTTGACGTACCTTTTCGAACTCCACGTGTAATCAACGGAAAGTCTCCTCCTTCTTCACCTTTCTAGTAAGCAGATCAGATGAGAATTCTTGAATAGTTCTGCATGAAACACTCTTGGCGATCTTCCCCTCACGGCATTCTCCGTTACAATCTGTTCCTTCGTTTTCTTCCTATCCTTTTTCAATCTACCTCATTCTAGCATTGTTTTCTGCTTACTTCTGAGAATCCGCCTTCGTAAGTGTCGTTTTTGTCGTCAATAGTTGAGTGGGAATCAACGTTGACTTCCAGGTACGAGGTCTCTCCGCCGGTTTCCATCACTGCTTCTGGACTATGTTGCCTTCATTTACATGATCACACTAGCTCCCAATGTGTAGATCGAAACCTGCCACTTACTCTGCAATTATAGTAGAGTATTGCATCAGTCCGGTTACCAACTCCGTCTTGGCACATTGTCATTCTCGTGTCCTGGAGGTTGACGGCTACTCGTATAAAGTTTTCTCCAATTGCTGATTGATAGGAACCTAATCGCTCTAGTGACTCTGACCTTACTTTTTAATGTACAGGTGCTGACTCTCCCGGATTTGTAGCTACTCCATGACCGCCCTAATTTTCTATCAGATTCTTTACCCACATCCAGATAGGTATTCGAAATCCAATTAGAATTACATTTATCTAATGCGAATTGGTGAGGAAGGGGAAAGGAAGAAAGCGAAAAAGCAATGATGGGTTGGCGAGCGATAGCGGAGTTAAACAATCTCGACCCCTACCCGGTGACTCCCCCTACCGCCTTCGTAAGTCTCTGTCTTCACTTTTGATCCTTGCTATTGCCGTTCATTTATGGGGAGAAGCCCAAGTGGATCATGTACCAGCGAAGGAGAAATCGAAGAAGCGCCACCAATCAAAGGATCTTAGCACTCTTTTTGATGTCGCTGCGAAGAAGCCAATGGAGAAGGTGGACTTGGAAATCAACTCCATGAGTCACCAAATCCGACTGGTGATAACTTCTCCCGCCAAGAAGAAAAGCAAGACAAGGCTTGGGGAAAGGGGATTAACAATGCGATCGCGAGAACAAAGGAGTACAGGGGAGAATCAGAGGGGATTGGAGATGGCATGGAATCGGCTGGGTCTCTACACCCAAGACTTGGAGGCGAAATGCATATGTCAGGCTCTAGGACCGGAAGTCATCGGAACACGAGGAAGGCCACATCATCTTTGAAGGTCATAGTTCTAGTTAATGCGACAGCCGAACCTTAGCGGGATGGGGTCTTGGCTGATACATGGGCTAATGTCGAGCCAGCTCAGGAAGGCTCCGACATGGGATTTTTTGGAGACCTCCCGGTTCGTGTGCCTAAGTCCACCGCGGCGTCTCCAAGCACTGTCCCAATTATTTTCCCACGCCCTTTCGTAACTCCTCGCAGAAATTTATTTAGTGGCGATGACAAGGGAACTGGGAGAAATGAGAACAATGAGATTGGCGAATACTCAGGTAATGTACCTCTGTAGGGCTCAATCAAACCGTCTGAGGTGCCTTCCCGTCCAGGCTTTCCGAGTACTTTACAGCAGGATGCACCCCTGACAACGGGGAATGGAGTTGATGTTACATCTGCTGCACATGGCGACATTCGAAGTGGAGGTCAGACCTATCCGGAGCAAGCCAAGCGACCATGCTCAGACTCTATAACAACCACAAGACAAATTGAAGAAGCTGTGCACAAAATTAGTGGCCCCCTTGTCATACCTTCGGCGACCACAACAGTCCCGGTATCTACTGCTCTGAACGTTTCCTCATCCACTGTGTTGTTGCCGGAATCTCACTCTAGCATTTGTCCCAATCACTCTCCACTTACATCTTCTATTACACCTATAGATACCTCCAACGAGGTTTCCCAAAATCCCGAACCCTGCGAATTCCTTGGATTTCCTCACTTAGCAGACCCAGTTTCTGCAGAGGCAAGGAACATGTTAGACTTAGAGATCCCCAAAAACCAATCTCTATCTCTCCCCCAGATTGTAACCCTACCCAGTACCACTAGGTCAAGTCAAGGTAACCTTCCATTGCCTGAGAACACTGAATTCGTTGCTGTTAAGGAAGAGCAGGATAATGGTACTAATGAACGGGCTGAATTAGGAACACCAACACCTCCAACAGTCTGTGCTTCGCCTTCAGCTGGATTTCCTTCACCTCCATCACCGTCGTCACCAGCTTCTCCTTGCTGGGAACAATGCCACCCTTTCCCGAAGTCCCGGCCAAGAAGACGGATATGGGGGTACATCGGCCGCCTAAAAAACCTAAGGAGAAGCACACAGTGGTGAATCCAGTTGAACAACCGCGAAATACTCCTCCCAGTATCGCCAAGCGTATGAATCAACCACCGGGAGAGACGGTTGATACTCATGCCATGAAAACCTCAATGAATTCGGTTTGGAAGACTCTTCCAGTGGCGGAAAGAGCAGCATTTGTTGCGTCCAACCCAAAGGTATCCCAATTCACTTTCTCCCCTCCAACCCAGCCTGAATATTTGACCCTTTCATTGTTCTATTTAATATGTTTCTTAAAATCTATGATACGTTGCTGTTGACTTCTTTTCCACAGTGGTGTGAAGACTTGGTCACTGGAACAGGGCAGAATTCAAAGAAGAGGAAGAAGAAGTCAACGTGTGACTGTAAAAAAGGAGAGGAGGGCTGTTAGAAGGCAGGATGCGGCGCTAAGAGGAAGGTCTTGTAGAGGTGTACTAAAAATTCGATGAAGGCAATGGTGATCGAAAGGGAAGAGAAGGGGAAGGGGCTGGCCGAGAAGGAGGACGACGAGCAGCTAGCAACACTAGCTCACATCGAGGAAATGATGGGCCAATTGCAAGAGGAGAAGAGGAAACTGGCAATGAAGGCATTGCACAGTCCAAGAGAGAGCTTGAAAGGACAGCAAACAAGAACTGAACTCCCAGTGGCGGTGGAGGTGAAACAGGTGGGTAGACCAAAGAAAAGAGGTAGAGATATTTCCAGCGACTCCTCTAATCCCGTTGCATGTCCATCGCCTTCTGGTTCCATTTTGTATTCGGATCTTGCCTCTTTAGGGACGTGAGATATTGTTTCGGATGTTCCTCCTTGCGAAGTGAATGCGATGGCTCACCCAGTAGGTGCTTTCTGGAGACACATGAAGAACTTCTCTTTTGAGAGAGCAGCGTATACTGTCCCCTGGCATTTGGATTGGTCTCAACATGATACCCTAACAAAACTTAAAATTAAGCTTAGGTTGAAAAAATTGTACTCCGGAGATTGGAATGATTCTTATGATATGCAGATGGTAGGGAATAATATTTGGGAAAGACGGGTTAGGCTGAGGCGGAGTTTTGCTAGGGCCCAGCATAAAAATTTGGTCCCGATTGGTGGAGGTGTAACATTAGACTCATGGAATGCTATTTTTAATTCTCTCTCTAACCCTGAGTACCTATCCAAGTCTGTCAAATGCAAGGTGGCTGCCGATGAGCGCTCCAGGAAGAGGGGATTCACCCACAAACTTGGGCGGAGAGGAGTTCAGGGACTTGTATCTGTCTTCGTAAGTAGTATTATCCATTGAATTCTGAATTTCCATTTAGTACTTACTTTTGGTAACAGTGTAGCCACAGCTCTCTTTAGTATGCCATTGCCTTGTAGTATGAACGACTGTAATCAAATGCTGTTATTCCCCTAACATTTGCTATGCTGTGTTGAAGATGAGTGAGTTCGAGAGGCAACCGACAAATGAAGAGATGATATTCGCTAAGCAAAATGGAATCCCGGCAGCTGTGGAGAAAGTGCGTCATAACAGCAGCGAAGATAAGATACAAGAGGCAGTTGAGGTGGGAAAGGTAATCGCCCATGGTCTCAAACAGAAGGGAAAGAAAAAAACGTAGGACTCAAGCTCAGAGGAAGAGGACAGTGCGGAAGAAGATAGCGACGAATCGAGTTACGAGGAGCAGGAGGAGTCGAGCAGCGAGACCGACAGAGGAAGTGGATCAGGCAGTGACGTTGAAGATTCAGCGACAAGTGGAAGTGATTCACAGAATTTAGAGTCGGAAGAGGAGGGAGCAAATCAGGCTTCGCATGAACATGGATCCGGGAGTGACTCTGACGAGGATGAAGATGAAGAGTAGAACCCCGCATTACTCCCTTCTCAATGTATTCATGGTTTGTTTTCTAGGTTCACTAATTTTGTCATAAGCATAAGGGCAGCCTACATAAAGTTTGCCAGACGTCTGTATCTGGGGTTTTTTTTTCTCGACTATGATCAGACTAGCGGTATAAGCTACCCAGTGTTTCTTCAATGTCAGAACTTGGTGATTGCTCGGCCCCACCTTCCACCGGACCAGTCGAGCAAAACTCACACTATTTGGGATATGTAAATGTGGACTGCTGTTCTTTAAGAGCTCTGATTGGACTTGACTGAATGTGATGCCCCTGTGTGGTATACTGTACTCTGTTTGAGATGATAATGCTTGGAAAGTGGCTAGTCATGCTTTTAGGTTTTTTTTATTTATGGTAATTTCTCCAAAAGACATGTTTACGTGCAGTAATAATTATTATCAATGGCTGTTTAATTTTTTAATAATAATTTTTTTATAATACATTATCTAAGCGAATACAAAGACGCCGGGTGGCTTCACAAATTATCCATTATGAATGCACCACGTGGCAAAAAAAAATTTGCAAGGTAATTAAAAAAAAAATCATATTCATAAATGTAAAGAAAGATAGATTACAAGCCACCAATCTGTATGCACCGCATGGCAAAAAGAATTAAAAACGAAACAGAAAAAATAAATACCAAAACAGAGTAACAAGTTACTTCAAAGAAAGTAAAAATAATAAACTTCGTCAATAGTGAATATATACGGTGTAAAGAAATATTTACAATGGTAAATCAAAATAAACATTGTAAAAACGATCTATCTACATGAAGGTGATTACAGAGGAGAGATTTTTATTTTTACAGGATTTATGGTGAACGGTCCATGTCCTTGCCACGTGGCGCAACTACAAGGGCCAGACACGCCTCCGATATCGTATGAGAACGTCCGTTCGCAGCAATCGCCAAAGGTTGCTTAGACTACACCCCTGACATGGCACTAGTGGGAGCTACGACACAAACATGGTCCGAGCTACGTTCCGTGGGGTCCGAGAACAACAACTTCTAGTGTATTTTGCTACGTCACAAACGTTGCATAGACCCCCAAATCCTAGTAGTGAGTGTCAATATTCAGATGGGTTGGTCTTCGGGGACGACGAGATCCTTGAGCCACATGTAGATGGGAATGAGGACGTAATATAAGGATGCAAGGCCTCGGACAACAAAGCGGTAGGTGAAGGAGAAGGGATATCGGGGACCGGTGACGTCTTCAACTTTGGGGCCCAACTACACGGGCAAGGCGCCGGACTCGGGCTTCACTCCGGTGACGGAGCAGCCCATGATGAGGCCGTGACGGCGGACGCCGCGCTACCATTTGGGCCCGATGCGCTTCAGCTGCACATCCGTGAAGCCCAATTTTTATGGTGAATGGACAATTTCTCAACCGCTGGTTTCAATGAAATGGTTTCCTCCATTGTTTCAGACAACTACACATTTTGGTAGATTGTTGATATCTTTTTTGGTAATTGTCTTTTGGCCTTGAACTATTTATCATATGTTATCAACATAAACGGGACTTTGTTCCAAGAATTTCATGGCCAAAAAATATAAAATCAATCTTTGGGAGGCTGTCAAAGTTGGCAGCAGTGAAACATGTCCTTGGTGATAGATTTTGAATAACGTTTTTTTGATAAATGTTTTGGCCTTGAAAATTGGCATACATATAATTAACTTAAAGATGATTCTTTGCTAAATATTTCGTGGTGAAATACCAATATGCGGGCTCTCGGGAGGCTTTCAAAGTAGGCAGTCCTGAAGTTTTTCTCACTGAAAAAAAATTTCGAATGATTTCTGGACCCCACTGTACATAGCTACTGAAGTGACTGTGATGGTCGAGCAATATTTCTAGTGTTCTTCGAGCTGTGAATTGTAGTGTTTTACGGCAATGAAGACTTGGATTTGTGAAAAGGTTTTAAGGATGGGAAGTTACCTTCGGGTAGACACTACTAGAATTGTACACTAGGAGCTACGTTTCTGGAACTACGTTCCGAGAATTTGCTACGTCCTGAGAAATTAGCTACGTTCCAAAAACAGGGTCACTTTTGTTTGGAAAAGCTACATTAGTGCTACATTTGATAAAGCTCACTATGTTTTTTGGGGGAACCGGAAGTTCCCAACAACCGGGTCCTTCATTACGTGCAAAATGGGGTCTCCAAAAGGCCCCCTAAGGCAACCCGGGTTAGGTGAACCGGCTGCCCAAAAGCCCCTTTGCTGCTGGCAGCGGATGCCAGAATTGCTGCCCGCAGAGTTAAGAGGGCGTCTTTATGGAATCGGGATGGGGTTGCGTGGCGTGGACGTGTGCTTAGTAGCGCCGAGGTGGCTCCGGTCTTTGGTGAACCACCACTCCCAGAACTTACTGACCTTGAACCTCAAGTCGAAGGAGAGCAATCACATGATTCATTGAATGACGGGTGCTTGGTGCCAACGGTTTCAAGATTCAAAGTTTGCTGCCACAACGGTAAGAAGCCGTGAAGCTTGGCCGCGACCAGGTTGGTATCTCCACCTACGAAAACCTCAAGCGAAGTTGGGTGCGAGGTGTGAGTACACTACACCGGGTACACTTTGGGCAGATTTTAGAAGTACTTTTATAGTATATTTATGCTAGTAAGTAAGTGTAGTACTTCTCTGGATAACCGTAGCAGTCGATATCACCACCCCGATCCACCTGCGCCCATGCTCAAATTGACCAATAACGGTGGACTTGACCGGTGGTATCAGGTAACCGGATTGGATCTCATTTGTTGTAGCCGGTAGTCATCGTCTCGCACCTCCATGTTTCTCCAGTCCCGTTGGTGTTGGTGGTGTTGGTCTAATCTTGGTTGTGTTTTCTGGTTTCGCAATTTGCTTAAAAGTTGGGTGTTTTGATGAGGAGGGTCTTTTGTTATGATGTTATTTGTTGTGTTGTTAGTTCAGATGGAGGATTAGGGGGTTTTGTGAGGGATAGAGGGATCGAGTGTTAGAGGGTTTGAGGGTTAGAGGTTTCTGTGAGAGATAGAGGGATTGAGAGTTAGAGTTCTTGTGAGTTGCGTGTGTTTTGCTTAGGGTTTGGTTTTGCAATTTGCTTAGAAGTTGGGAGTTTTGGAGAGGAGGGTTATATGTTGTGTTGTTTACTGCTCTGTAGTTAGTTCAGATGGAGGGTTAGAGGTTTTGTGAGAGACAGAGGGATTGAGGAATCGAGGGTTTGAGGGTTAGAGGTTTCTGTGAGGACATAGAGATTGAGAATTTGAGTTTTTGGGGGTTGCGTGTGTTTTGCTTAGGGTTTGGTTTAGGTTGGGATTTCACTTGTTTGTGCATCATTGTTTAGGGTATTTGTTTGTTGGAGATGTGTTTTGTTATTGGGTGCGATAGCTGAAATGGGTATTCAGGGTTTGAGTATATAGAGTTAGAGTCTTTTGTCGCAGCTTTTTTATTTTCCTGTAAGTGTTTGCGATAAGGTTTAGCTGCTCCTCTAGGGTAAGAGCTGTAATATCTGTTTATTGTTTTTGCTTCGCATAAGTTTGGGGCGCAGATCTTGTCGTATCAGGTGTTTAGCAATGTTGAGGAAGTTCAGGGATTTAGAAGGAGTGATATCAACTTCGAGGGATGGAAAGAATAGGTCTAGAAGGAGTAATGGATTTGGGGTGGGAGTGAAGGTTGGTAAGACTAAGTCGGGGGGAAGTGAAGTACCAGGGATGTCTGTGAAGGAGGAAGTGTGCTTTCTCGACATCGACGACTTGCAGGAGTTGATAGATGGCTTGAAATCTCCTTCGGATGTGCTAACTTGGAAGGACTTTCGCGACAGGTACAATCTGGAGTGCGGGCCGAACTCAATCAACCCCCATTGTTGTCGGAAGGATAAGGACATCAGCGACAAGACAATGCTGGAGTTTGGGTTGAAGCCGGAGGGAGTGAAGGGGCGTGGTGGATATTCGTGGTCAGAATGCATGGTGCGGGAGATAGTGAACCGTATCAAGTATATGCATCCAATCGTGTATCAACACGGACCTGAAGAGATACCAACATGCGTGACCAAATAGTTTGCTGTTGGCGTGGTCTTGGAATATGAGAAGAACTTGGTTAATTGGGCGTTGTATGGCCAAGAGACTAATAACAGCCAACGGAGGAAGTACGAGCAGGATCTTTCGAAGCTCCAATTCGCCATCAATATGGGTGAGAAGGTTACAAAGCAGACTTGGAGGAGTTTGAAGCTTAATGCTGCGGTGAAGTTGGAGCCGAGTGTCGGAATGGAGGCTGCGACGCCCACCAAGGTACGTACACTAAAATTTTTGACATTCTTTCCTATTATGTATGTTATTTGTTTATTTTCTGCTCTACATTAGGGTGTATGATTACAGTAAATGTTATATAAGACATTGCAATGACAAAGGAATGATTTCAATTTCTAGTTTGCTAGGGTACTAAATAGAAAACATTGGATTTAATGGGTCAGTGTTATAGGATTCTAAGTAGGTCTATACTTCGCATTGCATTAGCCCGTTCAATTGAAATGAATTGCATTGTAATATACGTCTGTTGTGATTAAGGTTAATTTCTTTGGTTTTTGTTTATGTCTAGATGCAACATATATTCTAAAAGCATAGTTTCTAACTATCTATTTGTTTCTTCTGAATGTCTGTGTTCTTGTAGAGGAGGGCTACCCTGGCACTTAGCAATTTCCCAACCAGTAGAAAAATGGGGACAAAAGGGGAATTTGCTAACTCCACGGTGAAGGTAGAGGACAAGTGGATAGCCTCGATGTCAAAGCTGGAGTATTTCCAAACAATGCACACTGTGTTACTAATGGAGATAGAGGGGTTGAAGTTGGACGAGGAGTTGGCAAAGAAGGCTAAGGATGGAGCTGCTCAGGAACAGCAACTTGCGCTTTCGGGGAGATCACTCTTTGTATCTTTTGAGTATCACGTGTGAACAAAGGGTATTTAAAAGTACCCTAAAAATTAAAAATAATTCTTACTATAATTAGTAATATTTCAAGAATTTTCTCATTTTTATTCTTGTAATGAATTGTGAGCATCCTATATTAATGTAAATCATTTATAAAAATTATCTTCAAAGATTTATTTGGACCCTATCTTTGTTCGCACGTTGTTACTTAATATTTGGAAGTGACCTCCCCGAGCTTGCGCTCTTGATGGTAGAGTCCTACGAGGCTAATTTGGCCTCTCTTCTAAATGCGGACGTGGCACATCCAGGAAACGAGCTGAGCTGTTGGAGGAACGGAAGCAAGCTCTAGGAAAGAAGGAGGCGAAGGCGCTACAGAGGGATTTAGCCGCAATAGAGTGTCGCAGGTTGCGGGAGCAGAAGTCGCGGATGTGTGAAGGGGTGAAGGTGGAGATCGATCGCATCAAATATGGAAGGCAATCTGCGAGCCTCAACCCTGTGTCACTTGTGTACCATGATTCCGCGTTTGGTGAAGACGAGTCTCCCGAGCGCAGGTTCTTGAAAATCACCAAGTGTGCCCTTTGCGGTTTCAACCTTTCGAAGAGTGATATAGTCATAGCAAGCTGTAAGCACATGAATCACCCTTTCTGCGCAAAGGTGACCTACAAGAGTGGGTATAAGTGTGCCGCAGCTAGCTGTAGTAATAAACTGGTAGACCCAGATTGGCACCGTAGTTTCGGGTGGGGAGGTCTAGGTACTCTTGTCGTTGAAGATGTTGCTGCCCAGATTACCTTGTGTGACAAGGAGGTGGCACGATTGCTTGCTGAACGAGTTGAACGAGCACGGCTACGACGTCCAAACACAGGTCAATACTTATGGTGGTTTTTATTTCAAATGCCATCCTACCTTCTTGTTTTGAGGTATTGCCTAAAGGTTTCGAGTTTCTACGAGACGTAGAGCTTATAGTACTTATCTTCCTTTTAGTATTAGGGATAGTACTAAAGATGTACTCAGTGGCATTTTTATGTTTTCCGTTACAACGTAGAGTCACTAATCACAAGTACTTGTCTTGCAGAGGCTCAAGGAAGATTACATTCCCCTCTACAATTTATACTTTTTGTACTTCGATGCAATTTTTGATTTTTTGTTTTCTTTACTTATTGTATTCTTTTTGTACTTTCATGTACATCTTGCCTTCTACGTAGAGTTTGTGTACATCGAATACTTTTGGTAAATTCAAATGTTGACGCAGTAGTTGTATATGTTGTACATTATGTATTCATTTTCAATTTTTAGATTAGTACAGCGTAGTACTCTTTGTATGAGTGATAATTTATCTGAAATACAAAGCTTACTTACTAGTTCTTCTTTCAGTTGTACTAGTACTTAGGTGGCATAATAGTACTACGTTGCTCTAGAATAGTACATTATTGTAGGATGTACTAGCAAAGTATCGAGGTTTACTTGATACAGCAGTACTAATAGTAGTTTTTGCTATAGTAGACGTACTTATAGTATATTGTTGTACTTTTGAATGACTTGTTAATTTAGATTGTTTGTTTTGATGAGAGATTTGTCATTGAAGCCGATGTCTTGCCTTTCTTATGGGCTTGCTAGTGGTGGAGAGCAAAGTCAAGCTCTTTCAACGCGTTTTAGAGACTGAGCTAGAGGAGAAACGTTTACTAGCAGCCTACACGTGGTCCGAGAGGAGGATGGAGGTAAGATGGTGGTGGATAGTCGCGTGAAGATTAATCTGACAACCACAAGGTCTAGAACGTCAATATGGAGATTTGAGGGACAGAAATCAGGAGCACGAGCTCAACTACCTCCGGAGAAGGTTTACGAGTGCTTTGAGAAGGAGTCATGCGGAAAAGCAAAGGTGAAGGAGCCCAAGTTGATGGAAAAATCGGAAGAGGAAGACTCTGAATCCGAAGGTATGCCATTCTAACTCCACTTACGACGTATTATAGTATATAGTTCACATTGTATTTCACTTGTAATATGAACCGAACGAATGGAAAGTGCATGATTTGTCCACAAGGTTTAAAGTTCTAAGTGTTCACTTGGGATTGTTGCAGACAAATGTCCAGATCTATTGTCTAGCTCGGGGACTACAATAAGTAACAACAATAGTGAGAGCAAAGAGAGCAACAATGAAGATGATGAGGGAGAAAGTGGCCACAGTCCCCAGGTTTTGCAGGTTCAAGAAGACAAACCAAGAGAAGATAATGGTCCGAGGATGGACATCGAGAAGAAGTTCAGGGATGAGGGTCTGATTCAGACTCTATTTGTTTACATGGTCGCAGCCCAAGACATAGAAACCATGGAATGCCCACGTGAAGTAGAGCCGAGGACTGACGCGGGTGAAGAAGGCGAGCCAAGACGTGACATAGGCTTAGGGTCTGGGGAGGTTAAGAGAGATAATGACATGGAGTTGGACACTGAAATAGAAGGAGGAGGGGAGACTAAGGGTAAGGTAGGGGGAGGTGTTCAGGCACTTAAGGTTGTAGGAGATGAGGGGTTAGACGAGGGGCAAGAAGAGGTGCTGGAACATGAGAGTCTGGAAATATGGGGCAGGCCTTGGACCTCCTTGGTTCAGTCCAACATGGCAGTGGATGTGCCCACCAACTAGGACAAGGCCTGTCTTCCAAGAGAGAATCTAGGCGTCATGGAGAAAATGGCGGAGGAAGATGAGGGGGCTAGAGGTGTTGGGAACCAGGCCAAGGAGAAACATGTGAAGGGGACGAGAAAGTCCCTAGAAGGGAGGAGGCTTCAGGAGGAGCAGGAAGAACAAGGCCTGATTGGAAGAGTAGGTGGCGGAGAGTTGGGGCGAGCTCAGAGGACTCGAGCCAGTAGAAGATCCATCGACGCTAGAGATGAGGTTCAAGGAGGTGAAGGTGATGAGAAGGCAATCCATCGGAAGTCCAAGGGAAGAAAACAGAAGAAGGATTGTGCGGTAGAAAAGGGTGGGCAAAAGAAATCTAGCAAAAGAAAGTCGAAGGAGACCTCTAATCTTCGTAGCTGCCCCGATGTTGCAAGTCCTAGACGCAGCTCAAGTGGAAAAAACTTAAGCCGCTGAACACTGTATTGGCGTCCTCTAACTAACTGTTGTAGTAGTTTTGTGCAGGATTGTGTAGAGTTGTGTAGGCAGTTGAGTATGGGTGCAAAAAAAGTTTGTACACTATATCATATCTTCAGATATATAAACATGGGCTCCTTTAGGTCTATGGTTTTTACCTCTATACTTTGACTTTTCTGTATGTATTCCATCACGTTCCAAAACAACTCACTCCATCCACTAATTCTAAGGGAAAAAAGTCTGCCTTGTCAAAACAGGATAATGTATTGGTTGCAGACCTATCACATGGCTTGGAGCGAAATCCCATGCAAGTGGTCGTTCCTATTGGAAATCCCATCCCCCTTTCACAGTTTTACTACACTAATGAGAGCATGGTATTAGTTGAGAAGCCTAATGGTGGCGACTTGTGGAAACCCGTGGGAGACACATTCAAATCCAAAGCAAAATGTTTAGGTTGTAGTTTGGACTATCTGACATCCGGAAAAATTTGGTTGCACGTGCGCCCTAAAGTCAAGGGATTTTGCATATGACACGGTTGGCCTCCTTCGGGCTGATGTCGTGAACAAGTTGGATGACAAACTAAGTTTGGAATATTGTGACAAAGGTTCTGGGTGTTATTGTTCTAGTCTCTCGAATGAAGACAAAGACACTACTAGTGAGGAGCAGACTATTTGTAGTGGTCACCAATCAAGGACTTTCATTACGGAATGCAACTCCATGTGCGCTTGCCATTCAAAGTGTAGGAACCGGGTTATAGAGCACGGCATGACGACAAAAGTCCAGGTAAGGATGAATGAACTAGATTACAGAGTTACTGTTTTCATTATGAAATATGCGTTTTAAAATATTTTATTTTTAACATTTGCTTTGTCATTGGCAGGTTTTCAATACTTCTTTTTGAGGCTGGAGTGTCCGGACAGTGGAGCACATCCAGGCAGGTAAATTTTTGTTTAAGCTCGTGGGAGAGATTGTGACTAATGGTAAAGTGATCGAACGGAATCACCTGGTGCACAAGCTTCTTGGGTTTAGGCAAACCTATACGCTTCAGCTGGATGCTTGTTGGCAATCAGAAATTATGGCCACGTACAACAACTCTCTATGTATTGATGCAACTCACTATGGCAATGTTGCCAGATTTCTAAACCACAGGCATGGACCGTCCTAGCTCACAATGTTCATCGTACAATGGATTTCAATGCTTAGTGTCTAGCACTTCTAATCATTCTTAAAAATTGTTACTTAAATGGTTTCAGGTGCGAGGGAGCCAACGTCATTGACATGCCTGCTCGACTCCACTCAGCTGAAGACCGTACCTACCACGTTGCATTCTTTGCCAAACATGACATCTACCCAAGAGAGGAGTTGACATGGGTAAGTAGTACTACCCAACATGAGGCCTTACCTCTACGTCTTCCAGCCTAGTTTCTATTATTATATAAATTCTAAACTAAATTCTAGGGGTTGTTACTAACCCACTTGTGACATGTGAAGCAGGACTATGGTGAGGACTTTAAGTCTGATGATCGGGATATACCCACCTTCAGATGCCGATGCGGGAGTAGTAAGTATCGGGACAAGCAAAGGAAGATAAAACTGAAGTCAATACGAGAGAAGCCAGTGCAACCGAAAGAGGAGAAGCTGACCAAGTCGATCAGAAGAACCGAAATGAAAAAGAAGCATCATATCACTTGCAAGTCAATAATCAAAAGCCGCAAGTAAACAGTGGCATAAGATTGGGCAACTTTTGCTAAGTTCATGGTCAGGACATTGAAGAGATTTGTGCATTGTAGAACTTAACTAAAATGAAGACAAAATTGTAAATCAATTGTGCACGGCTCTGGAGGACTCTTTACCTCCATTGATTTGCTCTTCGATCCTTTTGGTATACTCAAAGCCTGGTCCAGTTAGCCACCTCCAAGGAACTCGCGTTTCCAAGAGAATTGGTTCATGGAAAAACACATCCGCATTCACTTCAGTCTAACAAATAAATTCAGCACAATGTAGATGAACAACTGTAAACAAACTGTTAAGAAGAGTTAACGTTAGAAAATCACTTTGGAAGAAGCAGACAAACATGAAAGCAATGGACTGATAAGAAGAGAAAGTAAATTCGCAGCAGATGGGATAGAGAAATGAGGAAGTACAAAGGGGTGCATACATAGGTTCTGACGATGAAGCGGTTCTATGACACTGAGATGAAGCCAAAGAAACAACCGAGACCAGTAACACAATGCAAGGGAAAGGTGTAGCTTTGACGTCGCTATGTTTTCTATATTTGTTTCCAAACGGCCACATTCAGGTGACAATCTGATTGCTTTGGATTCCGTCCCGCTCGAACTATTCTCCTGGAAAAGAATCATTTCCCTTCACCCAGAAACCTTCCCGCTCTATCTTCTCCCGCCACATGTAGTCGTTAACACCCAGATCAACGTCTGTCCCACCAACCACCAAAATCCTAAAGAAGATCTATCCATCTAATCAGTCCACAAAAACTATGAGATATCGAGAAACAAGAATGGATGAGAAAAAAGATAAACAAATAAAAGAGGAATGTGAACAAGAATAAACAATAACATAGAAAAACATTAAAAAATTAAAGAAGTAAAAGGACAAAAGTAAAGAAGAAGTTTGGAAAACACGTAATCAAATAAAAGAAGAATGAGGAAAAGAAGAAATATGAAGGCTAAGAAAGATTAAATTAAATGAAATGAGAAAAAGACAAGAAGAACAAAAAAGGGATAACAAGAAGAAAGAAAGAAGCTTCAAAAATATAAATGAAGAATAAGAAGGATGAAAGGGGATTCAAGAAAAAAGAAAAAGTAAATGAAGTATGAAAAGGACAAGAAGAAAAAAGAAGGTTGAAAAAAAAAATTTAAAATTAATAGAACAAAAAGAATGAATAAGATTGAGAAAATTAAATTAAATGAAAAAAAAAATACTTGATTCAATAAGGAAGAAAGTTGGAAATAATTAATTTATTTTTAAAAAGAAAAAAATAAATAAAATAATAACAATAAGGTATAAGAAGGTATTCTAGAAAAAAATAAAAGTAAATATAAGAGGAACATCAATAAGAAGAATGGACATTTATGTGAATCATTATTAGATAACCACTTAGAGGTAATTTTGAAATATTACTGCGTATTTACTAATACTCAAGTACTAACTAAGCGTTTAAACTTATCTCATACCTTGAAATTGTATTTCTAGATTATTTAAATTTAAGATCTTTTAAATATCTTAGATACATGTGAATAACACCTATGCCTATATCCGCTCCCCATGATTTTTAAAAAAAATTGACAACCAATCTTTGAACTCTAAATTTACTAAATCAAATCTTGCACTACAAATTCTAAATTAAACATTACCGTACATTCCATTTATGTATTCATTGTTATTTATGATTGTTTATACTCCTACAAGATGATCGTCCAATAAGGTTTTATTTAAGGCCCCATACATGCACATCCATGTATAGTTAAATATAAAATTAATGATAGGATTCATTAATCTAATGGAGGTAATATTATAGCTTCGACATTTTGCGTCTTCTTCTCAATGTTTCATTTTACCATTTGTTATTTTTTAATTTTTTTTTTTCAGTTTTTTTATTTGGTTTTTGTTATTTCATTTTTAATTGCCCTCTTTCCATTTTAAATTGCCGTTTTGCATTCAAATTTCAATGAAATAAATTATAAATGTGCATTTACCCAGTCATTGAAGGCATTTAAGAGAATATCATGACGTGTCTACTAGTTTAACCCTTTATTATTTTTGGTTTATGCTTCAAATTCTGTGAGGCGTTTGTCCAGTTGCAGTATCTGCCAAAACCCCAAGTAAGCTGCATTCTAATAGCTGACAAACGGGTGTTATATAATGCAGTGGTCCCTTCACAAAAGATAAAGTGATTCCATTATTGCTCCAGATCCCTGTTTATAGTGAGACTCGTCTGCGGCAGTGGACAATATGTCTTAAATTTCAAAAGGGAATGTTTTTGAGTTAAACTTAGAGGGATCATATTAATGCTAGATGCCAGTCTTGAGAATTTAGGAGTGATTTCTGTGGATATTCCTTTCGAGGAACAACTTAACCAACGGCTTTTGATTATTATTAAATGTGAACATCATTAGAGTCCCACCTAGGTTATCCATCCATATTGCTACATTACTTTCTTATACATCATACTTGTCTAATTTCTATTGCCATGTTCATATTCAACTAACACTACAACTGGTGGAAGACTCTAATTTGCTTAATGACATTGGAAAATAATGGTATGCATATAACTCCTTGCATATTGAACCAATCAATCAACATCCTGCATGGGAGATAGATAACAATCAGGTACGTTCTCATACATCAAATACACAGTACAGTCGGATCATAGGAGGTTTGTTGATACCAATGAAATAGTATGACGTATATAATGTTTTTTTTTACATGAAATAGCGTCAACTGTAACGCTATTACACAACAATACATGCTCGGCTAAGTCATCATCCAGAGTCTCCAGCTCCTCTGGCGGCGCTTTGGGCTGGATTTCCACCTAGGGACATGAGTCGTTTGCTCACAATTCTCCTAGTCTTCATCTATACACGATGCAAAGAAACACGACACAGGTCTAACCAGCAAACATGTCTTATTGCTGGTAGAATTCTCCATAACGGAATGGAGAGATCTTGAGCCTGCAATAGTGTGACACGACATCGATGACTCCCTACTGATCTCGTTCTCACCTACGTGCCAAAAGGTACGGTGAATATCTCTGCTGCTGGTCCCTGCATACAAAGAAGGCGCTCTATTAGAGAAGCCCCACTGTAAGAACTCAACACATTGGAGTGTGTTTTAGAGCACGCTTCACTACGGCTCTTGCACCATCCCATTCACCTTCAATTGCATCCAATAATCGTTCAGTAAATCCATATTGACTGCATAGCACATCATCCTCATCCCGTAATAAAGATTCTGCTTCACTCATACAAGTACATAAGTACACTGCCTCCACTCAAGAAGTACATAAGTACATACGCTCCAGTAATAAAATTACAAAAGTACGGGAGCTTCACTCAAAGAAGTACAAATGTACAGAATAACAAGTACCTTTCCCATGTCCACTTGCAAAAAAGTTCCAGATCATAGAGCACCCTTCTGTGAGACTGGGATATCTAGCCACAAAATACATTACTGTAGCCCCCTTAAACTGACCTACACAGCCGTCAGAGAATACCCAATGCTCCCTCGGTTATTCCCTGTTAGCAATCAACCACCTCCAGTGTAGCATAAGACAATGCTGAACGAACAAATTGTCATGTTTCTTGTCATCCGAAATATAGTAGTGTGTATGTTTTATGGTTATCAAATCACCACTCACATCACGGACTCTCTGCAAAGTGATATGGACCAACAAGGACACATACTCAGACAAATAGTACATGCTCAGAACTTCATTATGAATTTGGAATTCATAGATCTCTACAAAATCGATGTGGGCAACTATAACTCCCTCGGGCAAACCTTCCATTAGGTGCAAAACGGGGTCTGCAAAAGGCCGTGTAAGCGGCACGTGAGAGAAAAAAATGGCCGCTGCCCGCGTGCTTTTTGACAGGGCACCGAAGGTGCCACCGTGGTGCCACCGTGGTGCCAGCAATCGCCACGGGGGCTGGAACTAATGACCTACCCACGAGGCGTGTGGAGGACACAAGCTCTAGTGGCAGGCTGACTGCATCTGCCCACTTGGGACAAAACCCCGAGCCAACTCATTCATGTCTCAACTATTATTCTGAGGACCTTTGTTCACAGTGCGCCACGCAGTTCTGTGCGGGCAGCAATTCTGGCATCCGCTGCCAGCGACAGAGGGGCTTTGGGCAGGGGGTTCACCTAACTTGGGAAGGCTTACACGGCCTTTTGGAGACCTGTTTTTGCACGTAATGCATCATTTCCTTGCACTGCCAATCCTGCCAATTGGCAATAAAATTATGCTTGATAAAGGCTTGAACTTTGGGTTTTAGGTAAGTAACAAACTCCAATGGACTAGTCTCTTCAAATACCTCCTGCAGCCTTTTCTTCGCCTTCCCTATCTCACGGTCAATGCCAATAGTAACATACGAGAAGTGTTTCCACCTTAGTTTAGGTTCTTCCAGTGAAGACATCTCCTGTGGGCAAAAACCTAGAGTATCTACGCCACATTCTTCACAATCACCCATTAGACAAGAGAGCTTGTGCCATTCATTGAACTCTGGCTTCTTGCAAAGACAAGCTTTCCACAAATGAGTGATCCTCTTATATACTCTGTGATGAGCATCACAGCCTATACCCTCACCCGTTGCAGTCTCTACAGAAGCAGAACAAACGTCACATTTACAAGAGCAATCTTTTTGTGCATGCGGTCCCCTCTTCTCCTCCCGTAGGGTCTTCAGTCCTACCCTCATGAGATCCATTTCTACATGGTAGATACAACAGCATACATTACGGTCCCTTAGAGGTTTTACATACCATGGTTTAAGATTCTCAAATCTTCGTTGCCCGATTTTACACTGTGGATGAGCCTCTTTGAACTGGAACAAGAATGTCGTCTGCACCCCACATACATAAGAAAGTATTATTACTACTACAAAACTGAACAATCTGAACCTACATGTACATTGAAAACCAAAAGTACATTCACAGAGTACCAACCAATACATCTTCAGAAATAACATGAATACCAAGGGTACCCTGCCTTTTTAGAAAGTACTAATTAAACGTACATACTCAAAACATAAAGTAGTACAATATACAACACCGCCCCCATCGAGTACTACCTAGATTATGTAAACTACATGCGGGTTGTACCCTAAATCATGATAATACAAATTACATAAATCCATTTGTACAAAAAGTAATTTTGCAAGTACACTTAATATAAGAAGTAGTACATGTGATACTAATAGTACTCTATTGTTTTCATTAAGGAACATACTTTTTGCACCTCGAAATAAAAAGAGTAACATAGGGGACAATTTTCGACACTATTAGTACTTCTTTGCCAGTACGTGAAGTACTAACGATGTTGAAGTACATCAAGTAAAAGCAACATTGTACAGTGGGATTGCTGTGTACATGCGGTACAAGATGGTTTTCATGCAAAGTATTGAAGACATACCTTCGTGACAGTCAAATATTGCTTTGGATGTGTCTCTCCTCCTCACTTCAGCCCACCGCCCTTGTTGGCGACGTCCTTTCTATTTGGACTTACTATGGTTTGACTGTGCCACCAAGCTTGAAATGTAGCAAGAGAGTACTCTGTTGATCCATCTGTGCGTTTTTGCCTGCGAAGGGGTGCAAACCGAGCAGCCCCCTCCTCATATTCAGATATTCTTCTCTCCTTTCCATGGCAGCTTGTATATTATCTGACTTGGTTCCGAAGACACGTGCAAGCGCCCTAACACCCCCAAAATTCCCACTTACAGCAGCATCCAAAAGAGCACCTATTCTAGACAACAGGTTGTTTGAGAACGGTATGGACACGGACTGTAACTCTGCTCTATAACTCTGAATAAAATAATGAATACTCTTAGCTTCTAAATCCCGAGGATAATAGTAAGGTAACAAGGGCCAAACAAGACTGTGGCGAAGAACCTTCTCAAGCACAGTTTGACAAGAGTGGGGACTAGGAAGAAGGTTTAGCTCATCACACATGCTGTGCACAATTTTCTGAGCAACCCTAGATGCATCTCTCGTAGAAATGGCATCTGAAATCTCAGACGCTCTGTTTGTCGTGCACGTCTCTCCTCCTTCCGAGTCCATGGAAATTCTCTTGTGATGGCGTTCGTGGTACAACCGATTGCGCTCTGCCTTCTTTAACCGTGCAGCCCTCTTCGCAAGACGAGCACGTCGCGGCTTCAACCTCTATCTCTGGGCTTGGTCCCCCATGCTACAAGTGATGAGACCCGTGAACCCACAAAAGAGACTACGCGGTTAGAGAAGGCAGATCACCTTCTGGAAAAATAGAGGTTGCAAGAGCGTTGTCTTAGACCTACGTGCAAATATAGTGGAGAACAAGTACAACATGTTGCCATCAAAGAACATATATTTGACAGCAAAACAAGTACATAATTGGATTTCAAAATTTGTGCATAAACTTAAAGAAAAACTCACCGAACGCACAGGGGAAGGACTCCAACAGTCGGGGTAGCACCCGAGTTCTTGCCGAGGGAGACCGCCCTCAACAGTGAAGGTTCCAAACACGGTTTTGGGCGACTGGACGAGGCGCTTATGGGATTGCAGTGCTTGGTTTGTATGACGTAGGTACCAGCTAATATCTCCAACCTTTGAAGTTGGAGTTTTGGATACGTAGGTACTGCTATTTCACATGAATGGGTGGTGAAATGCTGACCTACACTCTCAATCTCTTCGTCGACAACGTCGTAGACAGGGTAGTAATGGGTAATTTGCTGCTGCACAAGCTACGGGGATCTCGCACTACGTTGTTGGATGTCATGAGGGACTAAACTACTATGGAGTTCGGAAGATGCCCTTCCCCAGACATTTGTGTGGCAAACCTAAGCGATGGCTGCGCCGCAGCTTAGAGACCTTGCAACTCTGAAAAACAACTTCAGTCGACGTTCAGAACCCTTGCATGCACTGTAGGTGCATGCAAGAGAAACCAATTGTAGATGGACAGATTCTAGTGAAATCCATCCATCGATTAAACTAACAGAAGATCCACCTGCATTCAAAACCAACTAGATCCACTTATATTGGACCTTATCAACAATGCGTACGGCTCAGCTCCGAGACCATTGTAATCCGACGGTCCAAAATTCTGCAGTAAAGTACTCTAAGTACTTTTGATTTTGGAAGTACATTCTCAACTACTCTCAGTGGCGGCCGCATATATTCTGAATGTCTAATAAAACAACTTACAAGAATGATCGTGCCGTTAGCCAACATGGGGCACACCTCTAGAAAGCCTTCTACGTAGGAAAATCACAAAAGATCCTTATATTTTAGGAATTCTGGGCTGCAAAAAAAAAAGGCAAAAGACAGCGAAAATTTCCTAGGTTCTTCAGCTTCTCCTAGTTTTTTCAAGTAGGGTCCGTTGCCTTTTATGAGTCCTATATCTTGTTAATGCCATATTTAACTATTTCTGGACTATTCATTGAATTATGGACTATGGATCGTCCAGAAAAAGCAAAGGAAAATGAAAGGGGCTTAGTAAAACCATGCCCCACTGATATGAATAGTGTATTATTTGAATGATTAAATCAGGAGATCTTCCGATGTAGTGTTGTGTGTGGACTAAGTATTGTATAGAACATTGTATGATTTGCAAGTCCATGGATCACGAGATCTTCCGATATAGTGCTGTTCTGGAAGAACAAATGTATGGACAAAGTAATGTAATGAATAATGTGTGTTTTGCAAAACCATGGATCAGGAGATTTCTCGTTATAGGTGTCTTCCGGAAGATCAACAGCCATCTCACAAGTGCACGAGTGAAATGGTATGGACAAACTAAGTAATATAACATTACAAATAATACACATAGGTCGATGATGGTGAACTAGTCATTTAAATTACACAAACGGGTTACATAAATACGAGGTATTGACATGAAAGTCATTCGAATGGACGGTGCCATATTATTACCACTAATACATTGTGGTACACAGGGCCACGGAATTGTAACCAACTTACTATATGTACTGTCTATTGTTCTACTCTACTGGTGTACCATTGCCTAAGTGATCTCCTACATAATTCCCCATCCATAGGAGTTTTCTGGAGGAACTCAGTAACGGAGTCATAATGAACCGAATCCATAATGAATGGAAGTAAGGCTGTGCCGACGTCTGGTATGACGTTTCGCGGATTAGGTAGGTGCATTTCACCCTTCCCACGAGTCGGGAAATAGCAGGAATGATTTCCATTCATTACATTCTTCCATTCACAGTCATCTACCATGAGAACCTTACCCGGTTTGCAAAACCTGCGAGTTTTTTTATCCATACGAAGTCGTTGCAGGAACTTCTGGAAGAATGGATAAGGCTTCTGTCAAACACACTTGTCTTGACCATACACATAAATTAACTGCGATCGAAGCTCCAGTGGAAGTAGATGCGCTAAGACAAGGTCCAAGTGGGATGGGGGCATATATGACCATATTCCGACATGGAAATCTTCAAGAAGCTTTCGAAAGAACGGTCGAATTCCAAGACGGCAAATGACATTCCCTAAGTCCAGCAACTGCGGGCTGAATCCTTTATAATCCTCGAAGCACAGAACGCCATTAACCGAGAGAACTATCGCCTTCTGCACAGTTGAAATAAAAATATCAGGACATTTCTACAAAGACTAAACATCGGGGATATTCCGATGTTTGTAAATGACGAATTTGCTAACATAGTTCATCGGGGGATATCTCGATGGTGCCTCCCAACGCCATGGCACACACAGGTCGTCGGACCATTTTTTGAAAGAGTATTACCACAGCAAAGCAATGTTAAAACAAAACAAATCAAAGTTCCAAAACTCCATTGCATTCAGGAAGACAAATGCAAATTTTAAGGAACTTCGTAATTTTCATTTTGCTATCAAAGATGAGGGAGCTACAGCTTCATTACATGGTCATGTGAGAGAATGTATGTATTGACAATGAAGAACTCTGAATAAAATGAGTGTTCCAAAATCCAAAGTCATTTGTACTAAACTACAACGCCCCTCAATATCTTCACTGCCAAGTCCGACGACCGGTCCATGGGTAACTGACCAAACGGAAGCGGGGCGAGTTTCACATACTCTGCAACAGCTTCGCCTGATCTGAATAGACCCTCTAGCCACGGTTTCAGTGTCATCGTAATAAACCTATCATTATCATCTCCGGACCAGGTCGGGGGGTGGACAGCGCTATGAACATCGTTGAGAAGGTTCTTTTGTGGACTATCATCTACTAGTAGGACTTCCTCAACGGACTCCAATCCCATCAACTTAGCGAAGACACCGAGATCCTTTAGAAAGCACGGCTTCTCTGGATTTGACGACTCCACGTATGACGAACGTATGCAATTGTTTTGGCTAAAAACCTGCACATTTGGCAGCTTGAAGGAGGTGCCCTGAAGAACAACATGAAGAGTTTGAGGTATATTCTTAGCCGCGATGCTGGTCCAAAAGGCTACTAGTGGATGACAAGAAAGCCAATTCAGGAATTCCTGGCAGCTAGGTCTGATCTTTAGAGGTAGCTTTTTTCCCTTGACAAAATCCCCACGGTGAACGAGAACCCCATTTAAGTCTAGTACAACCGAATACCTTCGACCGGGTACCTTTCCGATCACCTTTGCTAGAATAGAGGATGGGAGAGGGGGCCCTGGAAAATGCAACAAAAATAGGTCTCATCAGAATTCCGCATCGGGAGATTCCTCGATACAGATGTCCACTGTAAATAGGTCTCATCAGAATTTAGCATTCGAAGATCCCTCAATATAGATGTCCACTGAAAATATGTCTCATCAGAATTCAACATCGGGAGATCCCACGATACAGATGTTTTCTGAATTCCTCAAGCATCTACGGGAGACACTACACGAACTAGACATGTCCAATCTGAGGACATGAAAAATATTACGTGGGTAAAACAAGTCTATGGATATACATATCAGTCCTACAATTAGAGTCCGTCTAGATACCTTTCGCACTGGCGTCCAAATTCCGATCTTGGACTTCCGATGAAATGCCCACCGTCTTAGACGTTGGCATCTGGTAAAGGTTTTTTTGCAAAATTATTAGTAAATGGGATGGTATCATTATAGTCCTTGTAAACGAACCCGTGAGCCTGTCTAACTGCTTCAATCTACTTAGCACTGTGAGAGCGTGGGGTGTAATTCCTTTGCTGGGATATGTGCGTCCTTACCTGATCCCTGAGACTAGCAGAAATTCCCGCTACAGTGCCTTTTCCCTTAGCCTCCCTCTCAGCGCCGGTGCCTTTTCCCTTAACCTTGACTCCTGTTCCGATGCTAGGCCCAATCTTACCCTTGCCTCGTGTGGCCGGGGGGGCCAATGTTGTTCCCAGTGGAAGGGCCGGCGGAAGGGATTGTTGCAAATGCTTCAATCCCTTCTGCAGCACAACTGAGCCTACTTCGCGATCTCCGTCCTTAGATTTCTCCACCAGACTAGATCTCGCTCAGTGAATACCTCCGTCAGTGCCTTGTCTGGGAGCCCTTCATATTTATCCAGGTTTAGCTCCTCCTCTTCCGCGTATTTGTCTTTGACATTGTTACATGCGTTCACATCATCTCACACCAGGGCTTCCAAGTCCCATGTCTTCTTCTCCGGGCTGAACGCGTCTAATTCCTTCAGAGTGTCGTCAACAACATCTTCGTTCATGACAGGTGCCAAGGAGGGCGACTGATGGGTCTCCTTGGGAAATGTACTCGGAGGTGGGAGGCTGGATGGGATCACAGTAGGAGCAAGGGACTGCGAACTGTGAAGAGTGAACTCCTCAGTTACGGGGGGGGGGGGTAATGACTTGGATCACGTGGAGTACTTTCTATCATCGGGATATCTCCCGATGGTGGGATGCTCAGTGCATGCTGAGTATCAGCTACTCCTCCCGCAGTCTCCTGCTCTTGAAGAGGAGGAATCCCTTCTGGGTCCGCAGCATCCCTGTTCGTCCCCACCCTATCCCTGACAACTCCCGGGTCCTCCTCTCCTGCTGGTGCAAAATCAATAGTTCGCGTAACCGTAGATAATCGGTCAACATTAAAGTTCAAGTCCTCCATCCTCTCCCACGTCTCCTGCGCCACCTTTAGGATCCGTAGTCTGAGTCTAGTGAGATTTTGTTATTGCCTCCATCCGGGGATCCACCAGTGATGTCCTCATATCCAGCAACGACCGGGCTACGTCCTTCGTGTTGCTCGACATGGCGGCAAGATCGCTTCGTGGCGTCAAGGACTCCCCCACGTGAGAATTGTCAATGGTGTGATCCCTCGACGCAGCACCACCGTAGACGCGCGCGGAGTTCAGCATTCCCTGCAATATGAGCGCAGTACACCATTAGCGGTATGAAAAGCTGCAGTAGAGTAGAAATTGGGTTCAAGTATATGGTACATGAATACTACAATGTCTTGGAAGTTAACCCGAGGTGCAGTGCTAAGCAAATAAAAAAGAGGTGCGAGGGCCTGCCTACGGTTCCGAACCTACCGACGTGCAAGCCGTCTCCTCCTGAGATTTGGATTCGGACACATCAGGCGGAGTCTGTCCCCGGCCATCTTCATCATCAGCCACACCATCTTCATCATCACCCTCTCCAGGGGTACCCTCATCATCATCATCATCATCATCATCGAGTAGCAAGACATCTGGGTCTACTGAATCCTTGTAAAGTATGTTTCACATCTGCTTCGACGTCATCTGAGCGTGTTCCTTATCATCTTCAGAGAAGACAACTTCCAGGACCATGGCTTTGTTTTCCTGTAGACATGCAAGCGATAAGAACATGTATGTAATGCGAACAGCACACTCTAACCAAATGTCAAGTTCACTTTCAAGGCATAAGGGTTCACATGGGGAAGTGTGGTGTGAAGTGCAAAATTTTTTAGGGGATCCCTCAATGATTTGACAACCCTTATACCGTTATTCTAGACGTTACCTGTCCATTGAGGGATCCCCCAAAAAATCTTGCATCCTTAAAGGCATATCAGGAAACACTTAGGCTCAGAATAAAAAAGGACCCCTGACATAGATTCTATATACGTGAGTGAACAAATGCATATCTCGCGAGTATTATAAATGGATGACATTTGCATAATAAGCCTCTCAAACAATAGCCTATTCGTACAAATGTGAAATAAAGAGGTAGCGTTCGAGTCACTTAGACAATTTACAATATGGCTTCAGCATTCGAAGGGTGCAGACAAAGTACTTACAAGTCCAAGGTGGGTGAAGTGAGCCCCGCCGTTGACATTTACAAGTACTATGTTATCTTTGATGTGCTGCTCAAAGAGAGTAAAAACCGCGGCCAGCTTTATCGTTGGTCGACCAGGTCATTTCCATTGCTAGATGGTTTCCGTAATGTCCTTGGCCAGATACACTGCGTCAAATGGTCTCTTCCCCTCAAAGAAATCCCCGAAGCATTCCTTCGTTGACTGCATTGCCGAATAAGCGAAGCAGAAAATTATGTACACAACATATGAAGAACCCACCTCTGGGTCGGGAAATTCGTCCTCGCGGGAAGGAACGTAGTGGATCACATGCCAGTTCCACAACTTCCTCTTTGATGTCCTCGTGCGCGTTTCAATGTGCGTAAGTGTGGCATGGAATCCCGCCGCATCTGTGAAGAGAACTGCCCCTCAGCGTGCAAAGACCTGCTCGTTTCGTTCATGGCCTTCTAGAGGATCGAATATACGATTCATCATGTTCTCGCCCAGCACCTCACCTTTCACTGGCGTGTGAGCGAATGCATCAAACAGAAAGTACATGAATATGTGTATTTTTCCCCCTCCTCTCCATTGAAACAATTCATCACTTCCAGAAGGCCAGAAATGTCAAGCCTAATCCTCTCCGTAACCACGCACTTGTGCTTCGTTTTGAACCCCCTCTGGATGTCCGATGCCACATTTGCTTGACCTTGTGTGTATATGTGTGCGTCCTACATCACCTTAACCATGTCAGGCAAGTCCGCAGGATCAGACGTCTTGTTGAGGTTCCTGTTTTGTTCGTCCAACCACTTCTTTCCCGCAGTCGTTGCATACGCCTTATCCAGCCAGCTCTCCAGATCCGCGCGAGTGATCTTCTTCCTGTCGGCAAAATCGTCCCATTCATGTGCAGTATACATCACGTATGAGCTCTTACAGCTTGGAAGCTCCCAACCCTCATAGTTGCTCATCAACTCGTTCTTCATCAGCCTGACCAATCGTTCCCTAATCCCTGCTGTTTGAAGGGACGGTAATCTTGCCACTTTATCACCTTTGGTGGCCTTAGAGCCTTTCACAGAGATTTCTTTTCTCTCCACAAGGTCAGCCAAGTAGTGGATATCCTCCGAGCGCAGGCCGTATAGCGCTTTTAAGTCATTCTGGACAAAGGCTTACGCTTGAGGTCATAGTTCGTCTGCACATTCCCTTGTGCATCTAGCAGCTTCTCCTTCATGTACTGTTTCTCAATCTCCACCCATCGGTCAACGGCCGTGTCGTATTCAATAAACAGTAGAGGTATCTTGCAGTCCCTTAGCTCTGATTCCTTCACGTTTGTGAAGATCGATGCGAAAGCTGGAACAAAGTCCTGCATACCAGTAGTCGGGGGAGGTGTTAGTAGCTCTCTCGATGACTTTGATACATAAACAGTTATACAACTCGGATCATCGGGGGATCTTTCGATTAAGGACGGAATACAGACTTACCAGGAATTCTTTAGGGTGCTGCTGTCCCTGTAAAGCTGGCATCGGACAATCCATCTCTTTCCACTTGATTCGGACATTGAGCACCTGCATCATGAATGTGTGCTCCTTCTGTGGGCTGGCCATATCCTGGTTTAGGACACGTGAGAGAAGCATGAGCTTGATGTGCTCAGGCTTGGGCGCCCACACTTGGATGATTGAGAACTTCGACGCCTTGTCTTTGTTAGCCCCATCAATTTCGCCACTCTCGACGAGATCTCGGTAACAGTAAACCGTATGCTGACCCCCAATGATGTAAAAGTTCATGGAGCTCTTTATCTGATTCTTTTCCGCAGGTTTATTGAAAAACTCTATGAGACCTTTTTCTCCATACGGTCCCCTCTTCAGTGGAAGTACAGTAATTTCTCTATCTGTTCCACTGTACCTCGGAGCGATGCGCGCCTGGTTTGTCAAGGCTTTAAACCTATCCGCAATAAGTCCGCGGTAGACGCAGGTACCTGGAGGGGCCCTGTGCATCTTTGAAAAATGCACAGTTATTGGCGCTTCCTTCTCATCCTTCAACCTCTTGTGGTCCCACTTGTATAGGGGATCAAAAGCCTTGCTCTGCAAGTTCTTCATCTCTGTCTGCTTCGTCTTGTCAAGCTTCTCAATATCTGAAGCTGACATTGTCACACACTACTGAAGAGTAAGCTTGTCATCAGCCTTTCCCATATTGCCCTTCCCTGTGTCAGGCACCGCAATTTCCCCGTCATTGACCAAGGATGATTTCCGTTTTGTGCCCCGCTTCTTGGTAGAAGTAGACGCACTCGAAGCCTGCAATTGACCAAGAGCAGCAGCTGTAGCCTCAGTGCGCGCCTCCTCAATTTGGTTCCACTTATTTCAATATGTTCAGTAGTCCATTGCATCTTCTCCTTCGGCATGTACATGTACCCCTTGGCAGTGAGAGATTCACATTGATTCAGGCTAAGCTTGGAGAGGTCCAGGATCAGTCCATACGTTATAGTCCAATCGGACTTCGGGATCTTCTCCTCCACCACCATGATAGCTGTCTCCGCGTCAAGGCCTTTCAATTCGAGAACGTTTAATCCAATCGGGGAATGGATCCGCGATTCATAGGTGAGATGGGGGACAATGACGGCAGTGCTTCCTGCCATATCCTTCCACGACATGGCCCATGTGGTGACCTTCTTATCGCAGTGATAGATTGCGCAGGGATTTGATTCACCATCGAAATTGAAGCCATGGATCCAACTATCAATAAAGGGGTACAGCTTCACGGGTTTGTGGTCACTTGGTGGTTCCAATACTTGTTGTTCCCTGTAGAAAAAACATACACCACTGTTGGTCAAATTCTTGCTCCAAATCAATAAACAGTTATACAAATCGGATCATCGGAGGATTTCTCGATGACTTTGATTCATATACACGCATGAAAGGCTATGCACAACACTTACCGGACAACAACTACCTACAAAGACCATAAAAAACAGTAGAGGGAGGAAAGGGGCAATGAGGTCATTGAGAGATCCCTCGATGTTTTGCCATACTCACAGGATGGGAAGGGGATACCAACGCATTGAAGGATCCCCCGATGGACCAAGGATATGTGCACAGTTTATCAAGGATCTCGAATGCAATTAACACTGTCCATACACTGTATTTTTTAGAGTGAGGTTCCCTAATTATGCGTATATGTTTTACGAATAGGGTTTTTAGTGAGTAGGTCATTGAGAGATCCCTCGATGTTCTGCCATACACACACGATGGGAAGGGAATACCGACGCATCGAGGGATCCCCCGATGGACCAAGGATATGATACCAAAGCATCAAGGGATCCTTGATGCAATTAGCACTATCCATACAATGCATTGTTCAGGGTGAGGTTCCCTGGTTATTGGTTTATGTTTTAAGAGTAGGGTTTCAAGTGAGTGGGTCATCGAAAGATCCCCGGATGTTCTGCCGTAACAACTAGATGGGAAAGGGATACCGACGCATCAAGGGATCCCCCGATGGGCCAAGGATATGTGCACAATGCATCAATTCCACCCTGATGATGAAATTAACATTGTCCATACAATGCATTGTTCAGAGTGAGGTTCCCTGTTTACGGGATAAATAGTTAAAGAGTAGGGTTTCAAGTGAATAAGTCATCGAGAGATCCCCTGATGGACCAAGGATATGTGAACAATGCATCAAGGGATTACTGAAGCAATTTACAATGTCCGTACAATGTATTGTTAAGGGTGAGGTTCTCTGGTTACGGGTTTATGTTTGAAGCTTAGGGTTTCAAGTGAATAAGATTAGGAATTGGGTTTATATGGATGTGGATAGTCCTAATTTGTTACACTACAAGGTTACGGAGCACTACGGAAACCAATTACACTACCAAGAGAATGTTCAATCAGGGCAGTTTGCCTTCACAACATCTAAGTCAAATTTATGGCCTGCTTTTGTTTGTTGTATGCTCCTCACAGAGTCTCTCTTAATGTTGGTCTTGATTGGAAGACTGACAGGGAGTACTGCATTTCCAAATGTGGTAAAGGAAATATGTCACTAAGCATAGGATTTGAGATTTAGAAAAAAACTTACAGGTCCTCCGAGATTCTTGCGGTCCTGAGCGCTCTGGATGCACTGCCTGCCATAGCTGCCTGCAAACTCTGCACGGCGATGGCACGATGCACGGGAAATTGCAAACAAAAAATGAGAATGAGAAATAAAAGAACACTTTAGAGGAGCAAAAATTGTGACGAATTTTAAGTTCAGCTCTCTCTACTCGTTTACAATGCAAGCTACCATACCAACCCATAAGACTCGAGCAATGTTGCAGGAATTGGCAACTACAAACACAAAAGAGGAGACAGCATCGGGAGACAGACCCAATTGATCCAAGAATGTATGCAAGAAGTACCTGTGAATGCACTCGCAGGTGGAAAACCCCTCGTCTGCTGCTTTGTCTTCCTCCTCAAAGCATGCTCCGACGATCCGATTCACTTGTCTGCCCCCCGATCCAAAAGCTCTGCCTCGGTCTCAGCTCAGTGCACCTCAAAAACACCTCTCAAATGCCGAAAAAAACATCTCCCAAACACCCCTTTGACGCTACAGGAAACAACTTCCAAACACCTCTCAAACGCTGCAGGAAACACCTTCTAAACACCACAACTTGCACCTCCCAAACCTGGGCTATAGCGAATGAACAAGCCCTAAAAGAATAGGTCGCAAATCGACACAGAAGCTTGCAAATTCCGACGACGACCTAAGCCCCTTGATACAGAAGCTACCGCAAGCAAACTGACGCGGGAGAGGGGGAGCTACAGCAAGGTGGCGCGAAAGCTCAGTACAGCAAAGTTTAGGTGCAATTGAGCGACCCTCACGATGATGATGGGGAGCCGTCTTTGCACTGTACAGTGTAATCTTAGTACCAAAATAAAATAGGAGGGCTAGCACGTTCTTGGAGGGGGGACGTACACATTAAGGGGCACCAATTACTCTCTCATGAGTGCATGCAGTCAATTGAAGTGACCCCTTGATATTAAATGGATATTGATGAATGATGGGAAATGAACAAAGAAAATAGAAAATTAAATTGGATATTCAAAATAATGGAAAAAAATATATAAAATAGAAAGAAGTGAATCAAAAGAGTTTAGTGGGATTATTTTTAAAAGTAAATGAGAATTAAAAATCTAAAAAACTAAAAATCAAAAATCAAAAATCAAATATAAAAGAGAACCGAATGAAATATAAAAGAGAAGGGAATTACATTGAATAAGAATTAAAACAAAAATCATAATAGGAAATAATAATATCACGGGCATAAAAGAAAACGCACATTTAAAAATAAAAGATAAGGGAATGATAGATAAAAGAGAGGCAAATGAAAAATTAAAGGGAAGAGAATGCAATATGGTGGAAAAGAGAATGGCATGTTAAAAGAGACGGGAATGAAATATAAAAGAAAAATGAAATTAGAAATAAGAGAGAAGTTAATTAATATTAAGGAAAAGAGGGGATTAAAAATAATAGAGAAGGAAGAGAATACTGAAAGAAGGTAATAAAAAATATAAAAAAAAAGGAATTAAGAACAAAAGAACTGACATGGATATCAGAGCAAGGGTTATATGGATATAAAAATAATATTGTGATGTACTACCATCATTCAAATAGTATATGAATGGTGTTTTAGATTTGATAGTACCGTATAAATACATCTGTGGCTGAAACAATTAATATGGAGTACGCCTTTCCAGATTTCATGAATTAGATAGATCCTCAAGAGATTTATGTCACTTAGAAGATGCAATAATAGATACTCCCAGATAAATTAATCTGGAGCTGAAAGAACTAATATGGAGTGTGCCTTATACGATGTCCTACCGTCATCCATATGATACCACGTATGGATTATAACTCTACCATTCTCAAAAAACCACCATTAATTTTTTTTTATATAATTTTCATTTGAATACCTAATAAAGTGGAAACCACTATTGATATATTGTAAGTTATAAAGAACTATACGTTTTCATACTTGATAAATTCAGACTCATAGTAGATTCAACAAGATTCATTATGAAATCATTATTTTTAAAAAGAAAATGGTTCAAGTTATTCTTCTTTGAAATTAGTTTCACGAAAACTGTTAAGTCATTCATTTTACCCTTATATTATCTTCTTAAAATTTCATGAAATGCTAATCTACACTTGATTTATCACAAAATTTCTTGTTATAAAATTAAAATCATTGCCAATCTACACCTGATTTACCAGAAAATTTCCCGTTATAAATTAAAATCATTGATAACAAAGGTTAGATGATATAAAAATTCCTTAATTATTTTTTAGCAATTTTATACAACGTTACTTCGACGCTTTTTAAAGAAATTACTTAGATGTGTGACTTAAATACATAAACCATTCACATCATAATTCAGATTGAATTCAATTTTTACTTTGTGATGCACCATATTCTAAACGGAACTACATTAAATCCCTAGAAAATTACAAAGAGGCACGATTAAAAATTCACGTTTTGAAGAGTCACGGCTGAGTTGCAGCAAACTTTCATAACGTATGACTCATTTTCAAAATGTAAAAGGTCACATGAATGAATATAAAAAAGTAACAATGCGATGTTTACCATCATCCAAATAATATATGAAAGGTGTTTTAGATTTAATACTGCCGTATAAATACATCTGTTACCAAACAACTATGTAGCAGGTTAAATTCGAGACACCATAAATTAAATTGACCCTCACGAGATTCATGTGACTTTTAAAAAAAAAAAAAAAACATTTGAATGGTGTGTAAATGCCAAATGGGGGCATTTGGTGTTGCTTTTCATTTACTTCAAGACACCATAAATTAAATTGACCCTCACGAGATTCATGTGACTTTAAAAGAAAATAAAAAAATACATTTGAATGGTGTGTAAATTAGATAGACCCTCTAAAGATTTATGTGACTTCGAATATTTAAAAATAGATAAACCCTAAACCCTAAACCGTAACCCTTAAACCTTGAACCCTGAACCCTGAACCTTCAAGCTCGAAATCAGAAGAGCACCTATTACCCCAGCACTCCCATAAAAAGTGTGGGAACACAAACGTATACGCATTGGAAGCATATTAGGTACAACTGAATGGTATTCAGTACAAATTTAGTGTTCCTATGGACATTATTGTATGTGAATATTGTATATGTTGCTTAAAGGACGTGGTACGTGAGTCTAATAAATCATGCCCCGGAGTGGCTATTTATGTACCAGATCTTGACATATAAATACATCTTGGTCCTTCGTAGAGAGCGACTTTCGTACAATAGTGGACCAGGTGAGGACATGGACACTCGTACAGAAGTAAAGGGGACAGATCGAATGGCGCTGCATCATGATATGGAAACCACCCTCACGAAAATACTGCTGGATGGTTTATGCATCATGACCTGTATGTTCTCTTCAAATTCAAATCTGAAGGGCTTGATCTTGTTTCCCCCTTCCAAATTAGCCGGGATTCTCCATTTGAATTCTCTGCTGGACCGCCATCTCTTGATTCATTCACATGAATTCAGAGCAGTCTCCTCACAGTTGTTTCATAAGCGCGTTTGAGAGTACGAGTTTCCTGCAACATTGTATGTCGTAGACGGGTGGTAGAACCTGAGATTGAAGGGTTGCGGGGGACCAAGGATGGGATTGAGGCGTCGGAGCAGGCTTCGAGGAGGCGGAGGAAGCATCGGCTGGGGTGTTTAGAGCGACGATTACATTCGCAGGGAGCGTAGGTATTTTGGTCTTTCCTTGGAAGATCTTTTGTCAATCGGGTTAATTTTATTGCTCTTGAATGGTGTGTTCTATCTCCTGTACACGTTACATGTCTCGATCATGTGATCCATCGCGGGATCCCCTATTGTAAGAAGAATTGTTCATGTAGTTCTCCGCGAGTTATGTAGAATTTGCAAAGTAATCGGGGAATTTGTAGTTAAGATTATGCCTTGCATGTTGGTGGAATGAACTGCACTTATGTGATGACGTGTTCTTGTGGAAATTTTGCTGTACGGACAGTAATTTTACTTTATGGACGGGGGTGGCGAGGTAGAGGCTGCTGCTTACTGGACCCAACTACCCTCATCGAGAGATCCCTCGATGCTGCTTTGGAGATCCTTATCGAGAGACCCTCATCGAGAGACCCTCATCGAGAGATCCCTCGATCCTATAGAATTTAGACCTTCATCGAGAGATCCCACGATACTGCTTTGGAGATCCTAATCGAGAGACCCTCATCGAGAGATCCCTCGATCCTATAGAATTTAGACCTTCATCGAGAGATCCCTCGATACTGCTTTGGAGATCCTAATTGAGAGACCCTCATCGAGAGATCCCTCGATCCTATGGAATTAAGACCCTCATCAAGAGATCCCTCGATATTGCTTTGGAGATCCTCATCGAGAGATCCCGCGATCCTATAGAATTTAGACCCTCATCGAGAGATCCACTAGTACTGCTTTGGCTCTCTTTAGAATGGACTCTAGCAGTGACAGTGACGATCCCCAGATGCCGTCTGTGGGACCATCCCGTTACGTCTGTGGGACCTCTCAGGAATCAACTGCTCGCTCAGATGAGCTTTGGCCCGGGCAGTCTGTGAAGCTTGTCGTCCCCCGTTTCGGAGATGTTGGAATCGGATCTATTGTCGACATTAATCCTTCTGGGCAGTGGCTTGGAGTTAGCATTCCACCTGGCTCATCGGAATTTATTCTTGTGCGACCATCAAGCATCGTGTCGGACGTAGAGGACCTCTTCCTCGAACCTCAACAGAGAGGCTGCAGCGTTTTGAGGGATGCTTTGATTCGAACAGTCCTCTGGAGAGCTCGTGATGCGATTGCATTGTTGCAGGATCCTCCCCTGAACGATGTTGAATACGTTTGTCAACAATCCTGGATTGGACTAGAAGTTCAGAGGCTGGACCTTGTGGGTGCGGTTCTAGCCTCCGGTAGAGTTTTCTGCTCAGAACCGGAGGAGTCTTTTCGAGATGGAAGATTGGGCGAGGGATACATTGGAGTGACAATCGTCAACGTCTTTATCGGGGACACTGATGCCATAATGAGTAATGAGCGTTGGTTGATATCTGAATGCGAATTCCCGAACGGCCCTTCTCTTCGGTCAAGAGTCGAGCACTTCTCCCGAATCCCCATGGAGGTAGATCTGCAAGAGCACCTTGGAGGCAGACGGAAGGCACCTTACCGGTTTATAGTGCGGAAATCTAAAATGCATGAAAAACGTTTACTGTACAATACGAAGACAGCGGATGCTGAAGTGAGGAAGGTTAGCTTTGAACGATGCTGCTCAAAGCATTGCTGTCAGACATTTCCCCAGGAGCTCACACTAATAGTGCGTCAGAAATTCTATTCGAAATCCTTTCAGGGAAGACGGGAATACGGGATTGCGGCGGGTGGACAGATGCATTCAGTCGATGGTGAACGTAGGAGGAAGTACTTGACGCTGCATGGTTTGGAAGTTTGGACGATTGCGTGGTATCTTATTCACAGAGCTTCCAAGTCAACTTTTCATAGCTATGTCCAAAGATACAACGAAGGGGTTCTCTCAACAGCGCATGGAAACAAGGGCTACAAGCGACCAAGGATCGGAACAGTTCAAGTCATGGGTACTATTGCTGCTATTGTAGACGAGAATGCAGATCAGATGCCCCATCAAATGCGAGGAATTGGAAATGGACGAATGGACACTCTAAAATATCTTCCAGCAGGCAACAACTGGAAGCGAGTGATGGCTGACGCCAATGAGGTACGAGTCTTTGCTTTGCGTGTCTTCTAGTGTCATAACATCGGGAGATCTCCCGATAGAGGTTACTTTTGTATTGACAGTCAGTTCTCTGTCTTATAGTATCGTTGCACTCTACCAACGTCATGTGCAATATATAACCCTTTTTCCCCTCTTCGGTGATTTGTCATAATTTGTCGTGTAATACTTGGACCTTGTTCGCTTGCGTGCGTCTCTTTCTTTGCCTCACAAGCCATTTGGACGTTCCGGTGCTTTGCAGACAAATGTTTCATTAGGTCTGCCTACAATGAGCCAGTCTACAATTAGTAGAATTAGAAGTTCACTCTTCAACAATATCGCAATCAAACCAGTTGGAAGTTCTTTTGCAAAATGCTCGACATGTGACCAACTTCAAGAATTCATTCTGAAGTCAGCTAACGGAAGTCCAGAATATGTTGACTTCGTGAAGCAATGGGAGGAGCATCTTGCTCATTAAGCCTCTTGTCGTCTTCTGTATGGTGCTTGGCGCGAAGAATCAAAGAGCAATCCAAGTGAGATTCTATGCATTATTCATGACAAGATGGATACTGCAAAAACCGCCCTTCCTCGGATGCGGGTTACAACAAAGGCTACTCAAGGCTTGGGCCAACTTCCTATGAACGTCACTGGTATGGTTTCACATGGGCACGGGGATGGCGCCTATGCACATTATTGTCCTCAATGTTGGCCAGGGAATTCTAACGCCACAATATCATCGTTGGCGAGGTTGTTCCGTAGACTAGAAGGCCCCTCATTTCGGGAGTCTGGGAAACTATTTGAGTACCCCCCTCAAAACTCACTGTTCGAGACATTGTTGAGGGGGAAGTCTAGGTGCCTCGACATTTTACCGCGTATTGAGGGATCCCCCGATGTCCAAGGGTCTAAACCTTTACCGAGGAAGTTATACCTTCAGTTGGATAACTCCGCCAAAGATAACAAGAACCAATATCTCATGGCGTTTCTCTCCCTGTTGACTGCACGGGGTGTTTTCAAGAAAATTCAGGCTGGATTTCTACTAGTGGGTCATACGCACAAAGATATTGACGCTTATTTGAGCCATTTGTCGAAGGCATTAAAAAGCAAGAATACGTTTGTTCTTGCGGATCTAATGAAGGCCTTATGCAGTCCTAGGAGTTGTCATTCATGCCGGAGTTCATTCAAGAGGTTGCAGACTTCAAGTCTTTCATCAAAGGCTATCAAAGCAGTGGTGCAGCACGCCTTATTGGACTTGGAGAGATGCACCTTTTCAAGTTCTATGTAGACGATGATGGTTGGCCGGTTATGAGGTGTAAGAAATCAGCCATCGACGCACAATGGCTACCCCTCAACAGACCCCCTATTTGATTGTGGAATTCAAACATGGATGGCAGTCCAAAACTTCCTCACGGCTCACCAAAGCCGGTTCCGTTCAAACCTATGTGGGGAAGTGAGGTTCCTAAATCTACTGGGAATCAAGTTAAGGCAAGAGAGACCACAGCCAAAGCTACTGAAAACAAGAAATTCATGAAGTGCGGACTCCAGAAGTACATTGAGTACTGGAAAAATGGAATGGCAAAATGCGAGGGATTTGCAGCAGCTTTTGGGCCTTATGTTGACTACTGGACTCGTTTGTTGTCTGAGCTTGATAAGCCTCTGCCAGTGACATATCCTGAGTTGTTAGAGGGCTTCTGGCCAAGCCATGACTAGAGGGCCGTATCCAACGAAGTATCGCGCCCAAGATTTTTACCCTTTTTACTTGAGGATGTGACCCCTAAGGATGAGGAACCAGAGGCGTATAGCGGCCCAGCAAACCAAGCTTTGGAGAGTCCTTTTAATCCCTGGCGTGATATTCGGCCTGGCAGCTGGGTTCTTTTGAGACTTGAAGATCCACTCATTTGTCTTGTATGGCAGGGAAGAGCAGCGACTGCTGTATGCAGAGAGGAAGGACATGTAAACCATGGGAAATTTCTAATTCAGTATTGGGAACCTCGTAGCGCGGAAAGAGACCTTGCATTGAAATACCGTAACCGTTGGTCTGCTAAGTGAGTAGTAGAGACGCATGCTCCGGAGTGGGTCTCTATTGGTGCAGCTTTGTTTCAAAATTGGTCAAAAATCAAAGACCCGTCTACTAGAACCATTCCTAAGAAAGCTATGGAGGCTGCTTTAGCAAACTTAGAGAGAGCTAACGTAGTTGATCCATGATCTTCTATGCCACTTAGGTATGACATTGGGACATCCCTCGATGATTACGTCTAAGTCACCTGTCTTCCTCATTTTCTATTAATGACATAAGAGTCATCACTCCTTGACCGCTTCTCAGGCTTCTGTGTAATATCTGCCTTCCTTGTGTCAATGATGTTTGTTTCTGTATGTGTTTCAAATCTGCTTCACGGTATAATATGTCGGTCATGTTTGATATTGGGGTATTGCGTAAAAAATACTTCCGAGCCCGCAGGCCCTGTACCTGATTGTATGTTCGCCATGTGATATCCCATTCAACTCTGATATCGCGGGATCCCCAGATGAATAGTAGAGTACTTCCGAGCCCACATCTCTTCCTCTCTTCTGTGGGTCACTGTTGATGCAGTGGTGTATGCAACTTCGTCGTGGATCATTGATCCGAGGAGTAGAACCATTCCCAAGATAGCCATGGAATCTACGTTAGCAAACTTATAGGGAGATAAGTTTTTTGATCGGAGATCTTCTATGCCGTTTAGGTACGACATCGGGAGATCCCACGACAAATCTGTCTGAGTTAATTCTCTTCCTGATCTTCTGTTAATGACATCGAATTTATCCATGCCTGAAGGATTGTCAGGCTTCCGTGTAATACCTGTCTTCCTTCTGTCAATGATATTTCAAATCTGTAGATGTGTTTCGAATCTGCTTCCTATTTCTAATATGTTGGTCATGTTTGATATTGGGGGCATCCCGTGACAAAACAATGCTGAACCGACATGCCTTCTACTATTATGTATCTCGCTCGCCATGTGCTGATATCTCGTTCAAGTTTGATATCGCGGGATCCCTCGATGAATACTTATGAGCCCCCATCTCTTCTATTCTTTTGTATTACTCTAAACCCAATGTACGTATATCTCGGTCAAGTTGGCTGTTGGGGATCCTGTGATGAATATTGTAGAGCCGAAATCTCTTTTGTTTTCCGTTCCTTGCTCGCAATGTACGTATAATTATCAGGGTCAAGTTTACTGTCAGGGGATCTCGTGATGAATACTCTGGAGCCCAAATATCCTCTATTCTTTTATATCTCGCTCGCAATGTACTTATATCTTGGTCAAGTTCGTTGTCGAGAGATCCCATGATGAATACTTCTGAGCCCCTCCACGACGGTTCTTCCCATACATTGTTACGCTAATGTTCTAAATTTATCAGGTATATGATAGGTGATTACTTAATTCTGGACTCTGGACAGTCTAGAAATAGTTAAATATGGCATGTTACAATATTGTAGCAAAATAGAACATCTAAATAAGCAAAAATTTGTACTTTGTAGAATTTTTGACAATCTGACATACTTTTAAATTCGGGAAAAGTACTACTTTTGTTACTCCATACGACTTTTTTTGTGATCTTGGGATTTCAATACCAATGCTAAGCAATGTTCCAATCAAATTTTGTAATGGGAATGCATTCGCACAGTTTTTCCTTGGGAAAATAGAGTACTTTCTACCGCGTATTTCCAGAAAATTACTTTTCCGACATACTTTTTAGGGGGGGCGTAGTGTGCTTACACCCTGCGTAGAATTTGAGTGTTGCAAAACCGAGGACCCCATTCTAAGGTAGAATTCAAGGAGTACGAGGTTGAGAGTGACAACTAAACTTGTGTGCGATTTCTTTACAAATGTCTGCTAGCAGCAATTACGAATTTGACTAGGAAACATTGGAAGGGTGTTCTTGTAACTTCTACTGCGGTGGATTGAAATTATACTGTGAGTGACGTTTTCTCTATGAGAAGTTCGGGTCGTGATCCACAGTACTAGGGTAGATGATGCTCTTCATTTCAACTTGCAATTTCCTTGAGGGGCTATGGTATAGGGTTTGGTTGTTGACAACTCTAGAGTTTTGGGTACTTGGTAATCATAAGAACGTTTTTCTTCATACTTGCAGTCCGTTCCAAGCCATTGAGAGCTTCAAGCACTACTTCAGATTTCTGGACTCTCGATGGCAGCAAGAGTGGCGGAGCGTTCAAGCTACCGTCCTCAAGTTTTGTTTGATGCACGCTATGCACCGCTTGTTAGGCAAGGTTCGTTGCGATCTGAGCAACCCTATCCATCAACTTTTTCAGCACAAAGGGTAGCCGGGGATACAAACATTGACTTGTGGGTCGATGGCAGCATTTACTCGGTTGATCCAGGAACAGGGAGGCCACCTCCATTCAGAAATCTAAGGGATTGCCTAAAATTCATATGCTATGGAGAGCCAGGTTTGTACGGATATGCACGCAGATTGGAGGTCGGTGATGAAGGGGGGCCTACACGACATGAGTTGGAAATGCAATGCCGACATTTTGACGAAGAACTGTTGAAGGTGAGAGATGACCTGGCTGGCAGCAGAGGGAGGCTTGACCATTACAGGGACATTGACAATACATGCATGTAGTAACGGAATGAATTGGAGACTACTTGTGGCAAGATGAACACCAAGGAGAGAAATTATGGCATGACGGTGCAGGACCAAGGGTCGTAGCGGCATCCAGGAGACACGAGCGGTGGCATCAATCAAGGGCTGCCAACGCTTGCGAGGAGTGGAGGTCAAGGAGGAGGCATGTTGGGAGAGCATATATTATTGAAGAAGTCGTGGAGGGTGGAGGAGATGGCTTTGTGGAGGAAGAGCCAATATGGAATGCCAATCGGGATATGGTTGGAAAGTGTAGGCGACGAAGATGAACAAAGGGACGCTAAGCTTGTCTTCAAATGTACACTTTCTTTAAAAGGAAATTAAAAAATATTAAAAACATTCAGGCAACTCACTTTCAAAAGTTAAGAGATGTACGAATACATAGTCAAAGAAACATCGTCCATACTCAGGCAAATAAGAATGGAATTGTTTTCTAAAGATCTTACATTTGGAATATCATGTTTAAATTAAAAAAAATATGGATTTTATGTATAGAAGTAGTTATTACAAGAAGGCAAATTTTAAACTTTAAATCATAACTTGCTCTCAGATTCACTTCTCTTAATTTTGGATCATATATCATTTTTCAATAATTTTTTTCATTTCATATTTCTTAGTGTTTTCTACAAGATCTTAGTGGCACGTTTCATCATTTTTGAATTGAATTTTCTTATTTTTAATTTTTGTATTTATTTTTAATTTTTTGAATTTTCCATGAAATACCTCTCAATGTATACTTTAAGACCTTCAGAGGGAAGAAGAATAGGCTAAATCTTTCTAATTTGATTTGGTTTTTTTAATTTATATTAATAAATACAGTTAACAGGACGGGACGAGGAGAGAAGCTCATTAGTTGTTATTTCTTCTTAAATTTATTTTAGAGGTATTTCATGGATTTTATTTTTTTTATTTTCATTTGGTTTTTATTATGTCTTCATTTAATTTTTTTCCTTCCAATTTAAGATAGTACTCTCATCGTTCATTATTTTAGGTTTTGTTTCGTTTCGGTTTTTATTATGTTGTAGTGTTGTTTTGTTTTTTGGGTTTTCTTATCAATTTTTTTTTTTAACTTTTCCCAATTTCCTTTAATTTTTTTCTAAATTTACTGCCTCAACCGCTTTGTTCATAGTTACAAGACCCAATCTTGTAAGATTACAAACTCTACTATGAGGAGTTTTCGATACAAACTCTACTGGGTTCAAAACGGCATAGGACCTTCATTAGGAGAAATTTGGGGTTTCAAAGGGGCCCTCTAAGGTAGCCCGTGGTGGAGGACTTGCTGCCTACATACTCGGCCAAGTCAGCGCCACCAGGCACTCCTCCCTATAAAACCCCATTTCTCCATGTCGCAGCTCGCTGACTAAGACATTCCACCGTTGCGCACCTTCAATCCTAGAAGTAGATGGAGTTCAAAGAACCCCTGACTCTTTGTTCAAAAGACTCTCTGCCATTAATACGACATCGAATATCACTACTGACACATGCAGGTATATACATGAAATTTCCTGATTGAGAGTCAAAAGATTAGGAGATGTCACCTCCAAAATCCCTTCAGAATTTGTTTGGAGGTACTTTTTATTTGTACAATACGTAATATCCCACTTCAATGTAATGAAATACTTCTTGAATTCATGAGCTTGGCATAGATTAGACTATCACTTCTTCTAACGCATGCCATTGATGACAAATAATTAGAATTTTTTTGATAGTCTACATTAACTGCATAATATGTATTATACATTTAATCTCAAATATATTGTGAGGGTTTTGATGACAAATATTCAAGTTCAAAAATAGATGTACATTGAAGTCAATCCTTTGGCATGGATAAGGAGAAGAGAAGGTCAATTTCCAAAAACAATTATGCAATGTCTTCAACGAATATACTTAGACTTAAAACCTCTGAAGAAGTGGAGTACCTTATAGCTAAGATGCAGGACTAGCTCAAGGGCGTACATGGCGTGTGGTTTTTGGTTCACTTTGGACAACTAATGAATACAATATTTTCCTCAACAATCATGATAATCATAAGGATGTTTTAGCTTTATTAATTGCAAACCGTAAGTGGACTATTTTTCATACAATACGTAATATTCCACCGTAGTAACTTTGAATTAAACGGATTCGCTAAAAAGTCAGATTATGATTGGACAGTACTTCCATAATTTTTATATGCCTTCGACACAATTGCTGTGAGGAGAAATGATGGAGAAACTTCGTGAATAAGGAATGAATAAAATCCAAGTCAAATAGGTCTACAATTGCATTGCTGTTTATAGTTCAAAAATTATTCTCATAACTCATTTTCATCCTTTGTCCTTCAAATAGTAGGGTACAGTTTTTATTATTAAGAAATTCTATTAGTTTGAAATAACTAAAAAACTAAAAATTAAAAATACTTGGTTGAAAAAGTAGAAAATATGAAAAAAAAATTAAAAATTGAATAATGGAATCAAAGACACTATTCCGTTAAGATATTCTAGAATAAATTATAAGAGTTGTGACCCCTTGTAGAACTTACACAAGTCATTTCCCCTCAATTTATTGAATATGAATAATAATTTATAGAACTTTCTTATTTTCAAATTTCTTATTTTTTTTTAAATATCTGTAAAATGATGTTTTCTAAGTTCCTTTGCGACTTTCAATTATAGATATGGTAGAATGAACTGTACTTGTTGTTTATTCTCTTGATAATTGATAATTAGTGCTTTCCCCGTATTTCCCTGTACTTTTTGCTTTCATTTGGTTTTTATTCTGTCTTCATTCCATATTTTTTTTCCTTTTTTTCTATTTATTTGTTTCCTTTCTTTCCTTTTTTTTCTCCTTCCAATTTTGAATAATTTTATTATTGATCATTATTCTGTGTTTTGTTCTGTTCTGGTTCTTATTATGTTTCAATTTCTCAATTTAGTCATTTTTTTAATTAGTTATTTTCTCAATTTTTGTTTTTTTTTCCTAATTTTTGATTATTTTTAAGTTAGAAAATAGGGAGTCTATTCTTGTGGTTTCTATATGTCTTAATTCAATTATTTTTGCTGCCAGTCAGAGCTAGTTTTGATATCTATCATTATTCTAGCTCTCTGATTCATTTCGTTACATTATCTTTTAGTTCCCTTTTTTTGAAAAAACTTTTTCCGATTTTCTTGAAATTCTTTCCCACCTACCCGATGAAGACCGACCCACCTCGGATCCGAAGGCGAAGTTGGAGCAGGCCAAAACCAAGAAAGCGGGAGTTCAGGCCGACCTTGCGAAGAGGGAGGCTTAGAGGGAGGTGAATGTTGGAGATTTGCGAAACCATAGGACTATCTTGAAGGAGAAGGAGGATAAGGAGAACCGGTTCTATGACGATGTGGCCGCCCACCGTGCTGCTAGCAAGATAGTCGGGGCTGCTGACAACGCAGAAGAGAAGAAGCGGTTTGATGCTTTGGCCTGTCTTGGTGGTGATCAGATGGCCAATGCGAGCAAGGCTCGCAACAAGCCCAACATCGCAACAACAGCAAGGAGAAGCAGCTATCAGCATTGGTGGAGGACATAGAGAAGTCCAAGGCTGCGGTCGGAATTCTTAGTGTGGAGATCATGTCCCTCAAGCAGGCAGCAGCATTCATACGGCCAAAGACTGTGCTCCTACACGTGCCATCCGAGTTTTGAGCCCTCTCCATCCAGGTTTCAGACCCTTGCCCCTTCTGTCACCGGTACTTTGTTGACACCAATTGTGAACCCTTTACATGTGGCTGCTTAGCACACCCACATTGCATGTTTGAAGTTGTCTTCTCACTTGACACCAAGTGTAGCCGTTGCTGCCGCTCCTTGAGTGGAGAGTAACTTGGGCAATGGGGATTTCTACTACATGAGTCAGCTCAAGCGGAGCTTCACCACCTTCAGGAGGTTTTCAAGTCCGAGGTGGATGTACCAGACTTCCAGAGCTCCTTTGCTGGCAGCAAGAGGGGGGCTGAGCACACTACTCTTCTTTCAAAGAAGGAGGACCAAGTCAGGAAGAAGGCTCGTTTTGATGGCTCTGATGGGGCTTCAGATTCCTTTGTTACCACCAAGACCTCCAATGAGTCCGTGGTATCCGCGGAGTTGTTGCCAACAGCCGTAGGGAATGCCAGTGGTGTTGCCAACACCCAAAAGTCAGACGACCTGAGCTTCCTCCAGGTGACACAAGCCCCTCCATATGAGGAGGCCGACGACACAAGCTCACAAGGAGGTGAACGCAGCGACAGTGCCATAGAGTCAGGGAGGACATCTTTAGGCCTGGCTCGAGCTGCCCTATACAAGCTTGTTGATGCCAACAAGACCACAGCAGTGCCATAGATTTCTGTGGTTTTTTTGTGGATAATGCCACAGTATTAGTGGCATTCACGTTGTTCCATGTTTTATTTCATGTGCTGCCTTGATTTCCGACTCTATCGCAAACCGTTTAGAGGTGCTCGTGAGAAGGTTTTCAATTTTCTCGAGGCTCTTGTGGACCTTTGCACCTTGGAGAATGATATTGTCATGGACTTCACCTCATCCATAGGTAAATTCTATATTCTTTACTTAAATTTGATTGGTTTTATTTGTTTCCAATGTTTCTACGCTTACTAATTCTTTATTCAATTTTCAGGTGCATCCATTCGTGCTTAGAAAAGCATCAACCGACATGTCATTGCTTTTAAAGTTGATAATGTCTTGTACAAGGAGGTACTACTGCCGCTCATTCCACAACCCGATGAAGTCCAGTCTGAGCAGGCTTCTTTACCTTCTCCAAGGACGAAGTGCCTCTTAGAAGATGACGATGAGCGTGAGAAGAAGACAACCCCCAAGCGCTCCAATAAGTAAGTCTATACTATCAATTTTTGGTGTTTATAGCTAATTTGTCTCAGAGAAATATTGTATTCTAAATGCCTTGTAAACCTCTTGCTTCAAAAGCATTGAAGTCTCAAGAATTGTCTCGAGGTATCTCAGTAAGATTAGAAGCCTAATCCGTCCCTTTGAGCTTCCTTACCACGTTAAAAACCTTGCACATGCAATGGCAGCGGCTCCTTCACCACCATCTTCTCTGAAGCATCGTAGACCAAATCGTAATGCCAAGCAGTATTTTGAGCTATTTGCAAAAGTAGATAATGTGGTACCATCTGATGACCATAATTTCGAGCATGGGAACATTAAGTCAACTAGTGATGACAGTGACTTTGACCATGGGTACATTCAGATTTCTAGTAATGAAAGTTCCTTTACTTAATTTATCTTGTTATTTAGAGGTATGTGCAGGGTTTTCAAACTAGACGTCCGACCGGGCCCCACGTCCAAAACCCGGACGTCCAAACGCCTCCATCCCGGTTGTCACGTCCCGAAGTCCCCAAAATTACGCTGCAGTATGTTTGTATTCCAACATTCTATGCAGGTGGAATTGGACGGTATGACCAATGAAGCGGAAGACAATCGCTATCTCCAAAGCAAAGTGTGTCAACATCCATCTGGTCCCTGTGCATTCTCCACGTCCTCAGCCCTAGAGTTGTACGCTAGTCGACCCTTTTGTGCAAGACTATCTCTGTCCACACCATTGCCATATTGGAAAACAACATAATGTGTGGTCGTTGGTTTTGGACGTTTGCTGCTACGGTGATCTCCTGATATCTGCTATTGAAATGTTCATTTCCACATTTATCAACCCTGATCTCACCATGTTTTGCTTGTTTCTCCATAGCTTTGGAACGTAGATTAAAAGGAACCAACTTGAGGAGGTGCTTCATCTTCACATATTCCCTGCAAGTAGACATCTTATGTGGTGATGGTACATCATCCCATCCAACCTCTGCTACGCATTCAAGGTCATTTGTAGCAACCGGATCCAACTTTTTTTTTTTTTCGGAGTTGACGATCCTCCCCGATCATTACAAGGCATGGCTCAAAGCAGGTAAGTGAGTAGCTGTAATAACCCTGTATTGAACCCACCCAGTATGGAGGGCTGTAACTTCTCTTCAATATAAAAATTATGAATCAAACTTGTATGAATCTAACGCATAACCACGAAATAAAACCCCGAACCGGTAGATAGTTACTGTACGTATCAATCACTAGTTTGTTGGTTTCATAATAACCAACAAACGGTGGTAGAATTGTGAAGTAGTGCCACAATACTCTGTAGGGGAGTGAAAAAGCTTGGACAAACGCAAGTGAGCTGAAGTAAATCCAGCACAACTAGCACAAGCATCCAAGTGAAGAAGAAAAAGGTTGGGCCAGCCTTTTATGCTAGCCCAAATCCTTAGACGGCCGCGTAGGTCAAACGGCGGGGCCCATACGGCCGTTGGATCTCGGCCGATGGAGAATCCAACGGCCCTAGGCGGACTGTTGCGGATAGGTCACGGCCGTTTGGTCGTACGGCCGCGACCGGTCGTGCGGCCGCGACCGCGCCTCCTCGGGCCTCGCGGTCGTCCGCGGTCTTGTGGTCGCGACAACCGTTTGCGCGGACGGTCACGGGGAGGGGGGGCTCCAAGGGACTCCCCTCCTCCGTTGGGTTTTCTCTCCTCTCTTCCCCTCCACTCTCCCTTCAACTTTGTCCAAAAACAATCCTTTTTTGGATTGTTTGGACAAGGCATCCTCCCCAAAATGGAAAATTTTAGTGAGTTTCCTTCAAAGAACTACATACGCTTATGTTTGGGTGGGTTTTAAAAATTACCTGATTATAAAATCGAATTGGAAGAGTATATGCCAACAACTAATTGAATAAAATGAATCTCGAGATCAAAATGCATTGAATGAAATTCACATCATAAAATTATTTAATTTTTTTTTATTGCGGTACAAATTATGTGTATGTAGTTAATATCCTTACATTTTTCTTTTACCCTCTTGGTTAAATTAAGAGAAAAATATTTAGAACTTGTTCTCAACGTATGGTACACATTTTTTATGTAGGTTCTTCTACTCTAATTTTTTACAAAATGATTGTTCACACTTTGATTTCTTTTATTTTACATACTTCCATATTTTAGTATGTTGGGAATACTAAATAACCAAAACAATGGTTTAGAATATGAGATAAAAGGGAGATAATAAAAATATTAAAAATCAACATTCTTTAGTAATCGAAAAATGAGAAGGAATAAAATTCAAATCATATTTTTTAGATCTATTTTTATTCATTGTATAAAACTATATGAATTAAAAATAATTAACATAGTGGTACAGTGTTGGGAGAAATGTTTTTACAATATCACCAGATGAAATGGAAATAGTAGATTGGAAAAGAATCTTTCGTGGTAAAGGAATAATCATGTATGAGTACCAAAAAAAAATTACAAGTAGTAAAGGAAAATAAAGAATATAAGAGAGAAATCTAGGAAGTACGATGGCATACTGGTGGAATTAGAGGTATTAAAATGAACAATCAAAGGAGAGAATCTAATGATAGAGGAATGTTTAAAAAGATAATAATAATATTAAGAGAGTAGGAATATTAGAAACAAATATTTTGGTGGGAATTGTGGGATGGTAGAGTTGCGGAATTATAAGTATAAAAATAAACAAACTATGGAAGGAATAAAATGATAAAAAATCGATTAAACTATAAAAATAATAGCGATGACGGGAGGAATATTAGAGAAAAAAGAAGGGAATGAATTATATAATTAAGAAAAAGTGGTAAGGTGGGAGAGTAGTGGAATAAGAAGTGAAAAAAAAACAAAAAAAAAAACAAAAAAAAAACGAAGGAGGTAATCAAATGATAGAGGAATGTTAAAAAACATAAATAAAGAATGAATTCAAGAGGGGAGGAATTTTAGAGATAAGTGAAGGGCTAAGATGGAAGAGTGGTGGAATTAGAAGAATAAAATTAAATAAATGAAGGAGGGCAACAAATGATAGAGGAATGTTAAACAACAAAAATAAAAAACAGATTCAATATGGACATTCGTTTCACTGAATACAACGGGTTCTCTTCGGAGCATGTCCCGGAGGGTCCCTCCGTTCTATCAATACATGTATCCCACGTGGTCATTCTGATGAATGGCTGCAAAGCGAATAACACCCGGATGGGGAATTCTTATCGCAAGACATTTGTTGTTGTGGTCCACGCGTGCCAAATCCGGCCTAATAGACCAATTGAGCGGCCGTTTCTTAGCAAACTCCCAAGCTGGAGATATTTCAGCAGATAACTCGATGCTAACCCTGCGTATGGTTGCATAACCACCACTAAGGATATTTCTGTCCAAATAACGGACAATTGCACCTTCAGACAACACAGTCATAGTTTGCTTCCGTAAGTTGATCTCCGTCTCCCTACCAAGCGTGGAATTCCACGACTCAACAGAACCACATCCATGCCCTTTCGAGCTCATGGGTGCCATGAGTTTCTGGAAGAAATCTGCCCTTAAAATAACATCCTTGAAGGACTCGTCTCCTGCCCTATGCTCCCTTCCATACTTAGTCAAAATATCACGAGCATTCCACAACGCATTATGTGCACGAGTTGTCACAAATTTCTGGAACCTGGCCTTCTTCCTCTCCACTTCCCATTCCGGTGCCATCGAGGCATCCTCAATCTTCAACTCCATCTCCAACTTGAATTTTTTGGGCCCATCTTCTTCATACTGAACGTAACAACTATCCAACGAAGCAAGGGTGGTCCGCTTATAAATTTGGTAACAATGAATTTTGTAACAAAATCCTTGCAACGTAAATTTGGTCTGTCATCGCTGTTGTACTTGTCTCCCCATTGTCCCACAATCTTCTGCTCCTTCTTCTTTGGCATCGTGGTAGGCCTTCAAGCACTTCAATTTGCAACTCCAAATGAATCCTTAATTCCGCAAAACAAAGTTGGAGCAATTGAATTCCAAAAGGTTATGAAAAAAACCGTTTAAAAATTTAAAAATTCCCCTCCCCCTCCACAAATAAAATGACCCCTTCCCTCCCGGTGAGAAGGCCCAAGGAAAAAGGAGCAAATCCCCCACCACAAGCAAGCACCCTCACAGAAATTGGGAGAAAAAAGGTGACAAAGAAGAGCGCGGCTTCCCCATATATAGAGGAAGCCAACCTCGCGGCTGTCATATCCAGGGCCAAGCCGCGGCCGTCTGATCGGCCGCGGCTTGGCCCGAAGGCGTGGGCCGTCGGATCGGACGGCTGCGTCAGCGATGGCGCATCGCCCGACCCGACCGTCCGATCCAACGGCCGCATCGGCCCGTCGGCCGTCCAGCTGACGGCCCTCTGCGGCCGCGGTGGGCAACCACGGGCCGTTTGATCCCATGGCCGTTCGCGTGGACGACGCCGCGGACTGCCGCGGGATCGAACGGCCTGCGGTCGGCCGCAACGATCGGGCGGTCCCCGATGGCCTGCCGACGCGGGCGATCAGGGCTGTCCGATCGTCGAGGCTGACCGTGAGCCGTCCGCGCAGTTGCCTTATGAGGATAGCCGCAGGATTGGACGCTCGAAGACAGCCGCAAGATTGGACGCTCGAAGACAGCCGCTCCGATCCAACAACCCGCGATCGCCAAAACTTGCCGGATTGTGGCCGTCTGATCAAAGGGGCGGTTAAAAAGAAAATTTACCCCCTTCCCCCTTGAGGTCGTTGAATTCTTACGGCGACGTAATTTTCGAGCTTCGCAGACGCCACGTCCGGGACTGGGGACGTCTGGGTCGGTCGTTTGGATGTCCGGATCCGGGTCTTACCTCTTATTTTCAAAACCCTGACAGAATGTAAACATCAAATTATTGGTAAACAGTAACTTACCTAGATCTGGCTGGCTATCTCCCTTTTGCTATAGAGCTGCCCTTAGCTCCCGGGATGCGCCTCAACTCGAGTTCACTATTGCCTGTTTTCTTGAGTCTTGACTGCACTATTTCTGCCTCCACTAGTAAGCCACTCCATAACACTGTCTAGAAAATGTCACTGCCGCACACCTTGGTCACTGCCACTGTCTGGACTGCTAGATTAGTTGCAAACCCTCCCTGGAGCGCCACTGTACTTGTCACACCTGGAGCAGTACAGAGCAAGTACTGTCCTCATGTGTGCAGCAAGAGCCATATTTTTGAACTTAAGCATGGTTGCCATTATGAAAGGGGTTTTTTCCTAACTCCTTTAGGAAAAAATAATGTACTAAAACTCTCTGAAATCCTGCGAAATTTACTAAATTGCCCCCTTAAAGTGCCCCAAATTTTAGTTCCAGATCTGAAACTGCCAACTTATATAAACACCATATCTACATCATTCACTAGGTGTTTTGACTTTCTAGCCCCTCAAACCCCTATAACATGCATTTTCCTACATTTAAACACAAATCTCTTCAACTCCTTTCCATAAATCACTGTAAATCCATACAAAACACCATATTCGTTATATTGAGACTTTTCATAGTCTCAATTTAATGCTTGACTATAGCTTTTTCATTGATTTCTTGATTGATTCTATATTTGTCAAAAACGTTTTGACTATATATGGGAAGATTATCCTCGAGTCGAGGATAATCTATAATTAGAAAGTAAAAAAAAAGTTCAAATTGTCTAAAAACAATTGCTGAAATTGTAGGCAAAAAGTCTCAAAGTTCTGAAATTGTCTCAAAATTAAGAATATGGTCATATAATATCTTGCTCCCTACCGCTAATACTGTCTGAACCCTCCTGCTGTACTGAAACTGTCATGCCAGCAGCTCCTAAGCAGTTCTATAACTTAGCCTACAGACTAACTACACACACAATCTACCATCTGAGAGCTCTGAGCTGAGAGCAAGAGAATGAGAGAGAGAGAGTGTGCTGCCACAGCCCCTCCCCCTCAACCCCATCCAAAACCCTAGACGCTGCCCCTAAAACCCTAGCCGCCGCCAATTTTCATCCATCCACCAGATTTCATCCAAATTGGCAATTTTCATCCAAAACAGAGTTACTCGAGGCCATGACAATAACTTAACAATTTATTGTCCCCTAATAACAACAGTTTTACTGCTCCCTTACAGTTTTACTGCCCTTCTATTCTACAGCCTTAAATCCCCGGTTAACAGGCCTCTTAGGCATTGTTTCGTTCGCGAGACTGGAAGATAACACGCTTCCTCTGAATAGAGTGGATCCTTATTTTGCAGCTTCTACAAGCACATTCTTTAGAATGCACCGTTTTGCTGAAGTTATGGTTGTTTATTGAGTCTCTTACGATTAATGTACCACCAATGGGTTCAATACTTTAATTTATGACATGTGCACGAGGTATAGCTTGTTTGTGATGATGTGAGTAAAGGAATCAAGAACATCCCGAATATATCACCTATGACTGTTCTTACATTTTACTCTAGAACAATTCAGTGTGCTCGCCTTCAGTTGTAGTCTTCAGTCAACATTACGTTAAGAGACTATATTAGGGACAATTAGGGCTCTTAGTAGACTTTACCGCATGGATTAGCGGTTGTAGTAGTGCACCGTCAAAAACATTGACAAGTCCCAGGAACGTTACTCCACTCCTACCTATATTCTGATATTGCTAATGTTCTTATATTTGATGAGTTTTTTTCAATTATCAAATCAAAATCCTCTTCTATAAGAAATAGGTTGAAGCAGAATTTGGATGTGGTTGAGGACATTACTGTTACAAACGGGGCTACTAGGAACTCGTTCAAATATGTCCACGTCATGAAAGTGGGTCCAATGTTATTCATACGTTTATTAATGATGTGCAATTTTGATTTTACACATGAATGGAATGACTAGGTAACAACCAGATAACGCTCACCGAGCTCTACATGGACAGGTAACAACGTCGTAGCGGATAGAGTGGTCGGTGACCAAGTGGAAACGAATCATGCTGCATCTTAGGGTAGTCCGACAATAGTACCCGGTACTAAGGAACCGCCATTGTCTGGCTTGAAGACCGTATCTCCAAAAGAGGCACGCCTCGCCCACTGTAACCCCACTGGTACAGTGATTCACGCGGGTAGATACTACAATTTATCTTCAGACAAAGAAGAAGTCAGACACCACCAACGCACGCATTATTCTGTAAGCCCTTCTAGACGAGGGATATCAATGAGAATAGATAACAGCAGACGGTATGTGGATGTAAGAATCTTCTTTGACTTCTCAATTCTTCTGATTAGATTTGGTTTCTCAAACGATTTTACCTACATATAGGGGGATGTCTATATTTCAAGATAATGGTGTAGCATTTTATGCAGGCCATACCGAATTATGAGAGGTGGCATGTTTACCAATCTCGAAGACTGATTGTTCAATCAGTATGTTACCGGATTCAAAGAATATCAGGCATGGTAGACATTCAGAATGGACCGGGAGATGGAATGATCGCTGAGAGTGGACGGACCTGCGGAGAGAGTACAACCTAGATTACAGAGGAATCCGAGAAGGTAGTAGAGATGGCAATACTTTTAACTGCGTACGTGGACGTCATCATTGCCGCTCGAGCCTCGATAGGTCAAGATTGCCATGCACGCCGCGGAGTCGGAAGTTAGAATCGGACCTGTCAAATGGAAGAGGGAGCTCGTCCAAGTTTGTTCGCGTAAAAAAAGAGAATGAACCTAGACTTCCAAGTGAGAACATAAGAGATTGCCCACCCCCATCCAGAGGGATTTTGCTGTCAAATTTTCAATTGAAGAAAGAGATGGTCTTGCGTTAAGGAGAGGCATATGCGGGAGTTGCAACGTTAGGGGGAGGACGACTTAAGGGAATTAGAAGGGGGCCGCAAGCACTACGTGAACGTCAATACAGACGATCGCCCTTATGGACTAGGCGTTTCTATGTGGAATGACGTGCTCGGGAAACTGATTTGCGGATTAGATCCGTCCTATATCGACATTCGACATCAGCCTTTCCAACAAGTCAAGACATTGATCTCAAGTATGAATAAGAAATTTGAGTACAGCCAAAACATCAATCCGACGTGGCTTCGGAAACAAATAGGAACTGCACTATCTTCCTACAAGGATGAATTAATCAAGTTGATTCAAGAAAATGAGGGTCATCCACTATGGTTGAAGCAGACAGTGTGGGACAAATTGGTGGAGTTAGAATCCTCAGAAAAATTCCACATGAAGTTAGATTAAATTTGATTTGCCAATGCTTGCTGCAGACAAAGGGGAGGACAGGACCGATAGGAGAAGCAGGCATCACAGAGAGGCTACGCGTTCTTCTAGGGCACAATCGTGACCCTGAAGAAGTACAGGAGGAGATGGATCAGAACAAAGGGTATGGGAGAAAATGTAGAAAGAGAAAATGATGTGGGCAAAAGGCCTTAGACGTTCAAGATGTAGAGAAGAATTTCATTTTCCCATCTGGAAGTGTGATGCCGAAGGAGAAATAGATGCATCAGAATTGTCTGCTTCTGTACCTGAGGCGGTTATCAAGGAGGTGCAACGCCATGACTTTGTAGCAGCTGAAACAACAGAAGCAAACGGTAGTCTATAAGCGCCCATTGAAAGTCTTGACAAATAAGCGAACACTATTGGAATGTATATTACGACAACAAATTAAGGATTTGGAAGACAGTGACATCGGAGGTTCGGAAGAAGTGAAATTGGTGGTCCATTTGATATTGGTACAGATTGATTGCCTCAAGCAGAAAAGGAGGGAGAAGATTGTGGAGATAGTTCAGGGCGAGGACCTCATACAGAGGGATGTATCTCCAAAGTCACATATGAGTCCCGAAGCGAGACAGATTGCACCATCGGAGGTAGTGAGTTGCTTGCCCCTGTTTAATACTGCCCTTATGCCATCTCAAGTATACGTCAGAATAGCACAGAGTTGACCATTGATATGTAACTAAGTAGTAGATGAATTTATTCGCATAGATGTCAGTGACGTCTTATACAGTCCTCTAATTGCAGAGCATGGGTATTTGACACCTATGATGTCTAAAGCTAATGAAATTGAGGTGTCTCCCCAGGCGGAGAAAATGCTTAGAAAGGGACAAAGTAGTGATAAATTTGTAAAGCAGGCTACTCTGTGTGGAAGGGGCAAGACTGGGTGACTTCTTGTTCAAAAAAAAAGGGTAACATGTGAAACTATCACTTTCCCCCACTGACTCCTTCATCCAAAACTCTCTTCCTCAAACACATAGCTTTCTAGATTGAATAAAATCAAGTAAATTATGTAACATGGTATTCACTTTCAGTTCCATTTCAACTACTTCAACGCAATTTCATTGTGTTTTTAATATAGTCCTAAAGCTTATTGCATAGTTCCACAGTACTAGTCAACTGGTTTCAGTTGATCGTTTAATTTAGAATTTGACACGTGTGAGTTTGCCATTGAACAGATTAGATGAGACGGCCAGGATTTGATTTGGTTAAAATGAAACATACACTACATCTACAATTCAAGAATTTGAAAGGAGGGGGACAAAGATATGAAGTGCTTGTTAGGAGACTCGGAACAACAGGGTATCGTAAGAAACAACAATCCATATTACTGTGGTTGGGGAGGTCAAAGAATGCGAAGTATTTGACCAAGACTCCTATAACCTTCCCGTCATTTGCGTCACCTTATATCACATGGCAGATGAGTGGTATCATCCTAGAAGGATACCAGATAGATCCAAACGTCTCATGTCCACTACTGTTTACGGACGAGGGACATTATTGGATCCTAAACATCACCTAGGTCAATCGGTAACTCTTTTTTAAATTTGTAATTGTAGGTGGGAATCTCTTTCTATGTACGCAATATTCACACATTAATTCAAAACTTTTGGACAATTAATTCATGATTTTGCAGTGGATAAATGGTCTCAGCATCCACACAAACAGAGCATGCTCCGTGTAAAAAATCTTAGAATTTCCATTATTCCTGAATTATAGATATCAGAAAAAAACCCCGAGAAAACTGCTCTGATGATATACATGTATGCACCGACGATGAGCATATGGCAGGAATTAAAGCATTCTACAACGAATGAGTGCTTGAAGCATGCCAAGTCCGTTCATTTTGCTCTACCCAAGTGGTTACCAAGCTTTATTCTGCAATGAGTGACTCGGAAAAAGTATTCTTGAGAAAGACAAAGAAGACGACAAGATCAACGGGACGTGCCTCATTCTCAGCGACGCTATCTTGTGAGCGGTGAGCGGTGAGCAGTGAGCGGTGAGCACTAAATTTTCAATTTTTTAGGTAAAAATTTGAGTTTTTTTTTTTTTTTTGAATTTTTTTGAGAGCAATCAAACAATGGTGAGCAATTTAGGACACTTCGTTGGAATATATGAATGCAAATAAAGTAGACCCAATAACCGTGGAATCAATCAAATGTGAATGGTTGGATAGGAAAGCTTACTGTTCAAGTCACATACAGAATGTATATCCAATTTTTTTTTAAATTTTTTTTTATTGCATTTTTGTGGTCGCGGATACGAGAGAAGAATATTTCCAAGGCATGAAGGAATATTCTCCTCTCGGATCCGAGAGGAGAATATTCCTTCCTTGCCTGGGAAATATTCTTCTCTTGCTTTCATTTTACGGCAAACACATTCAAGAGGTGGACAATATATATACAAGAACGGTGGAACCGTGAGGCTCTGTCCTCAATAATGATAGTTTATATATATTCTTTAAATGAAATTAAATTCAACTTAAAAATAATACAATATTTTATTAAAATGATTTTATCAAATGATAACTAAGTCATTTCAATTAATTTTTAAAATTTGGTTTTTTAAATTCTCTATTTTTTCTATAGAGGGATCTAACACGTATATTTTAGTTCCTACAAAAAGAGGGGATTTTATTAAACCTTCTACATTAAAAGTATTTCCAATCAAGATTAAATCCCAATCTTGTGGTAAATAACACTCTATTAAGTAATTAAAATTTAATATTCCTCTTTCACTAGAAACGTATTGAACTTCATCTTTAGTAAATATGAGTGGCAACGGTTCACTTAAAAACTTTAATGGAAAATTTAAAGATGGATCACTTTGACTTTGGTAAGAGAAAATAAAAATAATTTCGGATTTTTGTTGAAAACATATTGAGTTTTGTTGATTATTATCTTGTAAAATTTCGCCTTCATGTTGTTTAGGATACCCCCAAATGCCTTGCATTACAATATGTTCATCATTTATTTCAAGATAAGAAAGTATCTCATGTGCAGAGGTGCCTATTGGCAATAACAGAATTACATTCCAACGTGAAATTGAAGAAGTCCATTTTTTTAAATTTGTTCCAAATAAAGTATAATCATTCTTGGACCAATGCCTTCCATTAACTCCTTGGCGTCGTGTTTCAAAAACAAATAAGGAATCATTTGAAAGAGCATAGCAAGTTATATTGAAGTTTCCAATTTTTGCAATAATTTCAATGGACTTATTTAAAATAGGACTTTATACCACATAATTGTTGCAAAGACTCATAATATTGTTCATCATGTATAAAAACGTGAGTTGTCCAATCAGCCAATTTGTCATTTAATTTACTCAGACTTGTAATCTCTTGATCTTGCAGGTGAGGGATGTATAACATAACTTTTTTAAGTTTTAATAATTCTAATATAATCTATTTATTTTTCAGTTTTACATTAAGTATTTTTACTTTAGAATAATAGTTTACTTTAAATTCTAAAAAATTTACTTTAAATCATTAAAACGTTTAATCTTAACGTATAAAGAAATTTTACTTTGATTTATCAAGATATTTTACTTTTATATATAAAGATGTTTTAATTTAATTTAGAAAAAAAATTACTTTAATTTATAAAAACATTTTACTTTACTTACAATAATATTGTAGATACTTTAATTTATAAATAACTACTCTTATTATTTAATTCATAAAAAAAATTGCTTTAATTTATAAGAATATTCTTCTTTAATTTATAAGAATATTCTTCTTTAATTTATAAGAATAGTCTTCTTTAATTTATAAGAATATTCTTCTTTAATTTATAAGAATATTCTTCTTTAATTTATAAGAATATTTTATTTGAATTCATAAATAAATTTTATTCAAATTTTTTAAAAGAAATAAATTTATTTACAAAAATTATTGAGTACAAGAGCAACTATTGTTTGGAATTGGTTGTCCTATTTTGGAGTATTTGGCTTTTATCTTGGAGAACAATGGCTTACTTGTTGAATGAGAGCAACAAATTTTGGACATATTAGGTGATACTTATAAGTTGTTTTGGAGAATGAAAGTATCACAATTGTCTGTTTTAAGATGAAAATTAGATTTCTGTAGGAGATACATTAAAAACTGTGCATAAGAAATAGATTGAGGTGATGAGTTCACCTTTGTAAATCATCCAAAAAGTTTTCTTTAGATTAAAATTCATTGTTGTATGTATTCCAATTGCCTTATCTAAGGGCTTGTTTTGAAGATTAGTTTGGGAAACTTGTTGGCATCATTGAAATTTTGATGTATCACATGTTCCAAAATCCGAATCAAGAGTAGAAGGATTGTCTTTTAATTCAAACCAACGGTATACATTATTGACATCATTAGTTATTTTCATTTTATTTGATAAATAATTAATTGTATGAGATTTAAATATACCATTTTTGATATTGTATCCTTCAAAAAAATAGGTTTGTGGAGATTTTAAGCAAGCATTGCTTAATGTTATGTAATCATTGGAGTTTAATCCTTTCCATGGTCGTAGCCATGAAATTTCCATAGGCTTTTGAAGCAAGGATGGATCTATTGAATATTTGTCTTTTAAATTATTATTATAAAATATTTTTTGTGGTCATATGCATCACATAATTGTTGCAAAGACTCATAACATTCTTCATCATGTATAAAAACGTGTGTTGTCCAATCAGCCAATTTGTTATTTAATTTACCCAGACTTGTAATCTTTTGATCTTGTTTGTAAAGGATATAAAACATAATTTTCATAAGTTTTAATAATTGTAATATTATCTATTTATTTATCAGGTTCACATTAAGTTTTTTTTACTTTAGAATAATAGTTTACTTTAAATTCTAAAAAAATTACTTTAAAGCATTAAAACGTTTAATCTTAACGTCTAAAGAAATTTTACTTTGATTTATCAAGATATTTTACTTTTATATATAAAGATGTTTTAATTTAATATACAAAAAAAAAATTACTTTAATTTATAAAAACATTTTACTTTACTTACAATAATATTGTAGATACTTTAATTTATAAATAACTACTCTTATTATTTAATTTATAAAAAAAAAAAATTAATTTATGAGGATATTCTTCTTTAATTTATAAGAATATTCTTCTTTAATTTATAAGAATATTTTATTTGAATTCATAAATAAATTTTATTCAAATTTATAAAAGAAATAAATTTATTTACAAAAATTATTGAGTACAAGAGCAACTATTGTTTGGAATTGGTTGTCATTCCTAGTTTGGGAAACTTGTTGGCATCATTCCTAAAGATCGTATTAGCTAATATTTTTAAGCTTTGCCAATGTTTTAACATGAAAGAACAATTTAGTAAATTTATATTATCGAAGTTATGTGAAACGAAATGATTGGATTTGTCTAATATATTTTGGTAATGAACTTGGCAATTTAAAAGCACAAAAAATAGGTTTGTGATAATCAGGCCAATAGGCATCTGTAACTCCATATTTTGTATCAGTTCCAGGTATGTTTGACCATATATGATCTATTAAAGAATTTTTTTGGGTAGTTGATGTCAAAATTTTTTGTTTAAGATTATTTTTGTTCATGCTATGTAAAATCATTTCAATTTCATAATGTTGAATACTGTCATTAGATAAATCTACATTAAAATCACCTAAAATAATGATTGAACATTCTATTGGTGCTTCATTTAATAAAATTTCTAAAATTTCCAAAAAATTTGTTATTTTGGTTGAATGACTACGATATAATGAGATAAGATATATTGCGTTACGGGTTCTCAGATTAAAAGAAGCTGCTATAAACTCCGACCCATTACAAGTCTTTGTTTGAAATGATGCACATTGCATTTGATATTCATACATCATGAGCAAACCATATTTATCTTTAATGTGGATAAATTTATATCTAGATGTATCAATTAATTCACTTATTTCATTTTCTTCATTTATCTTAGTTTCTTGAAAACACAAAATATGTGAAGCTTGCATATTATGGTCATTTTTATAATCCAAATGATGTTTTCGTAAAGAATTTATATTGATACTTTGAATGATTATATGAGAATTACGTAATGGTTTTAACATTGGTACAAGTAAATGCCATTTTGCTTGTGTTGTTCACCTTTCCATTTCTTCACGTACTAGTACATCTACTTGGAAGTTGGATTTTGATAACGGAGCTAGTAGATACAATATTTCTTTAGTTCGTATGCGTGATAAAGCTGTATAAGCCAATCCATGTTTATTCACACCAAATGGATTAAAAGCAACATCATCCAATGACAAACCTTGAGATCGATGAATTGTTCTTGCAGCAGCTAGTTGAATAGGAAATTGTCTACGAGTTATGAGATGTGTTTGATTTTTACCAATTCTAATTTCTTTAACAATTGGTTCTATAGGAGTCCAAGTAGAATCTATATTTATATCTGTATACAAATGAGAGTTAGAAAGTCTTGTAGCATTGCCTACTTTTATATTAAAAAAATGTATCCAAATGTAAGATTTATTAGAAAATGATGTTGTTGCTTTAAATAAACCATCTGCTCCATTAACTAGTCCATCAAAAATTGCATAATTATTGCAAAGTTCTACAAGCATATTTTGTTTGATTTTGATGGTTGTATGAAGTCCTGCTGTCAAATTGGGATTATTTGGAATTTGATAAGACGATGGTAAAGAAGGATGCCTAATATCTGTTGCTTCAAAATGATATGTTTGCCCTTCAGCATTAAGAAACACTTTATTATTGTGCGCAATCATATCTTTATTGGTATAAAATAAATAAGGAATTAGTGAATTTGTTGGAGGTTGTTTTAAACACAAATTATTTATTGTGTCTATGTCTTCTATAGTATGCAATGCCTTCCTAAATCTATTTAATATGTTGATAAACATCACATCATTTTGGCGCATAACAGTATTTAATTCATAACATTTAATGTATTCATGCCAAAAAATTTGGTGCTATAGCATTAAGTCCAAGATCAAGTTTTTGAAATATCCATCTATCTCGTACTGGTGGTGCTTGATAAAAATCTCCAGTGACTATTACATCCAAACCTCCAAAAAATTTGTTTTGTACATGTTTGATTGAACGCAATCTTTGATCCACGGCATCTAACATTCTAGCACCTACCAGTGATATTTCATCAATAACTATAAATTTTAATTGTTCATATTGTTCATTTAATTTGGTAAGTGTTTCCGACGATAATTTTCCAAGATTTGAAAGTGATTGATTAATGGAAATGTGTAAAGCTGAATGTATGGTAGTTCCGCCAATATTAAATGTTGCCTTGCCTGTAAATGCCATTAACAATGCTTTTGTTTTTAAAGGATCTGATTTTAAATCTTTGTGATACATACGCAACAATCCTTGTACAATAGCTTGAAGAGTTACTAAATGTCTTTCCAGTTCCCGCTCCTCCTGTGAGAAATAAATATATTGGTTCATCAAAATGAACTCTTTTTCTATACATTACATCATCATAAATTGCTCTTTGTTCTTCATTTAATAATCGAAGTATTTTAAAATATTCTTCTTCTTTCATTAATTCTAAGATACAATTACTATCTTGTAATGTACTTTTATATGAATAATTAGAATATGGTTTTATATAAATATCTGTAGTTAAATCATATTTTTCCACATTCATACTAATCGGTATTGATTGGGTATTTTCAATAGATGAATCATTCCACAAGCTAAAATCTTTTGAAGTTGCTAAATTAGATGCTATTTCTTGTAAGTTGATCCACTCGTCATCATCACCACAATCTGTTGATGATTCTTTTGTAATTTGATAATTGAAAAAATTTCGCATCAAAAAGATCTTTTCAATTTCTTCATCATAAGCTTCTTTCCAAGTTGGTTTTTCTTTTTTTAGAGATTCTTCAGCTTCAAAAAATGGGATATATAACAATAATTGTTCTCGTGACCAATTTTCCAAATCTTTGAATTTATTGTAATGAACAAATCTAATAATTTTTGATTTTTTTCGAATAGACAATTTTTTGTTATTATGATTGTAATTTGCTACAAATTCTGCTAAACATATATCTTTTAAGCCATTTGGCCTATCTAAGTACTTATCTACTATAGATTTACACATCACATCTGTGCAATCTTTGTCCAATTTAAGAAGTTGTTGTTGTGGTTTTAAAACAAATGCACGTTCTTGTAATGGCGAAGTATTTATAAATGCAAAAGAACGGGAACAATGATACAAGGGAATAGACAAAACAAGATAAATTGCTAATTGAGCTGACATTTGCTGAGCATTTAAAAAAGCATTGCCAAGTTTTAAAATTCTCAAGTTAGCATCAGTTTTATCATTAATACATTTTTGTAAGATTGATTTTAACTCAATTGTTATTGATTTATCTACCTTTGTCATATATGATGTACAATATGTAGCTGCAGCATATGGATCAAGAATAAATTGAATGTCAGTATTTGCAAACCATGTATGTGCAATGTTTTTGTTAAATGCATTTGTGCGTATATTATTTAGTGTTCGCTTCAAAAATACTTGAGGCCTTTTAAATTGACTGCGTAAAATTAAAATATATGTTTCTTCATCCATTTGGAATTTTTTAAGAAAATCTTCAAATTTCATGTCTATTCCAGTTTCTAATTGTTTTAAGTATAAAAAAATATCTTTAGCTTTGTTTTGTAAATACAATAATGTTTTAGCATCCGTGTTCTCTAAAGGCTCTAAAATTGTTGTTTGCTTCATTGGAGGAAGTGGATAGTGGAATCTACATATTGATTGACCTTTTTTTCTACATGTGTTTGTGCCTCTTGTAAGGTTGAAGGCAATAAACTTTTGTCTGTACTTATATATTTTTCAACAAAATTTTCAATTTCTTCTTTAGAATTTACTCAAAACTTTGGTGCATTTTTTATCCAAATAAGTGCATGTTCATGCTCACTTCCACAGTGTTGAAATTCCGTGACAAAGAAAAAATCAACAACTTCACCTAAAATACAAGACTCTTTTTGAAGCAATTCTCGAAAAGCTTTTGTACGGTGATTATAATATAATGCACAAGTCACCGGATTGGATCTTATTAACTTTGCAATATGAGTGGAATCTAAATTATAAATTCTGGTAGTTTAAGGTTTTCTCTATTCAGTTTATACAAATCTTCAATCAACAGCTCCCACAATCGCTCTGCACTTGTTAATGTGATGAAAAATGTTGGTGGTCCTAATTGTCTAATCATAGCAAATAAGTTTTTTCTTAATCCCTCAATATAATTAGGTGATGTTCGAAGTTTTTCTAAATCACGAAAACCTATATGGGATTCTAAAATTTTATCAAGATTTGGTTCTTGAGAAACTTGACCAGCTGTTAGTGTACGTCCAGATAACTTTCCTTTTCGAATTCGAATCCAACTAGAATTTTTAATTTTTTCTATACAAATTTTAATTGCTTTGAAAAATATATTTTGTATATTTGTAGCAAAATCATGATCTTTATGTAGAATTTCCCAACTTGCTATTTGATGATAGAAAAAGTTATTGGAAATCTTATCTTCTCGTGGATGGCCGTAAAATAGTGTCGGATAATTCAATTCTTCACTGTGTTTGTCTTTAAAAATTCCAATAGGAGAATATTCTTGGCTTGGAGCAACAGAAATCATATTATAAAAATCATAAATTTTTTCTGAATCTAAAAAATTATGTACTAAAGTTTCACTTGGTGGTCCTTCTATATCTTCTTCAAAGTTGTCTTCATTTGCCATATCCTCAATTGTATTATTTGTTGTATCTAGATTTAAACTTGATTGCATGTGTAATGCAAACAAACTATTCCATTGTGGACGAATATAAACATTGCATTCTTTATAAAGAGGTGTTTCAAGTAAATCTTTTAAAGCTAACATTGTTAAATTTGGTCGAATATTTCCAGATATATAGGGAGAACGATATTCTAGACGACGTTTTAGTAATATTCCGATTGTTGTACCATCTTCAGGTAATCGAGGAAGTAAAGATTGAGTTTGATCAATGTTTGCTGGAACATTTATAATACTTCCATGTAATTTGTATTGGCCATAATTGTACAATTTATGGATTTGCGCAAATGCAATACGTGGAGATATTAATCTTTCTTCCAATGTTGTAAGTTTTTTGACAGATTCAATAATGGAATTTCTCGAAAGGTTGTTTGGAACACAATATTTAGGAACCATAGAATTGTTAATTGATTTTAAGCAAAAATTACATACGTATATTTTTTCTTTTCTTATCAATTGTAAATTATATTTTAATACATTATTCATCTTATTCAAAATTTTTTCACATGCCACTGTAGTTTTTGAAATAAAATTTAACCTTTCACAACATATACATGGATAAATTGGAATATCTTTTATTTTGTTTTGAAATATAATAAAAGGATCCTTATTTTTTTTTATGACTTTAGCCAACTTATCTTTGGTTCAATTTTTTTGGAATAAAGTTTTATCTAATGGAAAATTATTTTTTACTTTAGATGAAATAAGTTTCATTCGTTTTACTATTTGTAGTGGAGTTTTTTGTAGTTTTGGATTTTTATCAACAAATAAAGTTGCTTTAGCAAGGAATGTATTATTTTCTTGTTCATTCAATATTGTTCTCAATGATTCATCCATTTCTTTCCACTTAGTATAAGACCGTTTTTTTTTTTAATTTCATTGAATATAATTTTTTTATCTTCTTCAATTGAAGTAGATTCATTTTGGATTTCATCATACATCTTTGGTTTACCTTGTAAATTAAAAACACATTCATTTACATCCTTTTTAATTGAATCGTATTCATTTATATTAGTTGTATTAACTTTATCTTTTATGATGTCTGTTTTAATCTTTCTAATATGACGCATCACTTGGTCAATGGACAATTTTAATTCTTTCCTTTCAAGCAAAAATCTTGTAGCAATTTCTTTATTTGTTGCCGATTCCAACATAAAACCTTTTAAAGTATTTGTTAAAGGGTGATTTAGCTCACCTTTTGAAAGCTAATGTAATGTCCAGATCTAAAGTGAAACCTTCGAAATTTTAGTACCCACCTAGTTAATTCTGCTCCTCACCATTCTGCCCCTAAACAGCACCAGATTTCAATCATTCTGCTCTGATCTACTGCTCCATCAAGGCAAAAACCCACAAGGCAAGAACCCACAATGCAATTCCACCTTAACCCCTAGCATTCAATGTACACTCAATCTGCTCAAAAGAGTCCGTGGTTTCCCATTAATCACTGCCTCATACATTCCGTCCTGTCCTATCAATCCTGCTCCTACTACCATCCTCCTAACCTTCTCCTAATTCTCCATAGCTGCACCAAACTCTGCAAAGAAGTGAGTGAGAGAGAATGAGAGCCGCCACCCTCACTCCTCACTAACCCCCCCCCCAAACCCTAGCCGCCACCCTCCAATCTGTCCGTTTTTCATCCAAGTCGATTTTTCATCCGACTGTCAAAACTTCATCCAAAACGCAGTAACTAAGAAATCCGCAGTAACTAACTGTTTTACTGCTCCTGGCAGTTTACTGCTACTGGCAGTTTTACTGTTTCTGCTCCTAAATTACTGCTCCTAGGTAAAAAGGCAGAAAATCCCTTTAACATTATCCCCCTTTTAGTCTGCATCTGCCCTCAGATGCTCCGGCTTTTATGTAGTTAGCTAAAAATTAAAAAGTGTCAAAAAATTTAAAACCGAGTCTACCACTGGTCCTACCAGTACTCTTTGTACTCAACTGCTGATTCTCTAGTGCCAATCGGTCGAAGTTGTTCAATTGGGCATTGGTCTTGACCTCCTACTCCATCCTCCTGATCTGGAGTACCTCTGCCTGGACCCCCTGATCAACCCAAGCCTGGCTCTCCCTCTCTTGGTCCTGCTGGAGTGCCACCAACTGCTGCTGGACTTGCTGCAGCTGGGCAGTCAACTCCCGAATCTTCTCCTCCTGACTAAGCCTGAAGGTGATAAGCTCTTGGTAGCTTGGGCCAAACCGATCCTCCTGCTCCTGCAAATCCTCGTCCATTGGTGCCTGCTGTCCTGCCCCTCCTGATCTGGTTGAGATCCTGGTGTCTACCTGGCTTGTGGATAAATCCACACTTGGCTCCTCCTGTTGGTCTATAGGATCCTGCTCCTGTGGCTGGTCCATTATAACCTGGTCCTGGCGCTGCTCCTCGGACTGCTTTTGGGGCTGGTCCTGATGCTGATCTTGGTGCTGCTGCTCTAATACTGGCTGCTGCCTGGTGAATGCCAACACTAAAACCATCTCTGGGCTACTGGAGAGCTGTATTGGACTACTCACCTGCCCACCCATCGTCTTGACCTGGTGTCCTCCTCTAGATCCCTGTGGCATCCTAGCCTGGTCTTTGGATCTTTGGTGCTCTTGTTCTACCTCCTGCTGGTCCCATTTCTCTTGGTCAGTTCCTTCATTTTTTTCTTTTTTCTTTTTCTTACCTCCTCCATCTCTGGTCCACCTTGGCTGGTCCCTGTTTCCATGGTCCAACCTATCCACTCTCTTGTCCTGGTCATTTGGATTGATGTCCTGCTGGTCCTTCTCTAGACTCCCGTTCTTCTGGTCCTCTATCTTGGCTGCTGCCTCATCTTCTTGGTCCCCAACCACTTTCTTCTGGTCTTCAAGCTCTTGCTGTTGGTCTCCTTGGCAACCGCTCCTGCTATAATCATGGCTGCCTCCTCCTCTTGGCTCACAATGCTCTTGCTTCTCTCTTCTTTGGCAGCTGCTCCTAGTGAAACCCTGCCTGCCTCCTCCTCTTGGCTTGCAATGCTCATGTTTCTCTCTGCTTTGGCAGCCGCTCCTCCTGAAACCCTGTCTGCCTCCTCCTCTTTGCTGATAGCGCTCCTTTTGCTGTCCCATCTCTTGTTCCTGTTTTAGAGGGCTGATTCCTACTACCCCGCACAATACTGCTAGCTGCTTCCTTTCTTTCTCTCCTGCCCCTTTTCTGATTACTTCCTCTTTTTTTTCTCTTTTTTCTATTATTTTTTTCTCTATTTCGCCCTCCTCTCCTTTTTCGAAACTCTGGCCCTCTTCCCACCTGTTCTCCTGCTCCTGATCTTTGTCATGTCCCTCTTCATTTTTGCTGTCCTGGTCCTCTCTGTTCCTCCTCCACTCATCTTCGTCTGCTTCCTGATCCTTGAAAAAATTGTTGTCTTGGTCCTTGAGGCCTGCACTGTCTTGGTCTGCCTCCATGTCCTCTCTTTTCTTGCTCTGCTGGTCTTGGTCTTCTCCCTGGTCCTCTCTTGTCTTGTTCAGGTGGTCTTGGTCTTCTCCGTAGTCCTCTCTTGTCTTGTTCAGATGGTCTTGGTCTTCTTCCTGATCCTTGAAAAAATTGTTGTCTTGGTCCTTGAGGCCTGCACTGTCTTCGTCTGCCTCCATGTCCTCTCTTCTTTTCCTCTGCTGGTCTTGGTCTTCTCCTTGGTCCTCTCTTGTCTTGCTTTGCTCATCATGGTCCAGTGAACCTGATGTATACTTCTCTCTGGTGCCAGCTCTGTCCTGGTAATCTAAACTGTTCCCTTCTTGGCGTGTGTGACCACTATCCCCCTTTTGCTGTTCGACCAGTCCCTTGGTCGAGTACTCTGGTATGGTTGTCAGAAACTGGTCCAGATAGGCTCTTTCTGCTCCTGCCACCGGGTCCTGGTCTCCATCTTTTTGGGGCAGTGCTACTGTCTCAACGACCAGTACATCCTGCTTGGTGGCCAGCCAATGTTCCTCCTCTTCATCGATGAGTCCTTCAGTAAGGTTGTAGCAGACCAATACCTCAGGTAAATCTGGTCCAGACTCCTTTTTTTGGCTCAATGATACTGTCTTGACAGTCCCGTTGCCTCGAATTGTGACCAAATTTCTACCCCAGTCATGATTGACTTTTGCATCGATCAACCAAGGACGACCTAACAGCATGCTATACTCCTCATTCACTTCCTTATTCTTGATGACAGTCAGTGTAATCAGATAAGGAATGCTATGGATGTGTACCTTCACATTTCTGATTATCCCTACTGGTTCCACCACAGTCTGGTCTGCCATCTTCAATCTGTAGGGAGCAGGTTGTGGGTCCTTCAGTTCTAAACGCTTCTGCTCCTCTTCAGTAATGAGATTGACACCAGATCCACCGTCCAGCAATACCTTGTCCAAGGTCCTGTTGCCAATCTGCACAGTTAACATAGGCAATTCTGTGTCAACATCTACTGCCAAGCTGGGTATCAGACCTGGTTGACCTCCTTTTCTCGTCATCTGCTCCACCCCAGCCGTTTCGCCTTGACCAGAATCCTTACTGGCCCTTAACTCCGGAAACACATGGGCCTTGACAATCTCAATCATGTTTGGAGCCATCTGTAGTAGCTGACCCAAAGGCACAGTAACTGGACTGGCCAATATCCTCCTGCCCACCAAGTTTGCATAATCCTGCTCCTGGTCCCCCCTTGTACTCGTTTCTGCAGGTACTCCTGGTCCCTGTTGAGCAGTCTTTAAGCTGTAATTGAGGACGTCAGAATCTGGGAATCCTGCCCACTCATTGTCTTGTATCTCTGCTTCAGCCATCTCCTGAGCTTCATGTGAGTGAGCAGTCTTGGTCTGCACTGCTGCTCTGGCCTCCTGCTCCTCCTTGAGCTGAATCTCTTTCAGGGCTTCTAGCATAGAATCTCTAAGCCGTTCTTCCTCCTTCAAGTCTTCCTTGGTCTGGGCCTTCCTTGGTTCTGGTTCCTTGGACTGGTCTTCAATAGGAGGTAATCCTTCCTTCTTCGTTTGGGCCCTGGTCATACAGGCCACGTCCACTAGGTCCTGTGGCTCATCCAGCCATTCAATTTCCACATTGCTCACATGGTGATCCTGTTTTTTGTTCGTCTTCTCTTGGTCAGCTAAAAATTGATCCCATTGTGCCTTCTTGGGGCAGTTCCAGCTTCTGTGGTCTGCTCCTCCACACAAAAAGCAACACGGTGGTTGATCACCATAACTCTTCTGTTGACTACTGCCTGCCCTGGGGTTTGGTGGTCTCTGGTACCCTTGGCTGTAACTGTAAGTTCCTGCAGGTTTAGAAGCAGATACTTCTCTCCTTCCTTCTTCGCTCCTGACCCCCTCTGGTTGGCTGGGTTGTACCAACAGTTTTTGTCATCATGGCCCAGCTACTTACAGATACTACAGGCTTTCCTTGGAGCCTCCTGGCCTGTTTCCTTCCTGGTCACTGTGGCTGCCTTACTGCTGGTCTCCACTTTCTTCACCTCAATCTTAGTGGGTTTACCACTAGAGTCAGTGCAGTTCTCCTCGCATCTCAAAGCTGCATCCACCAGCTCTGTCAAACTCCTGACTGGTGCCACACTGGTAGTGATCTTGATATACTCCAGCAGTCCTGCTCGAAAGTTAGTGATTCGGAACCCTTCTCCTGGATCAGATTGTAGACATTTAATTAATGTCATAAACCGATCATAGTAGTCCTGTACCTTCTCTCTGTCCCCCTGTTTGAAGGACTTCAATTCCCTGTATACTGCCTCATCAGTAGTCTGGTCTCTGTACCTCCTCCTGAAAGCAGCTTTAACATCCTCCCATGAGCAGTAGACATGGTTTTCCAGGAAATTCTCATACCATGCACCAACCTTGTCCAGCAAAGTGGTACCCATCAGGTTGATTATCACCTGCTCATCAGTTTCTCCGTTGTGCCATAGGGTCCTCTCAAACTGCCGTATATGGGCATCTGGATTCGTCCCTTCCTTGTACTTCGTCTAGGTCAGCGGCTTCCTCTGTGCCACAAGGACTGGTCCTGTCACTGGGGGTACTCTGGGTCTAGCAGCTGGTGGGTAGGCTGGTGGACCATGCCTCACTGGATAACTGCTGTCCGCTGTATCCCCTGGTACTCCTATTCCTGCAGGTGGCCTAGTGTCATATGGCATCCCTCTCATTATCTCCGCTGGTCTTCTGTATCCTGTTCCTGTGTCAAGAACTCCTACTCCGGCTTCTGCTCCTCCGCTTGGCCAGTATGCCGTTCTCTTGACTTCTGGTCTGTACTCATCACCTGTAAGGTGATCTACATAGGTAGAATGTACCCCGCCTCCTCCTGTTGGGCTCACCCGAGTCCTCGAAGTTGGGAAATGGTCTGTTCCTGGCCTTCCTGGTACAGCAGATGTAGTGTAAGGTGCTCCCATCAATTCTGCTTCCCTCAGCTGACCTGGTCTGTCCCCCTGGACCACTGAATGGTCATATGCTGCACACGGATCCGCCCTTGGTTTGGCCTGGAGTTTCTGGCTCTCTTCCCTCAATATCTCCTGCCATTTGTAAAGGATCGCCTGCCGGGTAGCTTCTTTCATTTCTTCCTCCTTCTTCTTCTGGTCCTCCAATCTCTGTGCCTCTTGTAATAATCGCAGAGCCTCCTGTCTTAGCAAGTCCTGCTGCATTGCTTCTTTTCTTTCAGCTGCCTGCTTCATCTCCTCCCTCCTTTGAGTCTCCTGCCAGGTTCTGAGAGCCTCCTGTCTCTGCTTCTCCTGGTCCTGCTCTTCAAGCCTCTTTGTTTCCTGCCATAGCTTCATTGCTTCCTTCAGTTTGATTTCCTCCCGATTCTTTTCTTCCCAAGCCTCCATTGTCTCTCTGAACCTGGCTGCCTGGTCTAGCTCCTCCATCTGCCTCCTGTACAGGTCCTCTGTTGCCTGCTGGTTTCTTCGTTCCCTTTCTGCCTGCCTTCTAGCCTGCTGTCGAGCCTTTAACTCCTCCAGCTGTCTTCTGTCCTCCTCATCTTCCTCCAGCTCCATTCCTTGAAACTGCTCTTGTGCAAAATGTACCACTGGTCTCCTGGGATTCACCTGGGCTGGCTTACCCGTTTTATACATCTCTGACAGCACTGCTGCTCCTGTCTGGATTCTGTCTCCAGTGTGAACTTCTTCCAATTTCTTCTTCAGCGTTTCCAATGTCTCCACCAAATCACCTGGTGTCTTCTCCCCTGGTTTTGGTGTGTCTGGTCTGCTGCCTCCTTTCTTCTCCTCCTCCTGGTAATGGTCATATGCTGATGCCATTCTGGTCTGGGGGTTCCAGCAATGCTGTGTGTCTCCTTCACCTGGCCTTGGGAATTCCCTCCTGCTGGTCCTGGGTGATAGTGGATGTCCCTCATACTTCCGAATTTCTTCCTCATCCTCTTGCCAATTCTTGAAGCTTGGGCCAGGTTCTCCTCTTGCTGACCCTGTCCTCCTGCTTATTCCAAGTATTGTCTCCTGGCTCGAATTTTCTCCTACCAGGTCCATGTCAATCAGGTCCCTGGTTCTCCCTTTAGCTATACTTTCTTCTGAACTTAATTGTCCTCCCATTGGTTTTCCTACTTCTGCTGCTGCTCTTTGCTCTCTGAGTTCGTATCTTGCCAACCGTTCTGCTGCTTGTCTCCTGGCTATCTCCTCCTTGTCCCACCTTGGGTATTCTCTGTCCATTGCAGTACAGTTTGCTGCTCTTCCCTTGGTACTCTCTGGTCAGGTGCTCTTCTGGTTTGGCTGGTACTTCCAGTAACTGAGTCTGCTCCTTCAAAACTCCTGGGTAGGTGCTGTCAGTTCCTTGTCTTCAGCCCTCCTCTGGTTTGTTGGATGCTAGTCCTCCTATTTCCTGGTGCCTGTCCAGTCCATTCCTTTTTTCACCCTTCCACTTTGGTTCCTTTGGGACCTGTCAGTCTTTTACTGTCCTACTATAGACAGTTTTCTGCCCCTAGTTTCGCAAGTTCTAGCATAGTCTCAGTTTTTCAAGCTTCCATACATTACAGTTTTGTAAGCTTCTAACCACAGTTTGTCTCCTGGTTCTTTACTGTCCATTCATTTTTGTTTTTAACTTTTCAATTTTCCCCATTTTCCCGTTTTCTGCTTAAGCCAGTTACTGTTTTCTTATCTCATCTTTACTGTTCGCATTTTTACCCTCAGTTTCCACTGTTACCTTTAACTGCTCAACTGTTTTTTACGGACTGATAATTTTTTAACTTTTTACCGTTACTTTTTACTGCTCGAGTATGTTTTTACTGGCTGGTAATTTTTTAAACTTTTTACCGCTACTTTTTACTGGCTAGTAACTTTTTAACTTTTTACCAATACTTTTTACTGCTCGAATACTCTTTATTGGCCAGTAACTTTTTGATTTTTACTGCTACTTTTTATTGGTCATTTTTTCACGCAAACTACTGTTCCTTTCTTGACTGTCTGAATTCAACAGTGGTTCGGAACATACCTGATACCCGTGACTATCCTCCCTCTGCTTTGGAGCTGTCCTCAGCTCCTGTGCCGTTGACTGATGTGCATTGGCTCCTCTCCCATGAGGTTACGGAACGTGGCACCTTCAGTTTCGAAATGCGCTCCAACTGCTGGATCTGTGGTCCTCCTGTTGACTGCTTGGACATTGGCTCCTCCTCACTGGATTCTGGAACCTGATCCCCTCAGCCTCGAACTGTCCTCCTGCTGCAGCATCCGTGGTACTGCTGCTACTGTAACCCTGTAACTGTAATCTTGTAACTGTAAATCTGTGACTCTGGGCCTGTGACTGTACTCCTGTGACTGTAAAGCAGTGACTGTAATCCTGTGACTGCGAATCTGTGACTGTAATCTCTCCCTTGGCCACTGTGCCTGTCAACCTGTTCCAAAACTGTCCTGGACTGTATAGATTCGCAGCAAAAGCCACGTGATCCGTTCTTAATGCATGGTCGCCAATGTTAAAGGGTGATTTAGCTCACCCTTTGAAAGCTAATGTAATGTCCAGATCTAAAGTGAAACCTTCGAAATTTTAGTACCCACCTAGTTAATTCTGCTCCTCACCATTCTGCCCCTAAACAGCACCAGATTTCAATCATTCTGCTCTGATCTACTGCTCCATCAAGGCAAAAACCCACAAGGCAAGAACCCACAATGCAATTCCACCTTAACCCCTAGCATTCAATGTACACTCAATCTGCTCAAAAGAGTCCGTGGTTTCCCATTAATCACTGCCTCATACATTCCGTCCTGTCCTATCAATCCTGCTCCTACTACCATCCTCCTAACCTTCTCCTAATTCTCCATAGCTGCACCAAACTCTGCAAAGAAGTGAGTGAGAGAGAATGAGAGCCGCCACCCTCACTCCTCACTAACCCCCCCCCAAACCCTAGCCGCCACCCTCCAATCTGTCCGTTTTTCATCCAAGTCGATTTTTCATCCGACTGTCAAAACTTCATCCAAAACGCAGTAACTAAGAAATCCGCAGTAACTAACTGTTTTACTGCTCCTGGCAGTTTACTGCTACTGGCAGTTTTACTGTTTCTGCTCCTAAATTACTGCTCCTAGGTAAAAAGGCAGAAAATCCTTTAACAGTAAAATCTCCCCAAAGTCCTCCTTGTCTTGCAGTTAAAGACATTCTTTGGATGTATTGTTGAGCATTAAATATCCCTGTATGTAAATCATGCAACCAATCTTCATTCAATTCAAACTCAAGTGTTTGTAGAGCTTTTGGAGTATTTAACGATATACAAAATGCAAGATGTTGCATTGTATTTATTCTAAGAATTTCTGAAGAAATATCATAATGTAAAAGATATGTTATTGAATCAAATAAACAATCACCAACAACATACCTATACGCTGTATTACGTTGTAAATTACAATTTGCTAATTTCCTATCTATGATTGCCATTGTAATGTGTTTTCACTATTTACTTTTTATACTAAATCAAGTAATGTACAGAATTTCTTATTTAAAATTATATATATATATATATATATATATATATATATATATATATATATATATATATATATATATATATATTTATAGTTCTGTAATTATACCTACAATATTTAAGCAAATGCAGTTGAAGGAATATTACCTAATTTCATTTTGATCTTTCAATTACTTAAAATATTAGCAATAATGTAATTTGTAATATCTGTTCATTGTCAAGTTGTGCATTTCTCAATAATTTTCATTTTTTTAAAGAAAAAAATCACCATTTAAGTAATTTTTTTTATAAAATCATATAAAATCACATTTTGTTTCAAGCAAAATCTTTTGAAAAGATGAATTTTCGTTGAAGCAAAATTGTTTCAAAAAATAAATGTATCTTTGTTTAAGCAATTCTATTTGAATGAGTAAGTGTAAACAATGTTTAAGCAAGACTATTTAAGCAAAACTGTTTGAATGAATAGGTGTATCTTTGTTTAAGCAAGACTGTTTAAGTAAAACTGTTTAAGCAAGACTGTTTAAGTAAAACTGTTTAAGCAAGACTATTTAAGCGGATGAAAGACTGCGGATAGAAAGTTGTGGATGGAAGGCTGGGATAAAAGAATGTAGATGGAAGACTGCGATGAAAGAATGTAGATGGAAGACTGCGTATAGAAAAATGTAAAATGATCTTTGCAAATGTGGAGGCATGCCCCTTCAAGTCAAATATATATTTGCATTAAAAAAACCAAACTGCATTCACAAATTGAAGCATGTTTGAAGTTCTACAGCTTCTAAGTCTTTTTAACCTTATTGCTAGATGCTCCTACATTGTCATTGTCAAGTTTCCTTTTGTAACTTTGAGTGCATGGAGTCCCTCCATCTCCTTCCATATCGATCCCTGGAACTGAATCTTGTGTGCAACTCAGAGGTCTTCCGGCACTAGAAGTAGGCATATCCAAAGAACTGAAGTTGCTAGTATCCATATCTTCTTCAAATCCATTTAAAATAGCCATAGGAGTTAACCAAAATGTACCTTTGATCCGGAAAGCAGTAAGCATCTTGATTTGTTCTCCTCTTGAAAGCTTCAAAAATAGTTCTTCTGTCATTCTTACAAGAGTTTGTAGCCACTGGCCTTCAAGGTACATAGTGACTGCTTGAGTAGCTGTAAAAATCCTTCCACGAAGATATGCTTGCTTTCTAACAGGTTGAGGGCTGTGACATACGTTGCAATAGAAACCTTCTTCAACAACAATGAGGTTGGAGAGATTACACTTATTGCACACGTATTTGTAAGGAGCTACTGTTGGACTAGCAATTGCTAATGTCCCATAAATCTGCAAAAAATAATACAATACAGTTACTAAAACTTAATATAAATCTTAAAAGTAAATCGATTGAAAATGACTGTCAAAATAAAATACCTCTCTTGTTGAAGCTGGAGTTGTAGAACACAATCTGTTGTGGATAGACTGCAATTGCATTTGGATGAAGTTGTCAACAACAGATGATATAATTGTGCTTGCTTCTGTGCGAAGGTAACGCTCTCCAGATTGAGAAACACTAAGGTTTTTAAACAAAACCATAACACATTGACCACTATTGAAAGCTTCAACGATCTGGTTGTATTCTTTCTGGAATTGGGGACCAAGTGCCACAATGTCGTTATCACTTTCGGTAAATCCATCAGCTATCACTAGCTGGTGATAACGACCATATGTGCCTCTGATACCAATGACACAGACAGCAATAGTTGCTGTTGGCCACTGTTCATGGGAGCGTTTACGAAACTCAGCAATGCTATCACTATGATAAAACTTAGGAATGAACTCATTTTCACCACCATTAGATACGGTGGTGACAGATGTGGTAGACTGGACCTTCAACACAACAGGCATATCACCCTTCTCAAACGACTTCTCAGACTTGGAAGCTACACCGAAGTTCTCTATACGAATGAATGATCCAACATTCAACTTCCCTTCATGCTGTTCAATCTGAGGGCGCACCAAACTCATCGTAATGGTAGTGTACCCTTCTCTATCAAGTAAATCACAATGAAGATAGGGATGTTTGACATCCTTGGTTGGATCCCAATTTCCATACCTAGACAAAATCTTCCCCTCAAATGCTACGTCTCTAGTACCCTCAGTAAGATCATCTACAGACACCACCAACCTTGCTCTAGACTTGCTAGCAGGAAGTGCCATGTTGAGAAAAAAAACACACAAAAGTATGAACACAGATGCAAATGAGAAGAAAATGAGAAGACAAGACGCAAATCAAAGAGAATGAGAATGACGGAATGTTTAGTTCATTATATTGAAAAAAATCCTACCAAACTTCATTCAATGCACCGCTTCTTTACCTACTTTTAACCTAATTTTTACTTTAACGACAACATTATCACCAAACTCATTTATTTCTAATTTAATAATTTTTAATTATTTATAATCTAATTCTAATGTAGTAGTTCTTAATTATTTCTAATCTAGAAGGTGCCAAGCTTGACGTAGAATGTCAGATGGTGATAAGGGATGGTGATAAAGATAGGCTTTACCTAGGTGTACGGGCCTCACTGGTAATAGGCTTCTCGAGACATGGGCTTCAGTATGGTGATGAGGGCTTCAATTGTGGTAATAGGGGCTTCAACTGTGGTAATGGGGGGGGGGCCTCATGTGAGGGGGGTCAATCAATTTAATGATGCACTTCACCTATGGTAATAGGGGCTTCAGCTGTGGTAATGGGGGGGGGCCTCATGTGAGGGGGGTCAATCAATTTAATGATGCGCTTCACCTATGGTAATAGGGGCTTCAGCTGTGGTAATGGGGGGGCCTCATGCGAGGGGGTTCAATCAATTTAATGATGCGCTCACCTTGTAAGAGATGACCACAAGACCTCTCCCTCCGCCTCCTGCCATTCCCTTCACTTAGGCTTTATCCCACGGGGTTGCTTAGATATCCCACAGCATTCAACGTGGTGACGACGCCAAGAATTGCACCGGTGCCCAGAAGTACACAGAAAAATATAAGGTTGCTGATCCGAGAGTGCCAGGCAACGTAATCCTTCATCGACACCCTAAAAACGGGCACACGAGCACCCTTGCCGCCCTTCACAACGGACTCCTGCTTGGCTGATGTCCAGTTCGGTAGCAGCTCCGGCCCTGACATGGTGATGTTCCAACACAGGCTGTTTACAAAAGACCTCTACACACTACAAGAGTTTCGGATTGTGCCTCTCCATGGAATTCCAGCCCTGGCGTTGACGTACTCATGTACATCAAAACCTGCGCCCTAACTCTCATGGAAAACTCTCTACTCAAGCACTGTCACCGAACAACGTCGTGGCCGATTTGTTATCAGACTTAATAATCACCTGATCGGTCCGGAAGAAAAGCAGTCTAACTAGGCCAGTGTACCGGATGCTTTCTAGCCCGAAAAATCATTTCCCGACGAGCTCTTTCAAAACAACCCAACCTCCCTCGGTTTTCAAAACGAAGAGCTCAAAAAATTCTGCGAAACATGAGGTCAACTATCATACTACATATCACCCGAAAGAACGCTCGCGCAAAGTCTCAAAACATCAAACAGCCGAGGAAAATCGATCAACCTAGCTCGAGCAAGTTGCGACACCAATCCAGTTAGACAACAAACTCCGGAGCTGCTTCCGTGCTCAGGCTCACTGCTGCCCACCGCCACTAGATATATCTACCTCTGAAACTTCTCACTAGGTGCAGCCTTGCAGCTCCTGTGCACAGCAACCGTGAATATGCATGGCCTTGACTGCGAGGATATTGTCGCCAGCTAACAGCTCGATCAGAGTTCGAGCTCACTGCAAGCTCTACGAGCAGTAACTGAATATGACAATCAGCTTCAATCGAGTCTACCTTCGATCAAACAAGCTGATGCGCAGTGGCGGGCCAACGTGGGTAGTACTAGAATCCGCCTTGTTGCGGAAGTCTTCCGTGGATCGTGAGAGTGAAACCCTAATTGAGGTCGACAATTGGACTTGAACTCATTTTGTTTGTTCTGATACCAATTCGCTTCATGTCCCGGATTGATCTGCTCCGAAGCTCAGTTGCAGTTGGTTTCATGTTCTTGTTCGCAGTCAGGTCGTTCGGCGAATCCCTTCTCGATTACGCACCAAAGCTTCACAACCAGCAAAGGAAAAAAAACCCAAATCTCTCAACAGCATGTGCACACTCATAAAAAGCCCTCAATAAACTCACAACCAAAACTCAAACATCATAACCCTAAACTATTGTTCTGCATGCATGGTTTCGGTGAACACTACACTGTCTATCCAATTGCAACAAAATGCTCATCTGCTACAGATTCAAAAAACGAACACCTAACCCCAAACCACACCAAAACTACCCGAAACCCTACCCGCGCAGAATATCGAAACCCTTGCGGAGTTTACGGGGAGGGGATGAGAAGATGGATGAGAAGTCTGTTCATCACATAATACTGTTCATCAAACTGTATGAAAACTGCCACGTCACCACCCATCGGAGCCACACCCCAAAGTGTGAAAACGGATATAAAATATACCCGATCATGTTTCAAAATGTAAAAAGGGTTGTAGATAGGTCATTGGACTTTCGGATCGAGTTGATGGGAGAAGTCTCCACATAGTCTCTGCCTAAGAGGACAGAGACAATAAATAGTGACCTTTATTTATGTTCTGCGGATTCCAAATCCATCACAAAGCCAAAACAAATCAATTCCGCTATTCATATAATGTACTCTTGAACTGTATTGGTGACTTGATTTCACAGTCTAACAATAAGAAACTACTGAAGCGGTTTAGCAACTTTGGCCATCTCTAGAACACGCATAACCTCGTTGAAGCTGAAGCTAAGGGCGTGCATAAAAGTATCAACCTTGTAATCCATCTCACATAGATAGCGGAAGATATAATAAACATGCTTGCAGTACTTCCACTGTCCTCTTTTGCCAAGGGTTTCCGAAGTCATTTTCATGAAGTCGTGGCAAATACATCCGGGGAAGTCCCTGATGGTGATACAATATATCGTTTCACTTGGACTCTTCAAGGAGATGACGCAGCCAAATCCTGGATATGGAATCGATGTGACATTTGTAATCCAATAGTTGTTCATGAGACCCGCGCTGCTCCACTTGTTGCGGTGGTCAGAGGTAGGAGTGTCAGAACTTCTCCTGATGGCATATCCGTTTCGAGTCGTCGGGTGTGTATCCGGATCGACAGGAACCGGGAAATGACTCCTTGGAAGCGGCATATTAGCAGAAAATTGGAACTGACGTCGAGGTGATAGTGCTCCACTTTGTTGGAGTTGGAACCCGACCTCTTCAAGAGCCAAAATCTCTTTGATGGTCAAGTTCGTGCCCCTTTTTACAGGCCAAGTCTGCAAGATAGATGGCCAATTGATCACAAACGACTTCTTTGTGCCCTTCACACATCTATTAATGTCATCGGCGCAAAACCAGAAATCAGTAGAAATCTGGCGATCGGTTCTGAACTCCTTCTTCAGTCCTACATATGTGGGAGCAGGCATACCATGTGTACCTCGTCGCACTCGAGTATCGCACTTGTCATTCGTATGAGCCTGCATTGCTTGGCATTTTCGGTTAGACTTGCCGGACAGTCTGGCAATGTGCCACTTAGACGGGTCGCAATCTGTCTCCTGCACTGAAGTAGTGTGTTCAACACCGGAGTCAGGTTGAGAAAGAGCCTCCTCAATGCGTGCTCTGGTGGATCTCGTGCCATCACGAGGAATGGAATAATTCACTGTATCATAGCGATGCGAGTCATGACTAGAACCAGGCGGCAAATCTAACTTCCGTTTTGTAGATCCAAAGATCTCTGCACCTTCCAAGCCTCCTTTCCTCGTCAGTAAATCCTCCGCTCCCGGGTAGGAGTTCACTGCCTCAGCAATCAACTTGGGGTCACCAGAGCGTTGAGCATGGCGTAAACGAAGTTCTGCTCTGTCCGGACCTTTACCGCCCTTTCCTCCCTTCAGCCAAGAGCGGTAACTTGTGATCTGCATGAATGCTCTCATAAGTCTCCGAGTCGGACTCTGAAATCGTAATGGGGGCCTTCTCTGTCGGCTCCTTCCTTTTCCGCAAAGTCCTCCGAGCACCGACACTGTCCGAAGGGGAATCCGCTGCTGGCGTTCCGGTGGGAGTAGGCGTCACCGTTCCGGTCTTGGCTGTGGGTGAAGGGGTCAGTCCCCCCTCCTGAGTCACTCGGGTCCGTCCGGGTGGTGAACTGGCTCGTCCCCATTCCGGTCCCGCTATCTCCCCTCGGTAATTCGCAATGATCACCTCCTCTCCGAGTCGTGGAAGAACATCCGGCGGCACGGACCGAGTCACCTGCTCCGTAACCGTCCTCTCCTCGATCCGCCTCTCGGTGACTGTAGTTCCGGTCACTTCCGCCTGACCGGTGGGAATCGCGCAGCTCTGCTGGACCGTACTGGTTCCGGGTGACGCCACCTGTGCTTGGTGCTCCCGGATCACCTCCGCGATCGTCCGGTTCGTCATGAAGATGTCTGCTTCGGTTGCCATCCGCTCCTCGAGCTGGAGGTTACGCTCTATTGGGGTTCGGAACCCTACTCCTCGAGTTTCTCCTACAACGGCCCGAGAGGGAGATCCGGGGAGCGGAAGGCTCCGACCAGCAACTCCGATACTAGGACTTCCGGTACTCGGATTGAGCAGCAGTCGGACCTTCTTCAGGATCAGGTTCATCGAGTGCTCGCATTTAGAGAGGATTAGGATGATCCTCTGCTTGTCCTCGAAATCGGCCGGCTGCAATACGTTCTCATTAAACAGCCGGGCCTTGTTGATTACCGCACCCGAACTCCCTACCAACATTCGAAGCTCCCCCAAGGTCTCCTCCTGCTCGGCATGGAACTTCCGGATCTCCTCACTTTTCGCCGCCATTTCCTTCGTCAGTTCCTGCAACTGAAGCTCTAGCTGCTTCTTCTCACTCCGAAGTTTTGGGGCGTCCTTCAACAATTCCACTTCTCGGATCACCTCCTCCGGTAAGCAACCTCCCAGAGATGTGCAGACTCTCCGGAACAGTGTCTCGATCCGATCGTAAGAAGCCTGCGCCCGGTGAGTCTCCTCCCGAATCCCCCGAAATAGTTCCACTGGAAATCCCCGCTCGGAACTGACCTCTCTCCGTTCCGTATCTCCCCGGGCCGTAGAGGGCTCCGCGTGCTGTGACGCAGCCCGCTCCGATCGTGACCTGGACTGAGCCCTAGTAGCGCCAGGGTTCGGTACCTCCTTCGTATCGTCCTCCTCTTCCGTGGATGCTGTATCCGAGGTTTCGCCTCTCGGATCGGGTTCCATTCCGGGCGGAATCTCCGAAAATTTGAGGAAGTTCTTCGCGTGCGTATACGTCTCCTCCTCCTTATCGCTCAGCAACTCATACGCATGGTAAAGGTGGAAAAGGAAAGGGGAGATCGGGGTCGGCTTCTTTCTGATCCCCGGAACCATCTTCTGCACCACTTCCGCCATGAGTGCGGCCCAATTCACCGGACGTTCTCCTGAGTACGCTCCGAGGATGGTGTTCCCGACCGTAATGGTGACCTGTGCCGGATTTTGCGGATACAGGATCGGAACGAGGAAAGCTAAGACCTGTCTCTGCCTCCTATCCTTGCAGGCGTCTATCTCGTATCCATTGTTCCTATGGATCTTCCCGTGGAACCTATCCTGCACGTATTTATCCGTCCGGGTCGCCCAAAGGAGCCCGGTGTGCTCGAAACCGTAAGCTGCTGCCCACTGTTCCGCATTCCATAGCGTGGGCTTGCCTCGGATCGTGTTATCCCACCTATTGTCCGGCCCTTCCAGGACCTCCCTCACCATCACCTCACTCTTCAGTAACCACGGCCGTGACAACAATCCCTCGCACCTCATCCGGGTGAGGTCGATGATCAGTTCGTCCATCTCCGATTCCCTCACCGGAGTTCCGGGGCTAAGGACGCAACACTGCACGTGCGCCATTTCTACGCCTTACTTCTCTCCCTCTACAATCCTACAGCAAGAAACCCGGCAATCCAACTGCCGGTGAATCGGAAAAGAAAAAAACACCTCACCGTTCTTTCACTCTCTACTCCCAGTTCGCAAAAAGGAACTCCAAACTCTAACACCCTCGCTTATATACCCCAGGCATAATAAACGCTGCGGCGGCCCGTAATTGTAGCCGCCGCCGTACCGGGTTAGATGCCTATCCGAGTCATGATGACTTCCGCGTCGATTCGGATCCTAGACGCGGTTACAGTAACGGTCAGTTCTCGGATCTTTGACCCGTTCCGTGTTTTCTCTTCCGAGTTTCCGGATTCAAGGTTCCGAGAATACGTCCTGCGTTAACTGTTTTAATGTTTCTGGAGTATCCGGTTTGTGTTAACTCCTAAATACAGCTAGTGTCTAGCTAGTTTTTACCTAATTAACCAAAAAAATGAAAAATTAATGGAATACTTACGCCGGATGGGGCTCTTCCGGTTTATTCTAAGTTTCTCGGATCCCACAGGATTCCCATGCCTTGGGCATACAAACAGACCATACCCACGTTTGCAGGGATCTCAGCCACAGTGGAAAGAAGAAAGTAGTGAGTAGACAGACAATGCAGTATTGCGAAAGCAAAGTGAGAGGAATGATGCATCGATGGTGATCCTTTTATTAAGGTCAGAATGGCAGTCTGGACGACTAGATAAGAATTCATTATGTTAGGTAACGAATGTATGATTAAAGAGAGACGGCGCTAACTAATTAGAATGCTGCTTTTTGCAGGCCCAAGTATACTAGGTAGGAGTTTTTAGAACTACGCATTTAATATTTGAATCGTGGAACCGATTTTATTTGTTGTGAAGTTTGGTAAGATTAGAGTGAGCCGTCACATGCTTCCATATTTAAAACAAGTATGCAAGTGCTTAACACAAATCTTTTATTATTTTGTGGGCTTGGATTTTTTTCTTCCAATATAGATTGATCTCATCAGCTTTAATTCAAAATGCATTTATTTATAGTTTTAATAATTTGAGTAGGTTAAGCATAAGGTAAGTATTTAGGGCTGAGTCAGAGGGGTTGAAGGTTTGGGATATATAAGATGAAGGGAAGTTAGAAGGAGAGCTATATTGTGAGGAGAGTTCTCTCGTTAGTTAGACACATGAAGGAGAGTGGAGGGTCATCTTCCTCCACTTATGTCACTCTTAAACCTAAAAGAAAACCATGTGGTACCGATTTTACGAATAGGAGAGCGAGGAAGAGGAGAGAATCACGTAGAAAGGCGAAGTCAAAAGGCAACCACTTGAGTGCACCTTTGAAGGTTCGAGGAGCTCGGCTGCCTTTGGCAATTAAATTTTGTAGCATTGGTAAACTCATTCTAGAGTCTATAGTAGAGGTAAAATAGGAGGTTTTAGAAGACAACGTAGTTGAGGATCAAGAGCATGAGGTAATAAGTAGCGGGGAAAAACAGAGAGAGATGACGGAAGAAGTAGGGTTCAATTCCAGTCCGACTTTAGAGACACCACAACCTTCTTTCGATTTTAAGGACTGTTTGACAAGAGGGACGGATTCATAGTCGAGCGACCATTCTAACAGGGATGTGGTAAGTTTCATAATCAATACATTTAGGTATGCTAAATGTAAATTATGTCTTTTTGTGGGGTCTATTTTATTAAGTTAAATGTAATGTCTTCGCTGCGGATATTCTTTTTTACTTTTTAGAATTATGATGCCGCATCAGCCCAAATGGTTGTTTAGAATAAGGGACTCGAAGTAGTAACACTCGTCATAGTCTTAAATATTTGCGCAGATTGTTTATTGGTTTAGGATTGAACAAGAGGTTGTAGAGGAGAAGACGCCACTAGTGGATGCGGGTGAGGATTCAGATACTGAGACATTGAGAAAAGTGGCTCGGAGAGCGAGACGCGAAATTATGGAGGCAAGCGAAGGTGGGGAGGCTATGGCTGCAAGAAGAGTGGGGCGAGGGGACCCATGAAGTCCTTCTCAGAAGAGTGTGGAGGAGGATCATCCACAAGGGAGCACAAAGGGCCCCGTAGCGGACGCCGAGTGTGAAGAGGGTGTGATTGCGGATCAAAGGAGAGGAGGAGGTGGTCTAGGGAGAGGGAGAGGTGGAGGTAGTCATGGGAGGGATACTGTTGAGGCCACTTCACAACTCCAGCTTGCGGCATCGGAAGAAGAGGCTACTGTTCAGAGAATGGTTGGGCGTGGAGAAGACCGTAAGGAGCAGGAGATGGAGAGTGCGGGCGGCAAGACAGATCAGGGTGCAGCCACAGAGGAGGTAAGGGTTCGGATTTGGGATTTTGAGGATGCGGGGTTGTTGAATGTTGCACGGTGTGAGGTTGGGGATTCATAGTTTGCTATGCTCTGGGTCGCGGAGTGTGAGGTTTGGATTGCAAAGCTATTTGCAGCTCTGTCTACGAGAGCGGAGGTCGCTGATTGGCATCAAACAGCAGCCATAGCTGCAATGTTTGAGCTGGAGGTGGGATCGGTTTCTGCAGCCATTGCGGAGAATTGTAACATGAGAATTGCAAATCTTGTCGCAGCCCTGGCCACAGGGTGTGTGGAAGGGGTTACCAAGCACTCTGCAGCGAAGTGGAAGGTGGCTACAGCGAGTCTTGTAGCAGTCGGGGCAGTGAAGTGTGTGGTGCCGACAGAGATCCTACTAGCAGCAGAGACCGCAATGTATGAGGTGGAGGTTGCGAATCTTCTAGCAGCAAGCCCCGCGAGGTTCGAAATTGGGGTTTTGATGCAATTAGCAGCTATGTGCACGAAATGCAAGGTGGCGAATCTAAAGATTGATGCAGCCACAAGTTGAGAAGAGGAGGGGAATGTGGGGGAAGAAGGTGGGGTGGAGGAAGTGGGAGGCGAAGTGGCCATGGCCGTGGAGAGAAGGCTTCCATTCACAAGGCATTCGGTGCCGAAAGCCATTGGAGAGGAGGAGGGGAATGTGGGGGAAGAAGGGGGGGGTGAAGAAGGAGGGAGGCGCAGTGGCCATGGCCGCGGGGAGAAGGCTCCCATTCACAAGGCATTCGGTGCCAAAAGCCATTGGAGAGGAGGAGGGGAATGCGGGGGAAGAAGGGGCCGTACTCATGGGGAATTATTTGATTGGATTGCCACTATTTTGCTTCATTTTGTTCATTGATGTTTTCTAGTTCAATTCTTATAATTTGTATTCCATTTGTTTTGTAGGAGTTCACAGTGCAATTCACTGCAAGTGACTTTGATGGCCCAACTCCTGCAGAAAATGAGGTACTTTAATCTAATTTGCTTTTTGTCTTGAACATACTCTAGTAGATTAACCTTCTTTCATTATTTATAATGTTTTTTGTAAACTAAACTAGGAAATTGACATTGTCTTTGTTCCTCTGCTTCTAGGTATTCTCAGATGCACCCTTGTCCATCAGTTCCCCAATCACAGTGTTCAATGTTTCCGACCTCTCGGATTCATTTGATTTGCCCTATTGTAGGTGTGATTTAGGAAACCCTGTAGGTTTAGGTAGTGGACCTCTCGAGGTCCACTCTCCTCAGTACATGCCTACGTTTCCTGTTTATGAGCCTACATCCCTGGGCTACGTGCCTTCTTCTCCACGACTTGGTACCCCGCCGATGTCTCCACCTTCTCCTTCCCCGCCTATTAGAGTGCAATGGCCAGCTCATGTTGTCTTCGCCCTTCCGGCGATACTGCCATGCCTTATCCAACAGACCAGGCGATTTTGGAGGAGGCGCCGTCATTGGAACTGTAGACAGGCTAGGGAGTATTATAGCCGTGCTCCACGTACATAGTGGCCTCTGTACTACTTATTGCTCTTGCTGATGACTAGGTTTTCAAAGAGATGTATCAGTCTAAGATGCAATTGTTCTATTATTCTTCATAATTGTTTATTTTCTTACGATCCTTGTCTTGGAATGAAGTCTGAAAATGTATGACTTATGGCAGGTAACCCAGACACAGGATATGTTGCCAACGCCATCTTGTCCTACTGATTTGACGAATGCAGTGGACAGTGAATTGGGACATCAAAAACAGTACAAATGGACTCCATAGGCGTCATCAACAACCTCCGAATACTCCCAAAGACAAAGTTGCGTATCCTTGTGCCCCTTTGTAGGATGCTCTCAATGGGAAAAGTGCGTCCTGTAGGAGAAATGGGAGTTCAACATTTGGAGCGTGAGTTTGTCAAAGGCTTTAGAGATGGAGACCTCGTTATGTACATTTCCATGTACAACTACGAAGAGAAGACAGCCGATGTCATTGAAGAGATCAAGGCTGAGTGGAGCCCTTGTTGGCAAAAAGTGAATGCTAGTTTTGAAGATGAGCTATTGGCCGACTCAGATTGGAAGGAGTTCTTTGGGAAGATGTTCTATGTCTAGGAAGGTAACCATTGCCTCGCCGCATGATTCAAACATATCAACAACCATCACAGTGAAGATCCAGCGTGGCACATCTCTGTGCATTGCATTGTTCTTGACCCACGCGGTCATGTGGGAAACCTTCTTCATGCCATGCACGACATCAACTCGTAAGAATTAATTCCAGGCTCTATTTTTTCCACACCTCTTGCACGCTGCTTCAACTCGTACTTTATGCATTTTATTGACTACCGTCTATTCATACAGGTCTACATAAATGATCACGTGAAGAGTAATCTTCCGGCAAAAAATTTTTGTATTCGCTCCTTTGGTGTCATGAAATTGGAGGAATTCAAGGATCTGCTCACACCAGAGGAGTATCAATTATCTTTGAATCACAAACCAGCTATTCCTTCCTGGTTTACCTTGCCAACCAAAGTCTTCATTGCGTTTCTTTATTGTGTAAGTACTTGTTTCAACCTCCCTCACGCTTCCATTTGACAATTGATTTACGCTGCTCTATAAACTCAATAAAAAATAACTCTGTGTTCGAGCGAGAAATTGTGGTTGCTTCTGACAAAGTTGTCAGAATCTACAAGGAGAAAACAGCCACTGAAGACCAAACCGCGACTGGTGTTTGAGATGCCATGACTGCGGCTTCAAACAACATGGTCGATAGCATTAAGAAGAAGGACGTCACCAAGTACTTGGCAATCGCAAATCCCAAGAATGGTGACGACTTCCTCAATGAAGTGAGACCCTCACTGTGGTTGAGTTCAGTATTTCGTTTCACTACAACATTTTTGTATTCATATTTTCTGATACTTCTCTACTTGTTGCAGATTAATCGGCATTTCAGTGACTTCCCTAAACCTAAGATGTCACTCGATAAGCTTCAGAACATTGTTCCAGCGGCCGTTGAGGCCAAATACAAGGCTCGTTGGTTGAGGTTGTGGAACTCATCTCTGAGTTCCCGACTATCTTACAGATTTCTACCACTTGAATTCAAGGATACCGAATTTGACCCTTGGTTGAACAAGGCCTCATTTTGGGCTAGGGTATAGTTTCATAAAAAACCTTTCCAATGACATGATCCTTTCTTATCTTCCTAAATTCATTCTCATTGCTAATGATTTGAATTCTGAATTACAGTTGGAGGAAGCGGTCATCAACAAAGTCGAGGACATATGCAAGGCGGAGAACCTTATCAATTGGAAGGCATTTCCTGATGTCCAACAGCCGGGCGATTATGTGGAGAGTTCACGTATTCTATTATGGGACAAGGCCTTCCCTACGTTCATTGGAAAGAAGGCTGAGAAGGTCTTCGACAAGAAGTCCAATTTTGCTAAATTCCCTGGAACCGCTCAGGTTGTCAAGCGGAATACTTACCGGTACGTTACTTACCTTTATCGGATTCTAATTCCATAATGAGCTCTCTATATCTTTCTGATACTAACCTTCTACATATTGGTTTCCTTAGGTACTTCAAGCAAGAGCTTGTTTTCAAGGGGGTCATCAAGGTTCACCAGCTTTCTAAGTACTTTACTCCTTGGACGGAGAGAAGCTCAGACCAGTGTATCTATACTCCCCAGCAGTTGAAAAGGTACAAAGCTCCTCACTTGGAAGCTGGATGCTGGTATCTTGGTTGTTCTTGTAGTTTCACGATTGATACAGAGGCGGACGTCAAGACTTTATATGATGGGGGTGAGGTAGTGGTTGAAGACTCGCTGGATGATGCAGAAGATCACGAAGGACAGCAGGATCAATCATCTGCTCCTCCACCAAAGAGAGGGAGAGGAAAAGGGACCAAAATCTCTGCGTTCTCAGTCACAGGCATCACAGCAAACCGGTGCGGAGTCTTGCGCGCCAGGTCAGTAGGCACCAGAGCCCTCTCCAGGTAATGTTGTTACAAAGCCTTCTCCAACTTCTTTTCCGGCTCCTTCCTTTATCAGTGCTTCCAAGATCACCAAAAGTCTCCTTGAGCAGAGGAAGGCCAAGCAGTTTCCGCAGACTACTTCATCCGCTGGAACTCCGCATTCCACACAGGTTCATGTCATCAACTCCTCTGTGGATTCAGTTTTGCTTCGACACAAGGAGCTCTCTGACATGGGTGGCGATCACAAATGGAACAAGGCTCTAGACATCATTTGAAAGGTATGATCCGTTGCTTAGTGCTTTCCCTTCAATACGTACATTACTGTAAATCTTATAATGTCAAACTCTGTTTTCTTGTTTACTCAAGTTTGGAGCAGGCCGCCAGAACCGAGTTCCGCCAAGATGCAAAGAACAGCATCACTTGGGATTCGACTTGATCATTTCCGACATTCCTGAGAATCTTCCCGTCCCTACGGTATCCAATCCCTCCTACGTCATTCCACCTTGGAACTCTCGTGATAAGGAGTATGTGGAGAACCTCTTCAAATTTGCAAGACATTACTTGCTGTATGATAGTGCTCTTTGCATAATCCACAACAACGACCAAGATCTGGCTCTGAAGATTTCTGAAGTGGCTAATCTTGATGGCTTTGTGCAGCATCGAGACTGGTGGGGCTTCAATGCACTAGGCTTGGCTCACCCTACGATCCCCGGCTCCTTGGTATGTACATCATAATCATTCCTTGTCTTTGCATTCTGCTAAGCTTACTTATTTATTACACTCACATATTTTGGTGTCTCGCAATCTCTTCGATTCTTGGTGTGCGTCTTCATTTGTATTGGTCATCCCCCATCCAAATTCTCTTTTCAAACGAAGAAATCCGATGTCGTACACAACGACCTCCACATTACCGAGAGTAATGCCATCATAACCTTCACCGATGTGGAATTGCAGCACATGAATGGGGAGGTGCCGTGGAGAGGTCCAAGGGAGAAAGCCCCTAAGATGATGCTAAGCATAATTGAGGAGCTACCCAAGCCCGGCGACATAGTCTTTGAGTGGTCTGCACGAACAGGTAATCCTTCATTAACAGTTTCTGCATTTCCATCCACTGATTTTCTCCACAGGGACTCACTTCTTTCTTGTGCTACGTGTTTCAGAGGCCTCCATCAAGGCTTGCCAGAGTATTGGTCGTCATATTATAGCTTCTGAGGAGGACGAAGCCATATTCAACGCCCTTCTCAAACCGTATATGGCTACGGCATCCACCATAGGCCCTCCTAAACATCCTAGACCGGCAGTAGTTGAAGAAGCACCTTCCAAGAGAGCAAGACGAGATAAGTACTGTAAGTTCTTCTTTACATTTTCTTACTTCAGGGTAGTTTTCTTTGCTTATTTACTGATTCCATCTCCACCTACTCATTCTTACCGCTATCAATTTCCTCTTGCAGAGTAGTAGCGGCAACACCGCCATATAGGCCAAGAGCCGTGTCCATTCCATCGTGGCATCTGAATTCCAATCCGATTCAGCCTTATATACTTCCGGATTATGCGGAGGGCTTAGCATAAGCGCTCCAATCTGGAGCCCTTACATATGTTCCTAGTCGGCCAACTACTTTTGATCCCAGGGCCCTTATATTCGTCGATGCAGAGGCTGTAGAAGGAGATTCAGAGTCACATGGTTCTGAGAGTGGAAGTAGCGATTGTAGCATGTCGTGAGTTTGAAGGAGGCTTCGGTCTATCATTGTTTTCATTTGATTTGATTTGATTTCATTGGAGTTGATTACATAATCCATCCTCTACTCTATTGCAAACCACTTGCAGTATTTCTGATCCTCATTTCCATTTTATATTCGTGTATGTAAAGGACTACAGCTCCAGGACTTTTTGGCTCTCAATTCTCATGTGTTTAATGGAAAAACCACTTTAGTTATGAAGTTGTTTTTGTTTGCTAATTATATCCAGAACACTAGAAAACACTAACGTGAACAATGAAATGTTACAACTGAAATGCTAAAAATATATAGAATACTCTAATTACTTTCTTTATCAATCAACAACATTTCTCATTACCATACCCATGTTATCTACTCTTTGGAGAGATCTAGATTTCATCTCTCGAAGAAATTTTCTCTCCTTCCGGCACATCCAAGACCTGATTCCCATTGGCCCATAGCAATGACCTCAACTGACCTAACTCAACGCAACTAAGTTCTCCAAGGGACGTTGTCCCTAGCCTGTCGTTGTTATTTGGATTTGCAAGTGTCCAAGAACTCCTAAAAACATTCCAGTTGATGTTGAATCGATTTGCTTCATATTCGTCCTTTGGAATCCAATGGCGACCCCTGTACGAAACGTAATCCCACCTCGCTAGCCGAAGGCATGCGTATTCAGGACTGCTGTCAATCTCACGCTTCCACAGCTTCGACACAGCACGAGCATTCTAGACGTCTTCAAATGTGATTACCGTCAAAGGAATCCAACCCTGCGTTGTACTACTACCTATATTATCCCAGGGGTCAAGCCTATCCGCCATCCGCTTAAACAATCCCTGTAAAATCGTTTCGCAAGCAACGACCTCAAATGAATCGCCCATACCTTCAAACAACTACCTAGCAAGTACAAGGTTGAGTTCTACAGAAATCATTGTGCTAATACAACGTCAAGGACGTCTGCTAAGGCTTATATAGATCCTTACTTGACACTTAAGCTAGGAATGGTCTTATCTAAAGACCAAAGAATCTTTGACAAAGACAAGCACTCTGACATGGTATACATCTTGGTTTCAGCAGCTCCATTATTGTACACGAACTTTAAAATATTCCACAAAGTTTTCAGACCTTTAATTTTACCGTTTGTGAAATTTGTTTTTCCTACAATTATCTATTTTATCTATTCAATATTTACTGTTGTGATCTAAAAACATGATGCTGGAATACTAAGATCTAGATCTAATGAAGGGGGGGGGAAGCACAATAAAGTGGACCACCAAGTGCAATATGTGATATCTAGGAAGTGAATATGAAGTGTGCTGTTTTTTATAGCTCAAAGCTGATTTTGAGCATTTTGGTGTAGTTTTTGAGCATTTTAGTCACTTTCTAAGGTGTCATAAGGTATTTTATACACATCTCAATGAAAAAAACATCTTCGATTGAAACTTTATTTGACCCCTAGTTCTAAATCATGAGAATGAACTTTTCCAAAGTCTTGATTACTTCATTTGGGGTCCTCTATTGTCTTTAGAGGATGTTTTTTCTATTTTAAAAAACAATTTTCGGTGAAAAAAACATCACAAAAAGTTTCATCGAAAACAGTGTTTTAAAAACTTCCCGGGGATACTTTTCGCCAATCTAGGATTTCAAACACGGCCACCCGGATCATTTCTACAAGCGTAATGTACAAACGAAGGGCCCCACAAAGTCAAAAGTGATTTCTGTCAAAACTACAATGTAATACGGTCACTTTTCCAAATGACTGCATTCACTTTGTTCAACTTTGTCGTGTTCATAGAGGTGTCTCAACTCAACAACTACGAACGAAAATTTCGGAAGTTGTAGTACATCAAGTCTACTTTCCGTATCCTAAACTTAATTTCCCATCAAGAAGTTTTAGATGCCACTTTCTAGCGTGTTTACACAACAGGCTGAAATTGGCAATGAGCTAAGCACTTTTGTGGTCCACTTTATTGTGCTTCCCCCCAAGGACCAAATCTAAAGGATTGTATGCATGACGTCATCATGACATCAGACCTAATTTGTACCTCTAAAAACAAGTGTAAGAAGTTTTTACCAGTGATAACCCTGAATTCCACGGAATTCCTTTACTAAAAAGGTAATAAAATCATGCCTTATTTTAGTATTTTTCCACGGTTATAGGATCTACTTTACTTTTAAAAAGTTGGCTAAAGGTCAATTCACTGCTCTCCATTCTCTGCTCTATGCTCTCCGCTCTGTGCTCACACACAAACTTTCCGCGAGTACAGACGACAAGCGCGATCAACCCTAGCTGACGGGCGCGATCACTCCCAGCTGATGGGCGCGAGTAGGCGCAGATACGCGCGCACACGCAACGATGTAGGTCAATTCACTGCTCTCCATTCTCTGCTCTCCATTCACTGCTCTCCATTCTCTGCTCACCCATTGTAAACAGTAGTAAACTGTGAGGACCGTAATGTTACTCACGCGGAGGAGCTCGTCCGATAAGCGCGTCCGATAGTCAGGTAAATAATCGTCCGTCACGTGACAAGACGAGAATTTTATGCCCAGTCCGTCCATTGTGATAACCCTGCCTCGACCCCGATTGAACCTTGGGCCTTGCGGTCGCAACCCTCTGACGGCGCGGTCGCCTCTAGGAGGAGGCCTTGGAGGCTCCCAAGCTCTCCTTTCTCCCCTTCGGTTTTCTTTGGAGCCCCCCCCCCCCCCCCCTTCCAACCTTGACAAAAAAGTATCCATTTCTGGACACAGCAAACAACAAAATCATCATTGAACAGGAAATTTCAGACATATCCCTGAAATTGTGGGGAATGTCGTGAAGATCTTGTGATCACGATTTTGAGGTCCGTCTTGATATTTCAGATTACTTTACAACGAGATATTTATGTCCTTCAATGGTTGGTACTCCTCTGCGGTTTGCAAAAATAGTGTCCATGTTTAGTAGGGAGAATATAAAAGATTTCATGAAAAGGAATCTATACAATAAGGGTGTACAACTTATAATGTAGTGAGGTGCTATTGAAAACTAACATACGCTCCCGATTGTGTCAATAGAAATAAACAATTAAATTAAATATTCTATTTTGAAGTCCGATTGTCAATAAATAATTGAAAGAAAGGGAACTCGAGATGAAGTTTCATTATATGAATATGGCAAGTTCAAATGATTTCTCTTCTTTTTTATATTGCGGAACAAAGTATGTGTTCCAAGTTAATAGCCGTACATTATTTTCTTGCCCTCTTGGTTAAACTAAGAGTAACTTTTTTTAGATTTTATTCTCCAGAGATGATTTATATTCTTTACGTGTAACATTGTATTGTATTTTTTTCTAATCAGTTGTTCGTCAATTTGCTTTTTTGAACATTATATACTCTCTTAATTTTGTATTTGAGAAATACTTGCAGAAACAAAAATAGTGGTTTAGAATATAAGAGTAAAGGAAAAATAATAAAAAATAAAAAATAAAAAAAATTTCCATAATGAAAGATAAAAAGGAATAAAAGGAAAATAATATGATATATAGAAAAAATACTTCAAGAATAATAATATAACATCATACAATAGAGGAATGATTTCATGATATAAAAATAAAACATCTGAATGTAATAGATATTTAAAATAGTATGAACCAAAATTATGATGGGAGAGCCAAAGTAGAATGATAATGGAAAATTTTATAATGGGTTCATAGTGAAGGTTATACAAATAGGGATCATAATAAAATAAAAACTATGTGGGAAAAAAAATATTAGAAGATATGATACATGATTACTTAATACTTTCAATATTTTGAAAATATAAGACGGTGTTGTGGAAAAGAAAGGTATAGAAATTAAAAAATAGAAAACAGAGTGCAAGAATATTGGAAAAAATAGTTATAGAATAACACTTGATGGAGTAGTAATAGAAGAATGAAATATTAAGTGGAGAGGTACTGCAATAATCATGTGACAAATAGAAAAAAAATCAAATACAGTAGAATAAATTATAAAGATAGAAAGGAACAAAAATATATGGAGAAATGGATGGAGGTGTATATAGTAAAGAACAATAAGACAATATGAAGTGACACTCATGGAGCAGTTCAAAATAAAAATAAAAAAACCTTATCACATTGAAATATGAAGAAAAAAAAACTTCCCTACCTCTAGAGGTGGGTGGGCGAGACATCCCTTTACAGGGCAACTATTATCACCTTCCTCACCAAATTTCATTCTAAATCAGCCCATTCTCAATTCAAACCTAATCAAATTTGTGCACTCTCTTGTAATTCCAAATTACCAGTTTAGTCACATACTTTTTTTCACCAGAGAATTCTCAATCAACACACTACTTACAATATAGTAGTGTATGACAAAACAATCTCATATAGTTCCAAATTACCAATTTAGTCACGTAGTGACTTTCACCAAAGAATTCTCAATCAACTCACTACTTACAAATAGTAGTGTAGGATAAAACAATCCAAATAGTAGAGAAAAGTTTGTCTTAAAACACACTATACAAGATCAAACACAAAATAGTTTGAGTTTACAGAAATCCCCTCATCTTTTGAATGTTGGTGTACTAAAGTAAGAAAAATCCAGAGGTAAAAGACCTCAATTGACCCCATAAACACAACCAAAACCACAGTTAGGATTATATTTGTAGACAAGGTGTCAACAGCCCTTTAGAGCTTGTTATTGCAATCACAAGAAAAATTAAACCCGACACCAAACATACAAATTAGAGGAAGAGGTGAAAGAGTCTAATTGCAATCATAAATTAGACGACCTGACTAGCACTTCCACCAAACTAAGCCATTTTGCACTTCGCTTTAACTTCACACCACCATATACCAAAACTTCACAAGCTCTAAAAATCTCTCACACACATGTAGCAAACTAGGATTACTTTCAAAGTAGACAAGTAAACAGATGCATATGGCAAAGAAACTCCCATGATTTTATACCCTCAAAGAAGTTTGTAGAGATTCACTTGTTTGTATAAAATAAAAATAAAAATAAAAATAAAAATAAAAATAAAAATAAAAATAAAATAAAAATAAAATAAAATAAAAAATAAAAATATTGGAACAAAATAAAATAAAATATTGGAATAAAATAAAATAAAATATTGGAATAAAATATTGGAATAAAATAAAATAAAAATAAAAATATTGGAACAAAAAAGAAGAAAAACAAATACTGGAATACTACCGCCTTGTTCCAATGAAAAAAATTAAAAAGAACCTAATGTAATAGATACACAATAGAATGACAAAAAGAAGAGGACAAATATTAGTGAGTAAAAAGAACAAGATATAAGGGTAGGATATATCAATGAGTAAAAAAACAAGATGTATTGTAAGATGATTATATAATAATACACTTGGATGTTCATATGAAAAACTAATTGAAACAAAAAAAGAATAAGAATGATAGATTATGGGAGTGAATGTAAAATAAAGATGAAGTTGTTCAAATGATTAAATATCGGTAAACATACCACCAATTTCATGCAATTTTTCTAACATTCAAACTCCACAAAATAAAACGGGTTTTATACAAAGCAAGATTTTGCTACAAATTTTAGTAGGAAATTTAAGAGAAGGCAATCTTCTTAATTAAAAAAAAAAAGAAGGTAAGGGGCCACATATCACGCGGCCGGCTTTTTCCACAACCGCGACGGCCCTACACCCGCGGTCGCGACACAACGGATCGCACGGCTGCGATCCGTCGGTTGGCTGCCATCCTACGGCCAATGTGGCTCCACCACCGGATATGTTCGCGTGGCCGCAAGGTAAATCTGCCCGAGCCATCGGTTCCTACGGTGCAGACGGCCCGAAGATGGCCCCAATCAAACGGCCACGGGCCGTCGCCGTAGGGTGGCCGCCCGCAAATACGGCCTCTCCCCGATGACTGCAATCGGACGACCTACGGGGAAGGTCGGGGGAGATCTGACGGCCGCAGCAGCTTGGACCCGATCGGCTTCGATCCGACGGCCGCAATGGACCGTCGAGAGATTTGGCCGTGCCTCTATTGGCCGCAGACCTTAGTTCAAGTAGCCGCAGCCGTAGGTCTGCTGGCTGTCGCCATATACATGGCGACGGCCGCCGTTCCCTCTTCACTTCACTATCCTCAACATCCCTCCCGTTCTGGCATCAGTTGTCCAATTTACTTGGGTGCATGTTGAGCCTAGGAGGTGAGATGCAGGATGTCCATTTTCATTGTGGGGGTGGAAGTAGGGGCGGGGGGGTGGGGGGGGGGGGGTAGTTTTTGATGTTTCTATATTTGTTTCTTTAATGTGTCATCATTTATCAACTCCTTGTTTTTTTTAAAACAATTCAGAACGTTTTTATTTAAGACAAGGCTGCTATAGAGGAATTGCACCATGATCGGAATGATGGATTGAGGAGGAGGAACAAGAAGAAGGGTGCATTCCACAACTATTGTTGGGATATCCTAGTCAATAAAGACCTCATAGCAGAGGAAGGATGGGAAGGCTTGGGACCCGGGTACTAAGCCTAGAGAGACCGCAAGACATATGTGAAGATGTATCACATTGATAATTTATGGCCTCGAGAACAGCATGAGGTGAATACGAGGACTCTTAGCTGCAAGCCATGATCATGCAAAGATGAGCAATTCATGCATCATGCATATGAGCTTTGGAAGGCTTTATTTGGACGTTGTAATAGGAGCAAAGCTAATTTTAATCATACCATGTTGTGTATAATATATGCAGAGCTCATATTGAAGCGTCACGTAAATTGGAGTACATACCCCACCACGAGACGAGACCCGCTCCAACTTGAATGGAATCAGAAGGATACCCAAGATTCATATCTCCAAAATCCATTGCACGCATAGAAAGTCATAGAAGAATTGAACACCAAGCCAAGGCCGTGGCCACTCCGCACAACAGCGCTACAATGGAAGACCATAGAAGTGTAGATGATGTATCACACCAAAATTGGGATGTGAAGCCAATTGCACCTGCTAGCGTTTTCGCAACAGTGTTTTTATCAGCTACTGAAACGTTTGTCCCTATGATTCCTAACCTAAACTTAGGAAACATAGTGAAATCTTCCAGCAATACAAAAGGTAAGGAAGCTATAGATGAAGAAGAGGAGAAGTTGGACAATGAAGATATTACACATCCCGTTTCCGTGGAAGTTGGATGTTCCGACCAAAATTTGAATGATGCTAGACCGAGCTCATTAGCATCAGTGGAGGTTCATACGTCACCAAGAAGTCTGAGGAATTCAAATCATTCCATTACAAACATTATGGAAATTCTAAAATCAATGCGAAACAACGAAGCACTAAAGGAGTTACTAGATTTCAACATCAAATGGACTGAGGGATGCTCAGAGAAATGGCTAGGAGGCTTAAACAGTACTACTAAGGGAGGGGTTGCAGGGGAATCCTTGAAAAGGTGCAGGAAATTTATAATGTGTTGAACATTGCACGCTCCCTTACAGATGGGGCTATCGTATTAGCTGCAATAGCACCAGATCTTCTAAAGATGGCTCATGATTTTGCAAGTGTCACCCGAGCATACTACATGGTGCCCTCGGGTTTGAGATCTTGGTATCTTCTATGAAGCCTCTTTTGTAAGATCGCTTACAATTAGCTAAAGACAACATGGCGTTAAGGAGGGATTTAGATGACGCAATGCAGATGATTGAAAGGCAGGCCGTGAAGTATGACAAGATGAGGGATTCTTTCAATTTACAAGTGAAAGATTGCAAGTAGTACCACCTATAAGACGAGGGGAAAAGCTAAATAGAAGAAGTGAAGCCTCTGAAGAAGACTTCCACAATGAAGGTGGAAGTAAAGGATGGTGTAATACAATAAGAAAGCGATGACAAGGAATCCAATGACCTTCTCCTTTCCAAATTCTTGGATAGAATTGAAGGTGGAGCCACACAGGGAATGGCTTCTCAAAAATCTAAAAGCAAACGTGTTCTAGTTTCATTGGACATTGGCTTCAACCGAGCAACACCGGGGGCGCTTACCACATAGAAGGGACCAATGGAGGAATTAGAGGAAGTTGATATTCTTTATCGGGATTTGGAGGTGGCCAGGAGGGAACATGACGAGGCACGTAGCAAACTTCCAATGCTGAAGAGCACTATAGAGATGGTAGATGATACACCATGTACCAAATAGGCAATGTCGTGGCTTGGGTGTTCATAAATTAAGAGACAAGGAATTCAACAAGGCAACAATGCCACGAAGATCACGATATGGGGCAACATTGAAGAAATGATGGAGCGCACAATACACAATACCAAGAATAAGGAAGTGTTCATTGATTGGGCATTAGAAGTGGAGGAGGGATGGATGCCGTACTAGGTATTCTTCTCCCATTTGGATGAAACCAAGCGAGAGGTTATCCACACTCGCAAACCATCCGAGGAATTTTCAAAGGAGAAATGTGCCATGTGTCAACATTATTTTGAACCCGAGGGGGCTTTCTAGTTGGGCCACTATAATCACATGTTCCACATAAGTTGCATCGCAAAGGCCTCTTTAATGCAACAACAATGTGTTATGTGACGCTCCCCAATTAGTTTTTGATTTTATAAGATGATGGGGCTACCACGCTTAATGCCCCCTGGACATGAGTTTAATCGAGGGAAACAACCATTAGACCAACTACCTAAGAAACACGAGAATTGGTTTGACTGGGGTAAATTAATTTCATGGAACTCCTTCACATCGACTCACCAACTATTTGGAGAGGCGAATAGCAATTTGGACGAGTTTTCATGGATGACCCACAATTATGAGGTGGAGGTGAGGGCACGTGAAATTTCTAATGCTAAGGAGCGGGAGTTCTTTTGTAGGAACTTTGGGGAGCATTGGAGTATAGACCGTAATCGCTTCTTTCGGTTTCTGTAGCTCCGGGTTGCAAGACAAGCCGACGGTGCATGTGCCGGAGTAGTGGATGATCTTGCGGAACTCAAAGTATACAAAAAAGACAATCAAACACCAATTGGGAGGACACTTGTATTGGCAAAGCTAGATGAAGGTATTAGCTTCCATAACAGTTTCAACGAGGACTCCTTCAAAGATACGGAGCTAGACTTCTGGGACCGATATAAGAAGTTTGATATAGCGCTTGACAAAATAGTTTCCGATTGGAGAAAGGCACTATGTGATGAGGGTGGCATGTCATTGAGATCACGCGATAGTATTGACCACATTGTGAATGAAATGGTCGCAAAGATTGAAAAGGCAATGGAGGCATTTGAAGGGAAGAAGGTCAAATGTGGAAAGAAGAAGCGTAAAAATCCCGATCCCTATGAAGACGACGAGCTTTGGGGGGTAGTATGCGTCAAGAAGTGGAAGCTGTGGACAAAGAATTACAAGCCGGGCAAGGGGGGGGGGGGGGGGGGGGGGGGGGGAGGGAGATTGCACGACCAAGCCAACGCCGAGCGACTCGAAGTTCGATGATGAGCGCTGAATAGACTCCATACTTTTAGAATTCATCAGTGCAATATTTCAGTAAACTGTTGGAATACGTATGGAAATAGTCGTACTTGGAATAGAATATTAGACGGGTAGAACAAAAGTATGCAGTGTATTGGACGTTTTAATGTACTTTGAATATTTTAAATGTTATAAATACATTGTCATTTTGAATTCTAAACAACATGTGTATTGAATGTTTTATTAGTTTGCCAATCCCTCTAATGAAAACATATACACTTTGGACAATAATATGTACAATAATATATATAATAATAACATGGTGTTAACATATTTGAACTACATTACTTGACATAGAATTAGTTCATGATGGTAAATTGATGTTCGGATATATGTTTTCCATAGGTTAGTAATTAGATAGTACGTACTAAACGCGGATGTTGTTACATCCATGGCAATGAGTTGTTGCATACAACACAGTAGATTTAAAGAACCAAACAAAATGAGAATCTAAATTTTTTTAATTGAAGAGAACGAAAAAGGAATATAAAATGCTACATTGATTCAACGCTAATAACCATGAAACTAATGATAATGACACAACATTTAAGACAATAATAGGGAGGTTGGCACCACCGCTTGAACCGGAGATGTTCATAATTATATAATTGCCTCTACAATGGGACATAAACAAAGGAACGGCGTAGTAGCATGTTGTTTAGAAAAAGCTTCTGACTAGTAAGCACTAATGCCCGAGCAACATTCACAATTCAAGATCACTATCACCCTTCACCTCGGCCCCACTAGGGCCAGAAGGATCATCCTCATCATAAGTCAAGGGCTCCTTCTTCACCTTCCGTGTAGGCTTCTTCTTGAGAAGAGTAATAAATTTCTTTGGCTCGACTTGATCATCCAAAGGAGTCTTTAGCTTTCGGCGATTGAAAGGCAGTACACATTCATTGGCATTTCGCTTCAATAGGGTTCAAATTGAAGGCTTTTTGAAAATGTGTCTGGTTTCCTCACTACACACCTTGAGCGAAAGAGCTGACCAATTGGAACACCCTCATCACTAGAGATAACGTCAGCATCAGGTTGTCGAGCTCGGGCCATCCTCTTCTTATGAACCACAGCTGCTTCATCTGCCTTATCATCCTCCTTCATCTTATTAGACAAGGCCACCAACTTAGCAGAGGCGGCAAAGCCACCTACCAGGACCTTAGTCTTTGCGATTCCAAATGAAGACCGCGACGCATCTGCTAGGGAAACGACCTCCTTCGTGAATGGTGGAGGCATTTCACCCTTCACGTGCTTGAAATATGGAGAAACCACCTTCATAGTATCAGAAATGTTGTCAGCCTCTTTCTTCACTACCACCAAATCCCGTGTAGTATGAGATGATCCTCCCCGCAAGATCTTATCACTATTAAGTAAGCCGTCCCTATTTACAAACGAAGCTAGAGACATCAAATCCGCTTTATCATCGTCATACTTGAATACACCCACCTTGGGCCCCAAAGGCTTAGGGGAGTGGCCACTCGGTAAGACGACTTCACAAAGTGGGCTGTCGAGAGTATGGTCTTCATCAAATTCTAACTGACTCAATGTCTGACTCACTCGAGTAGTCAACGTCACCAGTCTCTACGACCTTGGACTCCTCCTTCCCCTCCAACTCTCCATAAAACCTCCCGTTTCCCGTAAGCTTAGAGCGGGAAATCATCTTGGAATTTGTATACACAAACACCAAGTCATTTGTCCTTTCAAGAAGCAACCGGTTCCGCTTCTTATTGTGGACACAGAAGTACCTACTCCAATTCCTCTTGCATGAAGAAGACGACAACGGCTGAGCTAGAATCCTTTTCGCGATTAGAGAAATGTATTTACCAACCGCTCCATAAACATCCCACTATGCGGAAGGAGGCAAGTTTGACTTACTAGAGTCACAAATGTCAGCAAATGGAGGATAAGATTCTCGTAAGGCATAGAACTCGTCAATGACTACTTTCTTTGAATCAGGAGGAGACAACAACTGCAAAACAACAATGGCCGATGCCATTGCTTCAGTGTCATTCCAAAGCTTCTCGTCCTCATGTAGGTAAGGGTTTAGAAGTGCAACAGCGCACTGCAGTCCGGAGGTGATCATTTCTTTGCGAGCAGAGAACTGAGCCTCAACAACATCAATAAGCTAAGGATCTAATTTGAAGGGTTCAAAGCGTAAAGAGAAGACATGCTTCTCAAGGTTGCGGAGAACGACGTACGCTTTACCCAATGCCGATTCCTTTGCATCAAACTCTCATAGGGCGTAAACTACAGGATTTGTCATCCACTTGAAGTTTGTGCATTGCTCCAAAAATATGTCATCCAATGCCACCCTCTTGACATTGCTTGAGATCTTGGCTTTGTCCCTAGCAGATAAGGTCTTCTTCATTTTGTAGGTCCTCCAATCGCGGTCCACATCACTCTGCTCCAATGCTCCTCAAACTCTCAATAAACTGGAGATCATAATATAGTGGGATGCAGATCTAGTTTGGCGGGGCATCAACAAGCTGAGGGACGCCTCGTGCTTCCGGAATACCGCAAGTGGCATTTGCCTTATCTTTATGAACTTCACCAAGTTCTTTGCTCGTTCTAAAAGGTCCTTAACCCACTTCATCTTAGCCCAGTCCTCCAACAACAGATCCTTGGAATGCGCACAACACTCTTGGAAGTAAATATGTGGATAGACTAATGAGATCAACTTCCTTGCATTGAGCATCACCGGAGCATTATCAGTGCATACTTGAAGGATGTTCTCCTTCTTAATTAGTTGAATGAACTTCTCGATGACAATTGCCATGTAAACAATGTCATTCTCTTTCCCGGTCGTGTCTATAGCTACCAAAAAAGCTCGCCAACTAGAGAGACCAACATCGCATTCATCAAAGGGCGCGTGCTTACGGATGTCAATCCATCGAGGGCCAAAGTTGCACCAAACTTCTTGACACTAGAAAAAATCTGTTTGTTTAACATAGTCTCTAAATCTGTCCTTGCTAGGGTTAGTAACCTTGTTCACAGTTCATGGTAGGATGGAGGTAGATAGGATCTCTTCATATTAGACGTGTTCAACACCACGTCTCGGAAAGAGTCACTTTGAGACACATTGAACGAAATATTTGCCTTGTAAAAATACTTGGCCCAGGCTTCGTTGCAATCCCGTCGTTGAGTTTCATCAAAGCCCTCACCAAGGATAGATTGCCTCTTTTCCTTCACTGGAGGCCCTCCTCTATTCCCTTCTCCCAAAAGAGTGGAAATGGAGGGGACACCCTCACCAACTAAGGCAGGTTCGTTCTTTGGAGTTGCCATCGTAGATCGAGCACAAGAGTCCACATCTGTAGACCTTGAGGTGCTCACACCTGGAGAAAGATCATAATGAGTCACAGGTGAACCATTCTGCTCCGACATGAATATTCCAATGTCTACGGGGTGTTTGCCACCACAATTCTTGAACAAGGTCGATATACCATTTGTCAAATTAGAGCAAGGACTTACACCATTAGTCCGTACCCCTGTGACATTGTCATAGCCCAAATGACTGAGCATATGCTCCAACCTCTTTGCAAAAACCTTTTTGTATAGAGAACATTGTACGCTGTCATTCTTCATATTCTTGCTATCCTTCACCTCGATATACAATGGTGAGAAGCCTCTAGACCCCATTGTTGCACTTGAGAAGTCGCCCAAAAATACTGCAAAATGTGTGGGTAGCATGTTGATAAAAGAACTAGAGCTTCCAAAGAAACTTCAATGCAAGGCACTACTGAATGCCGCCATTCACCATGCAATAGATACATATGTATATTAGTGCAACTAGCAGCTCATGGAATACAATTTAGAAGTGGGGTGTCCAGTTCTAGGTGAGCGGTTTTATACCCATCCGCAGAAATGTCACCCGAGAGGAGGGGAAAATGAAGGGAGGAGATTGGCCGGGGGCCGCCCAAAAAGGGGAGGTCTGTTGGATCATCGGCCGTGGGCGCGTCGCGGCGCCCACGGTGGCTAACTGCTACGCCACGCCTCGCCCCAAGGGGGGCCGTCAACACATCGCGTGGTCTCTTGCGGCCGACGGCGCCCCCGCAGTCGAGGTGCGGCGAGGCTAACGGCCACTGTCTCCGCTGCAACGCGCCCATGGCCCCTCCTCTTGCCATTGACGGCCCCTCTCGCGGCAACGCGCCTGTTCCTCGCTTGCCGCCGACGGCCCCTCCTGACGCCGCCGACGCCGTGATGGCCCCCCACCACTCCTCCGCCGCAACTGCAACCGCCTTATCATTCCCGTTTCACTCCGGGTTGAAACTTGTTGTGTGAGTTTTTTTTCCTAAGTCACAGCACATCCTGAAGTGCTAGCGGACGTCCTAGAACGTCTAGACGTCGACTTGGACGTCATCCGTCCTAATAACTCTGCGGGTTGGCTTCTTTCAATAGATCTACTCGAGGTGTGAAGCGCAAGCGGAGTTTGGATGAAGGAGGTGAGTCATAGCTAGCTATGTTATGCTCTCCAGAGCTCTCTGATTCTTCCGACACCGGCCCTGGTACTCAATAGCGCGCCGGTCTTCATCAGTTGGGGTCGCGGAGGAAGGCCACCTATGAGGGAGACTTGTATGTGAGCAGAGAGCGGAGAGCGGAGAGTAGAAAACGAGGTCTGAAATCTAAAAACAGTAATTTTTTTACTAAAATTATGAACTAAAATTAGAATATTAGAATATTCAGAGAATATTCTTCCAATGTTACTTCTTTGAAAGGTGAATTTAAGACCAATGACCGTGGAATTTTTTCAAATATTCAGGAAAATATGCGACATTTTGATCCTATTACCGTTTTATTGTTTTTTATATTTTTGGTAGAGAAGTTAAAATTGACGCATTTCTGTGTATTTCTGCTTGTTATTGATTCCATTCCGTTGGATGAATGTTGATGTGGGATGCAATGTCCGTGATCTAAGGGCGCGAAGCACATGCCTTAAGATATTTAAGTTCGGTGTGAGAAGAGTGTCTTCTTCACTTTCGCCTGCCTTTTTTCTTTTGGGTAAGGGACACTATTCTTTTGTACCGATCTACGATTATGGAGGACGTCAAGGTGGTTGCTGTTTCGCTTGGTGATGTTGTTGGCCCGTTTCAACCTTACGTGAAGGTTGAGGGGGAAGACAAGGTGTTTGGATGTGGCGAAGTACTTACACTTTCAATGGTCGTGGATGTTGAAGTAGAGTTGGGAGGAGACCCTTCAGTGTTACAAGATCCTTGGGGAATCATAGTGGTTGAGGACAAGGTGGAGAAGCCGTTGCCAGCTCATGCATACTCTAAGGTTGGAAATATCCCACCGGGGACTTATTCTAGAAAAGCACTTAGAGGGTCAAGTAGGAGTAGTCCATTGTTGAAACGTCCCTACCTAGGTTTAGGATTGCCTAGAGTAAGACCCAAAGTAGACAAAAATGTAGCTTCTCACGTAGTAGAGTCTGATGTTGGTGGATATGCTGAGAATTCAACGGGCAAAGGTAAATGCATTAAGTTCAGAGAATGAAATAGCTATTTGCAGCAGTTGTTTGGTTGATTTAAAGTGATACCCTACTATAATAATTCCGTGCTTAACGAGGTTTAGGATACAAGTGGTCGAATGTAGTAATGTGACATGCATTGCATTATTAGTTGGACCAATTACTAGGCGTGGCAATCAATGTGAATAGTAAGACCCTATACATTAAAAAGAATAATACAAATATGTATTGCTTACTCGGTACAGGGAATAGTTCAAATAGCAACTACTGTGCAACGTGTCCACGTGAAAGAATATAGACTAAAAGTAGCTTGCCCCCTAATTTCTTACTAAAGGGTGTGTCAGGATTCCTCTTTCAAGAAGTACCTTGAACTCATTGAAGCTATAGGTAGGCGCGTGGATGAAAAGGTCGGCGTCGGGATCGCGGTTGCAAACCTTCAAAAGGATGAAGTAGACGTGTTTACAGCAGGAGAATTGGACCCGCCCACGAAACTTAGTCATGGTCTTCCAAAATGCTAGGCAACTGCAACCGGGGTTGGAGCTGATGGTAATCTGGTAGTGCGTGACATTAGGTGGAATGCCGGAATCCTATGATGCAACCATGGCCAGGATGAGGTATCATGGTGACAGAATGGAGGCAAGCTTTCAGGGTGTCGGAGGAGCCCATGGAGAGTCGCTGCGGCGGATTAGGGCGAGTGGCAGTGCGCTTCACCATCTTCCCGTCTCTTTTGCCTGGGTAGCGGTTAGCATCTGCACGAACAGGCAAGGAACTTAGATTTGCAGGTGGCGGAGCGGAGGAGAAGAAGCGTCGTGGGGAGACCGGCTTCTTTTGCGGGAGCTAGAATCCAGCCGCCTCTAGTGCACGAATTTTTGTGATGTTCAGGTTTGTCCCGAGCTTTACAGACCAAACGGCAACTCGAAGAGAACCGCTCCATCCAAGACGGCAGGCAAGCACTCTACTCTCTCGTGTCTGATATTTGAGTAATCCATTTTTTTCATAACGTTCTTACTACCAGGTCTCTCGGCAAATTTGGGAAGTAAAGGGACGATACTAACAGTTCCGTTTACTAAAATCTGAGAGGGATTGGGACACTGTACTAGAGGGGGGACTGCGGGCCTAGACTCGGCAGCGTCCGGCGTGACAGGAGGGAACGACATAGGAGGACTAGTTTCCTTATCTGAAGAGAGAGAGATGATCGGAGTTTGAAGAGGAGTATCCAGGCCAGACTCTACTTTGACCTTCACGTCACGAGGAAGCGGAGTCTGAACAGTGCAAGTAGAGGAGCGACGAGGAGTGAGAATCATTGTAGACGTCTGCATCTGGGATACTGTAAGTCAATATACTCTATATGTACCAAGATACAAGTGCCAATACAAGTTACCATATTCTCCTCTCTCAGACACCTGACCAAGAGTGTGAGTAACCTCTGTTGTTATCTCGTCAAGAATCTCCTCCTCGGCCCTGATTGTATCCTCTCCGAAACTGAATCTCATACTAAAGTGTTGGGAGGACATGCTAGCCATACCATTGGCAGTGGTATGAAAAGAGAGAGGAATCCCAAAGCCATGAGCGTAGAGGACGACAGTGCCCTGGACTTCCTGAGGAACTGCGTACGCCATAGTGAAACGTAGAGTGCAGGGATATGACACTAATCGAGTGAAGAAGCACAAGAATGAGAGACTGAACATGTCGATTACAATAATTAAATACAGTTCTAGATGCATTATAGAAAATATATGTGAGTTAGGAGTAACAGGAGTTAGTTAGACTCTACGTAATAGATTTAGTTATTCCTTGCGCCGTAATGAGAATTTAAGTCCTGTTATATTAACTCATGTTAGTAGCACTTTAGATCGTGGTCTAAATTTTTGTTCTGGGGAGCATGTCTAAGATTAGTTTTAGCCGCCTTTCATTCTGAATTTTGGCCAGGCCCTCTGTGATGGGTTATCCCGTGTCTTCATTTCTATTATAGTGTTGATTTTATTAATGTATCAATTTATTTTAATTATATTTATTTGTACATCAACTTTAATTCAAAATTTATTTTATTTTAGCCGTATCATATTTAGGTTGTCTAAGGTACTTGTCAGTGATCAATATTATAATGCTAAGAGGAGTTGTTGAGCAGTGGTTGGAAAGCTTGGGTATATAAGTTGAGTCAAAATTCAATACAGTCCTTTATTGTGAGGAGGGTCCTTACGTTACTTAGACACATGCAGGAGAGTGGAGGGTCTACTCCCTCCACTTATGTCACTCCTAAACGGAGAAGGAAACCGAGTTCCACAGATTTTATGAACAAGAGAGCGAGAAAGAGAAGAGCATCACGTAGGAAGGTAGATTTAAAAGGTGAGTAGTCGAGAGCACCTGTGAAGGTTTGGGGAGCTGGATTGCCTTTAGCTTTGAAGTTTTGTAGCATACGTAAACTTATTCTAGACAGTACAGTGGAGGTAAAAGAAGAGGTGATTGAAAACATCGTCATAGAGAATGAGAAGCACAGGGTACTCCGTAGTGCCGAAGCACTTGTGGAGATGACGGACAATTTAGACTTTAATTGTAGTCAAAGAGTAGAGTCACCGCAGCCTTTAATCAGATTCAATGACTCTTCGACAAGGGGCCCGGATTCTCAAACAGATCATGATTTTAATTCCGTTGAAGTAAGTATACTGAAACCAAGTTTAATGTGGTTTATGAGAATTCTATTTTTTTGTGTGGAATTCTAATTAGAAGAAAAATATCTCAATTATATAATGTAATTCTAGAGAGTGATTTTTTCAAGGAGATAGTTTGAGACTCTAAACTTTCTCCAACTCATAGTTGTCATTTTTGTCTAATTTTGCAAAGAGTAACAACTGGATAAGGGAGGTGGGAGTTTCGACACCAGTCTCACAAGTTGGAGAGGGTAGCGAAAGCGAGCATTTGAGGGTTGTTGCAAGGCTGGCGAGGGAAGAGAACTTGAAGGCTGGTGAAGGAGGCTTGGCAATGGCGACACGGGAGGCGGGCGAGCGAAGGCGAGGCGAGGAGGAGGAAGACCAGGCCGTTGGAGGAGGAGCACCAGGCATGGGAGAACACCAGCTAGGGTTTGAAGAACCCGCGCCCCTTCTAGAGCTCAGGCAGGGAGCTGGAGGCGAGAGCGATGGGAGCGAGAGGTCGAAAGGTGAAGAAGAGGACCCTGTCAAGAACAACAAAGAGGACAAAGAGGAAGAACTGGTACCTCCCTCCACCTCCAGCTAGATTCCGTGAAGTTGATATTAGCCGATTGTTCGCACTTGAGTACGCTTAGGGAAGAATTGATGTTGGGTTTTCACTTAAATCTTGGGTTTTTACGGTCATACGGGAATGAGTAACGTAATGAGGTCGTACGGCGATGATTCGGATTATGAGTTCGTACAATGTACTTAGAATCGAGAGTTATTGTTGTTGGTTTGAGTGAGAATGAAGTTAATGTAGATTTGGGTTGTGAGTTTGTTGTTGGGTATTGAGGATCTGTTGTGATTCTTCACATTTTTGAGTTGGGACGCGGAATGGGAGGAATCGCGCTGGCCGCACAAGCTCAAACCATCTCTGCTCAAGCACTAGGGGATTGTTGCTGCATTAAGCTACTGAGCTGCCCTCAGCTCGAATAGTCCCCGGCCGAGGAGGCTTATGCCTCCGATGAAGCTGGGAGTTTGAGTTTTTCTTCTTATTCATTTCACAAGCAAGAGCTCGATGTCTGCTTTCGGAGTAGACAGCATCAAGCTCAAGCTTAAATACTCCCCGACCAAGGAGGCTCATGGCCTCTGATGACGCTTTGTCTTATTTATTAGTTATTTTTTCCATCTGGCCTCTCATTTACTTTGATTTTTTATTAATTTTTGAACAAGATTCGTCTCCACTGAATGGAGTCTTCATGTATGAGAACGTTTTTACTAGGGAGAGAGGGGTTTCATAAATTAGAAAGGGATAGACAATGTTTACTTAATAAAAAAAGGAATAAAAAGTTTAATTAATTGCCCTTGTTGCATGAATTTCAGGATACTTCACAGCAGAACATGGGGACCAAGAGTGAAAGCAAGGGGCGTGAGAAGACTGAGGTATACTTATTGATACATTTAATAAGTAATTTGTCCTTTTTGGTATACATTTATTTTTTGTCTTAGATAATTTTAGATATCCAATAGAAAGTTAATTAAATGATTTGAGAATTCTAACTTACTTATCTGTCTTCTACTTGTAGGTAGGCTCTGATGCTCCCGACATGTCTGTCAATTCTCCGATCTCAGTGATCAACCCTTTTGACCTGTCAGACTCAGAGGATGAGCGTTTTTGTACCTGTGATTTAGCCATTCCTTTAGGTGTAGATACTGGACCTTTCAAGGTCCAGTCTCCCAGTACATGCCTACATTGCCTATTTATGAGCCGACCTCTCCAGGGTACATGCCAACGTCGTCTCGTCTTGGTACACCGCCGTCTTTGCCAAATCCTCCTACTTCACCTTTGGTGTTGAGAAGACCAGCCCATGTTGTCTTTGCCCTTCCGGCAATACTGCCCAGCCCTATCCGTCAAACCAGGCGATTTTGGAGGAGGCGCCATCATTGGAATAGTAAAGAGGCTAGAAAGTACTATGGAAGGGCTCCTCGTGGAATGGAAAGGCACTGATACTTGGTGCCTTAGATGAGATTTGAGTTGTTGTTCTACTCTTTCATTTATGAGAAAATCTCTAAGTGATTGACTAATCCTATTATTCAGTATCTGCAATGTTGAGTTTGACTGTTCATTTCTATGGCTTATGGCAGGTAACTCATGTAACTCAAACACAGGATGTGTTGCCAACATCCTCAAAGCCTACGGATTTGAAGGACGCTGTACAACGGGAATTGCTTCATCGAACACAGCATAAAGATGACTCGATCAACGTCATCAATGGCGTTTGTATTTAGCCCTTGAAGAAGTCTTGTTTGCTTGTCCCATTGTGAAGAATGATTGCAATGGCAAAAGTCAGACCACTTGGCGAAATGGGCGTGCAACATCTGAAGAGGGAGTTTGTGAAGGGATACAGAGATGGGGACCGCGTAATGTGCATTTCCATATACAACACTGAAGAGATGTCAATGGATGTCACGGAAGAAGTGAAGGCGAAGTGGAGCCCATGCTGACGCTGGGTAAACAGAGCCTTTGAAGCCGACCTCCAAGCAGACGATGTCCTCAATCAATTCAGTGGCAAAATAATTTTTGTATGGGAAGGTAACCATCGCTTATCAGCTTGGTTACAACACATCAACAAGCATCATGCCGACAATCCCGCATGGCACATCTCCGTGCATAGCATCATATTGGACCCTCGCAACCAAGTGGGCAATCTTCTACATGCCATGCACGATATCAACTAGTAAGAATCTTTGTTGTTCAATGTCTCAAATTTGATTTTGGATCATACTTCTCTTATCAAGTGTTTTCTGAATATGTACTTATGGCCACAGGTCTACTGAGAATGACCTATTGAAGAGTAATCTTCCAGCCAAGCTATTCCGCATCCGCTCTTTTGGTGTGATGAAGTTAGAAGAATTCAAAGATCTTCTCAATCCGGAAGAGTTTGAAATTTGTATGCAGAACAGCCGCGCCAAGGACCGATGGTTTACCTTGACAACGAAGGATTTCATTGCTTTCCTATTTCGTGTAAGAATCTCTTCCATGAACCCGCAAGTAACTTTGTCATATTCCTTTCTCTATCTAGTGCATTTCAAGTAAATGGTACACTAATTTTAATAAATTCTCTTTGTACAGAGGGAGATTGCAATCGCTTCGGATCAGGCCCCAAGAGCCTACATTGAGAACACGCCAAAAGAGGATCAATTTGGATCTAGAGTTTGGGATGCGATGACGACTGCATCAAACAACTTTGTCAATGCTATCAAAAAGAAGGACTTCACCAAATACTTGGCTATTGTGAAATTTCCCAAAAATGGTGAGGACTTCCTTGCTGAGCTGACTCCTTAACCACTAATACCTAAGCTATTTTGATTCCGTTTCATTCTATCCCTAATTATAAAATTCTAACTGTTCAGTTCTCTTTGCAGATTAACCAGCATTTTAGCGATGTCTCTAAACCTGAGATGACATTGGATAAGCCGCAGAAGATTGTGCCCGCGGCAGTGGAACCCAAATACAAAGCTCGTTGGTTAAGGTGGTAGAACTCATCTCCGACTTCCAGGCAGTCTTATAGATTCTTACCACCAGCTTTTAAGGAAGCCGACCTCAACCGTTGGCCCAACAGGGCTTCATTCTGGGCTGGGGTATGCTTCCCAAATTCCAAAACATTAATTCATATTGTCTTTTTACCACTTTCATTATTGTAGTCTGATACAGCTGACTGTCTCTTGTAGTTGGAAGAAGCGGTCATCCATGAGTTCGAGGACATCTATAAGGCTGAGGAGCTCATCATCAATTGGAATGCAACTCCTGATGTTCAGCAACCAGGCGATTACGTGGAGAGTTGGAAAATTCTTCTTTGGGACAGAGCATTCCCGGCGTTTCTTGGTTCCAAGGCTGAGAAGACTTTTGATAAGAAGACGATTTTCACAAAATTTCCTGGAACGGAAGAGGTTGTCAAGCGAGTTACGTACCGGTATGAATCTATTCTCAAACATATGTGCATTTCAAATCCTGCTGTTCCTCTCTCCCGCATACTAGCTCATTCAAAAATGGCTTTCACTAGGTACTTCAAGAGAGAGCTTGTTCCAAAAGGCGCCATCACTGTCCAACAGCTCCCGAAGTACTTTGCTTCATGGATCCAGAGAGGCTCCAACCACTGTATCTATTCTCCTTAGCAGTTGAAGAGGTACAAAGCTCTCCACTTGGAAGGAGGATGTTGGTATCTAGATTGCCTCCGTGGTTTTACAGTTGATTCTAAGGCCAATGTGAAATCATTACTTGATATCCGAGCACCGGTGGTTGAAGACTCCACCGAAGCTTCAGAAGATGAAGAAGGACAACAGGGTCAATAGTCTGCACCTCCACCGAAGAGAGGGAGAGGGCGGCATCTGCGATCTCTGGGTTCAAAGTCCGAGGTCTCACAGGATAATGGATTTGTTACTGCTGCGAAATAAGAAGCTCTTAGACAAGAGTGGCGATCCAGAATGGAACAACTGTCAAGACTTCATTCGCAAGCTATGTTCCGTTCCTTGGACATTTCTTAAATACATAGAGTTCTATTCATTTTATAGTGTCTAGCTCTACTTTCTTGTTTCCTCAAGTTTAAAGCAGGCCGCCAAAACAAAGTTCCGGACTGATGCAAAGAAGAGAACCATTTGGGAGTTGACTTGATCATTGCTGACATCCCTGAGAATCTTACCGTCCGATTTGTATCCGATCTTCCCACCGTCATTCCACCTTGGAACTCTGGTGATGCGGATTATGTGTACGACATCTTCGCATTTGCTAAGCTTTACTTGCAGAATGATGGTGCTCTCTGCATCATCTACAACAATGATAAAAAGTTGGCTGCGAATATTCTCGAAGAAGCTGATGCTAGTGGCTTCATGCTTTACAAGGACTGGTGGGGCGTCAATGAACTTGGCCTGACTTCTCCTACGAACCCCGAGAACTTGGTAATGTCATTGTAACCATTCCTTGTCTTTACTTAGTGATAACCTTTCTGCTTGTTTACACTCACATGTTTCGCTTGAGTGCAGACTATTTGGTTCTGGATTCGCGTCTACGTTCGTGGTGGCGAGCCGCCATCTTATTTCTCCTTCCAAACGAAGAAATCCCATATGATACATGGCGACCTCAACATTACCGAGAGTGATGTCATTTTCAAATTCACCAATGTGATCTCGCGGCTTAAGAATGGGGATGTTCCGTGGACAGGGCCAAGGGAGAAAGCCCCTAAGATGATGCTAAGCATAATTGAGGAGCTACCCAAGTCCGGCGACATAGTTCTCTACTGGAATGCAGGAACAGGTAACCATTCATTTCATGTGTCTACATATTTATTCCTCTCATTTTTTCCACAGATTCTCACTTCTTCGCTACGCTTTGATTTCAGGGGCCTCCATCAAGGCTTGTCAGGCTATTGGTCGTCATATTATAGCTTTTGAGGATGACGAAGCCATATTCAACGCCACTCTCAAACCGTATATGGCTACGGCATCCGCCATGGGCCCTCTTAAACATCCTAGACCGGCAGCAGCTGAGGAAGCTCCACCCGAGAAAGCAAGACGCGCTAAGTGGTGTAAGTCTTACTCTAGAGTTTCTATCTTTTGTGCTATTTATCTTAGCATTGCTTATGTTTGCAACCCTATCTACTCGATCTAACCACTATCGATTTTCTATCGCAGAGTAGTTGCGGCAACACCGCCATATAGGCCAAGAGCCGTGTCCATTCCATTGTGGCATCTGAATTCCAGTCCGATTTAGCCTTATATACTTCCGGATTATGTGGAGGGCTTAGCATAAGCGCTCCAATCTGGAGCCCTTACATATGTTCCTAGTCGGCCAACTACTTTTGATCCCAGGGCCCTTATATTCGTCGATGCAGAGGCTGTAGAAGGAGATTCAGAGTCACATGGTTCTGAGAGTGGAAGTAGCGATTGTAGCATGTCGTGAGTTTGAAGGAGGCTTCGGTCTATCATTGTTTTCATTTGATTTGATTTGATTTCATTGGAGTTGATTACATAATCCATCCTCTACTCTATTGCAAACCACTTGCAGTATTTCTGATCCTCATTTCCATTTTATATTCGTGTATGTAAAGGACTACAGCTCCAGGACTTTTTGGCTCTCAATTCTCATGTGTTTAATGGAAAAACCACTTTAGTTATGAAGTTGTTTTTGTTTGCTAATTATATCCAGAACACTAGAAAACACTAACGTGAACAATGAAATGTTACAACTGAAATGCTAAAAATATATAGAATACTCTAATTACTTTCTTTATCAATCAACAACATTTCTCATTACCATACCCATGTTATCTACTCTTTGGAGAGATCTAGATTTCATCTCTCGAAGAAATTTTCTCTCCTTCCGGCACATCCAAGACCTGATTCCCATTGGCCCATAGCAATGACCTCAACTGATCTAACTCAACGCAACTAAGTTCTCCAAGGGACGTTGTCCCTAGCCTGTCGTTGTTATTTGGATTTGCAAGTGTCCAAGAACTCCTAAAAACATTCCAGTTGATGTTGAATCGATTTGCTTCATATTCGTCCTTTGGAATCCAATGGCGACCCCTGTACGAAACGTAATCCCACCTCGCTAGCCGAAGGCATGCGTATTCAGGACTGCTGTCAATCTCACGCTTCCACAGCTTCGACACAGCACGAGCATTCTAGACGTCTTCAAATGTGATTACCGTCAAAGGAATCCAACCCTGCGTTGTACTACTACCTATATTATCCCAGGGGTCAAGCCTATCCGCCATCCGCTTAAACAATCCCTGTAAAATCGTTTCGCAAGCAACGACCTCAAATGAATCGCCCATACCTTCAAACAACTACCTAGCAAGTACAAGGTTGAGTTCTACAGAAATCATTGTGCTAATACAACGTCAAGGACGTCTGCTAAGGCTTATATAGATCCTTACTTGACACTTAAGCTAGGAATGGTCTTATCTAAAGACCAAAGAATCTTTGACAAAGACAAGCACTCTGACATGGTATACATCTTGGTTTCAGCAGCTCCATTATTGTACACGAACTTTAAAATATTCCACAAAGTTTTCAGACCTTTAATTTTACCGTTTGTGAAATTTGTTTTTCCTACAATTATCTATTTTATCTATTCAATATTTACTGTTGTGATCTAAAAACATGATGCTGGAATACTAAGATCTAGATCTAATAAAGGGGGGGGAAGCACAATAAAGTGGACCACCAAGTGCAATATGTGATATCAGGGTTGTCACGGTCGTCCGGAACGCTCCGGACGTGGGGACGTCCGCCAGCGCCAGAGGACGTCCTGTGACTTAGAAAAAAAAAATCACCCGCATAGGTTTCACCCCGGGGTGAAACCACACCTTCTACGTGGGGGAGGGGTTGCGGGGAGGGTGCGGCCGTCGCCGCGGAGCGGGGGGGGCCGTCGGCCGCGTCGGGAAGGGGCCGTCCCCGGCGACAGCCCCTTGCCGTCGCCGGGGTGGGGGGGGGCCGTCCCTGGCGACGGCCCCTTGCCGTCGCCGCGGTGGGGGGGGCCGTCCCCGGCGACGGCCTTTGCCGTCGCCGCGGAGGGGGGGGCTGTCCCCGGAGACGGCCCCTTGCCGTTGCCACGGTGGGGGGGGCCGTCCCCGGCGACGGCCCCTTGCCGTCGCCGCGGAGGGGGGGGCCGTCCCCGGCGACGGCCCCTTCGTTGGCCGTGACAATCCATGATCGGAAGGCCCCTCGCTTGACTTACGGCCTCGACGGCCGTCCTCCCTTGATTTTTAGGGCTTACCCCTTGGCATTTCATGGGATGGGTATAAAAGACCCCTCCTGGAAGTTGGCATTAGACTTCTGAATTGTACTCCATGTGCTTCTAGTTGCACTAATATACGTGTGTATCTGTTGCATGGTGAACGGCGGCGTTGAAAAGTGTGTTGAATTGGAGCTTCTTCGGAGGCTCTAGTTCTCTTGAGGACGTGGTACCCCGATTTTCTGAAGTTTTTCCGGGCGATCTATCAAGTGCACCAATGGCGTCTAAAAGTTACTCCCCATGGTATACCGAAGTCCATATGATCGATGCGGAGAAGAAGAAGACTGAGATGGTTCAATGTATGCTATGCAAGAACACTTTCGCAAAGAGGATTGAGCGGATGCTCAGTCATTTGGGCTATGACAAAGTTCTAGGGATACGGACTAGTGGAGTAGGTCGTTGCACTAAATTGTCACCCGCTATACTGTCCTTGTTCAAGAATTGCGGTGGCAACTTCCCCAACGACTCCAGAATATTCATGTCGGAGCAGAGTACTTCCCCGTGACTCGTAGCAATATATCCCCGAGAGTAAACACTCCCATGGATGTGGACTCATGTTCTGGATCCCGGGTTTCAACTCCGAAGAATGAACCCGTTTTATTTGGTGAGGGTGTACCTTTCATTTCCACTCTTCCGGCGGAAGGTAGTGGACCGTTTCCTCCTTTGAAGGCAAAGAGGCAATCTACCCTTCAAGAGGGCTTCGAAGAGACTCAGAGGCGGGAATGCGACAAAGCATGGGCCACATGTTTTTACGAGAACAGTATCTCGTTTAACGTGGCTCGGAGTGCCTCTTTCAAGGACGCGGTGTTGAAGACGTCCAACATCAAGAGATCATACACACCTCCATCTTTCCACCATCTCCGAACAAATTTACTAGCCCAAGCAAGGACTGATTTGGAGACTTCCTTGAATGATAGGATTTTTTCAAGTGTTAGGAAGTACGGGGGAACGTTGGCCCTGGATGGGTGGACTTCTGTTAGCAGTCGCCCTCTAATAAACGCAATGCTGGTATCTCTTGCTGGTGAGTTATTCTTGGGAGCCGTTGACACGAGTGGGAAAGAGAAGGATGCCGTTTTCGTAGCGACCGTCATTGAGAAGTTTATCCAACAAGTTGGAGAACAGAACATCATTCAAGTATGCTACGATAATGCTCCGGTGATGCTTAATGCTGGAAAGTTGGTCCAAGCACTCTATCCATCCATATTTGTCCAAGGATGTGCTGCCCAGGCGATGGACCTTTTGTTGGAGGATTGGAGTAAGATGAAGTGGGTGAAGGAGCTCCTTGATCGGGCTAAGAACTTGGTTAAGTTCATAAAGATAAGGCAAATGCCACTCTCGGTATTTCGAAAGCACGAGGCAAAACTTAGCTTGCTGATGCCTGGTCAGACTAGGTTTGCATTGCACTACATTATGATTTCGCGTTTACTGAAGGTTCGAGGAGCATTGGAGCAAAGCGTTGTAGATCCTGTCTGGAGAAACTATGAAACGAAGAAGACCTTATCTGCCCGTGACAAAGCGAAGATCTCACGCCATGTCAAGACGGTTGTCTTGGATGACTTTTCTGGGAGCAATGTACAAACTTCGAGTGGATGACGAGTCCCGTTGTATACGCCCTCCGAGAGTTTGATGCAAAGGAATTGGCATTGAGAAAAGCGTACCTTGTTATCCGCAACCTTAAGAAGCATGTTCGCTCTTTACGCCTTGAGCCCTTCAAACTAGACTCTGACAATGCTGATTTGTGCGAGGACTCATTCTACGAGCATAAAGCCATGGTCAAATCACCCTTACAGTGTGCTGCTGCGCTTCTAAACCCTTATCTAATTGACGATGAGGACCTTCACAATGATACTGATGCAATGGCATCGGCGAAGGAGGTCTTGTTGTCGATGGCTCCTCCTACATTGAAGGAAGTGGTCATTGAAGAGTTCTTGGCATTTTGTGAAGGTTACCCTCCGTTTCATGATGTCCGTGACTCATCTAAGGCACAATTGCCGCCTTCTGGTTGGTGGGATATATATGGATCTGCTGGTAAATTCATTTCCCCAATTGCAAAGAGGATTTTAGCTCAGCCGTTGTCTTCTTCTTCATGCGAGCGGAATTGGAGTAGCTACTCCTTTGTCCACGACAGGAAGCGAAACCGTTTACTTCCGGAGAGGGCTAATGACCTCGTGTTTGTGTATACAAATTCCAAGATAATTTCCCAGTCCAAGTTGAGTGCCTTAGGGAGGTTCTATGGGGAGTTGGAGGGGAAGGAGGATCCGAAGGCCGTGGAAACCGAGGACGTTGACTACTCTAGTGAGTCTGATGTTGATCTACCCTTTGCCGATCTATCAATTGACCCCCCTATTGAGGCCCTAGTCGACGACCTCGAGGTGTCTCCGAAAGGAAAATCCCGTTGTTCTCCTGCGCCGATGGAGCGTGCTTTCGAGTATGATGATGTCGAAGAAGAAGGTACCAACGAGGAGGATACGATTCCTCTTGCCTCTTTTCTGAATGGAGACAGTTTATTAAACAGTGATAAGATTCTCCTGAGAGGATCCTCTCATACTACCGTGGATTTGGTCGTACCAAAGAAGGAGGGAGACCCCACCATTGATACTTCTAAGGTTGTTTCTCCAAACTTCAACCGCCTCAAGGACGATATGGTTCCACCCACTACAAAGGAGGATGTGCCCATACCCGTATCGGGTGCATCTCGGACATTGTTTGGAACCTCAAAGACTAGGGTCCAAGTTGGTGGGTTCGAATCGTCCACGAGGTTGGTTGAGTTGTCTAAAAAAATGAAGGCAGATGCTAAGGCTGCTGAAGTAGCGGAGAAATGTAGGAAGAGATTGGTCCGAACCCGAGAAGCGGACCCGGGCCTCCTTTCTACTGATGACGGACTTCCAATTGGGCATCTCTTTGGGCCGAAGTTGGCTTTGGGAAATCCGGACATATTTCCTGAGAAACCCCCTGCTAGAGCCACGTCCAAGCGAAAGGCTGTAGACAAGACTCAGAAGGTGTTGGTTTTCAATCCAGGGAGGCCAAAAACTCCTTTGGATGACCCAAATGGCCCAAAGAAATTCCTGAACCCATACGAGTCAAAGAAGAAGACTAAGGCGAGGGTGAAGAAGGTACGCGAGAGCGATGGCGATGACGAATACGATTCTTCCGGTCCTAGTGGGGCCGAAGTGAAGGACGACAGCGATTATGTGGCGTGATTGTGCACGATAGTTAGAAGGCAGCATTTCCGGTGCAGCACCCTAGAATGCTACTCTTTTATGAATGTCCATTTCTAGAAAACCATTATCATATCATATACATTTAACTTTTAAGCGCTGGTGCTTGCATCCTCAATATTGTCCTCCGCGTTGTGTACTTATGTTTACTTTGATTGTACTTCTCGCAATTTCTTTCTCGTAATGAATGTACAAAATCTACATATGAAGTTCGATGCATCTAAGTACTAACAATTCTTTCAACACAAATGCAACTCTGAGAAAACATAAATGAAATTGTATTAAAATCAGAGGTAATTTTTGCAAGTACATATAGAAGTAGTGTAAAGTCCATACACCCGGCTCCGCAACCAATATATATATATATATATACTGCTCTAAATACGACTATCACCCAGTGTATTGTCACATTGACCGTAGTAATGCGGGTACCATGTCCAACGAAAATACTGTACTCAACATCCATTGTTTGCATTTGACCTCCGAGTTTGGCGTCGCTGGCTTGGATGTGTAATCGTACCCCCCGATCGATATTCTTCTTCCACGCGATCCAAAGAACGACGATTATCTTCCCCCCATTCGGGGTCATCTTCATAAGGGTTGTCTCGATTGCGCTTCTTGGAATTCTTCCCGTTCCACAACTCCTTTGCCTTCTCAATCTTGGCTACTGTTTCTTGCACAATCTTCTCAATCCTATTGCGTGACCAACAAGAGGAATTATCCTCCGCACGAAGTGCCCTTCTCTAGTCGCAAACTATTTTCTGAAGAGCATCGTCAGACTTCTTAATGATCACCCAGTAGTCTAGGTCCGAATATTTGAAGGATTCCTCTGTAAAAGTGCGACGATGCTGAATGGCTTCTTCTAGTTTGGCCAATACAAGTGCCCTCCCAACCGGGGTTCTGTCATACATCTTGTACTCATCAAGTTGGCCATAGTCCCGTTCTACTTCTCTTCTCTTACCGTCGGCATCTACCACAACTTCCGGTTTTGGAAACCGGAAGAAGCGATTGTCATGTATACTCCAATGTCCACCGAAGTTCTTACAAAAAAACTCTCGGTCCTTGGCATCCGGAATTTCACGTGCCCTCATCTCCACCTCGTAGTCGTGTGTCATCCATGAAAGATCGTCCATTTCGGCATTGTTAGCCGTAGATAGTTGGTGAGTCATTGTCTCCGGGTTCCAAGCCAGTGATTTGCCCCAATCATAATAATTCAGCTCTTTCTTAGGTAGTTGGTCTAGTGGTAAATTCCACCGATCAAACTCATGCCCAGGCGGCATCACGTGTTGTAGTCCCAGCATCTCGTAAAAACGTGAACTAATTGGGAAGCCACACATAACACACTGTTTGTTGTTTAAAGCAGCCTTCGCGATGCAGGTTATGTGGAACTTGTGATTACAATTTCCCATCTCAAAGGCCCCTTCCGGCCCAAAATATTGTTGACAGATGGGACACGTCTCCTTCGAATATTCCTCCGACGGTTTGCGGGTATGAATAACCACACGTTTCGATTCATCCAAATGAGATGATAGTACATCGTACGGCATCCACCCCTCCTCGACCTCTAGTGCCCAGTCAATGACCCCTTCTTTATTTTTGGAACTATGTAATGTGCGCTCTATCATTTCTCCTACATCGCGCCATATCGTGATTTTTGTAGCATTCTCGCGGCCCTTGGCTGCTGCCTCGTTATACTTCTGTAAAGATGATTGGATAGCTTCTTCGACATCCATGGAAGTAATTGCACTTTTCTTCATATCCTGTTGTGCTCTAGAGACTATTGTCTCCTTATCTCGTAGTTTGTGGACCCAACCAAGCCATGATAATGCCCTTATGGAAGATGGTGTATCATCTACCATCTGTATGGTGGTCTTCAGCCTTTCCAGTTCCGTACGGGCCTCGTCTCTTTCCCTTCTAGCCACCTCCATATCCCGTAAAAGAATTTCTAATTCTTTTGAATCATCCATTGGCCCTTTTCCTCTATCCTCATGTCTTGGTGTTGCTTGGCTAGAGCCAATGTCCAATGGAACTGGACTAGATGTCATTTTAGACTTCTGAGACGCCATCCCTTGTGTGGCCCCATCTCCACTTTTATTTGAATATTTAGAAAGGCCAAGGTCATCGGAATCCTCACCATCGCTCAGTACTTCAATAATACGATCCTTTCCTTCCACCTTCACCACTTCCTTCTTCACCGTAGGCTTCACTTCTTTTGTTTTGTTTTTCTCCTTATCTACCGGGTGGTAGATTTTGCACTCTTCCAATTGTGCATAAAAATTCATCTTCACATGGTCCAACCTTCTAGTCAAACTCTTGATTTGTTCCGTTGCATCCATTAAATCCTTACTCAGGGCCACGTTCTCTTTGCCTAATTTCACACGGTCTTCCAGAAGAGGCTTAATGGAAGATGCCAAAGTCTCAAAGCCGAGGGCACCCTGTATCATGCCTGGAGTGATACTTCCAAATGCATGAGCCATATTTATGAAATCTGGTGCCATAGCGCCTAATACGGAAGCCCCTTCTTTCAGGGTGTGTGCAATCTTCAACACATTATGAATTTGTTGCACTTTCTCCGTGGTTTTTCCTGCAGCGTCTCCCTCCGTGGTATTCTCTAAGCCTCCACGCTGTTCATCAGAGGACACCTCCGTCAATTTGATGCTAAAATCTAGTAACTCCTTCAATGATTCGTTGTTTGGCATCGACTTCACCAGCTCCATAATCTCCGAAATGGAATGGACTGCATCCTTTGTGCTATCCTCTTCGGTACGCACTTTTACTATTGCCAAGGAACTTGGACCATCATCCACTGATTGAGGGTTGGAGCATCCAGCTTCCGCAGCCGTAAGATGTGTTGAACAGTCATTGTCCACCTCCACTTCCACCTCATCTACGGCTGCCTTGCCCTTTGTATCGTTGGAAGATTTCACCGTGATTCCCAGGTCTGCTCTAGGAATAGTAGGGACATTAATTTCTGTGGCAACGGGGAACATCGTAGCGAACACATTGGTAATGGCAACGGGCTTCTTTTCCTCTGGACGATGCGGAGTTTCATTCTGTAATTTTTTTACTTCATTCTTCGGAAAGCTCTTTAGATGTGGCCACTGCCGCTTTCGGAACTCCGCTACAACCTTCTTTGCTTGCAAAGGATCGATCAGATATAAATCCGGAATGTCTCTTACCATCCATCCACTTTGCAACGGCCTGTCTTTCGTAGTGGGGTACGTACACCAACTAATCTTCCGCTTCAATATTAGCTCCGCATATACCATACTGCAAATGGTATAATTGAAATGGCCTTTGCTGGGCTTACGTTGCCCAAACATAGTAGTCCAGACTTCATATGCCCGATGCAAGAAATGGTCATCCATGCATGACCAGGGCTTGCAAGTAAAAGTCTGTGTGTTCATCTCGTGTTCTTCTCGGGGCCACAACTTGTCAATGTGATACATCTTCACATACTTCTTGCACTCCTTGAAAGTCCAGAAAATCTCCCCTACAGATTCCAAGCCTTCTTCTGCTACAATGTTTTTGTTGTCTAGGATCTCCCAAGAAAAGTTGTGGCACGTTCCCTTTGGCCTGTTCCTCTTCCCGGTTCCTCCAATCTCATCATGTTCCGGATCCGCCATAGTAACCTCGTTTTAAACAAAAACGTAATGGTTTTGTTTTAAAGAAAACAAGGAGTTGATAAATGACGGTTTACAAAATAATCAATACAGAAAATTCAAAAACTCCCCCCCCAACAATAAAAAGGGACCCCCATCTCCTGACCCGCACGTACCAACAAGCTCCTAAGTGAATTGGGAAACTGTAGCAATAGGAGAGGGACTATTAAGGAGAGTGAAGTGAGGAAGTGGGGGACGGCCGTCAACCCTACGGCCGTCCCCCCGAGCCTGGGGCCGTCGCCCCACGATCCTACGGCCGCGGCCAATGGCCGTCGTCCCGAACTTGACGACGGCTGTTGGGGGCCCTCGGGTCGGGGGCCACGGTGACGGCCGCGGAGGCCCGTGCCTCCGCGGCCGTCCGATCGGGCCGTCTCCTCGGCGACGACCGCCCGATGAAGGCCGTCGCCGAGGGGACGGCCTTGGAGGCGGCCCCCAAGAGGGCGGCTTGCGGCCCTCCGATGGCGGCCGACCCCGCGGGGACGGACGCGGAGACGGCCTTCTTGACGGCCTTGGAGACGGCCCCGTCGGCCACAGCCCGCGGCCGTCCGATCGGGGCCGTCTCCAAGGTGACGGCCGTTCGATCACGGCCGAGGTCAAAGGGCCGTCCCCGCGGACAGCCCCTCGCGGAGACGGCCCACGGCCGTGGAGACGGCCCCCGACCGTGGGGACGAGGCCGGCGCCGCCGCGGGAAATTTCCCCCCCCCCCCCCCCCTCCTTTTTTTAAATACAAATGATAAAAACATATAATGCTACATCTTCCGACCACATATTAAACTAAACCTGTTAATTTCTTTCACTAATTAAAATGAGAACAGCAGTTAATGTAAACATGAATTAAAATACTTCATGGTATGCAAAGCATCTAAATTCTTCAACGAGTCATTATTCCGTACGCTCCACCGAAGTTAATGTATGTGTCATTTATTCGAATCATTATTTCTGTTGTTTCTATCGTACGCATTTCATGCTGTCTACCATCGCACTCCAGAAGTTCCTTGCAGAAATCGAACTCACCTAAACTTGTTTCAGAAATTGTAATCTTAATAGTTCTCAGTCTTCTTATTCTCCGCTTTGAATTTTTGTTTTTTTAAATACATAAGTACTTCTATTATACTTTCATTAAACGGCCTCATATTCTCAATTTAATTCGAGTTACCATCTCTTTATGTACTTTTAACGTTCCTCCCTCTATACAATTTCCACTTTCGAATATGGTTTTCATTCACTTCTTCTTTATTTTCCTCTATGTTTATTCCCCCCTAGTTTATGCCCTTTTTTTAACGTCTAATTTGTCTAATCTACGACTCCAACCCTTTAAGCTCCATAAATGTCATTTCGTGAATTTCCTCCTTTCATATCGTTTCGAACGTTCGTATTTCGATTTATTTCCTCCATGACCCATGTTAAAGTATATTTTACTAATTCGACCACTATTCCACCATTTTACTAATTCTACCCTACTGCTTTAGTTTTGAATTATATTCTACTAGATGTACCCTACTGCTTTAGTTTTTATTGAGTACTGTACCCCTCTTTCATATATACGTTTTGAACTCTCCATGTATCACTACATCATGGCCGACTTCTATTTCTTCTAATAATTATAATTTCTATACTTTCTTTCTCAAACTATTTTTTTTTTCGTCTATTATTTTGATGGTTCACTCATTTGTTTACTTATGAATATACTTCTACTTCACAGCTTTCCCCAAGTGTATCGATACGTTATTTCTTAATATTACACCCGTCGTCGTTATAGTTCTAATATTCATATCCGTCCTCAAACCTCTTGTTCTTTGTGTTGTTCATTAATTTAATTAATTACTATTTTGAAACAATACCACCCTACCAAACATCGTTCATCAGTATTTTTAGTATTCCAATAATATATATATATTTCTAAAATTATGTCCCGTCAATATACGTTTTCTTGTAATAATTTTATTTCCGTACTTGTAGCTCCAAGTATTTCACGTCGTGACTTTTTAATTTTTCCTTGGTACAGTATAGTCTATGTGTCTCTATGAATTATCGTGTTTGTTAAATTCTCTCATTGTGTCATTAGTAAGTGATTACTTTTGTACGTATATACTATACATTGTACAAGTTAGAATCCAATTCCATATTTATATTTACGTTAAAGTGTATATGAATAAACATATATGCCTATAGTATATAATGTAAATGTGTTACCTAATTTGTTTATTTTATTTCATATAAGTTACAACTCAATTCTGGGCGTGGGAAACTAGAATTGTTTATAAAAACAATGATTTCAATTTTAGTCGTTCACAAATTGGCATTATTCAGTGACGATTGAATGTTTTGTGTTTTTGTTTTGTTTTTTACTATTATCCCTTCCTCATCTCATAATGTGAGCTAGTGATTTTTTTTTTTTTTAATGTTAACACAGTACTACAGTATGGAAGTGTGTAAAATAAAAGACATTAAAGTGCAAGGAGAGTTTTTATATTTCATATAACTCTAAACCAGGCATGAGAAATTAGAATTGGACCATTTGTTATGAAAACAATGATTTGAGTTTTATTCCTCCCATGAATTGAATGTTTATTTTGGTTTTTTTTAATTTATTATTATCTCCAGTTTCTCTCATAATCTAAACTACTATTTATGTTTTTATTTTTGATTTTATCATAATACTAAAGAACGAGAGTATGTAAAATTAAAGAAATAAAACTGTGGTAAATCATTCCATAAAAAGTTAGAGTCAAAGAATCTATATAAATATTTTCATTGTATACCACTATTCGAGAAGAAATTGGATCTATATTTCTAAGAGATTTATGAAACCGTAAACCGGTGAAATATAAATGCAAATCTCTTAACCATTTAAACGTAAGTTGCACCGCATGAAAAACCAAGTGTGTACATCAATTTATGCGTTGAATTACTTCTAGTGCATTCTCTCTGCGATGTTCCTCTTATCATCTCGTTGTTGACATTTACTCTTTTGATTCGTTAGTATAAAATGTTAATTCATTACCGTATGCTAAAACATGGGTAACTTCGTTTATTTAAGTGACAATTGGTAAAAACTGTTTTAGTATACCCACAATGTTTACGGTTCTTTCCATTCAATGGGATATTTATTCTTCTTCATAAACGTGTTCACATTATTTGTAGATCCTAGGGGGTTATCCACCCCCAAAGAACCAAAATATCACATAGTTCATTGGATCCCAATTTCAAACGTCGACCCCACCTCCCCGATCACAGGATCTTCAGGACATTCCCCACAATATCCGCGATATGTCTGAATTTTCCATTTGTAGGAGATATGCTGTCCAAACAATCCCAAGTGGGATTGTTTGGGACAAGAAGGAGGGGAGAGAGTAGGGGAGGAGAGGGGGGAGGAGAGAAGAGTAAACACAAGGGGAGGGGAGTTCCTTCGACCCTCCCCCCCCCGGCCGTCCCCGGGGACGGCCACGGCCGACCCCGCGTGGACGGCCGTCGCCCACGGCCGTCGGATCTTCTCCGCCGAGAAGATCCTACGGCTGCGGACGACATCCGTCCACGCGGGGACGGCCGCGGCCGTCCCCGCGGTCGGAAGGGCCGTCGGCGTGTAAAGGCGTGGCCGACCAGGCCGCTGCAGCCTCCGACCGCGGGGTGAAGCACGGCCGTCCCCGCGGTTGGCCCACGCAGTAGTGCTCGATGGGAGTGGGCCAGTTGTGTGTATCTCTGAAACGGTTAATAAGATGTCCGAGTCCACCAATCGTTCCTCTGTTGTTTTGGCAAATTCTCTCAAGGTAACCTTCGAAAACCATTGCGAGTTCTCCGATATTCTTGAAATGGCGTGTTTCTACTGGCTCCAATTCGTGGTATGCCGAGCACATGTTGCCCCTGTCGATCTTCGCTGCAATCTTCGCAGCTGCGAAATCCTCCGATGCAACCGTCAAATCTAGAATGATTTGAATATCTTGGTTTTCCTTGTGTACATATACCACGCGAGGATCCACCCAGTATCGCCTCCTCATAGTCTCCTCCTTCTGATGGACACTCTCAAAAACCCAAGGCGACCTTCTGTTCTCTAGTGTCTTCGTCATCAAGCCCCAATCACAAACCCCGATGTAGATCTTGGACTCATCTTCCGAAAAGTGAAGTAGGATGTTGTCCGATGACAAGTCATTGTGGAGGTAACCGTATTTGTGCACAGCATCTATGATGTTACACAATGCCCAAGCAAGCTCTGTACGCTTACTTCGGAAAAGTTGGAGACGCTTCCGTAGAATCGGACTGCCCTCTGCATTCTCTCTGAAGATGTAGTCGATGGGGAGGTCACCCGGGGCCTCGTTGTCTCTCTATAGCATGGCTCAAAGGGTCCCACCGTTCCACCAGAACATGAATCCCACATGTTCCAACTGATGAATGGCCATGAAGCGGATGACACCAGGATGGGGAATCCTTATCGCAAGAGATTCATTGTTGTGGTCCACACGTGCCAAATCCGGCCTCATAGACCAATTGAGCGGCCGTTTCTCAGCAAACTCTGAGAATGGTGGGATTTCCGGATTTCCCTCGATACGAACCCTACGTATGGTAGCATAACCACCTCTCTGAACTTCTTTGTCCAAGTAATAGAAAATTGCAAAGTCTGCCAAGATAGTCAAATGCCGTTTACGTAAGTCAGCCGCCGTCTCCATCCCAATCGGAGAATTCCACCAAGTAATAGTTGCCCGTGGATGCTTTCTTGAGCTTAGGGGCGCCATTAGTCTCATGAAGCAATCTGCCTTTGCAATAGTATCCTTGAAGGCCTGGACTCCCCCCCTTTGCGCCTTTGCATACTTAGTAATAACCTCTTTAGCATTCCATAACGCATCGTGTGCACGTTGTGACACGAAATGATCGTAACCGGGCTTCTGTGTATCCGAATGCCAGCACGGATCCATCAAATGATCCCTAATCTTTGTCTCCATCTCTGACTTGAATTTCCTGGGCCCATCTTCCCCATACCGAACGTAACGACTATTCAATGAAACAAGGGTATTCTCCTGGTAAAATTCCACGATGAATGCCACAATATAATCCCTGCAACGTAAGCTCGGCATGTCATCGAATTTGTTCGCCCATTCGTCCACATTCTTCTGCTTCTTGTTCTTCGGCATCGTGGAAAGCCTTCAAGGCTTCAAGAAATCGTAACCGCAACTCCAAAGAAACCCTCAATTCCCACTATGATTAATAAGAGCAATACAAATCCAAAGGGTTTTGAAAAAAACCGTTTAAAAATTCGAAAAGTCCCCCCCCCCCCCCCCCCCCCCCCCCAAATGAAAGACCCCTTTCCTCCCGGTGAGAACGACCAACGGAGAAGGATCGAATCCCCCACCAGTAGCAGTCACCCTCACTCGGAAAGGGAGGAAAAAAGGTAAAAAATGAAGAGGCGGCTTCCCCTTATATAGGGGAAGCCGACCTCGCGGCCGTCCCCACGGCCGTCTCCGCGGCCGTCCGATCTACGCCCCCGCGGCCGTTCGATCAGGCGCGACTCCGCCCGAAGGCGCCGGCCGTCCGATCAGACGGTTGCGTCGAGCGATGGCGTTGCGTGGCCGTCCGACCGAGGCGGCCGTCTCCGCGGTCGGCCGCGTCTCCACGCGGTCGGCCACGCGGACGGCCGCGAGATCGGACGGTCCTCCGCGGCCGCCATGGTCGGCCTGGGAGGGCCGTCCGATCCAATGGCCGTCCCCGTGGCCGACCGCGGAGACGGCCGTCCCCGAGGCCGTCCCCGCGGTCGGCCACGGCGACGGCCGTGGGATCCGACGGCCCAGGAGGGCCGCCCACATCCGTATACTAAGATCTAGATCTAATAAAGGGGGGGGGAAGCACAATAAAGTGGACCACCAAGTGCAATATGTGATATCTAGGAAGTGAATATGAAGTGTGCTGTTTTTTATAGCTCAAAGCTGATTTTGAGCATTTTGGTGTAGTTTTTGAGCATTTTAGTCACTTTCTAAGGTGTCATAAGGTATTTTATACACATCTCAATGAAAAAAACATCTTCAATTGAAACTTTATTTGACCCCTAGTTCTAAATCATGAAAATGAACTTTTCCAAAGTCTTGATTACTTCATTTGGGGTCCTCTATTGTCTTTAGAGGATGTTTTTTCTATTTTAAAAAACAATTTTCGGTGAAAAAAACCTCACAAAAAGTTTCACCGAAAACAGTGTTTCAAAAACTTCCCGGGGATACTTTTTGCCAATCTAGGATTTCAAACACGGCCACCCGGATCATTTCTACAAGCGTAATGTACAAACGAAGGGCCCCACAAAGTCAAAAGTGATTTCTGTCAAAACTACAATGTAATACGGTCACTTTTCCAAATGACTGCATTCACTTTGTTCAACTTTGTCGTGTTCATAGAGGTGTCTCAACTCAACAACTACGAACGAAAATTTCGGAAGTTGTAGTACATCAAGTCTACTTTCCGTATCCTAAACTTAATTTCCCATCAAGAAGTTTTAGATGCCACTTTCTAGCGTGTTTACACAACAGGCTGAAATTGGCAATGAGCTAAGCACTTTTGTGGTCCACTTTATTGTGCTTCCCCCCAAGGACCAAATCTAAAGGATTGTATGCATGACGTCATCATGACATCAGACCTAATTTGTACCTCTAAAAACAAGTGTAAGAAGTTTTTACCAGTGATAACCCTGAATTCCACGGAATTCCTTTACTAAAAAGGTAATAAAATCATGCCTTATTTTAGTATTTTTCCACGGTTATAGGATCTACTTTACTTTTAAAAAGTTGGCTAAAGGTCAATTCACTACTCTCCATTCTTTGCTCTATGCTCTCCGCTCTTCGCTCTCCGCTCACATGCTAACTATCCCTGGCCACCTATTAGGTGTTGGTTTTTGAGTATCTTAAGATATTGGAGGACTGGCACTGTTAGCGCTCCAGTGTTAAGAGTACCTAGAAGATTAGTTTGCTAATAGATAAGTGGCTATTGATATGCTTTAGATTTATTGGGCTTAAGGTTTTCTATTTGATTTGTAATCGGAACTTTTATGGAGACGATGTTAGTGGTGTGAATACTCCTTTTTTAACCATAAACTGATGAACTATGCTTCTACGAACTAGGTTGTGTCCTTTGTAAATTATGGGTGGGTGGACCTCGTAATATAAACCTTGAGTGGACCTGGTCTACTACGTGGTTCCTTACCCTTATCAGTATTTGTCTCATCTGTGTGTCTATGGGTGGATGTGTGTGCATCAGAGGAGAGTTGGTAGGGAAAGTAGTTGTAGGGTTGCATACCTTATAAAACCTGACTATTGATTTTCTGTACTATTTCTTCCTCTGCGTTTGGAATTGAATTTGATTCTTTTGAGGTGGTGTGATGGTGAGCTACTCCTATTTGGTGTCTAGTTACATAGACTGCTAGTTGGAGATTGATTCGTGGTGGACTTGGGTGGAGTGGTGGAGACCTTCGTCGTCTGCTGAGTCCTCGAGGTCTTTGTAGATGACCATATTCGTTATTTTGAGACAATTTTAGAACTTTGAGACTTTTTGCCTACAATTTCAGTAATTGTTTTGAGAGAATTTGAAAAATAAATTGACTTTATAATTATAGACTATCCTTGACTCAAAGATAATCTTTCCATGTACAGTCAAAAAGTTTTGGACAAATACAGAATCAATCAAGAAATCAATGAAAAATCTATAGTCAAACATTAAATGGAGACTATGAAAAGTCTCAATTTAACGAATATGATGTTGTAGATGTTGTGTTGGAACGTAGCTTGTTGTCGCGATTGTCTCCTCCCTCGGTTTGTTGAATTGTGTGGGTGTCGGGGTTGGTGTTGTTACTTCACTGGCGGAGGGTTGGGCCTCCGCAGGTATAGGTTGTCCTTGCATTGGTCTTATTTGTTTTTTCTAGTTGTGTGGTCGCCTTTTTGTTTATATTTTTGGCCACGCTTTTGGTTTTGGTCGGGTGTCGCTGTTGTTTGATCTCGACGTGGATGCTCTTTTTGCTAATGTTCTCCTCAATGTCCTTAAAAGCTCTGTAATGGAGGCTTGAAGTTGTTATCCCAAGGTTCGAATACATACGGCTCCCCTGACTTGTTGTCTGATTCTATTGGGATCTCTATGGTTTCCTAAGCCACTGAATTTGTTCTTTGGAGCCATATATCACGAGGGAAGAGCGTTGATTTGATCCCTTTTGGACCTTTTTTTGCAAAAATGTTGTCCTTTGTCCAGATCTCGGTGAGCTTACTAGTCATGGCTACTCTTCTTTCTAGTTTCTTGTGTTTGCCTATTTCTGCTTCTGCTTCCATTCCTATAAATATAGTTGTTCCCTAGGTATTGAGGATGGTTGCTCTAAGGTGGAAAGGCTTGTTGTTGAGTTCGTGATGGCACCATTGGCACCAAATGAACCATAGGAAACAGCTACGTAGGATATTCCAAGGTGTGTCATTGTTTATCTTTGTCTTTCATTGCGTGTCCCACATGAATAAGTCTGCTATGGGGGGTAGTCCTGGTGGATCAATAACTCTACTAATGTATTGAGGCCATTCTAATGCTGGATGCGTAGAGTCGACTGTTGTCCTAATTGTGTTATATCTGTTCCAAGGAGCTTGGACATGTGGACAAGATAATAGTGCATATTGAGGGGTGTCATCGGAGTTGTCGTTACAGATCATGCATGAGCCCGTGTCTCCTATCTTCTTCATCCATCCTCCCACTGGTAAGCCTCTCCTTAGTCTGAGCTAATTCATGGCTGCTATTTTACGAGGCTTTCAGATGTGCCATAGTTTTTGGAAAACTCTGGTTTGCTCTAATGGGATGTATCCAATATATTTGTCAGGAGTATAGTTAGTTTCATTGGGTCCTGTTTTTGCATGAGACCTATGGAGTACCCTTGTTTTGCTTTGTATTGGAAGAAGGATACTTTCTTCATCTTGTTGAGTGCTCTCCATTGCCAGGCTGCTGGATCCCAGGTTAGTTGTTTGGTAGACTTTCCCCCATAGATCCAGATGGTAGTTTCTGGTTCCATCTCTCTGGCCGGGTTGTATCCTGTTATAGCTTCCAAATGATGCTTCCTAAAAATAGTTGTGATTGCGTGCAGGTTGGAGGTATCGATCGGTTGTGGTTCAGGGGAAGTTTTGATAAGTTGGTTCAATGCCTGGATTCTATATACAAACCACATTGAACCCTCCTTGATAGTTGTATCCTCAGTCCAACTCTCCATTGTTCACCGGAGTGATTGGTAAGAAGTCAATTCCCAAAAAGTGGTTGATTGGCCTTGTCGTCGCATGTTTTAGGGAATTGGTATTCTAGGCCTTGCTGTAGAGTTGTCCATGCTGTCATAATTCTCTGAAATACCGGTGATCCTTTAGGTTTTAGTTTGTGATACTGTTGCATTATCTAGCTAACATTTGGTTTCCAAGGTCCATGTTGTCTGGGTTCTAAACGATCGAGGTTGTGGAGTAATAAGACCTTCCATGGCTCGACTTTAGGATTTTGGGCTCTGACAAGGATCTTTGTAAGGAGGGTGTTGGCTTAAAGTTCTGGGTCCAATACCTTAATACCTCCTTTAGATAGAGGTAGGTAGGCCATATCCCATTTTAATTTTGGCTTGAGTCTTCTTTCTAGCTGTTCCGCACCACATGTAGTCTTGGATGCTAGCTCTGATTTTCTTTATGGCTGCAGTAGAGAAAGCTGAGCAGGATACCACATACCAAATAGAAGCTAGGATAACTTGATTAATGACTAGAACCCTCCCGGCGAGTAATAGTTGTTTTTTAGACCATTTCTAGATGGTGTCTTTGATTTTGTTAATTACTGTGTTGTCAATTTCTGCCTTAGGAATTTCAAACCCAAGTGGGTATCCCAAATATCGAGCGTAAGTTCCTCTAACTAACCAAATTAAACCTACATCTGCCCCCCAATCTTAGGTTTTGTCTCGGTTGGAGGCCAAGATCGCGCGACTCTTGTGCCAGTTAACCTTAGCACTAGAAGCTTGACTGAAAAGCTGAAAAACGGTTAGTACTCTGTTTAAGTTTTTGGCAATGCCTAAGAGGAATAGAAGTGTATTGTCCGCAAATAATTGACTGAAAATGGTGGAGCCATTGGGCATTTTTAGACCTTTTATTTGGTATTTCGGGTCTTAAAGCATAGTTGTGATAATATTAGCTGCTAGCAGAAAAAGGTAAGGGGCAAGTGGACATCCTTGTCTTACGGACCTTTGCAGGTTGAAGGACTTACCTTTAATTCTATTAATCATTACAATTGAGTTTGCTTCTTTGTATAAGGACATATCCTATTTAATCCATATTTGGGAAAATTCCATTTTATCCATGGTGGCTTCTAAGAAGGACCATGAAAATTGGTCGTAAGCTTTATCAAAATCCATAAGTAATAGGGTAAGGTCCTGGTTGGAGTCCTTCGCCCATTGCATGGATTCATACGCTAGATAGATATTATCAAAGATACATCTGTTTAGTACAAAGCCTGTTTGAGAAGAAAGGATCCAAGTTTTCAAGTTTGGAGTCATTGTCTTCGCTAATAGCTAAGCTATGATTTTGTATAAAGAAGTGAGGAGGGTGATAGATCTAAAATCAGTGAGGTAAGATAGTCCTCCACTCTTTGGAATTAATACAATTTTACCTTCGTTCAGATGGTGGAAGAGCAGGTCATTTACTCGAGTTTCTTTGACAAAGTTTAGGACATGCTCACCTATAACTTCCCACATTACTTGATAAAACTTGGTCGGAATAAAGTCCGTACCTAAGGCTTTGTTGGTGGGGAGATCTTGCACTGCTCTGTGAATTTCTGCCGCTGTCACGTCAGCTGTGCGCTCCTCATTTTGTTGTGCTCTGACTAGTTCAGGCAGGCTCTCGAAACATGTGTCTCGGGCTGTTTTGTTGTTCTCTACTGCTCGGTCAGCGGTATACATTTTGTTGTAGAAATTTGTCGCATGTTCGTTGAGTTGGACTTGCCCATGTAGGACCTTACTATTATCGACTAATTCCTTGATTTTCGGAGAGGGTTTCTTATCTTTGTGGAACTCAAAGAATTGCTTGCTACATCTATCCCCTACTCTAGACCATTTTGTTGCTATTTTGTTGATCATTTTGTTTAATCTTCTTTTCCGAATGCGGTGCAGTTCAACTTGGGCTTTGGACAATTTTGCTTTGGCGTCTTTATTGTTCCAATCCTGGTGCAGCTCTTCTTCCGCGGTAAGGATCTCCTTGATTTCTTCGTCATATTTTGTTTGCCAATTTTTTTTGTTGCGGTAAGAGTACGCATCACTTGTTGCTTTCACGGATCGGAGGGCAGACTGTATTCTCTTGGCTTTTGATTGTGTAAGGAGCTAAGGGGCGTTGTAGCCGCTAGATTGTTGAAATCTCCTGCTAGTATCCATTTGGCTTCTGGGAGCTCTACATTGGTAAGTAAGTCTCGGAAATTTGCTCGTCGATAAGAGTCCTTGTGTGCATAAATGTTGAGGATGCCAATCTTTAGGTGTAGGTTCAGTTGTAGAATCACATATTGTGCTCTCCCTGCCATAATGATCCCGGATTGTGTGACTAGTTCTGTCATTCTGTTTGAAAGGAGAATTGTTGTTCCCCCTTTGGTCTTGTCGGAAAGAGCTGAACAGAGTCCTTCATTCCCGAGAGAGGGACCTCCTATGAATTGTAAATGCGAGGTAAGCTGAATGCAATCCTTAGCATTATATCTATGCTCGTGGAGAAGAATGACATCTGGTTTTGGGTTGAGTTTTGCATAATGATCTCTAATGTCGTGTCTTTTCCATACGCCTTTGTCTTCATATCCTAAAGCACGAATATTCTGAGTGACCATTGTAAAATTAGGAATTTTCTTCATCTAGGCTATTTGGGGAAAAATCCTCTTCCAAGCTTGAAGTTCCTTGCTCTTAGTACTTTGTTTTCTTGTTGCCCGGCTTCGGTGGAGGAGACGGATCTGGAGTGTCGAATGCTCGTGGATACATATTCATCTGGACATTGTGGCCTTGCAGACTAGGTTGGATGCAACCTCGTGGTGTTGTACGGATGATCCACTTTGTTTCTTTCAGCATCACCTTCCAGAGGTAAGTCCTGATGTACTCAAAAACTAAATCGGTGTCCTCTGCGTTCATCATGGGTATGATATAGCATCTGGTTACCTTGTTTCCTTTTGGTTTCCGAAAGTAGGTCCATGATGCTTTCTCCCAACCGGTCAGTGGATTATGCCTATTATTGTAATTCCTAATGATGATTTGCAGTTCTACTTAAGTCTCATTTGCTATTTGTTGTCTGCATAATATGGTGGACCAATAAATTTCCTCTACTGTGTTGAGCTCAGTAAGTTGGAAAGAGTATATTGGACTAACCCTCTTGTGTTTGGTGTCAGCTAGGTATTCCATACGCTTGTCTTTGTCTGAAATTTGATAGAAGACTAGAACAATGGTGCATCGGATTGACATTGCCTCCAGAAGATCTTCTATGCGGATGGCCTTCATGTATATGGGTGAAATATCTGAGGATCTATAGAATCGCTTGCTCGGTCCTTTGTGGGCGGCATCTGTTCACGTTCACGTTTAGGTCTGGTTTCATTGCTCCTTTCGACCATATTCAAGCGGGGGTTTGTTGTTGTTCGGCTGCACTATGAGAACTTGAGGGAGGGTAACTGCGGGTGTACCTTCCAACTGGCTCGTGTCGGATGCACTTACTGTGTTGGAAAGATTGGCTTGTGTGTTTCTTTGGAGTTCTCGCACTTTGATGAATTATGGTTGAGTTGGGGGAGTGTTTGCCGGGTGTTTCCCTTTTCTGACCATGTTCTGCTTGTATCGTCGTCCGGTTGTCTACTCCTCCTTCTTGCCTTTTGACGTGGCTGAGTCAAGCTGACTTGGAGGATTGCTATGAGGTTCAACACTGGATGTTGCCTTAGGTTGCCAGATGGATTTGGTGTTGATGGGGGGAGTTGGATGTCCTTGATTATTGTTGTTTCTATTGGTCTGTTCCTTTAGTTGTTGTTGGATCTTCTAGTTTGCCGAATGTTTCTTGTTTGGATGCCTTGGTTGAGAGCAATGTTTTACCGAGTGACCTTTCTTATGACACTATTCACATTGATCCGGTCCCCTTGTGTACACCACGTTGAAAAGAGCACCTCCATTGTTGCCGATTATGGAGATGATGACCGTATCCGGGGGGATGTTAGTGTCTATAGGTATTATTTGCACCCTTAACCCTAACATCCTTGACCTCTATGTGTCTGAATTCTCAACATAGATGACTGTTGCAAATTGTTTGATGACTTCCCCAAGAAACTCATCAGTCCTAAGAAAACGGGGGAGACCTCTGACTTGTGCCCACAATGGATATTGGAGCAGGCCCTATGCGCCCTCAGCTTCTGGTTGGAAATGAAGAGTCCATTCCGCAAAAAGAGTCGTGTTGCTAAAGAGTCGATGATCGGCGTGGGAGAGGATTGTTTACCTTGGAGACTGTCAAATTGCGCTTCAAAATAGCCTCTTCCTTTGCAAATTATATCTATGAAGGAGTCGTGAAGTGTCCATCTTCCCCAAGCATTGAGTTCCGTTTGGCTAAATGAGTGTCCTATTACTCTACCCATCAGCGTATGCTCTTGTCCATGGGCTAAAGTGGATCTTAGTTTCTCAACACTCGAGTCTTTGAGTATGATGTGAAGAAACCGCTTCCTTCTATGCTTGCTTTCCTCAATTGCGTCTTTGGTCTTTAGCATTGCTAACTTTGGCTGCTATTGTAGAGCTTCTGGTTGTTCAGGTGGTGGGAGGGTGTCTCCTCGCACAGCGGGCTACTCTTGTGAGTTGGTGTGTGCTCCTGATAGGGTGGATCCGGTTGTTCAGCTAGTGGTGATGCTTCGGGTTACACCTTGACGTGCAATTTTGTACTCGTATGGACTAGCTTCCTCTCTGGCTGCCTTGTCTCTTGCAAGTCAACTGGTCGGCCCGTTCATACTGTATGAGTTTTGCCGTGGCAATCAGGTTTGTTCATAGGACCTCCCTGTCCGAAAGACCGTCCGGTCTACTCGTCCGTCCGTTAGAGGTCAAAGGAGGTCAATTTGACCTAGACTTAGGATTGACCGTCGAAAATGGTAAAATGGAAGTTACCTTGGCCACGTAGGATGCCACGCGTGTGACATGACACGGAGGATGACGGACTGGGAGGTAGGGCGCCAGCGGCAGGGGAGAGGGGGCCCGAGCGTCTCGGAGGGGGGCAAGAGCGGCTAAGGAAGGGGGGCGCGAGCGTCTGCTAGTGGGGGCGCTAGCGTATTAGGGACGTGTGCGCCCGGGAGGGAACGTGAGCGACTGGAAGGGGCGCGAGCGCCTCTGAGGGGAGGCGTGCGCCTGTGAGGGAGGCAAGAGCTTCTGAAATGGGGGGCGCATGCGTCAATGAGAGGTGGCAAGAGCTTCTATATGGGGTAGTGAGAGCTTCTGAGAGTGGGGGGGGGGGGGGGGGGGCAGATCTTTTGGGAGGGGGGGCAGATCTTTTGGGAGGGGGGGCAGATCTTTTGGGAGGGGGGGCGAGAGCTTCTGGGAGGGGGGGGGCCAGATCTTTTGAGAGGGGGGCAAGAGCTTCTCAGGGGGGAGAGAGCTTCTAGGGGGGAGAGGGCGAGAGCTTCTTGGAGGTGGAGGGGGTGGCATCGCTTCTAGGAGAAGAGGCGCGAGCTTCTGGGAGGGGGGGCCAGCACATCTAGGAGGGGATTAAGAGCTTCTGGGAGAAGGAGCCAAAGCTTCTAGGAGCGGAGGCTTGAGCTTCTGGAAGCGGAGGCGAGAGCTTCTGGAAGGGGGGACGCAAGGGTCTGGGTTTAGGGTGATTCTGGTGAGAGGGGCATACACCTGATATTTTATTTTTTTCCGTTCCATTACAAAAATAGCAATACTATTTTATTCTCCACAAGAGTACATAGCCGTCAAAAAAAGATTTAATACGATTTTGCAAACGTGTAAACAAGGCCATATATGCAATCAAAATGTTACATATGCAATTCACTATGGTACTATTATGTGTATCTAAAACAACTATCGGGAGCTTTAGAGTTATAAGGGGGACTCATCAAATCATCCACAAGTCTTACAAGTGATAGCCTCATCGTGGGTTCTTTGTTAAACAAGCCATTCAACTTCGTTGAGAATGCAATCATTGACATTGTATCCTTGAAGAGGTCAGGGCATAGTTTGTCCCTCCATATCATCTTTGCCAAATAGCCTACCGAAAATGCATTAGATTGCTTCATCCTGGGAGCTCTAAATTTTATATTATCCCTTTTCTCTTCCAATATTAATGTTTCATCTCTTGATGTTTTGTGCATACTTCCCTTTGTAATGATTCATTTATTTATTTCTCTTCCAAACTTGTTCCACTCTATACTATTGTTTTTTTTTTTTTCCCCCTTTCTCTTCCAATATTAATGTTTGTTTTTATTTTTTTAACTCTTCCATTCATTTTCAATTCTATGTTAGAGCATTGTTTGTTTCTTCCGTACTTAACCAACTAATTATTCAAATATTTATTTATCTTCCAACCTTCTTCCATCCCATGCTATTGATTTTGTATTATTCCCTTTCTCTTCCAATTTTAATGTTTGTTTTCTTTTTCTCTCTTCCATTAAATTTTAAATTCTATGTTAATTCATTGTTTATATCTGGCATACTTCCTTTTTTAATTATTTATTTATTTATTTCTCTTCTAACCTTCTTCCAGTCTATACTCTTGATTTTATATTTTTCCCTTTCTCTTCTAATATTAAAGTTCGTTTTTATTTTCATCTCTTCCATTTAATTTCCGTTTTCTGTTAGAGTGTTCTTTGTTTCTTCCATACTTCCCCGTTTAATTATTCATTTATTTATTTTTATTCCAGTCTTCTTCCATTATGTACTCTTGATTTTTTCTCCTCCCATTTCTCCTTCCATTTTTAAAACATATACATGTGATGTGTTGGGTGTTACACTAAAGAAACCTTAAAGTTTAAAAATTGGACGCAATTGGACGTCAACACTCCATTTGATGTTTTTCCCCCCTTGCATTAAATGTATAAAGATTCTTGACTTGGGGGTATTTTTTTTTAACTGTTCTTTTTGACATAAAAGTGTAAATTTTTAATGTGGTCTGAAGAGAACATACATTAATCAAAAACATACCGTCGTGCATTCAAAAATTCAAAAAACAAAGAAGTGGAACCCCCCGTCCCCCCAAGTCGAGTCTAGAACCCGTTCGCGCCCCCCCCCCCCCCCCCCCTAACACGCTCGTGCCCCCCTTCAACCCGCTCGCGCCCCTCCTCATCCCATTCGCGCCTATCCGCCTCTAGGTCAGGCCCCTCCTTTCCAAAAGCTTAGGCCCCCCCTCCTAGAGGCTCAGGCCTCCCCTCCTAAAAGCTCAGGCCCTCTCTCCCAAAAGCGCTGCCCCCTACTCCTAGAAGCGCTGACCCACCCTCTTAGAAGCGCTAGCCCCCCTTCATAGAAGCACTCTCCTCCCCCCGAAGCGCTGCCCCCCCCCCCCTCTCCCCTCCATGGGTCCCTTCCCCTAGAAGCTCTCGCCCCCTCCCCCAGAAGCTCTCGCCCCCTCCCCCAGAAGCTCTTGCCCCTCCTCCAAAAGCTCTCGCCCCACCCCCCCCCCCCTACCAAAGCTCTCGCCCCCCTCCTAGAAGCATTGGCCCTCCTCCCAAAAGCTCGCGCCCCCCTTCTAGAAGCTCGCGCGCCCCCCTCCAAGAAGCGTTGGCCCCCCTCCCAGAAGCTCGCGCCCCCCCCACTCCCCCCCCCCCCCCCCCCCCCCCCCGCCTCTTGCTCACGCCCCCCTTTGCATATATGGAATTCCCCGTTAACGTTGGTTGTCCATGTCATCAATACGTTTTACGTTTTTGTAAGTGTAAAAAAAAAAATTACCTAGTAATTTTCCTTCTCCCCTCAATGTCCGATTTTCTCCCCGTCCGTCCGTCCGTCCATGTCTAGAGATTTTGCCCATGTCCGTCTATTATGACAACCTTGGTGGCAGTTGACCCAGTTGTAAGTAGGGAGTGGTGTAGCCTGTCTGTACCACTTGATGTATTCAGTCATTTCTAAGTTCTTATTGGCCCTCTCTTCCAGTCTTTTGTTTATGCTAAAGCTACAATTGTAAGGTAAGAGCGGATTGCTCCCTTCAAAATAATTTCCACTATCCGATAATTGATGTTGGAATGTATTCCGGGCTCCTTGTACCATGTCACGCCCTCAGGGGGGATCACTCTTCATAAAAATTAAGGGGATTAGTGCGAATATGGGGTATTTTAAGGGGGGCTATTACTTAGTGTTATTTTTTGAAGGGGCTATTATTACATAATTCTCTAGTATATGTGTTTAAAGTAAAGGCTATGGATAAGTATAAGTTTCTGGTTTAATTGATTTATGGCACCCTATATTACTTATAATATGTATGTGGATTTTTTTTTTCAACCATTTCTAACAGTATGCTCTAAGTACAAAAACGAAGTAATAAACATAATTGATGGATAAACAAAAAGGATGGTTACTGGAATCAGTAGTACAGTGGAACAAAGTTTGGGTCCAATGTTTCATACAAGAATCGCAACTGAAAAGCATCAAACAGAATAGGGGAACATGACAAAAAACAACTTGAAAGTACATTCAAGAGGCGGGTTTAATATCAACAACAACAAGAACACGCAGTGAATCATCAATTTCTCCCATGACCTAAACAAACAACAAGACTCCACAAAAACAAAGCCTTTCATTGATTGACCCCAAGCCTTAAGGTTTAGAAACAAAATTAAGGCTTGCCACAGATGCAAAACTCTACTGTGCTGTTGTTCGAAAAGCAAAATATCAGGGTTTATGAAAGAACAAGTGTTCATAAACACACAAGAAACTACTGTCTATTTGCACTCCTAGCGTGTGGGTCCTAGCAGCCGCGTCCTAGTTGAATCTGCAACATGCACAAGAGCACGGCGTTAGAAATTCGGAACTTACGGGTTTAGTCACAAACATAATGCATCAAACATACAGCTGCGATTACGTCTACGAAAGCAGAAAGGGGGACTATGCAGCAGGAAGTATGAGCAAAGTCTGGCAGTGATAACAAAAAAATGAAAACGGAGAGGAATGGAAGAGGTGTACCTTCAGAAGCTCTTAGCGCGTTGTGCCGGAGTGACCCAAATGGTGTCATCCTACTCCTGCCCATCACCCAGGATCACCTTCACAGCTACCATCCACCCGCTCCTCAGAAGCATGAACAATGAGCACAACTCCTCGTTCGATAGATCTCCCAATGGAGCCGTCTTCAGCATGATCGGCAAGGATTTCGAGACAGCCCAGGACTTGGAGAAGATTACGACGGCGTTGTCGAAGTCCGCCACAGGGTTGAAGCCGCGCCGACGCATCTTGTTCTTGTTCCAGAAGAGGTCCTTGTGCAGAGAGGATGCAGCACGAAGAGCACCGTACTCCACGCGAGACCGCATGGTCAACTTCCAGGACTTAGAGAGGCAAACCAGCCGCGAGATCAGCGCCAACAGCGCTCGCCTGTCGACGTGCAACCTGTCTAAGGAGCGCCACGATCTGCAAATGCCGAAGCAAACTCCAGCGCGTGATCGATCAGCACGTGGGAGACCACCATTTTCACATCACAGAAGTCCGCTACAAACCGCAAGTCCGACATGGTGAAAGACAGTGGCAGCAAGGTACGAAGAGGAGAGGAGACTCAATGCAGAAAACATGGTTGACGGGCTGCAAGAGTAAATGGAGAACAAGAGAATTGGGAGGAAAGAGGAATGGAGAAGGAGCGCCTTACCTTGGACTTAGGAAGGTTTTCTAGGTGGCCATGTTGGAGAAGATGACTGTGACGGGTCTATCAGCCGCCAAAAATCTAACAGGCTCCCCCTTCCCTCGAGTACTCATGATGTTGATTAGAGCCCCGGATTTTAAGTCACACCTGTAGGGAAAAGATGGGGATTAGATTGACATGGTAGGATAATCATAGTATGGAGACCGTACATGGCAATCATCAAAGGGTATGAAAAAACAAAGTGACCCATAAATTTGCTTGATCATACCTACAGAATTGACGTCCAGCTATCATAATCAGAGCTCCTCAAACGATGGAAATTTCATCTTGTGCTCCTAAAACCGTGGAATTAGATCTGCTCCATGAGAACCCAAGAACTACGAAGGTACCCAAAGGTCTGCAAATTTTTTTTAAAAAAGGATTTTGATTCAAGCAGGGTGTGTTACGATAAAAAATGCCACTATACTACATAAGAAAACGCAAAATCCACCTTCACAATCCGAGCTTGAGCTGGCTGAGAAACATGGGCTGAAAATAAACATAGAACTTCAAATGCAGCAAGGCTCGTACACGGGGTTTAGAAGGGCTCGAACACATACCTGCTGAGCGGAGAACAATCCAGCAGAAGCAAAGACATTGGCGGTACATCAAACTCGTGCACAGCCTCACACATATAACTCATGCTACGAATTCGTCTAACATGTTTCTATCGTTTTCCTCTAAACTGTAAATGTTTGTTCCGTTATTGAAAGACAAAGCAATAGTAGAGATAACGCTATCTAGCTCTATCCAGTGTGTGTCAGTTGCGTCATATTTGAATTTATTCCTTCCCGGTCCTTTCTTAAACCAATTCAGCAAAATTTCAATGGTAGGGCCTGAGCTTTCCTTCTTACCGGCTGCTCTTCGATTCAAGAAATCAATGGGATACCAACAGAGGCCCCACTTAGTCCCGACCTTCTTACAAATCTTTTGGATCCGACCTAGCCACCAGGTACCTATATTAGGCCCCTCGGATACCGCAGCTGGAGATCCTAGTTGTTGCCAGAAGTTCTTTTTTCTCTTTTGTGCTGCCTTAACGGCTGCTCCCACATCCAAGTCATTGGACTGGACAAATAGGACCCCACACTCACTTCCAAGCCCAAGGAGACAGGTACTACTCCAATTAGCAGCGGATAAATAATCTTTGGCATTGTTGAAGTACACAGAATTTCTACTTTTAGTAAGTTCGTCTTTTGAGAGGAAGTGGTTCCCGTTCAATTCAGAGACTAGTATGGACTTAAAAATGGTTCTGCAACCAACACCGACAGGCTGTAATTCGATACCGTCCTCAGGGAAATTTTCAAGGGAGTCCAGCATGTCTGATATGGCGTCTCTGATGTTGTTTTCAGCAACGATGGTAGGATAGACTAGTCCATCCTCAAACATCTCGTCCTTTAGAACGATCCCCTCCTCGGACTGATCATGAGCTGATCCACGGCCAAGAAGTTCTACTTCCATCATTGTCTCACGCAAGACCTCAGCATCACCATCTTCGCCTGGGGTAGGCTTTTTAGGTGCGACGTATGACTAGTGCCTTGGATCTTGAGAATCCAGCAACCAAGGCTGTTGGAACCACCTTTTTTTTCGTGCATAAGTGAAGGGGGCCATGTTCAAACCATGCAACATGCTCTATGCCACGTTGAGACCTTCCTTCAAGGCGATGACAAAGTCCTCGTCTGATCCAAGGGCACTGTAGTCGAAGAAATCAGCAGGAACTTCCCGGGGTTGGAGCGGATGGAGTTCACTCCAAACATTGCGCTCTTTGTTGTGTGCTATGTCAAACTGCAAGCCATTTTTTTGGTAATCAATGGCAGCCAACTTGTTCACAATACTAGCGCAGCCAACGAGTTCGTAGATCATATGCTCGTTCCATCCCCTGCATTCCCCTTACCTCACTAAGAAAAAAATTGCATGAGTCAGAACCGGTGAGATGGAAAGGAAGAGGTAGATGAAAATAAGCATCTTTAAAAAATTTAATCAAGAGCACCACAAAGTGACATGAGAGTTGCACGTCTAAGGAGCACTGATTCGAAACAAAGCACTCCTGGACTATGAGCGTCTTGTTGTTACTGTGAAAGGAATATTTTTCTTACTCCTTCAAAAATGAATACTGTCCTAAAGCTCTCTGAAATCCTGCGAAAAATTCTGCACTGTCCCTGAAACTGCCCTGAAACTGCCCTGAAACTGTCCAAAATCCGGGTCCTAGATCTGAAACTGCCAACTTAGATCTACTCAAATCCTGATGGTATTTTCCTAGATCTGATACATTTTTCTACTCTCCTTGGTCTGATCTACAATACCCACTCATTTAAACACCAGATCTACTGGACCCACCAGGTGAATCCACTAACCTGGTCCCTCAAGCACTCATAACTGCAATTTCAGACATTTACACCCAATGTAATCAATTCCTTCCCTTTACTCACTGTAAATCCGTACATGATTCTGCTCCCTACTGATATCACTATCTGGACCCCCCAGAGTCCTGAAAACTGCTCTAACAGCATCCTCCTACAGTCCTACAACATGTCCTACACACAAACTACCATCTGAGAGCTCTGAACTGAGAGAGAGAGAGAGAGAGAATGAGCTTCGCAGCCCCCTCTCCCACAACCCCATCCAAAACCCTAGCCGCCACCCCCAAAACCCTAACTGCCAACAGTTTTCATCCGACCACCAGACTTCATCCAACCACCGGATTTCATCCATCCGACAGTTTTCATCCATCTGGCAGTTTTCATCCAAAACAGGCAGTTTTCATCCAACAGAGTTACTACAAGGCAGGACAGTAACTTAACAGTTTACTGCCCCCCCAGTAACTGCAGTTTTACTGCTCCCCCTACAGTTTTACTGCCCCTCTATTCTACTACCTTAAATCCCCAGTTAACAGTTACCCCCTATAGAATGGTCCCCGTATTTAAACCAAGGCTTCTATATGCAGAAGAAATACGAAACCTTACCGGCCAAGACAACGTGCTCTCGTAGTGTCAAAGACAGAGACAAGAAAATGTCAATGTAATTTGCACAAATTTGCAAGTACATCTCCGTATCCAAAGTCCTCTCCTGATGGGCGTCTTGACTAGTCCTCAATTCTTGTAGACAATTCCAAGCCTTGGCGGCACATATACGTTGTGCACTACCCCAGTTCTGACGATCTGTACGCTAGACATCCTTTTTCCTAAGTTCGTCTTGATCTAGGATGAACCTCTGGTAGACCTGACCCAAGTGGTCTAGAAAACAGACATCAGCCCCCTATTGCAGAGTTTTCACCGCACTGTCCAAGGGATTAATTAATTTTTTTCCATTATGAATAAAATCTTGGTCATGCAAGCCCCTTACTTTGTTTTCTCCTAACCACTCAACAGTTAGGCCCCAACCCTCCTACGTAATCTCGTACCTGGCTCTTACCTTGCTAGAGTAGTCTTGCAGCATTAGTTACCATCTTCTAGAATCACCATCAGAAGCATGTCCTACGATGGGTCCAACTGCCTTTGCACAAGATTCTTTCCACATTTGATCTATACAATCCCATAGTTCTCTAACCCATCCCGACTCAAAACAATTGCACATACAAGACACAACTAGAACCAGCCTAGGTAATGACAAGTGTAACAGATTCACCATTATTGCACGAGCGAAACTACCCTTTCTATTCAAACAAAATGCATTGATGACTGACTCGTAGCCTGTTGTTTCCACCTCTACCACTATTTTAAACGCAATCACACAACAATGGCCTTCAACAGGCCCACAGAATCCTACCAAATGGTCTGCCTTTGCTTCCCACGAAATCCTCGTCTTCACCTTGGTTTTGTCTTGAGCTAAAATGACCGGAACATGTCCCACTAATTCCGTGCGCCTCTTCTGCCTCCCTCTAAATGTTAACAACCTCTAAAAAGATTGAAACATGTTCCCACGCGATGAAGTGAACCCCCTTCTTGTTCTCGCATTTAATGCTAGTGTAGAATGGTCCCACAAAGTTCAATGCAAAAATATCACATACGTCTACCACCATAGATTTTCATAGCTTGGACAAAACATTTCGAGATTTGTGAGAATTTGTGCCCTTGAATGACCCGATTTAGATTGGTAGCAACGTGTAAACCCAAAAGCACAATCCTAAGGTTGGCCTTGGCTTGCGGAACAAAACACAATACATGCAATCACAAGCCAAGTTGTAAGAGCAACTCGAGGTGATTGTGGAATACAAAGCGCGAGGGTCTCACTCCAGAATCTACATGACCTTAAATCACAACATCCTTGTACATGACCAACAACCATAAACCACAAATCAAGGTGTAGAAGCAACTTAAGTGGCTTGGAGTACAAAGAATGAGGGTCTCACTCCCGCACCCACACCCTTCTATATTACAACCACAACCTATTCTTGGCCAACAACCTCCAACCAACGACACAATCTCCCAAAAACCAAAACAAAATAAACAAAAACACACACCACCACAATCTCTAACCAAACTCCAAATTCGAATCATTCAAAGTTCACACAAATAGGGCTTCAACCGAATTTTCAACTCTGTGCAAATATGCACATTTAACACATGAACATAACAATCCCAGTAGCAGTATCAACCACAATAGGATAACAAAAAAAAGATAAAATAAAATAAAAAAATAAATAACTAAAAAGAAAACCACCACTGCCGCTGTTCCGACCAAGCAAGGCCTGAATTCTCCAATCCCTTCGGCAGCCTCTTCTCAGCAGCTCCACTCACTTGCAGCCCTTTACTAAATCTCCCACAAATTGAACTGAACGAATGCACCTCCACTGACTTCGAGATCTCCCCCGGCAATCAATGCACACAACCGCTTCTCCAACACCGCAGCACTCTCTCGTATGCACACATTCACCAATCAGCCGAATAAGCAACTCGAACAGAAATTAAAATTGAAGGTCCCCACCGGCTTCCTTCCCTGCTGCTCGAAATCAGCAACTCACTCCTCAAACGAAATCCACCGGACCAACAATCACCAAGCAATCAACAAAATAAAAATAAAACCGCAACACCCAAGCAGCTTCCCTCCCAGCTGCTTCCACCAAGCAACTCGAGGCCCAGATCACCGTCTTCCTCTTTCCGTCACTGGTTACAATTGAACCAGCCCGAGCCTCAACCTCCTTGTCAATGCAGCATGTGACACAATTAAAAGAAAATAGATTAAAATGAAAAAACCAACGAATCTCCACATTTGCTCTCCACTCGACCCATCCTTCGGCTCTGGTACCGAGCTCCCAATTGCACACAGCCAGAATCAACCGCAGCTCTTTAACCGGGATCGCTCCACTTCAATAACCAGCAACCGCCGGCAATCTTCCCTGATATTCAACAGACGCACCAGCTCTCAACTTGAAACCCCGTCCTTCACCAACGCAGCATCAATCCGCCGAAATCACCTACCGACTGCGGCAGCGGTACTCAACCACCAATTCGACCGTTCCAGCACTCAGCCACACGCATGCACAGCCCGCCCGTCGTCAAAACACTGCCAGCAGCAGACACCGAGAGCACTTCTCTCCACCGGCCACCAATGCAGAATCACCGTGTCCACCAAAAACCCGCCGCCTTCTCTCGTCAGTCCAGCAGCCCCAGACCTTGCACCCGAACTTCCACGGCTCTCTACCAATTCAGCAGTCAAGCCCTTCCCTCGAATCTGCCGACCAGCTGAAAGCCGAATTCACCGCAAGCTTTGGCAGCCAACTCCCTCGTACAGAGAAACCAAGACCAGGATCTCTCAAATGCAGCTTCAACCAACCACCGCAACTCCGACCCTTCTTCCGACAGCAGCCACCAGCAACAATGGAATTCAAACAAAAAATAAAAAAACGAACCAGCCTCTACTATCAACGCTGGGCTTCCGCTCCTGCAGCAACCGTCGTCAAAACACTGCCACCTGCAATCTCCTTGACCGCAGCAGTCTCACAACTCACCACCGAACCAGAAGACGAATCACCAACCGGCCACCTTCTCACTGCCGGATCTCCTCAAAACGAGCCCCCGCCACCGAAGTCCAGCATGCACCTCACACCAATTCACCGTCTTGTTGCTATTGTCTTGTTGATAGCAGCGTCTCCCTTCACGCAGCATCCGGCCTTCAGCAGACCGCCCTGACCAAATTCCAACCAGCAAAAAACAAAAGAAGAACCAAACCAGCCTTGGCGCCGGAATTCCGAACCACTTCTCTTCAGCTCTTCCTTCAATAACCTACTCCAGCCTTATTAACTAAAACACACATAATTGGAACTCTTCGCCACCAGCAACACGCATGCGCCTAATCCTAAGAGCATCCCCAGTAAGCTGTAAACCTGTAAGCCTGTAATTATGAGAACGTCGTTCTCCCAAACCTGAGTGCCTTTCGGAAGCAAAACATTCCAAAACCGTTTATAGATTTACAGGTTTGCCCCAAAAAACCTTCCAAAATGAGGTTTCGACCTGTAAATTACAGACTTACAAGCTCGAATACAGGCTTGGCCTGAACCGCAATTCACGTCTTTCTACATCTTTCCGATTACAGGTTTACGATTCAGGCCTCACTGGGGATGCTCTAAGCACTCACTCACACACAAGAGACTACCGCTAACCCTTCTCCACACACTCACCCTTGCTTCTCCACATGCTCCAAAAACATGCAGCCGCCTACTTTCAAACACCAACCCCTAACCTAAGAGCATCCCCAGTGACGCCTGAACCGTAAACCTGTAATCGGAAAGATGTAGAAAGACGTGAATTGCGGTTCAGGCCAAGCCTGTATTCGAGCTTGTAAGTCTGTAATTTACAGGTCGAAACCTCATTTTGGAAGGTTTTTTGGGGCAAACATGTAAATCTGTAAATGGTTTTGGAATGTTTTGCTTCGGAAAGGCACTCAGGTTTGGGAGAACGACGTTCTCATAATTACAGGCTTACAGGTTTACAGCTCACTGGGGATGCTCTAATCCTCTCACAACCGCCTCTTAGCGACACTATCCTTAATTCCTTCATATCATACCCATGGATATCCATGTACATGCCATTATCTTTTCCTACCTAATCTATCTTTTACTCCACCTCTTGACCCCAACTTCTCTAGTTAAAAAATTAGGATTATCATCTTGTCAAGTCTCGTTTTCCTAAAACTAATTTCCTGCTTCCATAATAGCTCGTATTAGTTGTGCGCCCGTCCATGACTTGTGGCAGCTGCATAAATGCAGCCGCTTGAGAAATTTAATTTTTTAAGGACAAAATAAAAAAGAAATAAAATTAAAAATAATGAAAAAATAAAAATAAAAAAGGAAGTAAAGGAAAAAATAAAAATTAGATTTTAAAGAAAAAGTAGAAATAGAAAAACGTAAAAATTAAAAGAAGATTTGGAATTTAAGGAAGACAGAAAAATAAAGAGATAAAGGAAATAAAAAAATGAAAATAGAGAATTCAAGACTTGAGATTTTTGAGAAAAATAGAGTAATTAGTATTTAAGAGTTTAACTATTCTAACTTACGTTACTTCTAATCTAAAAAATACAATTTCTTACTAAAATAAGGGATTTTGAGATAAAAAGATAAAAGAGAGCAATTTAGATGTTCATACAACGTCTCTACGAAAGCCTCAGAGCGTTGGTTTTCCACCAAAGGCATTAGTTCCATAAGCAGCCAAATTGTTGTTACAAAACAACAGTATATCTTTCCGATTAAAATTTTTCACCGCACTAAGTTTTAGACCACGTTGAGACATTTTCAGCTGAGCCACCTTCGACTTCATCTGCCAATGCAACGACCTTTCCTCTCTAAATCGCCTTGCTAGTACTCGACTGTGACTCCCCAATTCAGATGATGACAAGTAGTCTATCCGACAGCCCCCCCTAGTATCCCTCGATCCCCGCTTCACCAATGCTCGCCCTTCTTTAATAACTCTCAACTTGAAATCAGTTTCATTGACAATGCTAGCAGAGCTAGAGCATGTGAAATCAAGGAAGGGCTCACCAGAACTAGATAGCCGGTTACACAACACATATCTGAAGCATCCATGGAACACGAAATTGAAACTCCCATAGCTAAACTGACCTGACGTAGTTGCTTCAGCAGCCCAACGAGACCCCGGCTTTGGATCATTCAACATAGACTTCACCGTATACACCTTACCCCTATACAACATAGTGCTCTTCCAATACTCCCAACAAAGCAATGACAATATATCGCATTCCTTACCTGGCTGATCATTACCGATTGACCCCGAGGACTAAGAGGAGGGCGCCCTAAACCATCCATGTAGATCAGGTTGATTCCCAACTGTGGCCCTGGATATCGAGGAGGGTCTGCCTCTCTTGCCACTTTGAGTGCGAGAAGTGCATACACTCTTTGAGGAATTCGACTTAGCCTGCAAGCACTTCGTATGTGTGAACTAGTGCGGATGGTTCTCCAAATTCACCCTCAAGTTTTTCTTCAAGGGGCATAGGAGTAGCAACTCCTCATCAATCTTACAACGAACCTTGTATTAGAAACTCTTCAATTTGGTAAGCCCAATGTCTCCCACTACTACAAACGGCGGATCAACATCTGATACTTCATCATTGACTGACTTCAAAATGCTCAGGCCTTCTTCGACCAATTTCTTGTGATCTGCAGCAGTGTAGATTACCGGCTTCCCTTTCTTCCCTTCTTTTGGATGAGTGTTGTATTCCACCTTCTTTCTCAAATACCATTGTTTGATGTGCAGGGTGGAGTGAAGATGAGATTTTTTAAAGTTTGCAAATAAATTTGCAACAAGAGATTTAATATGGTCTCCTGTAGCTCCCCCAAATTCCTTATTGCATTCACAGAAGTGGATCTTCACAACCCCGACACCATTGAGATCATACGTTTTTAAGTACCAATCATGGTCAGCCATTTCAAAACTTTCAAGGTCTTTTCTCATCTTCAGCACCGCCCCAATGTATTTCTCCATAACCTCATCAGACAACATGGTCGAAGCCAAATGATTCTGGATAGCAGCCCCTACCTCTGGCTCAACAGAAATGGCATCTTCAACCCCAACACCATCATCGCACTCTAATTCTTCAGTCTATTGATTAGGAAATTCTCGACTAGGTTCGTGTTCAACTTCGTTGCTGCCATTCTCCTCCACAACATCCAGCCGACGTCGCTTAGCTGCACCCCCATTCTGCCTGCCCTCCGTCAGAATCACATAGATGCGCTCTGTAACGGGGTTCATGACCTCGAATTTTTGCCAAATTGGACACTGGTCTTCTAAATCCCAAAAATCAAAGGACCAGTCTAAGCACTCCAGACTCTCCAACTTCTGCTGAAGGTCGTGATAAGTATCTTCAATCTGGCAAACAATTGGACTGACCAATTCCAGCCTGGAGTCCTTGTCTGCCATAGAGTAGAGCTTCACCTTATAGTTAGAACCCACTAGTAGAATTTAGAGAATTAAAGACTGAACAAATGACTCAAATCCAAGTCACTAAGGACAAGCCGAACAGATTAATGACCATTCAGCATTGGTCACTACGGACGAGTCATTCACAAGTTCAAGTCATTTGGGACCGAATTCACTCCGAAGGTAAACGGGTCAATCGGGGGGACCTTCAGTTCGAACATGATACTGGGTGAAACATGCGTCGCTCTTCGAAAGAGACCGTTCACTCTTGCTGAATGTGTTCATTTCCCGAATCGCTGACTATGACCAGAGCGTGTACATGGTCATCATCCACGAGAACCTCCGTAATTATGAACATGTTAGTTTTTCGAGGTCCTGGATAACCTGCGAATTCTTCATCATCGAGAGTGATTCTCTATTTGACACGCACTCAGTTCATAGTCGTAGTCAAAATGTTCTGTGACCATTCAGTACGTGCCAAGTGCTGTGTAATCCTGGATCGCTAGTTTCATTCCAGTAGCATTTAGTGTGTTACATAATTAGTCTGTTTCAGAAGTAGACCATTATCGTCAATAAAATGTAGCAGCTTCATTACGGCCGGGTTTTGGAGGAAAATATTTGCTGAACCGCAAATTTTGCTTTATTAGCACCCATCGATTTGTACAATGCGGGTTGGATGAAACTCCAGTCTGCCGTGAACTCCATTGTCATTTCTGTCTACAATGCACACTGTAACATGTCTAACTTTAACCCCTCGCTAAGTTGTCACCTCAATGACCACACTAGTCGTTACTACTCTTCCGTTTGTTATCCAGTAGTCTACTTCCGTTGATCTTCCCACCGCAATAAAAAGAACATTAAAATAATTAAAAAGCACAACTGTATAACTAGAGAAATTGTAAATGGTGTGGACCTTGTTCTTATTTCCGCAAGTACGTGAGTTGTTTCAGCCAGAGGACACTCAAACCAGCAGCATCCTTCAAGTTATCTTGTTCCGCTTCAGTGACCGGAACCAATAGAGGTACATTCACCGTCACCGATTCAATCATAACGCGTACGTAATCGGGGGGGATTGGTCGATTATGGAATGCTCCATGACCCCCCAGAGACATGACAGTTCCTGTGCCCACTTTCATTTCAGGGTGATCAATGTGCCCCATCCAGACTTTATCACCAACTGTCACCTGTATCGAATGATTAGAGTTAGAGTCGTGAAGCATTTCGACAGTTTGTGCCACTTCCAAAAGAATTCTCTATTAAAATGCGTGTTCAAATGAGATGAAGACGGCGTTAATGAAAGAGGAGAATAAAACATTTCACGAAGAAATTACTAAGCAGGTGGATATTTTGAATCAAAGCGTCCAAGAAGTATCATGTTCATCTCAAGGACCATGGATGGATTCGCAACCATCATATACCTTCCTCTACTGTCTACCATAACAAACTAGCATCCCCTGTACTGTTTTTCACTAAGCATTTTCTTCACACAGGAAGAACATTACCTCTTCCCGAGTTGCGACTTTCTCTTTATTTTTCAGCTTGGACGAGTTTAAGTCCTGTCTAGGACACATCAAACGTCAAATTAGAACTTAATCAAAAATAAAAAGTAAATAAATAAATAAATAAATGAATAAAACACAAATCCACACATACATTCATAGTATCTAACCATTACATAGTCAAACATAAGAATTACATCCATATCGTGTACCTTCAAATTAATTAGGACATTCGAGTCCCAAGTGAATGTGTATAGATCACGTATCAATGCAGTGTGACACGTTTTAGTTATAATGAAAAAGATTAAGAGATGAACACATGATTACATACTTAAACTATTTCCAAAACATGATGCATTAATGTCAAGAAATCGAAATTGGGACTGTCATTGCGTTTCATATTTTCAAACCTTACATGGTGCATAAATACTGACCACTGCTTCTCGAAAACGTGAAGAAAGGGGTATTTAACTAAGTATAAGTAGACCAATAAAACTAAGCCATAGACCACAAGAACTTGGAGATTACAAAAGTAACCTGTATCAATCTCATTAGATTGCTGTAAACATACGTAAGGATGCACCATGTACACAAGATCCCAAGCATAGTCACATACCAACGCAATGACTTCGGGGTAGAACCAGCGAGACAGTGATTCATATGTACCTGTGCGACGTTCTCCGGCTTCAGTCAAAGTTCATCTCCCTCTCTCTCTTACTCTTCGTCTTCACTGGATTTTTCAAGTTTTCTCCACCAATATTCACTGCTACCTGGCTGACCTACCTGGTTCCCTTCATTGGTTGTCTCTTCTCTGGTGTACTGTGCACCTCCCGCACTCTATACGTGGTCTGCAGAAGTCGTTGGTCTATCTGTTCGTACCTGTGCTCCCGAGACAGTATTTAAAATTTTTTCCAGCAAGCTCTGCATGTCTTGGAGGCGCCGGTTGGTCTCAGCTTGGTTTTTCTCAACTATTGACAGTCGGCTTGAATTTTTTTTCTCCATCTCCTGAATATTATCAGCAATTTACCAATGACTTAGTACCACATCTTTCTCATCTGGAATGCAAGACTCTAAGTTTCATGAGAGGCGCATTCTACGTGTTAGCCATGGTATAAGACGAAATATAATATGTTCAGCGTTGTACAATACGTTTTTGAAAACAATGCAAGAATATTAGCCTCTATTAAATTAACATGATGATTCCCTTCAGAGCGCTTGTACTCTGTCTACATCTGCAAGGCTAGTCCGTGCTTTCCTTTCAAGCGTATGTTCTTGCAGTCTGTAGTTCCCTGCAAAATGACATGTGGTTATACATCATGCTGAAAAGAATTTAAATTCATAAAATCAGAAGACCAGGAGCGTACTGCAGAGCTGGGATTATCGTATGTCCTTCAGTTCAGCCGCGACCTTCGTAAGTGAAGGACTTATTTCTCTTTCTCCTCTCTACCAAGGTATTACCACGAAGACAGAAGACTCTAAGTATACTGTTCGTTGAGGATATCAATGACTATATATTAATACACGCTCACATAAACTAGTTGACAACTTCAGACCGGATACCAGAAAACCGATTAGAAAGAGGAAAACTAAAAATATAAAAGCAAAGGAGTGGATCGAAAAACTCTCACCACTTTCGCTTCTTTACTGGCATAACCATGTCTCCCCACCCTTGGATTGTTTACCGATTTCTTCCTATTCTCAGACATTCGCTCAGATTTTTCTTGTGTCTTCGGGTCATTCCAATGGCGTCTCAAATTATCCCAATCCTTCTCGTCAATATTTGTAGGCACCTTGGTACTTCCAGAGAAATTCCTTTTCAGTCTTTCCCTGTTTTTCCAAATCCACGTCTTAATCATCTTGTCCAACGTTGAATCAGTGACCTCGTTCTCTATAAATTCAAATTTATTAGTCAGAGCTTCACGCAGCTTCTTCCTCGACCCCTCAGACTGGTTATCGTATACGGTGACACTCATGTCCAACATACGTGGTGTAAGGTTGCGGATGTGCTCCTGACATTTTAAGTGTCCTCTGCAGCCGCTGTCAATGAAGCCAGATGGCCTCACCTGTACAACGTATGGCTTCAAACCTGCAGCCTGTCTCCTCCGCGTTTCCTCATTTGCGGATTTCTTGCTTTCTCTCCTCAACCGTCTCTTCAATGACTCCTCTTTCACGTTTGTCTCCTGGTTTATCGATTGGTCATCGACAGTGTTAGATTGAAGCTCTGGACCACATGGTCCCGCATTCGCGAATTGTGAGGGGAGAAATTGCCACTGACTTGGAATACTTGTGTGCTGAAGAGATGGAGGCATATTAAAGAATGAAGGTGACGCCTGGTTTTCCTCATTAGGAACTAGTTTCCACCCAGGAGGGATGTTGCGTGGCTGTTGGGACGATACAGGCGTGCTGCGGAAATAATTCGGTGGAATCTGAGTTCTACCTTTACCCCCTTCACTCCTGTTGCCGCGCCGCCTTGTTGAACTCCCTCCGACGTGTCCACCCTTATCTCCTTGAATCCGACCTTTCCCTTTCTCAAACTCATGATGTTCTTCATCGCGTTGAGCTTCCTCGGAAGAGGAGCTTGAACTAGTGTCGTCCACATCTACACAGACAAGAATAAATAAGAACCATTTATATATACCTAGCACGATACAGACTTAAACGTAAGTTTCCGGCGCAAATTTCCAAGACCTCTTCATCTTACACACTGTTCATTGCTCTTCATCTGGCAACACACACATCAGACTGTCATCAACAGGTATTATATCCATTCAATGTTTAGGACCGAAACTACGAACTTGCGTGCACTTTGCACAATGAATTAAAACACGCACATGCAAGAAACGGATAAAATCAAACCACTGTTACAAACCTGGAATATGAGACCGGATTGGCGATGGCCGAATCTAATACCGGCGCAACAGCGTGCAGTGTTTACATGCACTAATTCCGCACACCAACACTAGAGGGTCCTGTACACTTTTAATTCGTTTCACATGATATGATTGATTATGGGGGTCCACAAGCAGATCTGAGCAACTTTTATGATGGTTTAAACAAAACCCATCTACTACTACATGCATGTGCAGTTCCTTTGGCAAGAACTTGAAAGAAATTGCGAACATTGGACCGCAAGTTAATGGAAACAGTTACGCTATTGAACGGAGACTCATGTTGCGGACTGAAATCCGAAGATGACGGGGTTCGCAAACCTTGCCGTCCAGGTGAAACCAAATCATCATCGGTCGCGGACGTTGCGACATCGTGACCACCGGGATCCCCTCGAAGCCTCGAACTACGGCGCCTTGCTATCTCCTGTTGCTCCTGATGTTTTCGCTTCTTTCCCTTCTTGCTTCCCTCAACAGATGTCTATCTGTGTCGTCAAATTTGGAAAACGAATCGTTAACAATAGTGCTCTGAGAAATACTACATACGATATTCTGCATGCTACAGTAAAGACAATGGAGACTCGCAAAACCCACAAACGAGAAACCCACACCATGAACCTGGAAGGCGTTATCAAAGGAGAATCCAATCGTCGTCGTCCAATATGACACGTGTACGGTAGAACCTACGCGTGAATACACTTTTTAGGGTTCGGGGTAGGAAAAACACTTACAATTCCTTGTATGCTTGGACAACTGGCTGCATTTGTGCTTGAATCTAAGCGATGTTTGCAGCACGTAGTTTCTCGTATTCATTTGGCTCCTCCCTCTCGACATCCTCATCACTATATCTCAGGCTCTCGTCACTGCTGGAACTAGAGTCAACGATGTTGGACATGGTAACTACGTCACACTGTGGACACGAATTCGCATGAACCAGTGAGGATATACAAGAGTTCAACCTTGCTATGGGCGCACGTTGCAGCGATCAACCTCGGCGGCAGCGCTACTTCGACAGACCCATCTAAACACAAACCGAGAACGACAACAGCAAACCTGAAATAAGGTGAGACCGTTCGTCTATCAATTCCACGTTTACGCAAAGTTATACTTAACTGTCTGTGATATTTAGAAAGGTTGCGCAAAACTAAAGTTCAACACATCTACACCTCCTATACAGAACTACAATCTGTTACCTTTCGGCGTGATTTTCTATCGTGCAGGTGCTTGGAAAATATGTTTCTCTACATACTTTGAGAGTGCTGATGTTCCCTTATTGGAGCAGCCGTAGCGAATTAGTCACGATGTCTTCACAGATGCCAAGCATTGGGAAACATTGGGGACATACTCGACAATCTGGAAGTGTGATTGGAAATGATCGAGATCGAACCTGCTGGAATTAAGCACGTAGGAATGAGGTATGTTGATCAATTTCTTGGATTTCTGTGTGCAAAAACCCCTTTGATACTATGACGATGGTACTCTAATCCAGAATTGGAGAAACAGATACTTTCAATGCATTGAATGTCCACCTGTAAATCTGCAGAGAGACAATACTTTCTGCGGAGAAAGGGACCTAGGGTTTCTTTGATGATTACGTGAAGTGGCTTACGACGATCACAGTGACTGCGTATTCACATTGATTGAAGTTTCCGGCGAATACTTTTGTTGCGAATTAGAATATCGCTCAATCATTATCACCATAATCTATAATATAGACCTGTTTATATTCTGTTCCAATCTATCCTATGAGACGAATTTTTATAATCTGCAAGGGTTTACTGTCATACAGGTTACTAATGTCCTTCTATTCGTATGGCTGTGTCTTAGGTCACATGGAACGTGTGTCAACATATTACACAGGGACATATTTTGGAATTGTTGACGACGGTGATTCTGTAAGCAATTGACCTCCAACAGTGTATACTTCCTTGGACTATCAAGGTCAGTATGGCAACAACATATCTCTTTCAATCTGTTCTTTTGCGTTCAACAATTCCCTGGCTTAACAGAATTTGGAGTTTTTTACTAAATAAACGATACACGTTTTGATGTATTACATCTCTTCGATTCATCTACGTCATGAAATTTTAATTTGCACCTTTATGGCAACGTCTACCTAATTAGTCGAAGGAATCTAACGTCGCTATATGGAACTTTGTTTTATGGTCAGACTTGTGCAATGTCCTCTCGGCTCCCACTCTCTGACCTACGCCGGATAAGCGCCAGGGATGTTAAGCTGTGGATAAGAGAGAAGGAACGTGCGAAGCTTTACCAATTATCCAAGATACCATGTCCTTGCACGGAACATAAGGGACTTGGACTGGGCTTCAAGGTTGAGGAAGTCAAGCGGCATCTTTTACGCTACGGCCGGTCGTCCGAATGCAGGACATGGAGAGGACCGCAAGACCTGGACTCTTCCGACGAGGAGTGGGAGGCCGACTTCACACACCGACTGACAACAGCTTTTACAGAGACTCAGATTCCAGACAGCGGCATAGAAGTTTGGTCTATGATGCAGCATTTGTACCAACAAGTTCAAACTTTTAAAGAGAATGAAGAAATACTCGACAACGTGACGATGGCTGCGATGGAGACAGTTGATGAAATAACGGGCATCAATAGAGCAAGTACCGAAGGACAATGCGAAAACAGAGATGATGGTACTGGACGAAATGTCGCTGTGGAGGACCGTGCGCAAGAAGGCGGGAGTGGCTGTTCGAGATCCCAGCATGACGACCGCCAAGACGACCAAACTTTTCATACCGAAGGAGACTGCCTTGAAATGAACAGACAGTCAGGAAGACAACAAGAAGGTTTCAGCAACGACCTTCAGGAGAGGCTTGAAGATGAACGTATGAAGGATGCCAAGGCTACGGAGGATGCAATGCGATCTCTGTATTCCGGATCTAAGCACTCATTGTTGGCGGCAACAATAATCGTTGTGAATTTAGTAGCAACTCATTCTGGCATCACCGAGAAAGCCGCGGATGATATGCTTGCAACGATCAAGTGCCTCTTACCATATAGGTTCGTTATACCAGGCGAAAGTTCTAACAAAAAGATTGGGTCTTGACTTTCGTAACATCGATGGTTGTCCTACTGGATGTGTTCTTTACGATGAAGAGCACACAAAACTTCTTGATAGATGTCCCAAGTGCTCAACACCAAGATACAAGGACATGTTTAATCGAACACGTCCCCTGAAAGTGCTGCGACAGTTTCCCGTCATTCCCCGTTTACAGAGGTTTTACAGAATTCCGGTATTGTCCAGACTAATGCGTTGGCACGAGGAGAATAAGAGTGGAGATGGGAAAGTTAGATTCCCAGCTGATTCCAAGGCTTAGAAGAAGTTAGACAACCTTGATCCTACACTGTGCGATACAAAGGGATTCGGGTCAAAGGTTCAGGATGTGAGAATTTCAGATATCCTGTGATGGTATTTGTCCTTTTAAACTGCATAAATCCTCTTGGTCTACGTGGCCTGTATTAGCCAGCTTCCTCAACCTCCCACCTTGGTTGATTACCAAAAAATTCTTCACAATGCTATGTCTTCTTATACCAGGGAAGACACAAGTACCCTTCGAGTACTTCGATGTCTGGATGAGACCACTCATAGAAGAGCTCAAGCAACTATGGGAAGGCGTACCGGCTTATGATGTCCTCGAGCCAGAGGGGAGCCGTGTTTTTCAACTTCGAGGAGCAGTACTGTATACATCACACGATTTCCCGGGATATGGTACAGTTGCAGGAGCAGTGCATCAGGGGTATGTGGCGTGCCCACCTTGCGGTGACCAACTACGAGGGACATATGCTCATGAAAGCAAGAAGATGACTTACAGGGATGCGCGGAGGTGGGTCAGACCTGACCATTTCATTCATGATTCCCGTTTTGATCACTTGTTTGATGGAAAGCGCAAACATCGTTTACCTCCTGTTCTGAAAACACCGCAGCAACAGCGTCGTGCTTTGGAAGAGTATGTTGAATTCCTTGCAGGTAAAAAACGTGGTAGGGACTCTGGATCTAGTTCACGTGAATCGGTTCCTGAGGAAGTAGACACTGCCGATGACCCTCATGCTTCAGGAGGTAGTGGAAGTTGTCACCCGCGGAAAAAGCGTAAGGGTCTGTCCACCCAGGCTGCGACACCGAATGCGCATCCAACTTCATCTCATGCTGGGCAGTCTTCAGGTACCCCACGACTTCCTTCTCTCTCACATTCAAATTGATGTGCAAAACATAAAGTAGTCGCTGCAGTTCAAAATTTAAACTTTGTCCTTAAGAAACCATTGTTGAAAAAATTTGTCAGATTGAAAGCAGGTTAGATCCCTGTTTCTAAGACTAGCTTAAAATTTGATGGTACGTTATTGCAAAGCAGCTTCACGAGTGGATGACATGGAAGAAAGAATTGGTGAATTAACATATTCTCTCGTCATTCATTCACAATGATGTAGAAAGGAAAAGAAGACTATCTTCCACTATGGACAGATCAGATATCCATGGTGGTCAGTCCTCAGGTAGCCAAGGTGCGAATCACTATCACATTCCAATTGCTTCAGATAACTTAAAACAATCGTTGCTGTTCCAGATTTAAGCAAACTCATTACTACATCAGTGTTCAAAGCGCTCGTGAGATTGACAGCATTTTATACCCAAATATATACGGCTACAGAAGAAGTTTATGTGCCGTCATTGCACACTGGCTGAAGGAATGTCTGACGTAGAAGGAAAAAAAATGGTTATTTAACATATTATATTGTCATTGTAATGTAGGGAGAAAGAGGAAGCGACCATCTACTGTCGACCCATCAAAAATTTATGGAATCAAACGGGGAAGTATATTTTTTGAGTTGCCATACTGGGAGGCAAGTATTCCACGCCACTCCAGCTGTTCAACTTCATGATTTCAATGTTCTGTTTCTTGTTACAGACTATCAGATGAGAAATGATTTTATTGGGAGAATACATGTGTTCGCACCCTTTAAGAAAATCAATGACGTTAGCATTTGATCAGGACAACACCTGGAGATACGCAATTCTTTAGACGTGATGCATTGTGAAAAAAACTTTGCTAAAAATATACTAAAGACAATCTGTGGGTTTAAGGAGAAAGACAGCGTAGGGGTTAGGAGAGACATGCAACGAGAGGGAATATGGAAGCATCTTTGGATGGTATAGGATCCCAAAAACCCTTCCCGTATGTTAAAACCAGCGGCAAATTACGTTTTGACTCCCAAGGAATTTGACGTTTTCTGCACTAGATTGGAGAAGGTGAAGGTTCCGCAAGGTTACTGTTCAGACATCGGGTCCCATATCAGAAACAAGAAATTCAGTGCCCTCAAGTCCCATGACTATCACATACTTATGCAGTCTTTGTTGCCAATGGCTCTAAGAGGGTTAATGGAGCCAAACACTCGAATTGCAATAATGAGAGCTTCTAGAGTATTCAGAAGAATCTGTTGTAAGGTATGGGACCCTTCTCAAGAGGAGAGTTTGCTAGAAGACGTAGCAATTACAATGTGTCTCATGGAGATTACTTTTCCATTGACTGTTTTCGATGTGATGTCCCACTTACCCATGCATTTGGTGAAAGAGTTGTTTATACTTGGACCTGTTCAAGTACGGTGGATGTACCCAGTGGAGAGAACCATGATGACCTTAAAAAATCATGTGAAGAATCGAGCGAGACCTGAGGCATCAATAGCACATGGCTACCTACTTGACGAGACCATGGGATTCACAACTTTGTACATGCATGGATATGACGTTGTGAGGCGAAGAGTATGGGATGCAGACCCAGAGGACTGCACAGAATACAAAGTTTTAGAAGGCGCATCCACAGAAGTCCTCCTCAGTCGAGCTCAGAGGGACCTCGCTCATAAATATGTTATTTGGAACAGTACGTTGATGTACCCCTATTTCAGGTACAGTCCATGGAAATCTACGCTGCATTGAATTTGCATAAGTTCCATTTAAGCATATTTCTCTAAAAGATATAAAAAGTAACCAAGTATTCATCGTTGCACAGATTCGGTTACCCAGATTTCCTCTTTGTCGGCCCTGTTCAATTCAAGAAAGAAATGGTGTATAATGTTCAGTGGATGCTGAAATGGTCTACGAAGGATTCCTGAGTCTTGCCAAACATACTGAGATGTAACTTTATAGTACATGTCCTTCCTTTGAACATTATGATGTACATTGGAAATCTAAGCGGTTAAAACGAGCGCTCTGTATCTGCAATTGAATGTCTGGCATTGGAAATCTAAGCAAATTTAAATTCCCGTTAGCTTCTTACTTCAATTTCCAGACTTATTTTATGCTGAGGTTCATTGCTTCTATCTCTTTGTGGATTGTGTGTATTGTGTACTTAAAAAAATGTATTGATCTCGGTGTTTTCCTGTCCAGACAATGGGAAGAAGGACGTCAAGGAGGGGACAGAACACTGCCAGACATGGAGAGCTGGTTGAAATTGACCGTTCACGAAGCAGACTTGGACATGTTGGACCCAAATGAGCATGACACGGTTCTCCTCTCTAACCCTCCCTCAATGACATGTAAGAGATATAAGAAGATGAAAGCGAATGGGAATCACTTGCGTGTGAACGATGAAATCGGTCAGTCTATGGAGAACTTTGACAGTGGAGTCGCGTGCTTTGAAACAAACGATTATTCGTTGGGGGCAGGGAAGGATTATGTCGGTATCCTAGAGGACATTCTGGTGTTGGATTATGGAGATTTAAACACACCAATAACCTTGTTTACATGTCAATGGAAGAAGAGATATGACAGTCATAGAAATTCGACCTATGTCAGAGACAGTGACGGTTTCTTAGTGGTGAATTTCAAACATAATCTTCCGAAGCATGTAGATCCCTTCGTATTCCCAAGCCAGTGCACTCAGGTATTTTTCTCGGATGATGACACGAAACCTACGGAATCCCTATGGAAGGTTATTATGAGGAAAGAGGCAAGGTCTAGGAGAACTGTTGAAGAAGACGATGATATCTTTATTACTACGAATGTGTCAACAGGAGGTGTAGTTCACAGTAGTGCTCTGAGGAACCCTCCGAATGAGCCCGACCTTGGAGGTGCCATTGTACTTAACGATGTGGAGAATGCCATTGCCCTGCAAAGTTTTGAGAAGGTGGACAGATCGCAGCAGGCACTAAAAAAAAGAGCAGCCGTTCCGGGAAGTCGTGGACAGAAGAGGAACAGGTCGTGAGAATGGGGAAGGTCGTAAGTTCGTAATATGCATTTGTGTGTTGGACGTGAAATGAAGGACTCACTGAGGTGACGAAGAACAGGGGATTCACCTTCAGATCACAATGTACGTGATCTTTACTAGAAACTTTGTCCCAACCATCATTTATTTTTGACAACACAGTAACACTGTTTTTTTTCCTAAACACATCTGTTGTTTGAGGAACATTTAGCCCCATAGTCTCTACGTCATGCGGATCTTCTGTATTGTCGTAAACTTTAGTATACATTGAACTGTTCATGGTACCGGTTTAACGTGTTACATCTTTGTCACATTAATGCTGCCAATTGCAAGAGAACATGTAGGCAGTGTACTAAGTCCTGACTCATATAAATACAGGGTATTGCTCCGTGTGGTAATGCTTCTTGCTGTTGCAAGAGTCAGGGGGAATATGGTCTGTTCCATTTAGACTGTCATGTACATGTAATATTTCGTCAATACGATACGGAAAAACACCTGATTAGCTGAAATAGCATTTTAGAGTTAATACTTTAATTCCATGTTATTACAGGGTACAGTTTTGTTATGTTTGTTAATGAATTACATCATGGATTCACTGTAACATTTGAAGAAGTACTATTTTTTTAACATCAGTAGTAAAAAATTTTAAAAATGTGGTGCAATATAGTAGCAGATGTAATGTTGATGAGAATTCCAAATTATGCCACAAGCTTCTTACAGTAATGAGAATGCACCCGATAATTTACAAATAAACATCTCACTTTTCCATGCTCAACTTAGGCACCACAGTTTCATAGTAAGAGTATATCTCACTCTACATTACAGCAATGTGAATAGCGTAAATAGAGACCATGTGAAATATGAACTGATCTATTTTTACCATTTCCTTACTAAACGACACTTAGCAGTTAAAATGGATCACTACTTATGTGATGAGTGAACTTTGTTTCTTCTGGTCACGTCATCCATGATTTGATGAGTTCATGCGTTCAGTGATGGACTGGAATTGAAAGGCCTGTGTAGCTTGCCATCATGGACCAGATGAACATGCCGACGCGAATATCAGTCTATAGGGTTGGTGTAGACTAGTTTGAGTGCTTTTTGAGCAGGCTGTCTAGTCCTAGAGTGGAGATGATGTTTTCCTGAATGAACACTCCAATCTACTGAAGATGACATGAACTCCCCTGTTTCTGTTCTGAATCTAGATTTGTCCGTCATATAATAACCCAGTGAGACATTTTAGATTAATATCTGAACTATGTATGACTTCGGGAGATGTGTACCTTATAAGTCCCCACTGTTGCACCATTGTTGTGCGAGGATTATTGCTGCATATTCTTCTTGTTTTCCATTTCGTGGTGCGAGTCCTTCTAGCGCTTCTCTGTGCTGATCTGCACTCTCTGTTTTGCTTACTTAGTATTCGTATGTTTCGCATTGAGGAAATCTTTATAAAAGCGTAGCGAGGACTCAGTACACTTGGTACCGGATCGTGTTGAGTAGATTTTCTATGCCTTATCAAATTCAGTGTATGGTTTGTCGATAGTTGGTTACGTCGGAGACGATCTTGAAAATTAAGGGGAGATGTGATGAATTGTCCGAGGGTGTCAGCAGTTCTAGAGTTCTCTAATGCTATGCAACGGAAGTAATTAAATCAAAACAATTGATAGAGTTTTCCGTTGTCTTCGGTATGTGTCACTGCTTCACACGAAGTTAATGCCCGTTTTTTCATGTGGTAAACAGCTGTTGGAGGAGGTGGGAGATTTCTCCAGTTCAACTGTGTTCAACAATTACATCTACATTTGAGCTTTGTTCGGTATGTTCACTTCAGATTTCAAATAGCCTTGTGCCCTTGAAGTTTATCGATTACATTTTGTTGGGTGAGTATACCTTGCAGGCTGTTTTTCCATGTGTACCACTAAGTGGGGTTTTGTCAAGAGTTTATGTTCCTATACACCGGATTAATTTCTAGGAGAGGTTTTAGAAAGTAACATAATGAAGAGGGAATTGAATGGTTGTTGTCGCATGAGATATGAACAACTCCGAATGAGCATAACCCTGTAGTTTGATCTCTTATGAAGTATTCTTTACCGATGACCCTACTTGAGTTAGGAGATGCACGTGTTATCTTAATGGTTACACGATTGTGTCAGTGACTGACGCACCATTTCCGAACAATGACGCAGTGGTTGTTCTGCACTGAGGTAGTTGTGTATACCGTGTCGAAGGGCAATTTGTTCAAGCGATGGGTGGATGTAGTCCCTCACCGTGACATATGTTTCTTCACATTACAAAATGGACTGTTTATGTTGCAGATAAATTTCTTAAGAGTGTACAAAATGGGGAACTCAAAACAGTCGAGAAACTCAGCTAAAACTTCGAAGCAGGGGACTCCCATGTCAGGTATATTTCTCGCTATACAATTTTTTTTCCCTCTATTTTAAATAGTCTTCGGATTTTTAAACACAATGGACATATCTATTTTGTTCATTACCTTGCGATTATAATGGAGTCCCCTCTTGTAAATACGCACATGTTGTTTTGTAAATACTCCAAAGAATGCTATCCCTGTGAACATTCTGAAGTTAAGGAGAATTGTGCAGTGCATGCAGCTCAACCGGCCGCTACTACCGCACCTGTCTCAGCCGAGGCAGTGGATGTAGATGGACGTCTTGACACTGAACGCACTCCATGTCTTCAGTTGGAGGAGCAGTCAAGGAATGGAGGTTGTGTCTCCGAAGATAACATGGGAGGTCATGCCGAGAGAAACATACATCGCAGCCGCAACATTTTTCCACGAGGTATTGGAGATGCCCAAGGTGTGACTGTACACGCCGATAACAGAGTTGTCTCTTTCTGTGTCTGTGGACATGACAATGAACATTCCCGTCAATTGGTACGCAGGTCCGCAAATTATTCTGTTCAGTTCCGCTCTCACACAGTCGGTCGCGCTTCGATACTCGATGAAGGTCAGGGATTGTCTATTGGAGTAGCTATTACCTATCCTGTTAATAACATAACTCCTGATGAGAGCGATCGGATGGTACATGGAGGGAACAATCAATTGACTGCGGCAGTGGACAACCGCTCAGCGGGGAGTATGTTAAGTGCGTCAGAGGGATTTGAAGCATCGCAAAAGAAGTTGGAAGTGAGCGGAACTGCGGAGACTAATGAACAATCAGTAGATGTTCAGGAGGTGGAAGGTACAGATGTGGAAATGGGAGACACTGCTATAATTGTTGGTGGTGGAGTTGTAGATCACGGAGTGATAGAACTCAGTGATGACGATGAAGAATTCTGTTCATGCGACTCAGAGGTGACAGTTCCAGTCGCTGCAGACGTGAAGGGAAAAGCTAAGGCAATTGATAGAGAAGTTATCCGGCTTGACATATATGCCAGTTGATTTGCACCACTGTATAGAGATGCCAAACGAAATGCGGTGAAACTCAGATCATCAAAAACTCCCACGTACACTCCTCTTCAGCGATGGGAGTTTGAGAATGGATTACCAGTTGATGGGGTCGATGACGTTGGAACGTGGGCAGTAGCGGTAGGCCTTGCAAGAGAGTTGGCAAAATCCGTGAAGCCAGCGAAGGAAATGAGGACATGTATATTGGAGGAGCCTCCGAAGTATGGGAACTCCACTATCACCTTACTGGAGTCCCCCGACAACGACCAGGACAAGCCTGCCCCATCAGAAGATCCAGACAATGCACCATCTGAAGATCCAGACAATGCAGGGTACCTTCCACAGCTACGTAGAGTGAAGGGAAAGGAAAAAGACGACAACCTCCAGGACTTATAGAGGTATGAAATCATCTTTGATTCTCGCAGATGTTGTTGAAGTTTTAATATCGTCTCAAAGCATATTAACTGCGAAATAAACATTAATGTCCATGTCAGTGAATAATGTGCGCACCATTTCCTACGATTCTTATTGGAAAATGTTTGGCAAATTTACACGGTTTATCATACTATCTCTAAGGCACATTGTTTGTCCAGTATAAAATTCAACACCGTCTCATTTGTTTGTGGTGGGGTTCTTTGTGAAGGTGGGATGAACATAGCTCGAAGACAAGGCCTAAATCAAGTGCATTCAGAGAGAAGGGGGTGTGCATGCTTTCATTAGAAGTCAGTGGATCTAGTTATGTACAAGGGCACGATTACTAGGATATTAAGACGTTGGTTTATGAGAGCGTCATGGAAGATAACGGGAGGCCAGTATTGAGGAGTATATGATAGCGTTTGAACCATTTTGAGAGACGTATGCGTACATCATGTACTGACAGCGAGATGATTTCGAACAGTCTATGAGTTCTAGTTGTTAGCAGTTGAATTCTGTAGCTCAAAGAGGACTCAAGTGCACAGTTTTCACTGTTTAATACGTAAGCAAAAAAAACTGCTTAACAAGTATTTTCAAATTCTAGACATTTGTCCTACAGGTTTGTTGATGATACGTTTTTTGAAATACGAGGTACTGATTAGCTAAGGGTGCATTGATGATATGATTTCCATTATTTTGTGTGCTCAGTTCTTGTTCAATTGTACTCGGTAAGTATGTTTGGAACATCTCGCTTCACTGACCTACTTATGCAAGAAATGGTTAGATGTATTATATTTAATTATCTTCACTCTTTGAAATAGATTTTTTTTGTAAAGTAAGGAGTGTATTCACTTCAAAAGGACTGACAATGTATGTGCTATATTGGAACTACTTCAACCAAATGATGCGCAAGAAAGCGGAGAATTCATCTAAGAAACATGGAAGACCATCTACAGAGGTACGGATTGTTTCTAAAATGATACGAATATTAATTTCAAACAGAATACACGAGGTATGAACTGAAGTGTCAACAGCAGTTAATTCAGATCCATGTTCAGTTCTCTTAAGTAGGAGAGCGTGTGTACCATGCGTAAGACCACGGAAGACCATAGGTAATGTCCATAATTAATTTTGTGCTCTGGTGAATCACATTGACACACATGCAGATTATGCGTAGTTTTTATTTTTTGCTGGAACAAATGTACTAATTTCTAGTGACATCAATTCCTTTACCAAATGGAAAACCCATGTGGTCTACAACTCTTCACATGAACTTAATGTTTTAATATCTACATTAAATGTTTCTCGCACTAATGTTTCTCTTGCTCACACTGCACAGAATAATGTAGAAACTTGCGTTGCTAATAACTTGTACGTTATCGGTTTTGCAGCTTCCCTGTGCTGGTAAAAAGCCCACGGTTTTGGGAATCAGTGGCTCAATGCGCCCAAATGTGTGTGGGAAACTGTGATGGGTAGACGTCAACTCAATAGTGATGATTGTTAGATCCACAGGGTCCCATTGCTGAATGCTCTTATTTCAATGATGATTCTCCCAGTCATTAATCCATGGTAATGATCTCAAATCTGGATTTTCCTTTCACAGTGACGCGAGACGACTGAGGGTCTAATCAACATCATGGGCATCATGAGGGATGAAGGAAGGTGGGCCGCTTGTCGGATGGGAGGCGGCTGACAGTCCCGTCGCCCATCATCTTCTCCTACTTCTGCACCTACAAATTCTCCCAAGCCCAAGGTAAGGCGCCCTACCATTCACAATTCGTCTCCTGCATTGTGTAGTCTTTTTAATTTACGCTCACAGTCTTCTTCCTCTTCTGTGCGTACCTCGCAAAAGAATTGTGGTTCACCATGTCTGATCTGCGGTGGACAGTGCAGTTCAGTAAGGCAAAGAAGGCGCGAGTAGAGATGGTAGCGCAGCACGTGTTTATCGACCACGTGTTGGATTTCGCTTGCGATCCTGAGGATTTCTGGGCCTGTGTAGATCGTATGCACATTGACAGGCTGAAACTACTGGAGTTGATTCCGCGCCTTGCGTGCATTTCCAAGGCATGGAACCAGACGATACGGAACCGCGTGGAGTATGCTGCTCTCCGGACTGCGTCGTCGCTCAACAAGACCCGTTTCTGCGATTCGAACTGGCTCCATGAACGCGGCACCAACCTAGTGGAGTAGTTCGAACGCGCCTTATATGTTTTTTCCAATTCCTGGAAAGTTGGGAAACCTCTGCCAATGAACTTGAAGAATGCGGAATTGGGCGACCTCTCGAACTCCGACTTGTGTTTGTTGTACGAGTTGCTTAAGAGCAGATGGATGGACGCACTGAAAGTGATCCCGGGTGATGGTCAGGAGTTGGTCAACACCGTGTGGGTTACCTCGGCACAGCGTGCCAAAACTATGTGAAGGTACCCCCTTTATAATTTCTATATGTTTTCAGCTATTTGTTTTCGTTCTAAGTCTTCATCGTATGAACTAGTTGCTTAGTCCCCATTCCTCCTTTTGCGTAGGTGATTGCAGCTGTGTTTTTTTTTTGGCATCACGATTTTGACTAAATTTGTAACTTTATTCTGTTCCTAACTGCGAAATCCTCTGTATGTTGCAGAGGCATATTGGACGCGGCTGCTAGGATAGAATATGCTGCAATGTAATTAGAGCGTTGTCATCTTGTGTGATTGTGAACAATTTTTGTCTTCTTTTTCCTAAACTCTGTTCTGTTGGTGATCGAACTTTAGCACACTGTTATTTTGAATCTGTAACAGACCACAATTTTCGTTTCAACGTAGTAATCTCGGAGTCCGTCAATCAAGAACTTCATGTCTGTAAAGTCTTATAAATTTCATTGATTTGCGGAGAAATTAAGAAATCAATATTTTTATGTTTTTTTGGTTATCGACAGTAAACCCTTTTCGTGAGTGTCCTATTCATTTGGTCTTATTGAATTTCCTCTATTCTGACTGATTCTTATCAATTGCGTTAATTGTATGATACGTTAGAATGGTTGTAGGTATTCCGTGAAGGGGATGAAAAAACGTCTCTATACAGTGTCCATGTCCTGCATGTCATGTGGAACAGTAAACTAATGGAGCAGCTGGTAGTATGCTATGCATGTGAATTGCATAGTCTAGAGAGATACATTCATCAATCTCCATTGTATCGCTCATAAACACGGACAATCCGCGCTGAAAATTGGTGATGAGTTGTTTTGTGATTATTGGGTGACTTAGAATGTACTCGGTAACCGATAGTTGTCTGATGTTAGAAGGTGGTAGAGTATGTTGTGTTTACTAATCATTCTGATTGAATGTGATAGTTGAAGACGTTAAGGTAATGCGATTATGCAGCTGTAGAATTGGTGATTACACTGGAATTGATGGTACTGTCGAATGTTCAAGACTGTGGAACCTGAAACGATGACAAAATGGAGGAAAAGATTCAACAATTTGGAAGGAGGTCATTTAATCAAACCTTAATCATTTTTTTGTATTGGATGTTCCATATCTCACACATGTATCCATCTTGTTAATGTTGCAAAACATTGTAGTTCTAATTACAAGGATTTCAGAAGTGTAATTTCATGTTCAGGGACTAGTAAAGTGGTTGAATATCCGAAGATGAAATATAACATTAAGTATGTTAACTAAAAAGCTGTAAGTAATTACATGGGTATCTAGTAGTGTCTCATTCCTCATTACTTGTGTTTGTGATTTCTGACAGGATGGTTTGTAATCAAACTACATTATCCAGTTTGAGCTTATTGTAACCTCTACTCTGCTGATTCATGTACGCTTGCCTGATATTGGAGAACTGGGCATTATCTATCTACGGTGCAGTTTGCCGAGAATTCACATCACAAATTTTCAAACCGGGTATGTAACTCTGTTCTAGGACTCTTAATTCCAGCACGATCATCGTTATTCATCATGAGTAGGCAGTGACAGCTCCAATAAACCATACTTTTTTAATTCTTCACTGCCTATGTGCATGAAAAGGATACACGACAACGTGGTCACGCGTCGTTGAACTCCGAGTCGGCATGGGGTGCGATAGTAAAGGTGCGTGAGCACATCCCTCTTCTTGAGCTTGATGCATGTCCCTTCCGTCCATACGCCATCAGCTTAGGAGTCTGCTATAAGAATAATTGCGAATTAAGAATTCCAGTCAGTGGCAAACACAATCAGAGTGATGGACGAATTAGTAGAGAGCGTGGAGCGGCTACTGCACGCTGAGACAGGAACTCTAGTGGTGAGGCTTGAATTGAACAACATGAAGTTTAAGTTGACAAAACATCTATTTTTTTTATTAATGTTAATACTAATTGTAATCAAGAAATCCAGAAATGCAAAAAACAGTACATACGAGAGAGAAATCTTTTTATAAGAACTTAACGACTAAATGAATTGGCATTCTGATAAGCAATCCGATGTTGTTCATTTCAGGAAAGCAGAGGTATAGAAAAGAAAATCGTCCCGGCATACTCGGAGGCGGCTGATTACGTGATCATGTTTTGTGCTTTATTTAAGAGGGAACATATCTCTGTTGCACTTATACTCTAGTCTGTTTTTCAGTCTCTTGTGAAACAGACTGTCGGTGTTGTAACGTAGTCATCCGAATCTCTTCGTCCGTTTTCACTTTCTCATAAATACAGTGTAGTAGAGGTCATAATGAGAGAGTTTTCATTTTTTCTTTTCTTACATTTGGTGCATATATACAACATGGTTCTGTATCAATGTTCCATGTGTATCCAAAAGGTGAATAACGTATAAAAAATATGTGAACAATATGTCTTTGGGCATGTTTAATTTTTAACTGACGATTATAGAAGTTTGTGAATTGCTAGTGCAGCCCGTAGGAGAGGGCGGTGTGAATGTGCGGTCAGTGAATGAAGGTGAGATGCGGGTGCAGTCAGAGGAAGGAGGTGTCATGCTGGTGCAAGATTCGCAAAGACGTCAAGTGCAGAGGCAGCAAGAGGATCGAGTTGTGGTGCAGGGGCAGCTATTTTGCTCAAAATTAAACAGGCCTTGTCGTTGCACCTGTAGAGAATGTAACATTGATAGATATGGCAACATAACACCCCCTTGCACCTGTCCCCTCATGGCCCAGCGTTCTATGGGGCTGGATTTCGCAGTGAGATAGCAGGGATTGCGTTGTAAGTGCAGGTGGATGAAGGGGCGGGTGTTACCCGCCTGGATGTGCCAATGTAAACCAAGACACACGGCAGAGTAGACAGAGGTATTCTATTCAGTATCTCGGTAGTAGCAGACGTCATGGATGCCTCGTTCACGTAGTGCTTGTACAGACTCTTTTATTTTATTTTTTATGCAAATTGATTGAAACCAAGTTCATGTTTTTCACAATCTTGTACTACCCAATGCAGATATTAAGAACGATTCAGGTGAAGGTGATACTTGGACGTGGACTCATTTCACATTCACTTATGAAGCAGTTTTAGTAGACAATTTACTTCAAACTAATTGGCATCAGTAATGTCATCATTAAATTACTTGGAATCGAGTTTTGAAGGTATAAATACATATACATATATATATATATATATATATATATATATATATATATATATATATATATATGTGTATCTTGCACAGACGGTAGGGGAAGCTCTAGATGATAGTTCTTTTCCTATGTTACTTGTTGGTGAATTAGCATGGCAACAGAAAGGGAACTTGAAAACATAATTCCTACCAATAATGAAATGGTTAGCAAGCGACACCACTCTTATAAGCTTACACGATCAGTTCTTTTGATAAATTAGGTAGTTTTGCATAGGCTAGCTTTTGAAACCAAGGAAGTCGACTGTGACCAGGATTATGTTATCCTGGTTGTTACATTAATTTAATAAATGTACTCTTTGAAAATGATACTTCGACAACAAAAGTCTTTCACATCGTCGGTGACTGTTTCCCAAACTATGAGCAGAGAGAAATTTCATGTTTACCATACATAGATACTATCTGGATCGACTCTGCTAAAACGTTGGAGATAAATTCTAGGAACTCCGAGTGGAATCGACAAAGGTCGCCGACAGTGTCAAAAGCCCTGATAATTGAAGATTTTGCGAGATCAGCCGTAAACGAAGAGGAAAGAGCTCGTGCTTGAATGAAGATTCGAGGCTTCGACATCTTCCTGAAACAAAGTCCGTGTCAAAAGCAAGCTGGCTGTACATTTTTGAAAATAAACTCCGTAAAACACTCAGACATTTACTAACTCACTTTAGTACATTCCGAAAAATAATTCCTGGAGAGGAGATTTTGCAAGCGCGGTAAAACCACGGCATGGTTCTGGTCAAGGGTGAAACCTACGAGTAAGTCTGAGAAACTGACGACAGTGCGCCACGTAAGTGCAGTCCAGGCCGAAAGAAAATAAACAACACCTTGTCATTTAGCAAGTCATTCAGGACGAAATCTGGACAACGAGTCATTTCCTGCAATGCCTCAAAGGACACGATTTCTACTAGTGACCTATAACTCAAAAAATAATAACACAAACCCTATCTAAAGAATGATGGGTAAGAAATGTAGACCCTCGACCGATCTTGAAGCTAAAGCCCAATAGGTTTCCAAAGAATTCGAACCCCTACGACCTAGAAGCCATCCACCCGAAACCGAGGTTAGCAAAGGAAAGCGATCTGCACAATAAATTCACACTGAGCCGACACATGAGTTCCCACAACATAGCAACAAAAAGTAACCCTGCTCTATGACAATGAATCACATGACAACTTCAACCGCGTCGCATCGATCTCACCCTAATCAGAGGTACACATTTGACGCGAATGCCACGACTCTACCTCAATTGAAGCAAGAACATCGCACCCGAAATCAACCCTCAACACCAACATTCATGACGGCTTCGCAAGAAATACAGAGATCCAAAAAACATTGCCGACGAGAGTAGAACCCAAGGGAACAGGAAATCCTAATGACGCCAAAAGCGAGACCTGAACCCGACCTGTTCAAATCCCAGCCATTGATCTCTACTCTAATCTATAGTCCATGTTATGGTATCTTGCACTTACGTCCCCTGTAGAAGTGGCGGGTGATAATTCGTTTCAAAAAGTTGATTGAACAAGATGCTATCCTTTCGTCATGAAGTGGCAATATTTGAAGAGTTGGGCATATTTTTTTTTTAAAGTGGGGGGTATATTATAATTAACCCCTAAAGTTCTGAGGGTATTTTTCATCAAAAACTGCCTCAAAACAGCCCCTCTTCAAAGCAAGGTGGATTTTGCAAACTTGGGGTTTTTTTTAGTACATCTAACCGTAAGATATTGTGGCTAACTTCTATGTCTACATGTCCACCAAATCTCACACACTCATTCTTCACCAATTGCAAGATCATAACGTTCAAAGTAGAAAAGAAAGTTTTTTTTCCTGCAAAAAAAGGGGACATCAGAGTTTTGAAGGCCCAAAATACCATTTTTTTGCATTATGGATTTTGGGGGTTTTGATGTACGTCAATGAAGACTAAGTTAGCTAATTGTAATAAAAAAAATTTATTCAAAAAAAATGTGGAAAGGTGCCAAAAAAATCATTTTTCGCTACGGGGTATACTGAAGTTCATAAATAAAGGCCGTTTTTGGACAATAAAAATAGCATATTAAAAAAATTTGGATTGAAAATCCGAAAGGTAGGAACATGCTCTACTATCTTTCCTATACATAGAAATTTTTATTATTGAAAAATATCAAAATCTCAATTTTTGGTGGAATTTCAAAGTTTCGTCTTTGGGCAGATTTTGGCAATTTTGGGCAGTTTTGGGCAGTTTTTGGCAGAATTTGCTGCATTCACAGTGGCTTAGAAACATTCAGCAGCTGCCCAACAAGCAGCGTTTGACACTTAAACCTTCATAACTTTTGATCCCGATGTCGGAATTGAAAAATAAAAATACCCATACGAAGATCTCCGAACGGCCCACCTTCAACAAAAATTTCAAAAAATCTTGATATAAATTGCATTCATAGGTTTATGCCCAAATTCAAAAAAAGCCCAAATGTGGCAGATTGTCCTTTAGGGGTTAACAAAACTCAAATATGACCTCATTACTTACACCCTATTTTACTTACAATGCCCTACAACAATTTCTTTGCCCTCTAAGGTATAATTAAAAAAATTCTAATTTTTATTCGGAACGAGTTTAAGGCACTCTATATTTGTGCTCACCTATATGTCTACTTTTTACGCCCAGTGACCCCTCGAGGTCACGCCAACTTTGACGTCTATCTTTCTAGAGTCCGAATTGACTGGGCAGGGTTTTGAGGAATTTCAGAGCTGTTGTATAGCATTCCTCCTCCACTTGGTTGCTAGAAAATCTATGGAAATTGTTACGTTCCTCTTCGTGCATGTATTTCTAATAGCCCCCAATATTCTGCATAAACACTATGACCAAGGTGACTGGAGGTAGTTTGGTCCATGGCAAAATGTCTATCAGCTTAAGCCCAATTGCTTCTGCCAGGGTTCTATAGTGACAGAACTAGTGTGGTTGTATGCTTTCGAGGTGAGCCTACTCTGCATCTACTCTTTGAAGTTCTATTTCTTTCAGACTCTCAAAAAATAGGTCCTCTACAACGGGAGGGTATTTCTCTTCACTACGTACAATGTGTTGCGCTTCTACGTACCAGAGAGAGTTACCTACTAGAAATCATGCCGGAGTGAATCTGGTCTCACTGTTCTCAGGCCCTGACTATAATCATCGCCCTCGTCTTAATGGCGTTCGCTATTTCTGTTCCCTTCCGCGGCGGTCACGCGAGACAGGGCCCACGGCGCGAGACCCTTCTTTCGCTCCAGAATTCTTTCCGTCGCTCCCCCCCTCTTGCGAGCCGTGCCCGGGCTCGGGATGCCACGTCGGACCCCGTCTCGAAGCCCTCCCTGCCACGTCCGCATCCTCCACCTTGTCTCGTCTCGGAACCCAGAAAGACAAGACACCCCATGCATGGGCTGTCTCGCGAGACAGCCTCATGGCACCATGGCCCATGGGCATGCCTGGAGATTTTCCTACCTTTCCGAGGCTTTCCTCTCGTAGGCCTGAGACGTGGAATAAGTCTCGTCTCCGTTTCCCGCTCGCGATTCCCAGGCGGAAGTTTGTTGTCTCTAAGTGCTCTATCGATTTCAAATTCTAGGGTTACCCGCCGTCTCGCAAGGCCCAGACGAGTGGCAGCGGTGTCTGTCTACGGCGGACCCGTTTCGGTGCCCTCCCTGTGTCTTGCATGATCCCGCGATGCATCGTCCGATACCGCTCGTCTCCTTGGCCGTGTCGACGCCGAGCCCGTGAACGCGAGACCGAAGGTGTCTACAGGAGTGGCATCGGCTTGTACCGCAGTTGTTTGCAGGACAAGCGCAATCTCTTGTGATGCGTGACGCGTGATATCCCGAGAGGTGCGGTCGGAATGGAGACCCTGCAAGAAGACGCCGCGAGACGAATCCTGAAGGACGATCTTCCGCGAGACAATGGAGCGACCGTGGCTTCTCATTCTGTCGACGTGAAGGTGGAGGTAGACACCTCCTGGATTGGAACGTGGGAGACAATCTACATGCAGAAGAACGGTCACATTCTGCAGGGATACCGAGACGCGGTACAGTTCCCACCTCGCGGTCCCTTCACGTTCAGAGACATCAAGTGGGACTTCCGCCCACCGAATTCGTATCCTGATGTTGTCGAATACTGTAGACGGAACGTCCTGGAGTCCGGGCTTGGAATCGGGCGCTCCGAGGGTGATGTCTCGAAGAAAAGGTATCATGTTGCTTACATTCCGTAGGAAAGAGTGGAGGAGTTCGTCGAAGGCGAAAGCAAACGAAGGTCCGATGTCAAGACAAGATTCTTGAAACGACCCAAGGGGAAGCCGCCTGGTCACGAGCCGAGACACAATACTAGCCTTCATACTTTCTGGTTAGTTCATTTCCGAAACAGAATACTTCTGGGTAACGTTTTGTATGTTCTTCTATCTGTATATACGTGATGTCCGCGTCTCGATGTTCTTCGATAACGAGACAGCATTCGCGAAACGGGTTCCGAGACAGTCGATAACGGTTCGCTAACTTGGTATTGTATTTTCGGCACATGATGCGTGTGCAGTACGGGCCAAAGCACTTGTCCGACAAGGTCCTCACAATTACTCCCGAAATGGAGACGAAGAAACCGAAATACAACGTCAAGGGCAAGTTGATTCCCAACGGGCGTGGGAAGAGGAGGCCCAGAATTGGCGCTGCTGCGAGTGGAATGAGCATCAAGAGAGGATGCGTGTGCAGATTCCAGGTGAAGCAGCTCTACTATCTCCGAGACGTGGTCGAGATTGTATATCATAACCCGAGACACGAAAATTCTGCATCGCTAGTGGTCCACGGCGACGTCCTACCCGGCAAGCGTGGTCGTTTCGAAAAACAAATCCCGGGGGAGCTCCGGAATTGGGTACTGCCGAGCCTCCGGTCTGGCGTTTCCAGTAACAAGATTCTTTCTACCCACCGTGCCGAGGTGATGCGTCTCGTAGCCAAGGGTGTTCCGCCTGAACGATGTCACTTTCTACGGGAGTGGGATGTCCAAAACATCGCTAAGGAATTGAGGAAAACAGAGTATCAGAGAGACGACAACGACACCAAATCCGTGAAGATGTGGGTGGAGGCTAACCCGGACGATGTTTTTTTTCTACCGTCTCGTTAAGAAAGGCACTGTCTCGGGAACTCTCACATCTGCGAATTTGCCGTTTGTCATCGGCATCCAAAACGAGTTCCAGTTCAAGATGATGCTACAGCACGGCCACGAAAGTATTGTCTCGATGGACGCTACGTTCGGAACAAATCATTGGAAGGTGAGGCCCATATATTTCGACCTTGTCTCGTTCTGTACTCATTTCGTTTTCCGAGACATTGACATCTGTCTCGCTCTTGAAGTATCCCCTGTACACTCTGATGGTGTTCGACAAGTGGCGGAATGGAGTCCCGGTTGCTTTCATTATCGCGCAATCCGCAAAAGAGAAAGACATCACTCCCTGGCTCACCGCAATCAAGCAGAAGCTAGTTTCGAAGATGTCAGAGTGGCTACCGAGTGCATTCATTGTCGATGATGCATTAGCTGAGATTAACGCCATAATGTACGTATTCCGATATCTTTGTCTGCAAACTGTCTCGTGATTTGCCGACTCGCAAGCTGTCTCGTGACATACCGTTCCACACAGTGTCTCGTGATTCCCCATCACGCATACTGCATCTCCATTTCAGTCCCTTTGATATGTCTCGTGCGTTTCATAGGTTGGTATGGCCCAAGATTAAAGTATTCTTATGCCTCTGGCATGTGAGGCGGGCCTGGCAAAAGAATGCCTGTGCCAAAATTAAAGGAATAATCATAAGAGCGTGGCACTGCGGGAAATGGGAGCGCTCATGTACATCGAGGAGTCTCCCAATTCGAGGTTGTCTGTCTTGGACTACGTGAAGGCTAGGTTCGCGAGACTGAAGACATTGGTGTCCGGCGCTGCTGCATTTTGGGCGTACATTGAAAAGTATTGGATGATAAAGCCCGAAATGTGGGTGACAGGGAACAGGCACATACCGCATGCTGGTCAAGACACTAACGCAGGGATTGAGTCATATCATGGACACACAAAGGCCACTCTGAAGGCCGAGAAGAGTCGGTTGGATGGAAGGCGTCTCGATTGGCTCATTCACGAGCTCACAAACGACGTCGTCACGAAATACGACTACAACCAGTACATGAAGGAGAATGGCTTCATAACTAACAAGAAGGCAGAGCAGATCGTTAGAAACTCCATTATATCGGCGAACAAGATCCTAGACTCCTCTGTCTCGCTGCCGTCTCGACCCGGTGACCCCGCCATAGTCACGTCGTCCAAGCGAGCCCACATTAGATACGCCGTGTACAACCCCGATACCGAGTGGGCTGTTTGCGAATGTGTATGGGCCCAGAAAGGAAATCTTTGCAAACATCAGCTGAAGGTTCTTCGGGTAATGAGGCCTGACCTTGCCGACGGGACGATTGTGAAGGTCTGCGGGACACTGTACGGTACCAAGCTAGGCGGTGTCTCGGCTCTCCTAAATCCCCCGGGACCGGGAATTCCAAGCGAGACTGAAACCGGACCGTCGTAGGATGTGCCCGAAGACTGGAATGCCAACAGCGAGACACAAGAAGTGCCCACGGTCGACCCTGCACCGAGACAAGAAGACGAGGTGGCAAGAATGAAGCGCATCATAGACCAGACGGGAAGAAAAATCACGGAACGAGCTGCGAGACACTACGTCATTCAGAAGCACTTGGCGGCGGAATTGGCAGAGATGAATACGAGACACGCTGCCATGGAAACGAGGATTCTAGCCGGTCTCCTTCATTCAACGGAGCGAGACGCCCCAAGATTTGAGAGGAATGACCCGGACAAGCCGAACTCGCTGAAACGGAATAGGGATTTCCTCGACGGGGGACGCGTCGGACGTCCTCCCAGATCCACGCAGGAGTGACCCGACGTCCCTCTTTCGGAATTCTATAGTTGATGTGTCTCGGATCGAGACAGCGGGATCTCTACCTATAAGTATATCCGACACCACTTGTACTTTGTTTTATTTCTGCTGGAGTTGAGTGGGATTCATAATCACGGGGTATCAGTTTTCGTAGTTCGCGTTTGGCGTACAACTTGGGTTCGCAGAATGGAGTCCATGAACGTTAACTTCTTCAATGGGAGGGAAGACCCGGTCCCGGGAGTTCATCCAGAGGGGCTTGTCTCGGGTGCCACAGACTGCTGTGATCTTCAGGAATTGGAGGCCGACGCTTTAGAGGTACAAGAGCAATTGTTTTTGGAGGCATCATATGATATAGCATTATCGTCTCGGAGAATGAGCTGTGCAAAACGGGATCAGGTGGACGTGTACCGTAAACCGAGACAATACCTAGGCGGGCAGTTCCCAACACGAATTGTCTCCAGACGAGACGAGGTCGACTACGAGTCCCTTACATACGTTGGCATGTGTCTCACTCCTTGGAACCCCACTAGGTCAAGGAGGATGTTAGGACCATCAGCATTTGGTAAACTGTAGCTCTAGATTGTGTTGTAACGAATTTTTTGAAGTTCTGTCTCGGATAGAAGTTTAGGGATTATCGATACTCTTTCATCCGCAATGTAGACAAGTATCGTATGTAAAAGAATCTTCTGTTTTCTAATTATACGTCACACAATTTCCCGTGGATAATTTTGTACAAAAAAATTTCTTCTTTCCTCTCCGACCCCTGTGAGCCAAGCATCCCACATACGAGACACTGAGCTCTCAACTACTCATAGCGAGTCCACTACAAACGAGAGGCGAGACAGTCACTCATCTTCCTTGGACTGTCTCGGACTATACCATTCATCTATACACTGTCACTGTGTCCTTGAACTCTGTACTACATCTCTACAACTCTACGTCTCACTCCCATCCCCAAAACTGGTAATATGTACTTTGCAGTCCTGTACAAGTCTCCTGCCTGTCTCGCCAAAAAAAAAAAACGCAGTCTACAGCCGTCGTCTTGCCGAGCCTGAAGGAGAGTGCATCATCTTGTCGAATTTCTCACGCTTAGACTCCCTGGACTTGGTGGCGCTTCCTAGCCTCTTCTTTGTGTCTTCCTCCTCCTCGGAACCTGGTGATCGTGGTTCACGGATGTAAAAAGCATCCACGGTGTACCCGGTCCTAGACATCGCAGGCGAAATATCGAACACTTGGACCCCGCCTTTAACTGTGACGTAGTCCGGGACAACGATATCCACCTCCATCAGGTTAGGCAATTCCTGCAAAGTAGTCCTGCAGATCCTCGGCCTTGGTAATCTGTCGTCCGCACGGGCTGTCTCGATGTACAGCTGCTCAATGAACCACAACTTCATTTGCTGCCCAGTCCATTTCAACCACCGCTTCTTCTTCATTTTCTCCGCAGGCTTCGGGAAACGACAAGCATATCCACGGGTGACCATGTACTGCCAGAACTGGAAACTCATCGCGTAACCGCACTCCCATGACTCCTTTTGGTTCGGAGCCTTGAGCGAGACACATCCGCGAGACACTACCTTCCACCAGTCCTGCGATCCCGGAACAATTCCCCTGGAGCTCGCCCACGCGATGTGCACCAACGTGACGAAGTTGTCTTGAGCCTCCGTGTCGTGTATGTGGAGGAGCGATCCAAGGTGATATGTCGTGTCTTGCTCCACAACAAACAGGGTCCAGTGATCCTTATCGCAATAAGGGATCACCAACGTGTTCTCCCCGCCATTGCAACCTGAGAGCCACCGGATTCCGAAACTCCCCAGCCATTCCCAGTCCCCGTCGCACTCCAGGATGTGCGCAGCCAAGACAGTATTGACGTTGGATTCTGCCACCACGTACTGTCTCGCGATGTTGTCCGGCGATCTCAAAACCAAGTGCCGGAGGAGGAGGTCCAATCATGCACGCCTGTGGTCTGAGTACGCACTCCCACTCTTGGACTAGGACAAGGATCTTCACGGCAATCCGTGGGTCGTTACCAAAGTAGATGATGTAATCTCCGTATTCCGTCTCGTCCACATGCCCTTGCCTGAAATTCGAGACACTGATCATGTTAGATCCGAGACAGGGTACGACCTGGACAGCGCTATAGGAACATGATCTCGGGACACCGCGTAACATTTTCAAGAATAAAAAACATGGACACAACGAGCCTAAACATACCATGACTAATAAAACATGCCATTCACGAACTTAAGAACTTACTTGAAGCAGCCAACGTGGAATGGAATCATCAATATGCCAAGCACTGCCTTCCAATCCATCTGTACTCCCTCCGAGACAAGCTCCGTCTTGAAATCCTTCGGGGGCTCCATTGTGTTCGGAACAGGCGTGGCAGGGTCCATGAATTTAAAAATCTAGTGGCTCCCTGATTTCAATTTACTCGGCAGTATTGGTGCGCCAAAGTCGAGGTCCCAAATCTTGAGTCCTTCCTCTCGTGACCCAATTCCAGAGGACTGTCCCTCGTCTGACTCGGGCTCGTTGTCCTCGTCGACCACTGTCTCGGACGCCGCCACTGCGTCTAGTAAAGACACAATATTGCAACCCCCGTTAATTAATGTCCCTCTGGACACTGTATGATGAGTTGGTGTGCAAGAAAGTAATTGCGAGAATCCGAAACAGTCCATCTGGGATGCAGAGGGAATGCCATCGCCCAATGGCAGGGAACTGAACCCGTCTCGCAATTCTTGGGTCCATGTTCCGGGACACTCACCTCTGGGTTTCGCGACTACCAGTGTCTCGAATGAGGAAGTCCCTTTTCGCGGGCTCTCGTACCGGCGAGGCGCATCCACGGAGGCCAGGTCAACAACCTCATTCATCTCGTTGTGGTACGGGGATGAAGGGCTCGCTGTCTCGGTCTTTTCCAACTCTTGTGCAGGTTCGTCGACAGGTATCTGGTGACCATGAACGTTCAAGTGGCCGTACACCAACCTCTCTCACGAAACCCCGTCAACAGCCGTCTCGGCAGCGGATCACCGGTCTTGAGCGACACCATTCAAGAAAGTGCGCACTGACAACGCAGTGCGCAAACCAGAGGCCCAGGCCGGCTCTGAATACAGGGTCCACGCCGTTAGCTTCGGAACGACTGAACTGTTTCCGAGACATTCTTACTACAAGACATCAGAACATGGCCTCTATGTCGGATATGAACTTACCATCCGCGAGAGGGATCCAACGGAGATCTAGGTCCTCCCATCGACTTAATGCTCGTCGCAAAATCTTCAAGCACTCTGGGAATACCTCTTCCGAGACGGGCGCCGTCAACTGCCACGCCGTGATGAAGGACTCCGTTTCGGAAGCTGCAAAGTCTTCCAGTGCCCGAGCCTGGACTGTCAGGAGCCACGCCTGCAGGGCATCCGAGACACCGCCCTGGAGGGACATGCATGCTGATGTAATGGCGTCCGACGTCTCCGTCTCCGCGACTGGATCAGCAGCGAATAGTGTACTCCCAGCGGCCTGAACGAGACACCTCGCTGTGTCTAGAGCTCCAGGCGAAGACAACTTCTCCTGGACACTTTTGTCCAGTGCTCCTTGCAGTGGGTCCGCTGAGCTGGTATACCAGAGCACGGCGAGAATATGAGGGGCCCGTGCCGTTTTTTTATTTTCAAAATTAGGTTGAATTGAATAAAGTACCTCAGGACAAAAAAATATTAATAAACAAGTACAGTGTACTGACCTGTACCGAATATTGTGGACGAGGAGGAAAACGCGAATGATCTTTGGCTCCAGGCCTGCTCCGACTGGCAGCGTCCGTCTCATACCGAGTGCCTTGACCACGTCTCGCACCTCCGTTTCGTTCTGCTTCCAGGGCATCGGAGGTAGCCTCTCCGAGATAGCGGGGTTCTTCGCGCATATGTGGTACAGGGGATTCCAACCCCATGACACTTCCTCCAACTCCCCAGCCTTGGACTCCTCCCACGCTGCAACCCTGTCCGCGATGAATTTCTCCTTCAGACTGGCGTTATGAAGGCGCTGGGCATCTACAGCCTCCTCGTGTTTCTTCCAGTCGTGGACATTGACGTAGTAGTCCATGGAGGCGTTCGTGAGACGGTCCATCTCTGTCTCGGACATTTCCCCGGTGTCCAACACTTCAGAAAGATCTGCCGCTAGACCGCTATCTCTCTCGGAGTATAGAGAATTTTACAATTCAGAGAGTACGGCAGTCCTCCCCCGTTAGCAACCTTGAGGCACAGATTGAAGTGCGAGAGAAGTATGAAAGACAGACGAAAAAGAATTAAAATATCGCAACATATTTACGACAAATACAAGTTATTATAAAATAAAGAAATTGAGAACTCTAGGGAGGAGCTGTCGTACCTTTCGATTCAACTTCTGAAATCGGAAGTAGGTAAGTGAGATGATTGTCTCGCGCCCCTCCTTCTTCAAGAACTCCCCCAGTCTGGTCCGAAGAGTTCCCCTGTCCCACGTGTGGAACTCCCTCTCCTCCCCAAAAAGCCCGTAATCCATTAGGATGGTGAGGCCCGTGTGTCCCAAGCGTGTCTCGGGCTAGCGAATTGGATCTAGTGTGAACAGGGACTCCGCTGCCTCTTGAGCCTCCTCCGCAACCTTCTCCTTGTCTCGCATTAAGGCGGACATTGGGCTCAGGGGAACCTCCATCGGGGCCTCGTCGACCACCATAGCCTCCGCTCCAGTATCCTCTGTGAGGACAGTGGAAGTGGAGACGGGCGTATCAGAGCCGTGTCCGAGACGTATCCGAGACGTATCCGAGGCGTATCCGGCTGTCTCGTCCCGGATTGGGGATGGCGGTTTCGCGTCCGATGGTTTCGGTCGCTTCGCTGCCGTCGTGTTTGTCTTGCTCCTTGCCGCTGGGACCTTCAGTGCCAGGGTTGTCTTGCGTTTGTTTTTCCGAGAGTTAAACTCCCTGTCCTCGGGTTCCTTCACCGGCTTATAAGCCCTCACAGAAATATCTCGTCCATGTTTGTCTCGCTGTCGAGGAGGGAGTCCTGCCCGAGGAACAACGAAAAACGTATCAGGTACAGCTTCCGTGGCGTCGTCTTCGCTTGCAGATGTGTCTCGCCGGGGAGGTGAGAGGAGGATAGGGACAACAGCAGGTGTCGGTGCCGTCTCGGGATTGGCGATGAACGGGGGCCTATTATGGGGTCTTCGCTCCACCACGAGCGAGTCCGAGGCCTCAAAGTCACTGTCTGCCTCTGCCTCGGAATCTGAACTGCTGAGCACCATATCATAAGTCCTCACAGCCAACCTATCAGGGACAGTTTTTGTCTCGGCCTTCATGGTTTTCTTCGTCTGCTTCTTCGGCGATCTACCACTCGGACCACGAATCGCAGGGACGCCTTGTTGGAATTTAACCGGCTCACCTCGACGCAACATAGCCTGTGTCTCGTTCACGTAGTCCCTCACCAACTTCTGGGGCGAGACACCCGCTAGCAGCTTGTCAATGGTAACGTTCTTCTCAAGCAGATTCGGGTACATCTTCTCCGGGATGACGTTACCGTTCGCGTCGACATTTAGGGGGCACCCGTGCCACCTATGAGTATTCAGACGCGCCTTCTGAGCACACATGGGCTCCCCATTCTTGCCACGGCATTCGTGCTTGCAGCAGAACAGTCGACGTCCTAACATCACCGGCGCGCTATGACACTCCAGGAGCAAACTCTTCCACTCCTCCCATGTGTAGTGTTCCGTGAACAACTTCTTGTTGCATTCGTGGACCTCCGTGACGTCGTCGTCCGTGATCTGGAGGTTCCTCCTGTACTCGGGAGCCATGTCTCGCTAACTTGAACCTAAAACAAACAGGGGCGGAGGTTAGTAACCTGGATGCGGAGTTTATAAGGCCTTCCGAGACCCAGACACAGGGGCGAGACTGCGAGACAGCTGCGAAGCAAAAACCGTGCACATCAAATTTGGCAGGAACTATGGACAACAGGAAGGAGCCTCTACGACGGATCCTTGTCTCGGCGAAACATAAACGACGAATCAGGACAGAAATTAAGATTCTATGCACAAAATTGGTATCCTCAGGAACTCCCTCCCAATTCCAACGCGAGACACTCCTGTAACGGGGGCGACATCGTCGTCCTCATTTCATTTCGACATTAGCAGCGAGCCCACCCACAACGACCGCAGACAAGATACACCTGAACACTATTCCACGAGACATGTCTATCCTAAACCCTAAACCCCAGAACGTCGTGACGTATGACTACTAAACCCTAAAACTAATCTCTGTGACAAACTCCGGCAACAAAATCGCTCTCATCTCTCCGGAACACCATAAAACAAACACATAGAAGATGATGAACGTATACATACCTCGATTGTCTCTGCGAAATCGCCTCTGCACTCCTCCTCCGAGCAAATCGCACAAACTCCTGGATCGCGGCTCCAACAACAGACTCCGACTCCTCAGTTCTCACAACACTCTCAAACTCTATCACAACACTCTCCGCCCATGAAAGCGCCTCTCGCACAACACTCTCCACCTCACAGAAACTAAGCGGAACACATCTAACAATGGCGCGAAACAGCGGAGAAGGAAACGGAGAGAAATTGGCAGAGAAATTAGCAAACTTCGACAACGCGCGCATATAAACCCTCGCACCTCCTCTTGAGGGAACACTCTCACCACCCCACGAGACAACTCTCACAACTCTCCTCAGGCAATGGCATAAAATGAGTCCGGTTTTCCAGGAGGCTGCCAATTTATACACAGAGCAGGGGGGAGACGCCATCATCACACCCACAAAACCTCAGAAATCAAAATCGAGGAAAAGGCTACAAGAGACGGCGCATGATCTCCACTTACAGAACCCCATCATCACCTCAACACCCGAAACAACTCTGACGAGACAGACTGAAAGCAGAAGTGACAGGAGAAAGCAGAAGTGACACCCACTAAAATGAGACATCATACCCTAAAACGTGGAAGGTCATTCGACAGGACGTGACGAATTCTGTCCGTCTCGGATGGATGAAAATCTCCAGGCATGCCCATGGGCCATAGTGCCATGAGGCTGTCTCGCGAGACAGCCCATGCATGGGGTTTCTCGTCTTTCTGGGTTCCGAGACGAGACAAGGTGGAGGATGCGGACGTGGCAGGGAGGGCTTCGAGACGGGGTCCGACGTGGCATCCCGAGCCCGGGCACGGCTCGCGAGAGGGGGGGAGCGACGGAAAGAATTCAGGAGCAAAAGAAGGGTCTCGCGCCGTGGGCCCTGTCTCGCGTGACCGCCGCGGAAGGGAACAGAAATAGTGAACGCCATTAAGACGAGGGCGAGGATTATAGTCAGGGGTTCTCAGGCCTTTCCTGCTCTCTCGACCCCTGCTGCATGCCGTGGTACGAAGGAGATACGTAATGAGAGGGAGGAGGAAAAGGGTGGAACTAACCTGGTAATGTGCTGTCCTCAGTCGTTCTTCAAACAGTTTCGGCTGGTGGTTGTGGAGTCCTGCGTTGTCTGGTGTCCAATGTCGTTGGTTGGAGCTAGAACTTGCTCTCCACGTCTCGGTTAGAGGTGTGTGTCGTGTTCCTCTGCCAGTACTTTACACCTGGTGTGTGCGTGTCACTGTAAGGTGACCGTGAAATGGGAGCCATTCCTGGAGTTCTAGAGCGCGCGCTCTCTGAACCGATTGGCACTTGTTCACCTCGTGACTATTAAAATATGTTTGGTGCTGTGTATACTACCTGGTGAAAATGATCTGCTTGCATGTAGCCTCCACAATAAGCTCCTTGGAGGCTCGTGTACGCGGCTGGGGCAGGGGGTGGTTGTCTTGGATGCTGCGCTGGTGAGTGGTGAAGTGTCTGCGGGCTCCCTCCAGATGTTCTTATTGGAGGAGGTCGTCTGGGCGTTCCCAGGACCATTAGAATGAAACTGCTCTCACTCATAGCGCCTACTCTGTGTCTATCTACCTGGATTCTGACTCTGTGAGACTAGTATTATAAACGTTATAATACTATACCATTTAGCAAAAGGTGACACTGTTAAAAGAGATTTCAAACACTGGCACCAGGCTTGGTCATTCTATCACTATACCACTCACAACTTGCTCAAAACTTGAGCGAATTGGGTATAATGTGATGCAAAATAGAGTCTGAGAGATTGTGATGCACGAAATGACGGTATTAACCCTAAAGGCTCAAGCCGTTTTTGGACCTCCAAAACCAAAAACTGTGATTTTTGACGACCTTATAGAAGTTGAAGTATGATTCTTAATTTTTTACTTTTTTGATACATCCAACCGTAAGATCTTAAACCTAACTACTTGCACTAATACCATGTTAAATTTCAACGGTTGGATCTTTATCATTTGTGAGATTATAACGTTCAAAGTTTACTGTTTTTTTTTTTTTTTTGGCTTTGCGGGAAAGGCATACTCTAAATGTTGCCAAGGGAGACTTGATTATTGTTACCTCAAACATTTTGTTCATATTTTTTTCCATGTAGGTAACTAAGTTGAGCACCTCCATGCAAAATTTTAGAGTCTCATTACAATTTTTTGGCCTTCATGCAAATTAATTTCCACAAGAAGGTGCAAAAACCACAATATGGTAAAACCTAAATGACGTGAAATGCTTTTGGTTTTTTTAAAAAGTGATTGGTTAAAATTTATGTCCATGATTTTTTGAATTATTGGAAAAACAAATTTGAAAAATTCCTAAATCTCAAATTTTGACAAATTTTGAAAGAAAAAATTGTAAAATTACCAAAAACTGAGAAGGTTGTTTCTTTGATATTTGGAGGCTGCCCTTCTAAAATTGGTAAGCTTTTTGACATAGGCCACTTTGGATTTTGAGTAGTGAATTGGTTATGAACACATTTCCAAAAAAAAAATCTAAAAAAACCTAATTTTAAACTGCCCGTTTTGGACTTGAAACCTAAATTTACTAGATGAAGGTTCTAAAAATGAAATTTGGCGTCGAAATTTTTACCACATACACTTTGCTGTATAACGAGCATCCAATAAAATTCTTAGGCAAAAATATTACTTTTAACCCCTTCATCTAGGCTGCCCGAAACAATCGAGAGCCATTTTGGATTTCCGGAACCTTTAGGTGTTAATACTGTAATCAGAGGATTCACAACCTTACATTGAGTCCTAAAAAATCAGATTTGGATAAGTTTTCGCGGCTCCGCAAAATGCAAAGCTGCCTTCCAATCCCTCCACCGCACTTTAGAATGCCTTAACCAACTCACCATCCGTCAAAGTCGATGTACAAATGTTTATTTTTTTTCATACATATATGGTTCAACTACATAGTCTTGGAATTCAATAAACTTTGAAGGCCATTTTGTCATGGTAGAATAACTTCTTTCAAAAATGTTTGAACTAATGAAAATTTGGGAATGAAGTTAAGTTTAATCTCCAAGACTAATTTGTAATTTCGAGCCTTCATTCAAAAGTTATAGACAGAATTCAAAGAGGATGTTTTGAAATATCAAAAAACAAAATCCTTGCAACCCCCTCTTTGAAATTTATCTATAAATGTTGAATGGAGGCTCTAAATCACAAACAGATTTTTTGGAGATTAAAATTTACTTGATTTATCAACTTTTCTTAGGCTTAAGTTTTTTGAAAAATTTTATTGTACCATAGCAAACTGGCCGGCAAAGTCCATTGAATTGTTTTGTTTTTTTTTTTTGTTTGTTTTTTTTTTTAAATTTGTGAATGAATGAGTTTATCCCTAAATGAAAGAGGAGTTAAGGGCAAAACCTAGATGGAATAGCTACATGGAAAATTTGTGACCAAAATGTTTGGGGCAACAATCTTCAATTCCCTCTTTGCACCATGGAGGTAATCGCTTTTGAGAAATGCCCAAAAAAGCTTTTGCGCAAACTTTGAACTGTAATGTGTTTGATAAATATCCAATGGCCAATTTTAGGAATGTTAACTATGAATAGGCTTAACTACAAGATCTTATGGTTGAATGTCTTGACCTTTAAAAATCCAAGCATTTTTTGACTTCTATAACGAAAAACTATGATTTTCTACCACCATGTTGAAATTGAGGTATGGTCAAAAATTTTAATGCTTTTGAGGTTGCAACCATAGGATCTTAAACCAACCCTCTATTAACACTACTATATAAACTTTCAAGCGTTGAAACTGCACCATTTGTGAGATAATAACATTCAAAGTTGGTGCAAGTTTATTTTTGGGTATTCTTTGGAAGACATAGTTTACTTTGTGCAAAGGGAGACTTGATAATTGTTACCCCAAAAATTTTGCTCGTATTCTTTTCCATGTAGATAACCAAGTTCGGTACATCTGTGCAAATTTCTATAATCCTAAAGATTCTAAAAGATTCTAAAAGATTCTAAAAGATTCCAAAAGATTCTAAAAAGATTCCAAATTTCAACAAAATGTTGTTGATTTGGTCATCGTACTATCCAAATCAACAGAAATTTCTGTTGGTTTCTACAACAATTCAAAAATTTGTAATTACGGTCAATCCAGTGTCCCAAGCAACGTAAATGTGTTGATTTTTTGTTAAATTGGTCACGATTTTCTAGTAGTGCATGCCCAACGCTCTAGAGACTCAAAGATGATTGCTGAGGCACTGAACTCATATCCGGGGGCTGAAGATCTTTTCACCAAGAAGGGAGGATTGGAGGGTGCAGAGATTTTTTGTTCCACAAAAAAGAAGTTAGATTTGCCATGAGGTTCAAGTCATGACTCTTATCGCTCTGATACAGTGAATTGCACTATTCAGCATGATGGTACGAGAGTCACTAGGGCGCGCATTGTTGAGGCCCTTTCAAAATCCGACTCGGGAGTCCAACACACTACTTCAGTTCAGGAGACAAAAAGCGACCCGTCAAAGTGGCACATTGCAAGGCTGTCCGGCAAGTCTAACCCAAAATGCCAAGCGATGCAGGCTCGTACCAATGAAAAGTGCGATACTCAAGTACGCCGAGGTACACATGGCACGCCTGCTCCAACTTACGTAGGCTTGAAGAAGGAGTTTAGAACTGAACATCCTATTTTCAATGACTTCTGGTTTTGCACTGATGACATTAATAGATGTGTGAAGGGCACAAAGAAGGCATTTGTAATTGATTGGCCATCTATCCCACAGACTTGGCTAGCAAAAAGGGGAACTAACTTGACCATGAAAGAGATATTAGATCTAGAAGAGGTAGGTTTCCAACTCCAACAACGTGGCCCATTGTCACCTCGTCGTCAATTCCAGGTCGCTGCAGACGTGCCATTTCCAAAAGCTAATTTTCTCGTTCCTACAAATCCGGATTCACATCCGACGTCTTGAAACGGATATGGAATTAGAAGGAACTCCGACGCTCCTACACTCGAGCACCGTAATAAGTGGAGTAGTGCGGGCCTCATAAACAACTGTTGGGTGACAAATGTCACGTCAATTCCATACCCGGGATATGGCTATGTCATCTATTTACGAGGTGCAAGTGAGAAGATATATTGTATTACCATAACAGATTACTCTGGATGTACTTGCCCGGACTTCCTGAAGATGACATCCGAAACGCTTGGGAAGAAAGGCCAATGGAGGTATTGCAAGCAGGTGTACTACATTTTGTATTCTCTTTGAGCTGGATTACAAAGTTGATACTTTCATCCACGCCTCTAGTTTCGGCTTCAACAAAGTTATGTGTATTTTGGAGCTAGCCAAAGTTTTGAAACCACTTTAGAACTTAAGGAACGACTTAGGTAGTTAACAATGACCTGGATTTTTAGTGCTTCCGACTTTAAAATAGCGGACTGGATTTGTTTGTGTTTTGATTTGTATTTGAATCCGCGAGTTTAATTCAATATTATATTTTGAGCAATACTTGTGTACTGGAAGTCCAATACTTGCCGTTACATCATTAAGTTGCCAACCAAATTAGTACATGGCATTCAAATTATTTTCCAAGTATTTTCTCATAATTCGGACTCATCCAAATACAAGCTTCTTGAGAATTTAATCCACGGTTATAGGCGCCCTAATACAACCTAATTCACATCCTCTAAAATTGTGCCCTCACAAGCTCCATCAGCAAAGGAGGAAAAAAAAAAGTAAAAAAAAAAAACAAAAAACATAAAACAAAAAAAAATTGTAAAAAAATAAAAAAAATACTGCTCACTGCTTACAAGATAGTGTCGCTGGCTGTAAATGCATCAAAACTCTAACAACAATCACAACTAATAAACAAATTTGAATTTGAAATAGTTGCAAATACCATTGCATTTGCATATTTGCTGCATAGTAATTCAACCTTATACATGAGAATTAAAAGAATTTTTTGTGAACTTTGTGGACAAAGGCAATACTATATACTTGTAAAGAAGTAGAAAAACAAAGTTGGAGAAAAGAACATGCATTTATTGTACAATATCAAAGGCATAGATGTAGAACAATGCATGCCAACTTTCTATACAATTTGCAAAGATGGACTATCAAAAGTTAACTTTAAGTTCAAAAACCGCGAGCATGATCCAACAACCATGGCCTAAGGCATAGGCATAATAAAATATATTAAAAATTATAACAATCCTAAGCTCCACTCAAAGCATGCACAAAGTACAATTCTTTTATAACTCCTCGCAAATCCCCATCTTCTCTCTCAAAAAGATTAAATAAATAAACAAAAATAAAAACTACAATCCTTCATGCCGTGAATGCCACACTTGAAATAACACTCACCATGACTTCACCCCTCTATACCTCAACAACGGTGCCAAACTAGCCCTCACATGCACCCTAGTAACAACAACAAAGCACAAACTCCTCAAGATGACTTATAATTAGTTCTGACCCTAATACAAATTGTTTTTAGAAAACAACGCACAACCAACCAATTATTCCTCCTTTTCTGCTTACAATAAGAAATCCAACAACCTTAGCCTCTGTTTATGATCAAACCTTTAAATGCATATTTTTCACAAAAAAATGGACATAGGTTGTCGAATATTCCTGCTAACTACTAAATGTGGGTGATTTAATTTTTCCTGCACACCAAAAAAATACATTTGTAGTTACTTTGCATACTAAGCAATTTCGTCCAAGACCCATTAAAACATTGTTCCAAGTGCTTTGCAAAAATAACAACACCATTGGCTATTGTTTGATAATATTCTTCAACACAGCATTTTGGTCACATCTCAAAGCATTTTGATTACATTTCAAATAACCAGTTACAAAAATTAGGAAAAATCCAGTGACTTGAAGAATGTAGTATTGTTGGATGTAAAGAACAAGGATCACCATTTTTAATATATTGGCCATTATTCTAATCTGATAAAGATTTTTTTTTATTTATTTTTAATTATTTGAGTAGTCAATATAAAATAGAATACGCTAATTTAAAATTCAACTAAACCTCTATATCGAAGTTATTGTCAGCTTGTCATACAATTCAAATTTCCGACAAATTCCCACAATGTCAATTTCAATCATGATCTTTTAAATATTATTGTGGACATAAGGAATTACAAGAGCTTCATTCAATTATAGTTTTTTCGAACATGGCCTCCAAAAATAGTTATGCTCCTCTAACTATAAAGCCTTCTAATCCATACAATCAAGCCTAATGAATTTTTTATGCACGATTTTTAGTAATCATCACAAGGTCCTACTAGTAGAGATGCAAAATGGACTTTTATTTTAGTATTGTTTCTTAATTGTTTGCTTTAGAAATGGCAGATTTTGAATGCTTTTGGTCAAAAATAGGAAAGAATTTAAGGGACTAATAAAAATAGGGATAAAGGCACATCATGAAATACAAAAAACTCAATTTTCAAGCACAAAAAGCTCAATTTTCAAGCACAAAAAATAATTTAAGGTAGATGCACCATACCCGACCAGACACGGCCAGGGCAAATCATCCCCCACACTGGTACCTTTCCGGATGGATGCTCTGGATGCTCCATTTGGTTTCTCATCCGTTATAATCCAAGGAGGTGACCCATGGTTCCAATTCATGGTTACCTTGACATTATGTGTTATATGGATGAATAGGGGCTTTTTGGCCTTATTGAGCAATCATCCTTATGCACCCAATATGTTTTAAACCTTAATTCATTAATTTTGTTTGTTTTTGTTTTAGTACATGCATTCAAAATATATGCAAATTTGAATGGTTTATATTTTAAGAGCATATTGTTGTAACAATTTAATAATTTTTTATTTCCTAGGTTTTAAGGTGTTTTGGAATGATTCTACAAAGTAGAGATATAATTTTTTTGTAGAAATGCAATCAAGATGGATATGGCTTAAAGAATTGTGATTTATTCTAAAGTATATCTGTGGTAGGTATTTCCTCCATGTGGTTGTGATTTATTTCATATATAGTCTATGATGGGTATCTCCCAGAAAGCATGATACATTTCAAAATCTCTAAGATGGGTATTTTCTAGAAATCCATACAATAAACAAAGTTGCTAAAACTCTAAATCCTAATTCTCTAAACTCAATACAAACTTGAAATGGTAAATACAATCCATACATTTCTTCAATACAATCCATGTATACGAGAATTTCATGAATCTAATTAATGAGAAGTCAAACATCAACTGTGGGGTGGGAGATTGATGGCAACAAAAATGGCAATAGGCGGGAACCTAACCTTGGAAACCTAACCGTGGTTTGGGCGGTATGGGAACTCAATTGTGATGTGGGGTTGGATAGGATGAGGCCCCGTACTTCATCCATGAAGGTACGAATGTGGGGCTGATTCTCCCATGCACAAACAACCCATAAACCAATCACTAGACTTTTCCATTTCTGAGAAGCTTTAAACTCGTCTTAGAGAAGTTTCAAAATCAAAACCTAGGGAGACCTAGCAGAGAGTACTAAGCATGATAGGTAAGAAGGGAATTACATGGGAATATTTTAATAGCATCACCATGATCAAGTTTTAGTGTCATGGTCGTCAATTCTACATTAGCCATGTGGTCCACCATGTGTCATTTCAACTTTTCACTTAAGTACTTGTAATTATTGTAATTATTTCAACGTTGGGAATAAAATTACATAAATTTTTGCATTCAACAAGAACCTTGCGTTTGTACACATGAAAAATCCCCTTCAAATTATATACCTCAATCACATATGCTAAAATCCTAAAGTGATCGGTTTTAGGTGCGTCTCCCTAACCATTACCATCATGTGCTGGTCTCGCCTCTAACCAGGACATGTAAAAGGAAGTAAGCTGCAGGTATCAGCAAGTTAATCACACCAATAGCAGACAAGCTTACCTGTTTAGACTCTTTAGTGTTCCTGATCATACCTAGTTTCAGATTGGAAAAAAACAGAAAAAATCTACAAAAACAGTGCAATGTTTCCTTGAAGAATCTGTAACAATACAACTGAAGCTTGCTCCTAAAACTGCCCAACGCTTTGCTTCTCTTCTGGTATTTGGTTGCTAAACAAAGTCCTCAAGACCAACTAAAGTTTAGAAAGAATGAACTCACTCAACCATAACATCATCACTCTTAACTGTGGTTATTAACTGCTTGAAAGCCGGGTAACACAATACTCAAAAGCCTTCAAAGAGCCTCTGATTTATGTTCACTACTTACTCAACTGGGGTCCTCTTTCGGCAGGGTGAAAACTAGTTTAGTAATCCTCTTCATCGTCGTCGTCATCAAAACTGTCCATCTGGTCGACAAGCTCATCCTGTTGAAGGGCCTGGCTGATGGCTTGTTCATCAGCTTGGTCTTCCTCAAACAGTGATGTGTTCCGGCGGAACTCCTCCGCCCTGATCTCCCACTGTGACCGTTGATTCTTCTCCTCCGTCAAGTCCTTCTCAATGGCTTTTTTAATAGGCAGCACAACCAAAAAGTACTGTTGATACAAAGAAAGGGTCAGCTTAAGGAAAAAGCACAGTTTCCATACATATCATGCATCAACTCAAATTTCCGGACAAACGTCTTGGAATTTTGTAAGGCGATAAGAAGAGAGCTGAAAACAAGTTTGAAAACATAGCTTAAAAAGAGATAAGATGTCTGAGAATGGTTATTGTTTGACGTACTTGAGCTACTACTAGAAGGGGGATCCACCATTTGCCCCTTTCATTGGCGTTGGGACCGTTGATTAGTCTCTTATCCACGAGGACGGAATCGGTGTCGCTTGTTGCCACCTCAACTATTCGCTCAACCAAAACTGGAAGCCAAACCGTACCATTGGGAAGAATCTGGGAGCACAGAAGTAAAATATTAGAAGACCTTAAGTTGTGAGCAGGCTAAACCTAGATGTATCACCCCGTCAAACTTCATTGCTAATATGCTCTTTGTGCTAGCAGTGATTTTCAAGATATGGACAAACATGAAGAGAGACGAATCCCCCGTTGAGTAAACCTCTAACTTCGTCTGCCATTACATATAACCAGTTGATAAGTAACTTTTCAGCAGCGGTAAAACTCAATTGCTCTCGACTTTGGAGATTGCTGAGATCTCATCAAAGCAAGGATAGCTGACAATTGAAGTGATCAGCAGTGACTAGCGATAGAAATGATATTCACTAACTCCAAGTACCTTCTCGCCTCCGGCATTTGTGTTGCATCGACCACTGTTTTCCACTAACACGTAAGGTACCTGCACAAAGATAACAATTGTTTAAACCATGAAGTGTGAAACTTATCTGCACCTGAAACCAACCATAAAAAAGAGAAGCAGGCATAATCCACCATACATTCAAAAGTCTGCCGTTCACAAAAAAAGTATTAGAAATTTATCAGACAAAGAAGACCTCCCTTTATACATGCACATTGAAGGGAGTTCACTCACGTCTTTCTCACTCTTCTTCAAACCAGCCTCTTGCCGAATTGCTGCCTGCAGAGCACCTGACCTCTTCTCCACGAACTCGGCATACTCCACACCATCCGGAGGAGAGAGCTGCGCGTGAGTAAGAACGATCATCGCTAAGCGCCAAAAACTGGGTCCAAAACTCCGTGCCAAAGCTCTTATCACCTGCTTGTCTAAGTTGTCCACACGATAGCCATCTAGCCGGTCGACATACAAAACTACATCAATGGTCTTGCCCAAAAGGAACCTGCAAGACACAATCAGTCAATTAACCCCTTGCCTTACTAATTAACACACATAACCATGAAAGACAACCGCAAACCCTGCTCTGAAACAAATACAATTACTCCAAACTACTAGTTATGATCACTAACATCATCAAAATTGGGTCGAAAGACAGTTACAAGAGAAGAGATTGACATAAAACTTTGATTAAAAGTGATTGACGATAACATCCCGGATGGTCTATTCACGAAGGATTAACCTGCAAAGACATAGCAGTACCTCTTGACGATGTCCAAAGCTTGGTCATTAATGCAACCTCCTTCAACCAGACCAGGGGTGTCGATGATGTTCAAGGTAAACCCTGCCCTGGACCTCGCACATTGGAGCGGTCTCAAAGTCTCTGACTGCATCACGAAATCACCAAACTCATGAATACAACTCCTTCCAACAGTTACAATGTGAAGCTTCTCGAAGCACAACCATCAAACGAGTTGTGCCCGGATGCTCCCAGTTACCTGAAAAGCACTGACGACGGTCACCCGTTCACCGATAATTGAATTCACAGTTGAGCTCTTGCCCACCCCACCTTTCCCCACCACTAACACCGACAAAGACTCCTTATTCTGCAGAAAACATTCAATATCATGCAATGCCGAGATTCCCAAAACCACCATAAAAATCCATAACCTACAACAATCCTCCACGAACTGCTTCAAATTACGTATCTTTGCTTCCATTCCAACACAAAAACCAAGCAGGCTAAACAAACACGGTTCACAGAAACCCAACACTTAACCCAAAACGAAGGAAACCAGGACTAACCCGCTGCCTCAGCTTCCCCAGAATGTTGTGCAGCGCCGTCTGGGTCGCAACGGGGAACTGTTGTAGCCCGGTCCACTCACGCGCCGGAGTGGCCGCCATGGCGTCTGAAACACCGCCCTCTCAACCTCTCAAACCCAACGAATCCAAAACCCCAAACCTCAAAAACCTCAAAACCTCCCAAAACCGGAATCGTCTCCGAGAATCCAAACCTTCGCGTCCAGAAGCTACATTAGCTTCAACTCTTCGGATCCTAAATGACCCAGCTCATGAAGAGGAGAGGAGAACCGGCGCCAGCTTCTCCGAGGACTGGATTTGGTGCGAGCGCAGGATCTCCTCCATTTGGAGCTCCCGTGCAACGAACGACCTGCAACGTTATCGCCTTCCTCGCGTTAGGTCGCGCATCTCTCCGGGTACGAGTCCGGGTATGATTCCGGGTATGAGTCCGGTTATGAGTCCGGGTATGATATTCGGGATATGAGATGCAAACTAACCTGTTTGAGAACTGGCCGGAACCATGTGTTAACCCCCATAGGATGTTGCATCCAGATTATGGTCTACGCTTAGCGTATTCAACTGATTTCGCCATGATGCTTATTGTATTTGCCAAAATACGTGGAAAAGAAAATGTAGGCGAAGGTCTATACTTAGTTAACATATTTTTAAAAATTTAAAAATAATTAAATTCTGTCCTGTGGAGACCCCGGAACAGTGTATTCTCTGTACAATACAGTGGAGAGAGGCTGGGACGGCGCAGTGTACAGTAGCCTCGGTACCTGACACCAATATGCCAGCAAAGACAAGGTGACCGGCTGTGCAGGTCAGGAAAACGGTTACCCTACTCTAGTGGCGGGAGACAGAGGAGCATTGGATCCCAGGGTCACTTCGTCTTTTCACTTCAAGGCGATGGTTTGCAGATGCGTGAGAGCGAGGTTGCCTTCATTGTAGAAATCTCTGGATTGACGGCAGGGAGTGTTGGGTGAGGGGATGGCGGCCACTCATGACGGTTTGAAATTGAATGATGGGGGCGTCTGGGGATTTGGAAGGGAGTCTCAGAGAGGGGCCGATGTTATGGAAGGGGGTGAGGAGTTTAGCGAGGGATTGCAGAAGTTGTTTCAGGACATGGAGGTGGGCTTTCAAGGAGAGGAAGCTGATGGAGATGGGCGTGTAGGAGCCATAGAGGCGCTGCGGAATTGGGTGATCTCGCAGGGAAGATCCGAGGCTACCGCCGCGAGGGTGGTCGGATTGTTGCGCGCAGAGAACCTGGAGCGAGAGCCGCGGCCAAGGGCTTGGAACCGGAGGGGAGATTTCACAGGTGACGAGAGGAGCAGGTACCTGTGGTACCGGCACACGGCGCGACTGCTGGGGTGGAGGGATCGGGGGGTGTTTCCAGATTTCGTCACCAAGCTTTTGCGGGACTGCATTTTCCCCGGGCATGGAGCACACCAAGGCGACGTCCATGAAATCGCGCGCGAGGGCAGGGGCACTCCTGTCCCCGGAGTCGATGGTGGTCGGGATGTCGGCGCCCCCAGTTCAACGGGGGGCGAGGGCAACGCAAGAGATGATGGGCGTGAAGCTCTTCACGGATCTGGTAAGAATTCTGATGCCAACAATGTTTTTCGAAGCATTCATTGCTCTCAGGGTGGGATATTCTGAGCATTAGCATTAGGGTTTAGGGCTCTGCATTTTCCAAATACAAGGGTTTACGGGTTCATAAGTTTTTCATGTGTTAGCGTTGTACTGGAATGCTGTGATTTGTGGTGCTCATTCCGGTGCTGGACTTTGGAAGTTTTTATAGGTTTACGGATTGGGTTTTTAATGAGGTGGTTTACATGCGTATGGGCTTGGTGACATGGAATTCGTGGTTTGCTGTATTTTTTATGTGAAGGGTCTGTGTGATATGGTTTAGGGGGTGAATTTGTCGACTTCAGAGTTTTTACTTCATTGTGTTGGTTTGATGTTACAAGAATTTGTTGGCATGGGTTATCCATGATGTTATCTGTGTGTGTGAGTTGGTGCCTTACTTGGTAGTGGCCTACTGTTGATTCGTTATGGTGGTTTATCTCCTGTTGTATCGCATCTGGGTGAGTGCGCATGTTGCAGTGGATCGGGTGTGACAGAAGTTGAGATTCGAGAACCATAGACCTGTTTGTGTGAAGAAGTGCTGGATTGTATGATGGCTTACGTTAGGTGGTTTGAGGAGCAAGATTTCTGAGGCTTATGAGGACTGTCGGGTGGGATTTGTGCAGGCCGAATCCGAGAACAGGGATGCGGAGGATGGGATCGAAGTGGAGGATCCGCATCAGACACACATGGGGCGCGGATCAAAAAAGGAGGGAGGGGGCAGGGATCAAGCCAGGAAGTCGCGAGAGAGAAAGTTGAAGCTCGGATGCGATCCAGGGCCAACAGTTGCGAAAACGATGAGGAAGCCGCGAGTGAAGCTGGTGAAGCTGGGATGCGACCCTGGCCCGACAGCTGCAGAGAAGACAAGGAAGCCCCGGCAGAAAAAGGGGATCACCGAGTTCGAAGCTGGCCTTGCAAGTGGAAAGGAGACGACGAAGAGGCCGAGGAAGCCACGGGTCAGAAAAGAAAACGGGGCGACAGCTGAAAGGGGGGTCGGGGAGATGGGCGTTGATGTGTTTTTGGCAGGAGGTGCGAAGAAGGGCGGTCGGAAGCGCAAGGAGATTGGGGGGGCTTCAGGCGAGGGAGGCTGCGGGGGAGAGGTAGGGCTGCAGCGAGGGACGCTTATCGGAGTCCATGGAGAAAACGCGGGGGCCAAGGCAGGGGAAGGGAATCGGAAGGATCCTCTACGAGGCCTAGCAGCACAGAACAAAGGTGATGCAGCGAACCCCCCTATTTCAATGGCAAAATTGCGTGTCATGGTTGGGATCTATCTGATGTCAACTGTTTATGATTGAGGGTGTCGTTGGGATTTTTGAAGTGATTTCTGTGGCAAGTTTCCAGGTTTTTTGGTTGCGTTTTCGACCTTGGGCGGGGGTTCTGTGGGTAGGGGTTTAGCCTCGTGTTGTAGGATTTGGATGTCTGCACGAGGTCATGGTTTTGGTGTCCATGCGAGAGGTTTTATTTTGGTGATGCTGGGGCGGTGGTGAGGATCCATTTTTTCTTTAATTTTTGCCCGGCTGTCTTACATTCTTCGTTTTGGTGCTGTGATCAAACAATGTCGATGTGCATTCCTAAGTGACTCAAATTCTTCCAGCTTCTAGAATTTTGCAATCTGTAGATGACCTTGCTTGCATTGAGGGCTGAATATTCGTGTCCAAGGTTTTTTCCACTCTTGTTTTTGTTCTGGGGTCATATGTTGGAGTTGATCTATAAAACATTGATATTTCAAATTCTGGTTTTGGGACAACATTGGACACTTCAGTCTGATTCTCTGCTGCTGTTGCTGCACAAGTAGCTTTGTAAATGACACCGTTCAGTCTTCTCACCCCTGAAACTATGGCGATGCGTGTCATGGTTGGGCTAAATTGATGTCCACTGTTTATGATTGACGTTGTTGTGTGCCGAGAGTGGCAGGGCAAAAGAAGAAGAAGCTGACCTACGCGGAGAAGGGGAAATCTAAGGAGCCCAGACCGCGGAAGCCACAGAAGTGGGTGAGGCCGGATCTGCCGAGGCCAACTGCTGCAGTGGGAGCGACTACGCGAGCAAGGCGGGCTCTTGAGTACGAGTGGCAGGAGAAGGAAGACGCCGACGAAGCCATATGGGATGTGCTGCAGGAGTATCAAGCACCACAGTCGCAGGTGACCGCCAACAGTATGGGGACGCTCAATCTGGATTTCGAGTTGCAAGACTGGGAGGAGCCCGACTGGTGTGCCACGACGCCGACGGGTGCGAAAGGGAGTGAGGGCGTGCGAGAATCTATTGGTGAGGAGGTGGAGCCACGGCCCGTAGAGGAGGGAACTTGGAGTGTGGACCGTGCGGGGTGGACACTTCTTATCCTAAACAGGTTCTTGTCTTCCTGTTCATTCCACACAGGCTACACCCCCTCGTGGACGCAGGGGGACGTCGTAGCGGAGTACGTGCATGCGAAGACTGGAAAGAAGATGGTCGTCTGTGAGTTGGGCGGCTTCCACGACCACTTGCACTTCGAGTTGACTGAGGTGCGCATGGCAGTTGGGCCGGAGATACGGGCACAGGGCAGCGAGCAAGGTCATGGATACGGATGGTCGAAGAGACAGTTCTGTTTTCAAGTGAAGAACCCGCAGCCATCAATGGGGGATGAGACCTACGCTGGAGGAGATGTTGCCGAGGAGGGAGTGCAACCAGTGCCTGAGGGGGTGGAAGAGAATGCGCGGGGCCTGGGTCGCGGTATGAACAGGCCTATCCTCGACTACAGAGTGCCAACGGATGAAGAAGGGCCAGACGGCACGCAAGACTCGACGGTTCGTAGCGTCTTCCCGCAGGTGCGCACATCTCTACCTGATTGGATGCTCTTAGATGAGGGGGTGCGGGGGGTTGAGTCCGGGGAAATGCAGCGTGGGGAGAAGGGTGACTCCTCAGGAGAGGAGTGGCTGCCGGCCTATGAGGACTTCGTAGAGAGCTCAGATGAGGAGTGCGGTGCGGATTTTGTCCCTCGCCGAGCAGCTGTTCCGGAAGACTTCGAGAGCTGGTGCCGCAGCACGGCCTCCTTCAAACCGGTTCGGCTTGACATGGAGCAACTCAAGGCCTTCTACCGGCCAGAGTCGTGGGACACCGAAAGCTGCTCCCTGTTGGGGAGCAGAGACAACTTTTGTGGCCCCACCCCAGGATGTAGCTTTGAGCAGGGTGCCGCCTTGCCAAAGCCGGAGGATATTTTCGACAAGTACTGGAACGAGGAGACTCTTTCTCGAATTGTCCTCGAGACCAATCGATACGCTAGGGAGTTTAGTGGAGTCCAGGGCGATACACGCACGAAGGGAGGACCCAGGTGGCGAGACGTCTGCGTTGCAGAGCTTCGTGCGTGGCTTGGGGTCTGCATCCTGATGGGGGTGAAAAGGCTCCCCTCTGTTCGGCACTATTGGATGCGTACAGAGGGGTTTGTTTACTGCACCCTTATTTCCTCCGTCATGAGTCTTGCTAGGTGGGAGGAGCTCCTTAGATGCTTGCACCTCGTCGATAACAAGGAGGTAGTGAGGGATGTAGGTTCAAGGCACTTCGATCGGATTGCCAAGACGCGATGGGTCATTGAAAGGTTTGTGAGTGTATCCAGGGAGATTTACAATCTCGAGCGTGAGATTACCGTTGATGAGTGTGTGATACCTTATAAGGGTAAATACTGTTTCATCAGGCAATTTATGCCAGATAAAGCTATCAGGTTCGGGATCAAGTGCTGGGTTCTCGCCAGCTCCAAATCCAGGTTTGTTTCCAACATCGAGGTTTATTTTGGTGAAGGTACGGGGCTTGGTCTTCACGGGCTAGGGTACCATGTCGTACTGCAAATGATTGCAGGTTTGGAACATCGGTGGCATTGCTTAGTCGTGGACAACCTGTTCGCTTCGGTGAACTTGTTTCACGAGCTCATGGTGCTTGGTCTGTGGGCTACTGGTACGGTGAGGAGGACGAGTAAGAATTTGCCTCGCGGCCTGTGGGCTGGTGAAGAGAAAAACCCGTTGAGGGGCTCCATGGTCATTTGCATGCACGATCACAGGCAAATGGCCGCAGTGTCTTGTGACACTGTTGAGCACATCCGCCGACCTTTGGGAACCGGGACTGGCTGTGCTACGAAGAGTGAAGGGTATGCGTGGGCAGCTCATTGTGCCCTCATCCCCAATCCATACGCAGTACCAAGAATACATGAGAGGAGTCGACGTGACAGACCAGATTCGAGCTAACTATTCCTCCCAGTTGAAGAGTCACAAATGGTGGCACAAGCTTTTTTTTTATCGTTGATCAGAGTATGGTCAATGCCTACGTTATCTACTCCTCGCAGATGGAGGCTCTCGGTTTGAAGGTGAAATCCCACATGCAGTTCAAGATAGCTGTGGGCAAGCACTTGGTAGCGTCTTGGATGAAGGACAGGCCTAGAGCAGCCCACCCCAGAGTTTGTCGGCCCCCTCTCTCACGGCGGAATTCAACACCTGTGCACTCGTCCTGGCAGTCAGCTCGGAGGCGATGTTGTGTTGTATGGGGACTTCGCACACGTTGGTATTGCCCAGCATGTGGAAATCGGTGGATGTGCCAGGGGAGTTGTTACCATTTTTTTCATTCACGTACAAGTGCCTGACCAGTTTCCGTGGTCGTGCCCCTGCAATGTGGGAGTGCTCTGTTTCCAGGTCTTGCAACGAACCCTGCATGTGCGCGGTTGGGGAGGAGAGGTTGTCTTCCACACACCACCAAGAGGCACTGGGAGCCGGGATGCGCCACTGCAGTTTCGCCACAGCTGCTGAGAAGGTTGCCACAGAAGCTCAGCGGTGCGAGGACACTACTAGAAAATGGTGTGGAAATTAACTAAGAGATAACTGAAGATTGTTGATTCTCACAGCCGAGATCTGGTTTAGTTGTTTAGGGAATCACAAAAGGGAGGTTTCAGGGACGGTTTTAGGGATTAAGTGAAAACTCTTATACCACGGTTGATATCAAGTAAGTGAAGGCGACGTGGCAGAACTTTACCTCAGTCTTACTGGGTGCAGCGCCGAGTGATCCGATTCTCAGGAGTGACCTCAAAAAATCTACGGACAGACTTCGGATTACATAGATGGTGAAATTAGGGTTTATGGTGATAGGGTTTAGGATAATGCACGGTAAGCAAACGGGAAACTGACATGTACATCGAACAAATGAGAGAAGGATGGTAAATGCGAACACGATCAATTTGCCGGTAATTTTTTTTCTTTATAAAAAAAAGGAATTAAAGAGTTCAACAAAATTGAGGATCGGGTCAAGACCCGGATCCATACATGCATGAAAGCGACCATGCTTTCTGCCGGGTACTGCCTGGAATGCTACTGGTCACAAAATTGTAGAACCAGGAGGAGGCCTTACAACTAAGAGCTATACGACCACTAAGTAGAAGGTACGGGATTCTATGTACATGCCTCCAAAGGTACGAGACCGAACTTGTGCAGCTGTTGCTGTTGCCGGTACGGAGTCTGCCACACGCCCACCGAATCCAAAAATAGACCCAACCAGATGACTTCACGTCCACGTCCGAAGGTCCTCTGCACGGAGTACGTATATGGCAAGGGAATATGTTGCAACACACACCGAAAACATAGTCTCTGCCAGCGACACCAACACATCCGTGAAATTTAGAAAATACGATAATGTACTAGGAAGAGAGACCTCTGGACCGAGAAGAGAACATGGACATTGGAATCAAACCAATGAACAGGAATTAGACCAATTGACGTGGAGAATACGAGGAAGGACTTCGAGATAAAATTACTCACCGACAGACTCTTCAACCGCGATGGAGGTGGGACACCCAGATGCCGGGAGCGCTGCGGATTACTTCATCCTCGTGGTTGACGATGCGAACATTGGCGGGGTCCCAGAGTAGGAGGCACAGCGAATTGAGCTCAAGCTCAGTCAACCAACCGATTGGGTCAAGTCGCAGCCGACGACTAGTGATCGGGGTGGCCATCCTCCAGGAAGTGCAAAATAACTCCCACGTCTGATAGAACCTATGCATGACGTATGGCTCATAAGCCTCCCATGCCAGCCCATTTTCCTGGTGAAAATCCCAGCGGCTGAGCCTAATTGCAGCCCACTCCGGTGAATTGTCGATGATGTCACACCAAAGCGGACTGGCAAGTCGTGCGTTCTCAATATCACGTATGACACAAGGCATGCTAGAGGGAGCGTTGCCATCAGTACCGAATTCAGCATCCCACGGCCCCGGGCGCACAGTGAGCTGACGGAGGAGCTCCGAGATCACGCCATCGCAAATTGCAGTCTCCCACGACGCCATTGCTTGCTACGACCGAGGAACAGAGAGAAATGAGTACGAGCCCGACAATGTCCGAGATGAGGGAGCCGAGATAAATGCAGTAACACGGATGGACACACAGAGCAGAGCAGAAGAGCACCGAAGCACAGAAGGAGGAAGCGAGAAGACGACAGATGCAATGCGTAGGATGGCTGCCACAGAGTTCGCATTTTGGAGTCCATGTATAGTCAGGAAGACGTTGGATTCTCTAATTACCTCACATGCGAAACCATAGAACGTGTAGCTGTTCATCATCTCAAAGGCTTGAAGACGGCAGATTGCCTGAGAGGCTGTACAGATATCCCAGCAAGTATCATTATTAGAAGCCCGAATGACTTGACAATCCTCACACTCGGTCTCACATTTCAGATCTGAATGGATTACACCTCACTAATCATACCTGATTAGTGTCGCTTAATCCATGATGACAAGCCGACTTGGGCCCATGGTACGTCCTTTCTGTAATCACAGCACTCTATGAAATCACAGCAGTGTCGAGTCTATGTGTACAACTCACTTGAACAGGCTACAGCAGAGCTAGCGTAGCTTCATAATGGAGTCTGTACAGAGGTCACACGACAGATTTGAGCGGAAAATTAGAGTGGGGAGATTGAATTAGCTACCTCATTGTGAAACATACTCAAATTAAATTCAAATGCAGAGCCCGATGTGTTTTAATGAAGAGGCAGGGAGTAGAAAAATATAGGTATGAAAAAACTAACCTGAAGCTCGTGTGTCAACCTGAAGGACATAACCGCAAGAACAGATTGAATGAATTGAAGCCAAGATGATGGGCAGGTCCAGTTGAGGGAGAATACTGCACATATGAGCAAAGGAAACTTGGAAGGAAAATTGTCAACCCGGGAGATGGTCCGCGCAGATCAGTCCAAATGTATAAATCTACACTCGAACATTTTGGCATCCATAAGATGTTACTGGTTTAGCCGACGACATAACACTGCATACTATGACATCACATTGGACAAACAACATGCACATAAGAGAATAAAATGACATATGAATTAAATGTGCATACAACGTGGGTTCAGATGGAGTGCCTAATTTAAAAACCAGCTATCATCTCTCAAATCCACGTGTGAAACAATACATTTAGACAGATTAATTGTTAACAGAATATCAGAAAGCAAATTCAGAATTTAAGTGCCACCGTGTCGAACAGGTCCATACACACATGAATCTGTATACACAGACGAAGAACATAAAAAGAAAACGTTGTCTCTTTCAGACTGGGGGTAAAAAATAAAAGAGACATCTTCTAAGTTCAGATACTGGAAATTGAATGAATCAAAACATCAAAGAGGGTTGCTCTGATATTGACAAATTCTAATTAAATAATTCCCGTTGGGGATCGACGGAGAACGGTGAGAGAAGTCGGGTTTCACATGATGAGAGATTCCCACGCTCCCGAGTCGCAGCTCAGTCAACCTTCAAAAAACCACACCATGGTGAAAGCGCAGCATATTAAAATTGCCTCCTCTTCACGTACGTGCATGCGGAGTAAGACGAATGGCTGCTGCAGGCATGATTATGGTCCATGCAATACGGGAAAAGCGGAGAAGAGGGAATTAATGGACACCAGAAATTTAGAGGAGTGAGAAGTACCGATTCTGTGTGCTTGCATGGGTGCGATATTCGGATGAACATACTCCACGGGAATTACTCTTCCTTGGATGAGTCTCCGAGGTCTGCGTCAAATGTGGTCAGGTCTTCCATAGGGGTATTATCGTCCAGTACATCAGACAGTCGAATGAACGTTCCTGTGTCGGATGGGGGAAGCGGATCTTCTGACAGAGTTTCAGGGACACGTAGTCCAGCGAAATCGTTGTCACGTCCTTGACGAAATAAAGGTCCATCGTCAACATCCTCCCTGCTTGCAACGACACGTCTCCCTCTTGGCTTCGTACGAACGACAACCTTCCAACCTGGAGCCTCCAAACAATCAGAAAAAAATACTTGTTCCACCTGTTGAGGGAATGCGAAGGAATCCCTTCCGAATGGAATTGTCTGAGAGAAGTTGGCTATGGTGAATCCGAAATTATCTTTCTTAACCGTCGCATTGGCTCCTCTGTAGTTGGCTTTGACCCAGGTGCCGATCAACACCACTTGACGGAAGATGTTGTAGTTAAGCTCCACTATCTCCTCTAGATGTCCTACATACTCCACGGGGGCGATAATTGGGTTCCTGTCCCGCAGCCCAAAGCGTCACTCACGCAAAAATGTAGCAGCAATTCCAGAGTCAGAGGTTTTCAAACCAGATTCGGACGACCGTACTCGGTAGTGATACCCGTAACCATACATGGATCGGTAACGTGTGGCCATACGTGCAGGAAGGCCAGACAGCGCGTCCACTTCCGGATGTACGTCCAGGCCGTCATCGACCTCTGACATTATTCTGGTCCGCAGCCATTCCCTGAATGGAGGTAGAGGGGCCAAATCAGGGGGGAAATTCGGAGCACGTGTTCCTTGACGTCGAGGGTGTCTCGCACGCCAACGTGCTCGATCAGAGGTACGTTGTTCTACTTCAAGCTGAAAAGTTCTGCAATTATCATAGAGACATGGATATTCTTAGCCATCGGGGAAAAGAAAAGAACCGCAGACCCATGATAGAGATATGAGCTCGGTCTGGAACAGAGCGGAACTCGTGAAATAGCACGAAATGAGTAGAAAATAAACTGAGAAGATCAAGATATTCAAGCGACAGAAACGGTGAACTGTCCGCAGCATGAAGGCGGCAAAAAGGAATTGGGACTGTAATTCGACGAAGGGAACTCATGAGCGACCACTGATGAGTTTGGATGGTTTGTTAGAAATCTTACCCACGGTATGGCTCGACAATATCCACGTTGTGGAGGACAAAATCGTGCATCTGCTCCAACAGGACTTCCTCCAGAACTCGATCTTTTCCTTTTCCTTCAAGCATAACATCGGTCATTACAGGGTCCTCTTCGGAGTCCCACACTCTTTTAACGGAAGACTGATTCTGCCCGATATACTCTGTAGCAAAGCCGCAAGCCTCACTGAACTCGTACCCTTTGGCCATGCAGCCCTCTGGTTTAGCATGGTTCCTCACATACCCTTTCAAGGTTTTGTAGTACCTCTCGAAAGGGTACATCCACCTTACATGAATTGGACCACATATGAATAACTCTTGGACTACATGGATGCAGAGGTGCACCATGATATCAAAGAATGCAGGGGGCATTTCTTTCTCAAGAACACATAACGTCTCCGCACATTCTTCAAAAAGAGCCTCTCTTTCGGCATAGTCCACTTTCTTGGAACAGATCCGCTTGAATAGCCGGCTTACACGAACAACGACCATAGCCAGATGATCACATCCACAGCTCCTCATGCATAACGGCATAAGATCCTGAATTAGGACATGGAAGTCGTGAGACTTTAATCCGATCAACTTACCTTTACTGATCTTCGTGTGCATGTTACTCGAAAAATGAGACGGCAGTTTTAGTTTCTTCAGAGTCTCCAAAAAAATCCTGCGTTGCTCCTTGCTGAGTACGTAGGGAGCCGCTGGTAAAAAGGCACGCGGATTCTGTCTCACTTCTCTACGGACCCATAAGTGTGGGCGGATGTTTCGCTGCTCGAGATCCGCTCGCACTTTTGGTCCATCCTTCTCTCCGAACAGGGTACGAAGTAGATTCTCAGCCACGTTCTTCTCGACGTGCATTACGTCGATAAGATTTCTCACGGGGAGTTCCTGCAGATATGATAGCGGTAGAATGGTAAGGCTAAACTCCATCCAACAATAATATGTTCAAAGGCATGGACAATTGAAGAAACTAAGCTGATCCATATCCCGCAAAGAAATCATTGTATCACAGTAGTAGAAGCTCTATATACTCGAACCTAAGTCTGATTGAATTTGGCAGTTCAGAGAGAGCCCAGCTTATATTTCATGTCAAAAGAACGTATAACACAAAGACGTCGAAATCAGGTGAACCGAGGGATAAATTCATTTTAAACCAATACGACTAATCACGGTCCATTTCTGAAGTAGAACAACCTGTACAGATAACCGCAACAGGGCAGTCACGGCGGATTAATGGCCTAAATGGAATGTCGGCACAGGTTGTGATCGATGAAGTATAAAAATACTACACCGACTATACCGAGATGTCTGGAACCAAGCAGTTTAGGAACGAATAAGAAAAGTTTTGCTACAATTTGGTCTATTCGATGCCGGTTTCTAGGCTCTATGGACTCCAAAGTCTTGAAGTTTTGTCTTGAAATTTTCTCCTATATGAATTCGAGACTCTCCGTTCTGGCCAGCACTTCCAAACTATTGAGAGCACTTATCTCGCCCTGGTGTCGGGGGAAAGAGACTGCGGGTAATAAATTTCAGGAAAGCTGAAGAGTACAGCGTCAGGGCAAGCCAGGGGTGGAACAGGAGACACTCGAGAACAGAGGAGCTACTCACAGAAACTACACCATGCTTGCAGATATCGCAACTCAACGCAATGATGCTAAGCAATTGTAGTCACTGCCTTTAAGCAACTCAGACACTTAACTGTTGATCTCCGTTGGTGCCATATGTACGACATTAAGAAACCATCGTACATGACCATCAGGACTCAGAAGAGACTGCTAAGACTGAGTTAACACATAATTTTGTACCTCTCGACTCTAAGAATCTGCTCGTACTGTCTAAATATTTGGCTATGGCGAAGGGGGAATTGAATCCTGTACAATGAAGCGAGATCAGTAAATCATGAGCAAGTTTATCACAGTACTAAGGCACCCGCAAGGACAGGGACGGCGAATAATAAATGCCGAAAATTTATTAGAACTCATAGTGTAAAGAACCGGGAATTGAGTAGCGTATACACGTTCAGGCCCTCATCCACCATGTACAGGGGATACTACTATGATGCACCATGTACATGAAATAGCCGGTGCATGAGAAAAGGACACTACTTATTTGACTGAACTGTACGCAGCAAGGAATTCTGCACGAGTAGTGTCACTACTGCCGTAACCAAAAAAATTATCGGTAAAAGAGACTAAGAGCAGGGAAATTAGAATGACATAACTTAAGAACGTGAGCCAGGGTTGAAGTCACTGACCTTCCAATAAGGGAGTGCGAAGGGAATGCTGACCCTCTTGATGCCATGCTCTTTGACAGGGTCATCGGGGGAGTCTTCGATACCGCCATCGCGAAGCCAAGCAGTCCGACCCCTGCCCTGCTCCAGGATCTCGGCACCGGTCCGACTTCGAGGGAACGACTCGTGTTCTTGGTTATTGTCAAAGGCCGCCCTAGCGCGCCTGAACTGGTGTCCTTCAGGTAAGAATCGTCGGTTACCTAAAAAACCATCTTTTTCAGTGCATGGGAGTAATGTGCGCAAGTGCCTGCACCGCACACTAGGCAGGCCACATATCCCTTAACAACCTGACCAGCAATCAAGCCCAAAGCTGGGAAATCGTGAACCGTCCATAATAGCATGGCACGTAACGTAAACCGTCTCTCCCCAACTGGTTTGCTCATGTTGAGCGCCGGCACACTATTCCACAATTCAAGCAGTTCTTGGACTAGTGGTTTGAGGTAGATGTCCACCGTTTCAGATGTTGGCGCCTTAGGTCCAGGTATTAGAATAGATAAATTGAGGAAGAATTTTTTGGTTGACAGCCATGCAGGGAAGTTGTAGATTGCCAGGAGGATGATCCAGGTCGAATGTCTCGAACTCTGGTTTCCATGAGGGCAAACTCCATCTGCAACAAGTCCCAATCTAAGGCTGGTCTGCAGGTTTCGAAACTCCGGGTACATCCCTGATACCTCCTTCCACTGAAAGATGTCAACAATGGAAGTCATCACTTGAGAGTCTTCGGCGTTGTCCTCAAAATGCTTAAGAAGCTCGGCTATTGTTGGACACTTGAACAGGCGCAGCAGCTTCGGGATGAGGGGGAAGTACCTCGTGATAGCAAAAGGGACATGCGAAGACCCTGGTAGATATCTCGGGTGCTGACAGAAGGGACACTTAGTGAGTGCCGAGTTCTCCTCGCCCTCATATAAAATATGACCATTAGGGCAGGAATCAATCCGTTGGTGTTCAAGCCCGAGTCTTCGTATCATTCGTTTAAGCTCGTAAGTGCTCCTGGGTAGAACGTTGTTTTTTGGGAGCATTGTACCTGCAAGGTAAGTGAGCAGGGCCGTGAGATAGGAATCGGAGACACCAAAAACAGTCGCCAGCGTCATAAGAACTATGCCGCATTGCATCCTGCTCTCTGTCGATCCTCGGAAAACTGGCTCCTCACACTCCTTTAGTAGATTAGTGAAATCTATGTCGTCATCCCCTTCGAGTGCATCCTCATCATCTACTGGTCGGAACTCAAAGTTAGCATCCGCTGATGCCTCACGATGAAGTGCATCGGCTCGGCTATACGCGTCGTATGCCATATCCCTTGCTCTCACATCGTCCTCAGGGTGTTCGTCCTCCTCGGACGCCTCCTCTTCCTCTGACCAGGAAGATTCTGAATTTTCGCGTCGATCCTGGTCCTGTTCAGGCATCGCTGGACCCCGAAGTCGCTGCCCTTGGACAGACTGGAATGAAAACAAAAAGCATCAGAATCGTTATGTCACGGAAATGGTTATGATCCTCTAATATGTCTAATGTCGATGTTCGCGTGATCAGACTCTTATAATGTTTATAAATTTAAAAACTCTAGTGAAGACCATGTTAAGGGAATTGAGACAGTATGAAGGCCGTGGAACAGCTCAACTCTCACACATTCCGTAACACGTGGGAATGGAAAAAACAAAACACCGACAGTCTAATGCTTACCAGAAGAGGATGTGGCAAGTACAGATCCCTCCCAAATCGTCTATAATGTCTCGAAATTGTATCCCTCATTCGAACTCGCCCGCCGCGGCATCTCCTACAACCGCAGGGGTACTCCGGTATGCCCAACTGATTTGCTATATGCCTCTCTATGTAAAAGGCTGCACAAAGCCGCCTGTGCCTCATGACGTCGAAATCTTCTGTACACTGACCTTATTCATAGGCTCCGATTTGTCTTGGCCGTTCTAAGTGAAGAGCTGCTGGAAATCCCCTGCGAACAGAAGTTTTTAGTGTTAAAAATCATTCCCGGTTGTAGACTTCTCAAGTTCACAGTTATAGCAAGATGGACAAAGATGATAGTCTCGGTACGTATCAGAGCATAACACTTTCATTAGCTAACAGAATACATGGACACCACATCTTGAATTAATAAATGCCAGAAATTGAGAGGAAGGGTCTCACGTACCGAGGTTTCAAGTTAGTTTCATACGCAAGGTTGCATCGTCAACTGTGTCACGCACCTCTCAACCATTGGAAATATCCGTGAACGTGATGCCTACACATCGTCTACAATGAAAAACGACACACTGGATTGTCAGGTTAAACTCCACGCACAATTACCCTGTTCAAGTCACAGATTGACATGTGCACAAGGACCATATATTCAGTATTGACAGACCGAAATCGAGCGATAAGAGAAAGTAGTAACTGACAATTACGATTGAACCAATTTCTCTCAAGACTGTGCATGTATACAATTCAGATCGCGAAGGTTGTATAAAATCACCAAGAGCTCTACAATATATTACCAACAGATCACCTGAAATCATTAATCCGTGCACAGACTAATTCCTACAGTTTGAGTCTACGAACAATTAAAGAGCGCTTTACAATGCGGTGACCTCCATATGAACTACACATATCCGTAAAAGCATTCTCACCTACTATCAGACCCGCTTCAAGGCCGAAGCATGAGTATGTAATCCATGTAATAGTCGAACTTGTTGTTATCCACCGCTGGGTCTTTCAAGAACTCACGGAAATGCTTGCACGTGCAGCCTATTTTGTTGACGGCGATAATTTGTTCCGACTTCATCCCCCACTCCACCTTGGTCTCAGATGCCCATTTCCTGAGATTCTCCATGAAAATGAGGCACACTGTCTCGACTTTGCTCCATTCGACGTCTGAATGATAGGGTTGTTGCTCAGCCATTCCCTCCCATGCAAGAATACAACTGGAAGGGGGTTTTCCGCTATGTCCTGCGAATCAGGGTTTCCTCAGAAACCACCTGATTCCACGAGCTCGTTAGAAGATCATATGGGTAGTAAGCAATGCAGATGAGAGACAACCCTAAACCCATGAAAGAAATTCGAGGTTAGAGATGACACTCACATGGAATGGCTCGGCCTGGCGAGGAAGATGGCGACCACCATGAACCGACGGCGTGCGTGCCACCGGCGAGAGAACTCCCCGAAGATGATGCCGAACTCCTCTGACAAATCCCCCGATCCGCGTCGCGAGTCCGGTTGGTGGGTCTTGGGCGCCCCTTATCACACCGCCATCTTCAGACCTACCTCCTGAACCTCACTCTCTTCCGGCCGCGAAGTCCACAGCAGCTTGCGGCATCCTCGGGTAGTCCTGGACCTGATCACGCTAGTTATCAGACCCGTGGTGATTTCGTGTGAACGACCCAAAGGGCTACCAAACATCGCTAAGCTACTCTTAACGTCAGGGCGGGAACGGTGCAGAAGGAGCACTAAATCTCTACAGGGGACCCGTGAAAGCCCTCGAACCGTTGCCATAACGTTCGCAGGCTATTCCGTTGCAGACAGAATCTGCATTAAGTATGAAGAGGCTAAGATCGATATGAACCTTCTAGGCAGGGTCTGCATGGCACTGTTCATGACCCGGGTTTCATTTTCTTCTGAGCTGCAAAGTGCCTGGCAAGCAAGGCTGCTGTCAGAATTTACGTCCATCGAAGAGAATAAGGAATATGGCGCAGCCACCTGGTTCTGCACCAAAGTCCTGCCAATGATTGGATAATGAGAGATTCTACGACCATATGTACCTGTCCATGGAGGGCCACAGTAGACAATGATTGAGGGCCATTACTGTCGTGAGGAGTGGCCATTACTATGGTGGGTTGGTCCTCCATGAGAATTGTGGTCTCGGTAGCGTAGGGCTATGCATCTCCGCATCCGCAACTCCTCTCAAGCACTTGGCGATATCTCCCACCTCTCTAGTACCCGTGCTCTGAACTGCTTTCTCTCCCAAGTCCTTCGGGTACTGAAAGGCCCCGTATACATCTCCATCTTCTTTCCTTGGTTTCTCATCTCCCCTTGGCTGGTATCCTCTAGAGAAGGACCTCGCTTTTTCCTGGCGGCGCCGTTTATGGTTATTATATCTGTTGTTTTCGCGGGCTTGAACTCTTCGACTGTGGTGGTGGCTGCTAGGTCATTTGCCTCATGCTGATCTAATAACCCCTCCTCTCCGGGTGTTTGGTATCACATCCTTCCAAGCTCAGTGTATTATATACAGTGAGTTTTTGCCGTGTAATGCACGTTCAAATAGCGCTCCTAGAAGGTGCATGTTGTCTTCTAGTTTCGTCCTCTAGTTTCTTCTGTTCCGAGCTCTTTCAATTCGTACCCTGATTCAAACTCTGATCTTTGTGTTTGTTCTCTATTTAGTCTTGCTGCCAAGAAACTGTTTTGCCCGTGGAATGCATTAGAAGTATTAGTCATATCCGTTGGGGAAGAACTCATGGCGCCCGGACCGAAATCAAAACGCGCCCCACAAACGTGGGCATCGTCTCAGAAGAACTCGTCCGGTGGCGGAGCCTCGGCGACCTCGCCGGGCGCGGAAATGCTACATTTTTTTGGGATTGGGAGAACAATCTGGCCCTTCCTCTGAGGGTGGACATCCAAGAGCACAAGACGCGAAGAAACGGTTGCCGCCTCGTGACGCTTGCGAGGAGGTCTTGCAGGAGCACATGGATTCCGTGCGGCGCAGAAACGCGTCTGTCGCTCCCGGGCCCAAAGCTTCTAATCGAGACCTCCCACCGCCTCGTACGCACTCGGAAATCCCAGGTACGTTTCACACGGTTTGTTTCTCGCTCGGCGCATATCCCATGATGACCACCGTGATCTGAATTGCAGCAACATAGCGAACAGATAGTCCTTGTACAGTTCTACCACATGACTCTAACGACGTGTTTGCTTGCTCCTGTTGCAGAAGGAGGCAGAAACAGTAAGTTCAATTCAGACCCAGTTCCCTGATCAATCACTTTGATTAATTCAACATCCTCCTTACTGTATTTTTGCATTATTCAGTTGCCGCTAATTCATGTTCCAGTTGGTAATGTTTGTACATGTCTTGACATACCGTTTCCTGAATTACAGACTCTATGGAAGACGTGGATCATATAGATCGCAGCAGATCTCCATCAATCCCGGTTTGCACGTACCAGAGTCCCGATGCTGATCATGCTTTTCATGAAGAGGAAGATGAAGAACATCCGCCTCACCGGTCTACTCGAATTCCTTCGCCGATTCACCTCTCTAGAAGACCGAAACCAACCGCCAGCAATCACCGTCGTCCTCACGAAGACCCATACGCCAGGCATTCCGAGGATGACCGCGAAGAATGGAGACGGGACTCTCGTGCTCGTCATTATCGTCGGTGCTCCCGGAGCCCCTCCATAGACCGCGATCATGAACGTGATGTTGAGGTAATTCCATACATGTCCATCCAGCCGTCACGTCGTTTAATTTTTCTGTTTCTCCACACTCACGTCGTATGTGTGACACCATGTTGAGACGTTGTGCATGACAGTGTTCATTCTTGGACAGAGACATTTTCGTGAGCGGCACCGCCGCAGAAGCTATTCGTCGTCCCCTGAAGGAAGGCGTGGCTCCACCCGTGACCGATCAAGACACGACACTCCCTCTCGTCGGCGATCTTCCCCGAATTCAAACCAGAAGCAGAAGTCGCTTCGTGGAGATGAAGACTCAAGTGGAAGACTCAGCTTCGGCAGGAGCCGGAACTATTCATCCGGCGATGGCAGGGATAGGGAACAGCGATGGAGGTCTCTGTCACCTCTAACTCCCACTGGACCAGCACTCATAACTCCCACCCGTCCATCAGCCATCGGATGCGCAGACGACGAGACGAACTCAATGCGGGACCGGTCATCTGTACAGAGGCAAGGGGAACTAAGTCTTGCAGGACCCCGTACAGCCAGACTCCTCTCAGGTCTACCTCTGAAACTAGACAGCGCACAGAGACAGGGACGGCGAGAGAGGGAGCCGTCGAGAGACGAGGACACAGCACAGAGAGAACAAAGAGGGAAGCGGCCGCATCACGTGAACGTGAACTCGGAGGGGAGGCCATACGGATTAGGTGTCTCTCAATTCAACGATGCTTTATCAAAAATGGTGAGAGGACTCGACCCTTCTTATGTAGACATAAGGCAGCAGCCGTTTCACCTTATGGAGGTTCTACTGCGAAGGCTATAGGAGGACTTCGACTACAGTGAACCGCTGAACCCTACGTGGCTTCGTACGCGTATCGGAAGTGCCTTATCATCTTACCGCCACGAGCTCATTCGCATGATACAGATGGAACATGAACGGCCCATGTGGGTGGATGAAACAATCTGGAGAAAATTGGTGCAGCTCGAAGGAAGCGAGAAATTTTGAATGAAGTCAGAGCAAATGCGATACGCAAATGCCTGTCGTCGAAGCAAGGGCAGGACCGGTCCTCTAGGTGAAGCTAGAATAACCGAGCGCTTGCGTCGCCAACTACGACGTTCTCCCACTTCAGAAGAGGTATACGACGAAATGCATCGTGATAAAGGCTACGGAGGAAGGAGCCGTAAAGTACCCTCTCCCAGTAACTTCCCGATCCGTGACTGCCTCCGCAGCGGGGAGTAAGCAAGTACCCAGACTGGAGCCCCAAATGCAGTGCATGCTGCATCAGACGCGCACGGACCGGAGGCAGAACATGAAGATCAGGACGGTATTGTATCTGCCAATACCCCGAACCCGTTGAATATTCCCTCACATGCCGTTGTCTCCGGGGCCAAATCCTCTGGACCCAATTGTAACCCCATAGAGGACATCATCTGGAAGCAGATTGATGACCTCATCCGCAGCTCAGTGTCCGACACTCCAGATGGTGTTAAACTTTACTAGACACTGCGATCACAGCTGGAGGTCCTCCGCCAGAGAAATGTGTCATCCTTTAGTCATGACGGACCTCCGCCAACGAGGAGCGTCACCCCAAATCCAGAAATCGTCCAGATGCCAGCAGTCACCTCCGCAGCTGATGACACCGTTCCCGAGGTAAGCCACTTCACGTCTGCACTTGTGAATATACGCGCATATTTTGGTCCGTTGAATAGTGACCTGAATCTCCGATTGTTTTGGCATTTCATGTGATACGCATGCTCATTACTGTTGATTATCAAGGTAGCTTCATTTCTTTTGCACCCCAAATGCATTGACGGCTCTAACTCCTACTCGCCCTGTCGTGGTCCTTGCTCACTCCCTATTTGCACATGACCGACAGGAGACTATTACAGAGAAAGCTGCAGACGTAACCCTACCTAAGATGTTTCCCAAGCAGTCGAAGAGCCCGCTATAATCGTGCGGAGGAGCGGTCGACCGTCTAAGAAGAAAGTGCGTGAATTTTAAGGTATCATTCTCCCACATAGTAGACCATCAGAATTGAAAAAGAATTCACATGTGCCATTTGTCCTGGTCATCGATTCTTTGCGCCACTAAACCTTGCTTGGTTTATTCCGTAAAATTCGTAGGATCTGGCTGTACCGGCTGCATTCCATACTGATAGGTACTTCATTGTCTGCTGTTTTTCTGCACCTCAATGCCTCCTCCTCCCTTAGTTTCATTTGAGCTACTTTTGTATTACTTTCTGGCTCATTGATTAGCGGCACCCCTGTCCTTGAGTGTTCCAGGATTCATAGAGTTTCTCCGAAGTTCTGTTCGTTCTGTTAAGGAAGAAATTGAGGAAATGGTATACTTTGATAGCAGCTATTTGATCATCATCCTTCAATCAGTTGTCGCTCAGAACAGTATTAGTTTTTATAGTTTCTGGTTGCTTATGTTAGATTTCATAACTTCTGAGAGACGACTGTGAGATTTGCGTTCTACATACGTTGTTGCTCCTTGTGAGTTCTGCCTCTGTATGCGGATACATGATTCCAGCGAGTTAATGATGTTTCTCTTTTGGCAGATCTCTTTACGAAGCTGCTCCCAATTCCGACTCAATCCCGATCCATTATCATGTGAGCGACGTGTATTGTGCACAGAATCTGTTACTCGGTTTTGTTCTTGTCATGCACAATTGTTTCAGAAATCATGATCCTCATTTTAGACCATCTGTTTTTGTCACATGATACAGGGATTCCTCGACGGATGCTTCCACACTCCAGTCAGTCTACGCGATCGTTTCCCGTAGCTGGATTTTCCCCAGGATGCATTGGACGTCGAGACTGCGGCATGTCTAATCCGGCGCCACCATAGAGCCGATATAATAGAAATACCTCGTGTCTTTGTAGCATGTGCACGTCGGTAGTGCTGCAGTTGCATACAGATGAAGATCAGCAGGTCTTTGTAGATGATGCATGCGGCCCTACTTGTAGGAGGTTAATAAGCTGTTTTTTGGATTGTCCCAACACATCACCCTGCCTCACATTGGACGTGGACGGGGGCGATTTAACTTAAATTCAATTAAACCAGCACTAATTTATTTCAGCATTGCCAACCGCATGCGCATGGGTATGAATTCTGAATGCTTCTCTAAGAGTTCAAAATCTACGGTACACAATGATTACATAGATGTCGAAACAGTAGTATTCTTCCGGGTCTACTAGTAGGTCTGCATATGTACGTACTACATCTTGTACCTCTGTCCTCTAAACCATTGATTACGCCACGTGTCATTCAATAATTTGATTCTCGTAATCGTACTCTGTCCTCAAATTCTGACGAATCCCACCACAACACGTACCCGTCCATCCAGCCGAACATCCTCCAGGAATCGTGCAATAAAACCCGTCCACGTGTCGTTCACCCTCCAGTCGGTCAACACGGTCTGGTCTTACACCACAATGTCAACGTTGACCAAGACATAATACGATTGAGACCGTCTGCATTAACTGCGTCAGGCCCTCCCGCCCGGACACCTAATCCCATCCGGTTCCCAACCTGCACTTGAACAGGATATTACATAACACCAGTTCATCAATCGAAAGTTCCTAAACCGGTTCATCAATCAAGAAACAGTCGCCTGTACTTCAAACCGGACACCCGCACCCGGTCCTCAATCCCTGCAGCGGTACATCAATCCGCCACGTTTGGGAATCGCCACGGTGGCACACCGCCACGATGGCAATATCCCACGTCGACAGCATCCCACGTCGGATGCGCTAGGTGGCATGCCCCTCGACCCTCCACAAGTATCAAGTGAAGTCTGTCCCTCAGCGGCGAATCAACTTGTCCAAATCAAGACTTTTCACCAACAGCTTTCTCTTCCAAATCAGTTGATTCGCAGCGAAATTTTCTAGTAGTGGGAGTTGGGAAATGCTCCACCCTGGCCGCCTTTTTTGTCTTCATCGGAGTAGGGAAGAGTGAAGCATTTTGTTGTTGCCATTTTCCAGATAGCTACCTTTGATCCCCTGCTTGGTCTGTAGGCTCATCGGATGGCCTTCCTTTTTTTTTTGAACGTTCAGTAAAGGCTTTCATTTTATCTTACACCCTCGTACTCATGTTGATTCGGTCTTTCATTTCTGTGGGACGCTACTGTTGGATGTTCCAAGCTGCAATGTCTTCGCCGGTTTCGGTGCCTAACCCCGCTCAGCACGCCTCTCTATTGTCAGCTCCTGTATTTTTTTGAGGCTTGCGCTCCTTTGTTGCTTGGAAGAGTTAGTTTGGTATGATGCAGTGTGAGTTTGCGTGTTTTTTGGGAATAGTGTAAGTTTATGGTTGAGGAGAGTTTGCGAGGAAGGTTGGATATTTGGGGCAGTGGTTGTGGTGTTGAAGGCAAAGTCGCAAGACACGGTGCAATCGCCATATATGCCTGGTTTGAGCGAGCCATAGACGGCAGGTAATATTATATTGTCCGAAGTTGTCACGAGGATGGCAAGTTGTTATTTTCTAGTTAATGTTGTTGTGTCTCTGGAACTCGAATTGATCTGTCGTTTTAATCTGAAGAGGAAGTGGTGTGATGATTTCAGGAGTATGAAACATACGATGAAGCCGAGACCACGGAGGTGGAGCAACAGGCTCTTCTTCCTTCTGTAAAAGATCCAAAGCTGTGGATGGTGAAGTGTAACGTATGCATCAGAGCACATGCCGTTTGAGTGGGGATTGATTAAATCATGCTGAAAGATGTTCGTTAATCTTGGATGGTGGATAGTAAGCTCAGTGTTTGAGCGCCTCCTCTCATTTTCTGTGCGTTAAGAAGCTCCTGTGGTTTGCAGCTAGGACATGAGCGTGAAGCAGCAATTTGCCTCATGCAAAAGTACATTGACCAAGAGCAAATGAATCAGCCGCTCTTGATTAAGTCTGCAATTGCGTTGGACCACTTGAAAGGGTATCTTTACATAGACTCTGAGAAAGAAGCTTACCTGAGACAGGTAAGGCACGTATTCCTTGAGCTCGATTTGATGAAGTTAAGTTTCATAAAATATTTCAAAACTGTGCTCATCTACAACACAGAGTTCAATGGCATTTTTCGATATACGTCAGCGGACCGTGGCATCGAGGTGGAGAACTTAACTGTGTTCTGTATTTGAGACAGGCATGCAGAGGAATGCGGATGATTTACAGTCAAAAAGTTACCCTGGTACCAATCCAAGAGATGACGGATGTTTTGTCCGTTTAGAAAAAGTCCGTGGAAATTGATCAAGACACTTGGGTTCGAGTGAAGATCTTGCCAAGGTGTGTTACAAAGATCAAGTTTCCTTCTTCATGTGCATGCTTCCTAGCCAGCTACTGCATGATCGTACTGGAACTGGCCATGAGCGGTCAGCTTATTTTTCCAGTTTCTTCTGGCTATTGGAATCTGCATTTTGACTTCTTGAAATTTTTGGAGCGGAATTCAAGCTTTGTGAGTCTTCTTTAAACTTCCGTATGCTGTTTAATTTGCAGGTGGTGGATCAGGATCATGTGAGGCAACGTGCTCAAATTAAACTTATTCCAAGAATTGATCTTCAAGCCTTAGCAGCCAAGCTTGTAAGTTATTGACGTGGCTTGCCTTGTGTTTGGAATCATGTGCTTGCAGGTTTTGAAACCTTATTAGTAAACTTGGCTTGCCTTGAGACTCATGTTTTTTCTTCTTTGAGTCCAGTTGCTGTTGATCTCATTAGCATCAGTTATTATATCTTAGTGTTCTGTTCAGAGTATTATCTTGAATAAAGTCATTTAGAGTTGAGAATTTGAGGTCTGAGGTATAATGTATTCAAGATCTAATAATTTTGCATTTGTTGCCAAACAGGACGAGACGACATGAAAAAACGCCCCAAACCTGCTCCTCGATTTATCACAATTCAGGATGTAAAGTACGTGTATTGTTGTAATTATTAATCTCCTCAATGCAATATCCAGCAGGCCTTTCGAATGACAGTGAACCAGTTTCGTTGCAGGCTTCGGACCATTGAGCTTCTCTTCACCTTAGAAGTTAGCATCTGAAATTTTCCAAGTACCTTGTCATTGAAATGTACTAAGGGCTGATCAATGTGTCGGGCATCACTACTTGGTATCTAGCAGTAGCTTTGCAGTTTTCAAGCGTAGTACCTGATTTGACAACATCTTGTACTGAGTTTTTGTCATCGGCTGCTCAGGATCATCGAAATCACACATTTGAGAAGCTGAGCTTGGCTTATGGTCGTCACAAGAAGAAGATTCGCATGGAACCGGCTGGGTTACGCAGACCCCGAAAGGTAATTTGGTTTGCGCTCGTTCATTCCAAGCCCTGAATAATCTTTTTTAAAGACGAGTTTGGAAAATCTGATGATCTCACACTGTGAACCCCTTCGCAGGAACTGTCTGCACTGGTGGCATCAGTTGATAGAAACATCGAAACCGTGCTAAAGGTTCGCCGATCGCCAACCTTCCATGGCAGATGATTTTAAATACAATCTATGAGTCGTATACCTGTAGAATCAACCGAAATTCTCAATCATACATGTTGCTTGTATTGACAGTCGAAGGATGAGTCTACAGCTGAGCTTCAGATGGCATGTTAAAAGAATGCGGGTGAACTCTTTAACTCTTTCTAGAGCGACTAGTGGGTGTCCTGTTTTGGTTCTTGTATTTAATTTGATTATGTGTGTGGCAAGTTCTTCTTCTGATTACTAGTGGATGTTGGTGCAGTCTCGGCTTGAAGAGCAGCTCAAATGGCATTCATTGCTTCTCAGGGTACCCATCTCTCTGTCTTTCTGGAGGTAAGATGACGAAAGACATTTTCGCACTTGAATGTTTCCGTTCTTCATCTCTTCTTGATTGTGCCCGTCACGCCCACTGTGCTAACAATGAAGACCACCGCAATGACTTTCTGAGCATCTTCAGTCATACTATGAGGCTGAAATTACTTTATCTGTTTGGGGAGCATGAGGCTGGTGATTAAACATTGGAAAATCTGGCTTGGATCACTTGTGCATCAAATGGTAGAGGAGGAAATGAAGCAGCGACTTACGAGTATGGAATTGAGCTCCTTCACCGGACTCGTCCCAACCAGCGGATCGTTCGAAAATTCTCTTCTGACTTCTGATTTTGTCGGCCCCCTCTCTCGGTTGTTGCAGATTGGGCAGACGCTGGTGAAGAGCCCCCAGTCCCCAGATTTTGTCCCCACCCCCAGTCCCCAGATTTTGTCCCCACCCCCAGTCCCCAGTACGTTGTTGCTGCGGTGCCATAACTCGGCGACGGCGCCCTCAGCCCACTCGCCAATTAATGGTGGCTGCTAGGGCGGTGCATTCTCGGCACTTCAGGTGGGATGTTCTTCCCCAGGCCGCACTTCTCTTCCCCCATCCCGCTCCTTCGATCTCCTCCAATTTCCCGAACTCTCGCATTCCTCCGCCTTCTCTATCGCCTTCTCTCACCGACGCCGACGCATCCCGTTTCCAGGTCGCATCTTAATCTCCGCCATGGCCGATTTCAACCCGGGAGAGGTGGAAAACGACGCGCGCGCCTCTCTACTCCATGAGCTAGACGACTGCGGGGTGATCTACTTCACATCCCCTGTGCTGTGCGCCACCGAGCTGCACCGCCTTGTAAGTCCCCTCACCTGAATTTCCGCCATGGCGTTTCATTGGAGCCGACATTCTAAGTACTACGCTGATTGGGTTGTTGGATCTCGCAGGAAATTCCCAAGTCTTTCACGTTGCGAACCGGCTGGCCTGGGATCCTGGATGCGCAGCTCATGATTTCGGTGAAGTCGGAGAAGCTTTGGCCGGTGCAGCTGAAGCAATTTGAGCCGGGCTCGAAGATGACTGCTTTCACCGTTGACGACGGCTGGGGGGAATTTGTCGCGGACAACGGCATCACAATCGGAGACCTCCTGGTTTTTGAGGTTGTCGACGACTGCACCCTCGCCGTCACGATCGACCGCCATCGCCCTTCACCTGCGAATACCTCAAAGAAAAATACTGGAGATTCTGCGCCGGTTGAGGCCGCCGCCAGCTCTGCTCGCCCAGGAGGTCCTTCGCAACCGCTGTGGGTGCCAACATTCTGCAAGACCCTCCGTGCTTCACACACCAACAAGGGGACCGGGTCGAGGCTGGTAAGGACTCTGTTTTTTTTTTTGGTCCACCTATCTTGTGCTCAGGAGTCTAGGAAGTGTCTGAGTTTTTGTGATATGTCACTACGTTCTTGTGATAAGTCGCTAAGTTTTTGTGATATGTCGTTTTCAAACAGGAGTGGCTCCTCTGTTTTCTATGTGAAGGGTGCCTCAGGTAGTATTCTGACACCACTATCGGATCAGTAATACTTAATTTTTCTAAGTTATTATCTTAGACTTCTTAGATTTCGCATTTCACTTTGTTCTTTCCAGTTTTAGCTTAATTCTTGGAAGTTAGCTTGTCTTCTCACTCGATGAGCTCCTTCCGAGGCTCGTAGTCTGTGAATGTTGTGGGTCAGATTTAGCTTGGTTACGGCAGGTGCTTCTGTGACGAAATGCACGCGGTGGGGAGAGTACAGGTGTGAGGCTGGGGGTTTTCTGTTGTTGTTGTTGGCGTCTTGGTTGTGGTGGTGTGGTGTGATCGTGAGCTGGAGTGGTTTTGACGGAATTACGTCTCTTTGATTTGCCGTCATGAGTCTTGCATTGGTATTTCCAGGTTGTCGCCTTGAGTTGGGGCAGAGTGATGCATGGTGTGGTGTGTTGTAGCTACCGTTAGGTGGCAAAATTTAAAAATTCTTACGGTTGTGGGACTGTACTGAGGTGCAGGGTGTTGAAAGTTTTAGCTTGGGAGGCGGCTAAGTGGTCTCGGGTTGACTAGTTCTGAGTAGGTGCACAAAGAGTGCAGGAAGTCTTGCGTTTTTTTTTTTTTTCCGGAGTGAGGAGGGTGTTTTATTGAAATGTTATCTTAGTGCAACTTCGAGGACATGGTTTTAGGGTCGTGGTTCCAGCTCACTAGGAGTTTGACCTCTATCTCGGTTGGTTTCCAATCGAAGCCGAGTGGAATCTATTTATGCCGCAAAAAGAAGCAATTTTGTTACTACATGTTTCTGTCCTCCTCTATGAGTCACTTATCGAGTTCAGCGTTAGTTTCTGATGTACTCTCCATTGTTTACACCTAGAATTGCAGCGTAGCAATGAGCAGCAGGGGATGCCACCAATCCGATTTCTATCAATAGAGTACAGCATTCTAATTCTCTAACACCTGTTTCTCTGGTCCCCTACGCAGGACATCCCTACTCTGTATTGGCGGACCTACGGCACCGACCAGTTCGATGACCACTTCTTCACCCTTGCTGGCCCCATCGCCGAAATGCCTGTGAAGTCCTCTGTTAGCGTCACCGCCAAGCAGACGTTTTGTTTTTTCAACTCAGGGTGGTACAACTTCTACACAAAGAACAAGTTCAAGCTGGGGGATACACTGCTCTTTGCCAAATCAGGACCAGCCTCCTTCGATGTCTCTGTGAAGATTCCCGTACCTTGAACCTCACCTTGTAGTGACTCAGTGTGGGAACTTTCACACATTCAGACTTTTGTGAGCAGGATTTCGGCACTTCTCTCGTTCTTTCATAGTGGACATGGACACGAGTGAAGGCTTTCATTTTTGTTGTTGACAGTTTGCAGCTAGTTGAAACTTTTTGTCACCGGCTTGAGGCATTATCTGTGGTTTCTAATCCTGGCTGTGGTTTCTTGTCTCTAGTTGATATTCTTTAGACCTTGGCTGTGTGCTGAAATTACTATATACTCTTTAGACCTTGGGCTGGGGGTTTTGTTTAGTAGACTTCATTATGTAATTGCGAGTTTCTTGCTGGATTGCACAGATTATTGTGTTGTTCTCCTAGGACGTGCTCTCCTTGTTTTGTGAAATTGTTCACATTCCCATGTGAAATTGTTCACATTCCTTGCTGTTCATTGATTTAGAATCTGCTGAATGTTTGGTTACACGGAGCAAATGCCTTTCTAGGTCGGGAATCTCTCACCGAATCAAGTTGTTTCATCAGGCAAAGGAAAATATTCGAGTCACTTTCATTTCTCTCAGTACCTGTTGTTTTGAGTCTGTAACCGCTCCATGCCGCAGTCTGGGGGCTCAGGCAGTTGGTCGCCAATGTCTTGTGGCATCCCACACCTCACCCCCCATTGGTTCTGTGTTTTTCCAGTCACCTACCACATTGGCAGTGACCGGACTTACAGGTCACCAACTGCCCCCCAAAACCGGCTAAAAAAAGTAACCCTGACACTCAATCTCTGGATCAAACCTATAATTGTACTCTGACCATCCGTCCAATACTTCTCTTCCTCTACAAATACTGATTTCAGAGCACATGACACCCCCTCTTACTTGGGATTTTCTGTAAAATTATCTACATATTAGATTCATAAATAAATTTGATATTTCTCTTCCAGACTTCACCCTCTATGTCTTAAAAAAATTCACTTCAAAACTCAGAAACAAAAATGCTCAAAATCACTGTTGTATGCAAACTTTGCCAAAAAATACAGCATGTACAGTTTCTGCCCTCAAAACCAAACATCCTATGGGGGTTAAGTTCTAAATATAATTGTAAAAATCACTTACATTCGCTTACTTACATTATAGTTGTTAGGTCACTAGTGGAAATGGTGTTCACATACACCAAAGGTGAACACCACGTAGTGCACTATTACACCAAAAAGATTCTTTTTTGGGTGTAATAGTGCACTACTTGGTGTTAATTTTTAATATACGTGAACACTTTTTCCACTAGTGGGTACCTTTGCTCATTTTTCCAGTATTGAATTTGGAAGTGGTTTCTTTTTTAAATCAAGATTGGGTTTGTAATAATCAAACTTCACCACACATATCTGATTGGAGTAGTAATTCCCGTAGTTTCTAATGATCCTTCTCCACTAAAGCACGCCCGTGTAGTTGGTCATTTGCAAACAATGGACATTAACGCATCTACAACATCCAAAAGTGTGTCAAGGTACTTGTGCATGCTATTGCAGTATGATGGAGCAACAAAGATTGTGATTATGTTGTTTGGAACCTTGCGGCCGAAGCAACAACACATGTTTGTTCCATGTATAGGTACGCATTGTTTTTCGCACCAGCTTATGCGTAAAGTGTCTTTAAATCCACCCATGTAACTTTCAAATAGTGGTTACTTTATCTTCATCCACGCCTTTCACGCTACCATCATCACGCTAAGGGATGCCTTATTACCAAGTTTTCCACCTCATATCTTTTTAACAAATAAATAGTCTAATAATACTAACATCCACGTGTTTTTTAATTTTACTAAAGTAAAGAGTCTATCAAAAAATTTACATTGCAAGTATTGGGAGGGTGTTTGTTATAATAGTAATGGATATTTAATTTATGGAGGTGGTGGGCACTTCGAAGGTGGTGATGAGGATTGGAAGCAAGTGGCGGAGGTTTGGTGGAAGGAGGTAAAAGAGGACTATGTGGAGACGATGATGCCATTTATCAAAGCCATGGGCCTACTGGAAGTGTTGTTTATAATTTTTTCTCTATAAACCTATGTAGAATTCTAATCTCTACCTCATTCTTCGACTGAGAAAGGAGGATTAAGGTTGAGCGTTTGGCTAGAGCTTTGATGAAGGAAGACAAACGTAAGGAGCATCAAAAGATGCTTGGAGAGGACCATACTACTCTACTTGTACGGAATGTGTTTGCATTTGTAAAACCACTTATTATTAACGCCCTCAAACATGTAGATTAAACTTAGCATTGGAACAAGATTTAAAGAGTGATGGATTTATTTAGCGTGATAAAAAAGTGTTGTGCGAGTGTGCAATCTAAATTTTTTATTAGGAATTACTGCCTTTAGCAACAAGGCGCACAACTATCTGGATGAGAGTACACTAGAGGTAGTGCAATTTCGGCAAAACTGTATTGTACCATTGGGACCTTTGAGTACTTAAGTGTACAATAAGTACTCTACCTAACTCAATCTGAGCCGTTCAAAGTCCATGCAGGAGGAGGGATTTGGCGATTTGGATGAGCCAATCAAAATAGCGAGCTCTGACACTAAGGATTCCCTTTGATGGAGATCCATATGGGCCAGCTGTACTCGACTCGACATGTGGCAGAATTCAAATACATACACTAGCGGGAGTTGATGTCTAGCCTCGGCGGCAGGATCTACACTTGATTGAATCACACAGCATCCTACTTCAACTCAGACGACGTTGCCCATCATCTATGTAATGTGGTATCATTGTGCTCCTAGAAATTGTATATTTGTTAAGCGTCTGAAAGTTTTAGAGTTGTCTGGACTTCAGGATTTTCTTAGATAAACTTCGGATGAAGCCTAGTTCAGTCAAGTGATTGGTTTCTTGAAGCATTCCAAAATACTATACAAACCATTTTCATTTAAACAATTGTATGGCTCTAATATGATCCTCGTTTTAATACAATCATAAGACATAAATTGAAAACGATCAGTATTGATTCTTTATACATTTGTTATTTAAGATTTATAGAATGTTCCTAATTTAGCATCTTAAAAAAAACTAGGAAAATTTCATAGAAATTATTGAATATAGTATGTTTGTTTTTTGTTTTTAACATTTTTTTGTCAAGAGCTATTTTGAGTTTTGAATAATAGAAGGCGCAATTTTAAAAATTAGTATATGAACATCATTTCTTCCTCTTAAATTTTTTTCCTTTTTCATCCTTTCTTTTCATTTATTCCTTCCACTACCACTTTTCACTCTCATTTTCATCCCGATTATAATTTTCTATTTTTTTTTTCATTTATTTCTTTCACTCACGCTTTTCTTCTTCATTTACATCTCTATTGTATTCCTTTCATTTTTTCCATTTCCTCCACTATTTTCATTTATCCCTTCCACTCCCACTATTTGATCTCAATTGCATCCCCATAATAATCTTGTTTTTTTTTTACATTTCCATTTTTATTTTTCATTTATCCCTTCCACTTCCGGAAACAAATATGGAATATGGTGAAAGAAGAAGGAAGAAAAGAAATAAAAGAAATACAATAAAAGAAAAACAATAAAAGAAAAAAACAATAAAAATAGAAAGATAAAAAAAGATTAAACAAATATGGAATATGGTAATTCAAAAGAATGAATGGAAAATGAATTTATTAAGATGAGAAAAGAAAAATAATAATAGAGAGATAGAAAAAAGGAAACAAATATGATGATACGGTACTATAAGAAGGGAGAAAAAATAAACTAGAACAAATAATAGATGAACATCATTTCATCTCCTCTTTAAATATTTTTTTTAAAACAATAAAAGAAAAAGAAGAAGCGGAAGAAATGAAAAAGGACATTTCTTCAAGGACAAAAGTGAAAGATATTATAGAAGTTACTTTATGTATGTTGTTCAGTTTTATAAAAAAAAATCAACGTTCCTTCAAGGACCAAATGAGCAGTTAACGAAGACTGGCGTAATTGTGAAATCAAAGTGAAGTAAATGTATTTTAATTGGTTTTCATTTAAGGCTATTTCAGGTTATTTTAATTAAAAAGCGGTACGCATTGATGTAACAATTTAGATACCTGAATTTTATTTTTGTAAAAAGGAGAGAAATAAAAAATTGAAGGGACCATGAACAAATTCATTTGAAAATGTTTTTTTTTTTTTTTTTTTTTTTTTTTTTTTTTTTTTTTTTTTTTTTTTTTTTTCTAAAGTTTTAAGACAAATTTAATTCTAAGAAGAAAATAATACTTTGAGAGATTTTCTCATGCATTCTAGTGGCGATCTACTTATAATATTTTGATTATGTGTAGTAAATATTTTGTTATTCTTACAAACCCCTCTCCATAGTGTATAATGTCATTGTGAAAACAAAGATAATTTATTTAAAGCTTCACATGTACGTTTAAACATACAACAATTTTTTGGGGAATTTTTAAATTTTTAGTGATTTTTTTGAGAATGGTAACTAAGTAAACTAGTCTGGTTTAGGATAGGAGAGAATTAAGTGTAGGAGTATACCACCAAATGTCAATTAATGTTCCCACGCAACAATAGATGGAAGTGTTTGAAGTGACGGCTTATGAATGGCGAGAAGTGATTACTCACCAGAGTGATCGGTGGTCACCAGTTACCATCGACGGAGAGTGTGGAGTTGGCCGGTGACCGGCAGTGCGGTGGTTGTTCAATTCGGTGGGTGACCGGTGGTCGGAGGTGACCTTCGTCTCGCACCTCTCGAGTTGAGGGTCGTTAGGAGCCATGCTTGTGGACTCTGGCAAAAACTGTCTGGGCGACACTTCAACCAGAGATGGCAGGTGGAGATTGGTAGGGCTCGAAGTGTTTGTTGTAATGTGGGTTTCTACAAGGGGTTGGCGAGCTTGGGGTTTGAGAGTTTTAGATCAGTTTCAGTTGAAGCTTGTGTTGGCGCTATGAAGGTGCACTAGGGGTGGCAGTGATAGTGGCTTGGGATTGGCAAGTGGGGGCCGGGGCAGGGATGGAACGCAGCGAGAGCGCACGCTTTGTAGACAAGGACAGTGCGCGGAAGGGCTGGAGTAAGGGAGCGCAAGAGAGAAGGAGTCGAAACGTGGGGAGCGATGAAGACGAAGCTGGAAGGGAGGATCCGCGGAAGAAGGCACGAGGGTCGACAGCTAGAGGAGGGACATTTAGGGAGGAGCCTGCTGCCGAGGAGATCCGGAAGAAGGGAAGACAATTAGAAGGAAAGCGAGGCCAGGACGAGGTGGGAGAAGGAGCAACACCAATGCAAACGAAAGCAGGAGGAGCGATGCGACAACGAGCACCAAACCACGACGAGGAGGAGGGAGAGCCAGCCGTGGGTTTGAAGTCCACAGCGAAGAAGAAGGGGAATATGTGGTCCGAGAAGGCCTTCCTGTACGTAGAGGATGTTGACGAAGAGATTGACAGGTTAAAGAAGCCTCCGCGGGAGTTGAAGAAAGCGGATTTCGCAGCAGACTATGGACTCTCCAACGATGGAGACAATCCTCACCACTTTTGTCGTGGAACAGTCTCCTCCGACACGGTGCGAAAGTTATTTGGTAAACCATATGGGGATGGGGGCCGTAGCAGATTCTATTGACAGGACTGCGAGGTTCAAGAGGTGGTGGACAGGGTGAAGTATTTGCACCCCATTCTGTACCAGCATGAAGAGGAGGAGAATCCAAACCTGATTACAATCAGGTTTGCCAAAGGAATTGCTTTGGAGTACGAGGAGGGTGGAGGTCGGGTGAATTGGTGTGCATTCGGGGAGGAGACCAACAAACGATAGAGGAGTCGATACAAGCTTGATAGGGCAAAGCTGGAGGAGCTGAGGAAGATCATAGCGGATTCCAAGTGCGAGGAGGGGAAGAAGAAGGTGGATGTACGAGGCAAGGAATGGCGTGGCATCAAAGTCGAGCTTGGGTAGGAAGGGAAGATGGAGCAAGGGGACGTGGTGAGGGTTAGGGGTCGTGGGGCACCGGGTGAATCAAGGGGGGGGGGGGGGGGGGGGGGGCGGGCTTAAATCCGCCATGGCTAGTGGTGTCTATTTGCTGGAGGATGCGGCACGTGATCATGGTAGTGGGAGGTTGGCCAAGGGGGTAGTGGAGGAGCGGCTGCAAGACATGGAGGGATTAATGCAGGCTATCTTTTTGGAGCAAAAGCACAAGTGGAAGCTGAAGAAGGAGGCAGCTCATCGGCTAGACGGCGCCGTCTGAAAGAGCAATCAGTCCAAATGGGGCATGGGACAGCTGAGGAAACAAGAGGAGCAGAAGACGTCGTTGATAAGAGGACTTGAAGAACAAGGAGCGGATGTATACAAGGAGAAGATCAAGATGGAGGGAATTCAAGAGCAGCTGGCAGAGGAAGATAAGCCTTGGTCGCGGCCGCAAAGAAGGATCTCGAGACTGCCGAGGCTGAGATCCAGGCGTTGACAAGGGAATTGGACTTGGGCCAACTGCAGTTCGATGCCCTTGCAGCAGAGAAGTTTCAGTTGAAGCAGGGGAGGAGTAATCTAAATCTTACTCCAAGTCCAATGGTGTATGCGGCTGGAGAATCAATTCTGCGTGGGTTTGATTTTTCAGATGAGACCGAGTTGATTAGGATTACAGCTTGTTGCTTGTGTTCCTTCTCGTTCCCGCAGAATGACATGGTTGTATCCTCTTGTAGACACTTGTATCATCCTTTCTGTGCTTTGGTTGTCTCCGTACGGAGCTACAAGTGTGTGGCCACTTCGCCATAGCCTGGTTTGTTCTCTCTTCTATCAGCCTCCTCCTTTCTTCGGTCAGTCCAAGCATCCTAGCCTTCTCCACCAAATTTGCAGGTGGCTCCCCCTAGCCAAAACTTCGGTGCCAATCCAGGTGACACGTCTCCCCACACCCTGTGGTGCCTTCGGATGGTAAGTTTACATAAACGTAATTTTCAGACTCTTGTTATGTGCCTTGCTACCTGAATAGTCATTGTCTTGCTTCGTAGGGATTTGATAGCTTATGGACTACATAGCTCAGATTGTAGGGTGCGATTGTATGACTTCTGGTGAGTTACCGAAGTTTGTTAGCCTTAGTATAGCCAGTACAGTGTTGGTTGGTAAGGTTGTACAATCCATACTTTTGGTTGCAATCACTTATCTGATCGTGATCTTAGAGAAGTTACGCTTGTACAATGTATAAGAAGTCCGATTTCACTAATGGTATGTGATTGAATGTGTATCTTAGTGTTGATGTCTAGATGCAATATGTGTACAAGAAGTTGCTTTACAAAATTCCAAACGTTATTATGTAGTGGTCGAGGACTTGCTGATTATTGTATGGCGCTAGAAATGTCATGTTTGTATATTAGGGTAAAAGTTTGAATGCAACATGTGTACAAGAAGTTGCTTCATTAATATCCATAGATTATTGTGTATTGCATAGTACTTGGTGACTTTGGTTAGGCGCTGGAAATGTCATATTTGTATATTAGGCCTAATCTTCAGGTACATGCGGCTACTTAGAGCAAGTATCTTATGTACTACATGTAGTTGAAATGTACTTACAGAGCTGTACACAGACGACAATGTACTTGACAGAGCTACAACAAGTATTTCTTGTCTTTATTTAACTTGGTAGTAGAAGTTCTACATGGTAAACATAGATTGAGTCCAGGTCCTACAGTACATTCAGAATTGCGGACTTGTACAAATGGTCCACCAGTTCAAATCCAATAGGTAGTGATAGTACTGGTCCATGGTCTGCTAGTCGACTACAATTACATTTAGTACAATGTGTAAAGACTCTAATCTCTTGTGTCGTGGCAGGTTCTAGCCTCAAGTTTGCATCACCTAAGAAGGCCTTCAACAACGCGGGACCAACAGCCAAAGGAGAGACAAGCGAGGCATCATGCTCTGGAGGCGTGCCTTAAGAGTTTGGTGGGGTGCCGCTACGAATTCTGAGGGGAGAGAGCATACATTCAAGAGAGGAACCAAGTCTCCCAAAGTCGGTGGAGAAGGTGGTGATGGAATGTCTCTGCAAAGGCACTTACTTGGAGGGGTCTGAACCAAATCTGGAGTCGGGAGAGGATTCTTCAGATGACAAAGAGCCCCATTCCAAGATGTCCCCAAAATGTTCGAGCTCAGGCACTACCGTCACGGATGGGAGCTCAGAGGGAGATGATGCGTCGTCACAAGAGGGGACAAAGGAGGGAGGAGACGGCGACATTAGTATGGAGCAGCTGCCTACACAGCCAGCCGTTGGAAAAGGCAACCCGGAACACCTAGACAGGGAAGACCTTGTGGAAGGCCGTGTGGAAGAGAAGGATTTGGTCAAAGTGATGAGTTCACCGAGTGAAGAAGGGAGGCAGGGTGATCGGGTTGTAGGTGTTGGTGTGAGTGGGAGCGGGTAGAAGGCTAAAGGAGGTGTTGGCGTTGTTGGGAGCGGGAAGAAGAAGAGTAATGAAGCTGGGGTCGTTGGGAGCGGGAAGAAGAAGGCCGCGGCAGCAGAGCAGGGGACAGAGGTGGAAGGAGATGCGGTGACGGCAATGGGGAAGGGATCGCGGGGAATGAGGGAGATAGAGGTGACAGCAATGGAGAAGGGACTGTAGGGAGTGAAGGGGAAGGAGGTGCAAGCAAAGGAGATGAAGGGACTACAGGGAATGGAGGGGAAGGAGGTGACGGCAGTGGAGAATTCTGCCCAGAGAGTCCAAGGGAAGGAGGTGACAGCAGTGGAGAATTCTGCCCAGAGAGCGAAGGGGAAGGAGGTGACGGCAGTGGAGAATTTTGCCGAGATAGTGAAGGGGAAGGACACGCCGCCGCAACCTGAGACGAAGGAGATGGCCAAGCCGGGGTAACAATGTCTGCCTGGACGCAAAGGAAGAGTCCTCTGGGGAGAACTTCCTCGGGATGGCACAGGAATTGCGGCTAGGGGTTTGGTGGAGACACTAGTTTCGGTGGAGGCTGCAACAAAGTTCATGGCGGTATGAAGAAGGAGGTCCGAGGGTACTTTGAAGGAGAAGGACCCCGTGGCAAAGGAGAAGGGCGGTGCTGGGAGGACTCATGTAGAGGAGTTGGAGGCAGCCGTGGAGGATTCAGCCGCGGTGGAAGGAGCGGCTGGCGTGGCGTCGTTGTCGTTGGGAGCATCGGAGGGAGAAGGAGCCCAGGTAATGAACTCTGTGTCGCCTTGGTCTCCTTTCAAGCTGAGAGCAAAGAGGGCAAAGGGGCCGGCAGTGGAGGATGATGTTGGGCTAGGACTTCAGACGGCGGTAGAGAATGTATACTCAGCTGATAAGACTACATACAAGGAGTTGGCCAGGATTTTCAGAGTGGGAGTGAGTGGGAGTCTCGCTGCTGTTCGTGAGGTCAATGTGCGGACCAGGGCACGCACCGCCAAGGAGGCAGAGCAAGCGGCAGAGGAATCCGCTGAGAAGACTAAGGCAAAGGGGAGAAAGGAGGCCGAGGGAAAGGGCAGCAAGGTAGGTGGCGCACCCTCACAGAAACGGCGGAGAAGTGGTGCCACATAGAATACACGCTTCAACAATTTGTAGGATTGCTTGTAGTGTTTACTTTTTTTGTTTTTTGATCTATTGAGCTGCGGTAGAATGCTTGCATTGAATGGATTTGCAGTTATATTAATGTATCTTTCCTCATCACCGTGGTCTTCCTAATAGGGAAGGTTCAAGGCTTGTCTATTTTTTTCCCCATGCGGTTGTTCTATTTGCGGCCCATTTTTTTATTTCTTTGCATTTGTACGTTTCGTAGTCTTCCCCTATAGTCCTAGAACCTGTCTTTTCTATTTTTAAGAGAATGACGAGAGAAAGGTGGTCTGTTGGGATGTGGTTCAACTAGGCTGAAGCTTGGTATGATGGAGCAGACCTGTCTAAGGGGCTCGAGAGGATTCCTGTCCTTGTCGGTCAGTCTAAAATTGCTATGACATATTTTCAATATATGAATACGAGTGTGGTCTTTGACCAAGCAGTCGTGGCTACCACCCTTGAAAGCCTCCGCCCTGGGGACTTTTGTATATGTTCCCTGGAATGCTTGGGGGCGAATGGTACTTGTGCATGCCAATCCAGTCCAATCGAAGGAGTTGCATACACTAAAGGAGGCCAACTCGAAGACGCGTATCTGGAGCCACGCAATGAAGAAGATGCACATTACTATAAGAAGGGTGCACGGTGTTTTAATGGAGATTCAGTGTGCCGGGATCATGTGGGTTGTCTTTTTGTTGAGGAGTGCAATGTCAAGTGTAGGTGTCATAGTGATTGTGGCAATCGTGTTGTCCAGCAGGGGATGAAGTATCAAGTAGAGGTTTTTCCTACAGCCCTTACGGGGTGGGGGATTCGGACGACTGAGCTAATTCCTAGAGGTGCGTTTGTTTTTGAGTTGACGAGAGAGATTTTAACAAATGGTTAGGAACTTGGCGGTAGTTGGGGGTCAGTCCTATTGCTTGCAACTTGACGCTGACTGGGCCACTGAGCGGAAACTGGACAACCACAGTGCACTATGCTTGGACTCTTCTCGGTTTGGAAATGTGGCCAGGTTTTTGAATCACAGGTTAGAACTTGCGACCATATTCTATATACTCTACGCTCTTTCTCCTCACGTTTTTAATCTGGCCTGACTGTGGGCCTCTGTCATTACAGGTGTGAAGATTCTAACCTTAGTGGACATACCTGTCTCCATGGAGAGTGTGGATCATCGCTTCTATCATGTAGCATTTTTTGCAAATTGTATCATATGTCTTGAAGAGGAACTAACCTAGGACTATGGCACTAATTTTAACAGTGATGATTCGGACCTACCCATTAGGGGAATAATGGGGTCTCCAACGGGCCTTTGGTCGGAATCTGTGCCTCAAAATTTGGCCATGCCCGTGCACTTTACCTGCTGGCACCAATGGTGCCAGCAGGTCGCCAAATTGGCGTTTGGAGGGTCCAGCCAATCGCTTGCAGCGAAGGCGTTGCCCACTGCTGTCACCCCATTGGACAATACGAGCAATACTGACACTGTCAACGAGCGTGTACAATTGTGTTGTGTTATTCAGAACAATACTTCAGCCCATGTATTATTTGTACTACCGTATATATATCTACAACATATTATTTGTACAATTTTAATATACTACATGTACAAATAGGCCAAATGCAAAGATTTTGTAGAATAAATTAGCCCATGTATTGTTTGTAGTACCCTGCGTATTCAGAACATACTCATTGTACATTATTTGATGCACTACATGTACAAGTAGACCAAATTCAAGGATTTTTGGGACTCTTGGAACTTCAATCATTGTGTAGGAAACATAGGACAACTCGGATAAATATACAAGCATTTAACCTCTGAAGTTGGAAATCTGAAGTTGAGTTTATAAACTCACTTGTGCATTCTTAGAATCAATGTTTTCAATGATACTTTTACAATACTAAGGGTCCATCTGTGGATAGACCACACTGTACAAGCCAGAACCAAAGTCAATGTTTGGAGGGTACTTTCACAATACTACAAGTAAATGTGAATATACCGCACTGTACTCTGTAGAACGAGAGCTCCCAATTCCAACATTCTGCGTAGCACTACTATCCTCAGATGTGAGCTCTGGAGGTACCGCTATCCACTGCTCCCTGTAAAAGGCCCAAAATAAAAAGGAAAAAAACTACAGTACCTAATATCTAGCAAAATGTAGAACTATGATCGTCAGCCTGACTCGAAATGAAAAAAGAAATAAGAAATGGGTGATACTGCGTAATGGGTGTGGGTAGCAAAGAAGATCATAAAGAATAAAAGGAAGAATGGGATTGGTGGTACTCTTAATCACAAACTACTATGCCAGACAATAGATGACTGAAGCAAAAAAAAGGGGGAGCACTTGGATAGCGGGATACCTCTGGAGCTCACGTTCAGTCAGACAAACACCCAAGCATTTGTTTGACTTGTATCATCACGGGACCTGTACTTCTAAAACCAACGTCAAATGATAAACAATCGTGAAAGCTGTGTCCAAAGTGTACCAACTCGTACTTAATCTTCATTGAATGCCCACCACTCTGGCAAGGCATCTTCACATATCCTTTGCGTTTCATTGGACATCGTATGTATAGGCGAACCTTTAACCCTGTGAGGAGCTAGAACCATAGGAAATTTACAAGCTCTAACCAAATGGTCATCGACATGTGCATCAACTCCTTTGTCACAGAGTACATATGTCTTCTCACCTCGTCGATACTTCTTGTAATATTTTGCTCTGATCACGACGTCTCCTATCCTAAATATCCCCCCCCCCCCTCCTAAGGGCAAGTCATGGGCTCTGCTAACACAAACTTCTTCGCTTGACACTGGAGAATGTAGAATTCCACCCCGTCTTCGTTCTCTTCTTCTGCTGAAATCATGAAATTGTCGCTGATGTCCACCAAGTCACCAACCTCCTCTGAAATGTCGTCATACACCCAGTTAGGCTCGTCGTCAACTTCTTCAATTTGCTGTGCTACGGCCCCTGCACTCATCGAACAGAGCCTCTGTACAGTCCACTCCTGCACATGCGACTGGTTCTCACACTCAGCCCAATCACCATCAATGCACGGGACACAAAAGCATGACAACTCTTGAGTTCTAAGCATAGTAGGATCAAACATAGAGAAGCCTATAGTAGAATATTGACTCTTTGAGCCCGGCAAAGTGTTACACTTGATACTCTTATCAGTATGATCCACCTTTGTATTTCCTATCAACCAAAATACACGTGAAAGAGAGAAAGTTTAAGCATGAGCATATGAGCTGGCAACACGCTCTATGTATTTTTCCTCCAGGAACGCCACCACTTGAGCGGCATTCTGTAAGGGCCTGAGTGGATTCTGGATCTGTTCAGCAGCCAGCGCCCTCTTCACCACGGCACCAGCCCCATCCCATTCTCCTTTTCCATGAGCCGACTCGAAGTAGTTCCACCGCATCTTGCAGCCCCCAGTGAGCGCAGGGTAGCGTGCAACAAAGTACATCGCTATTGCGCACTTAAACTGCGAACTACACCCGTCACTGTAGACCCAATGTTCCTGCGGTGTCAACCCTGAATCACCCAGCCAATCCCAATGCAACGTCAGACCATGTTGAACAAAAACTAAATCGTGAGCCTTATCATCAGATATGTAGAAGTGAGTCTGCTTCATGGTCTGCTCTCCTTCTTTCCACATCGTACAATGTGCACCAGGATGGTCACACTAGTACTGAAGTAGTACAAGCTCTGGACCTCGTTTTGGATGGCAAAAGTGTAGTTCTCTGCATAGTCAATATGTGACACAACTCCCTCCGGAACGTTCTTCATCATCAATTGGCATTGCTCATCTTGCCATCGCGCCTTGAAGTTGTGCGTGATAAAGGTGGTTACTATTTTCTCCATATAAGATAGGAATTCGTTAGCAGCTGTTTCTCTGAAAGCCTCCCTAAGTCGTTTCTTCACTTTTCCAGAGTGAGCATCCACTCCCACCTGGTAGTACTCGAAACATTTCCATCTAAGAAGAAAGGTGTTAGAACCAGACAACTCATGCGGGCAAATAGGAAAGAGCTGGAAACCAGAACTAGAACAGTTTCCCATGAGACATTCAAGTCAGTGCCACACATCAAATTCTTCCTTTGCACAAACACATGATTCCCACATCAGATTTATTCGTTTGAAAGTATTCTCATGTGCACAACAAGTCCCTTCCTTACTGCCTGTGCACACTTTACACACACAATCACAAGTGGTATGCACATGGAGCCCCCTGACTTTGTCTCTGAGGTTGCCCAATCCCACCATCATGTCCATCTCCACGTGGTATATGCAACAACCGGTATTCCTCTCCTTCAGTTTTCGCACCCACCAAGGCTTCAACCTCTCAAAAGCCCTCTGCCGCACAGTACATTCACTAGGTGGACCTCTTCGAAGCGCAAGAAGATCGAGGTCTGCCAATCACGCACAAGTATACATCAGGTACAATTTAGGACCCTCATTTCAGAACCTTTTACAAAACATACAACAAAATGTACTAATTGTAGAAAACTAACACCTTTACTCTACAAAAAACACAGAAAACCACAGTGGGTACTCCTCAGTACTTTTGACATTGACGCAAGTATAAATTGTATACTAAGAAAGTACAATACATCGCAACGCCACGTATCAACATGACTCCAAGTACTGAACTATACTCTAAGTTATTGATAAGTGTTCAAAAGTAGCTAAAAAAATAGAAACAAGTAAACTGTGTACCAAAGTGAAATTCTCCTCGTACAATAAGTACAATGAAGAACCATCTTATGGACATTTATACTGCTACATCGCAACTAGTGGAAGTCCCAAGTCAAAAAATACATCACGACGCACATCTAAGACTTACTATGAACGTAAAGTACGCATGGTACCACTTCTCCACTTCTAATCTGTAGTCCTCAGAAGTACTATATCATCTATTCCCTCCAAATCACACAACTAGTACAATTTATACTTCACTCTAATCGGACCCTGATAGAAGTTTACATTACAAAGAGTTCAAACCCGAAATTTACTATATATAGTAATTTTTCTTGCAATGTTTTGATCCAAATTATGTACCATGGAATGCAACTTAGGCAAAACACGGTGTACAAAAACTACAAAGAAACTGGTCTCAACTTCTCCAGAATCTTTAGATATCTTATTTGTCCTATGAGATACCGAAAGTCTGAGGACTAAGTATTTGGACTCATCATATTACACAAACTCATATCAATAAGTTACAACTCACATGAGGCTTGCACAAGTAATGTGTTGGATGAGGCTCGGCCCAGTCTTTTCGGCCTACTCTGTGCTTGACGATGTCCTTCTTGTTCGGTGATACTTTTGTTTGACCATTCCTCCATGCATGAAAGCATTGTTTGACATACTCAGATAGCCCGGCTCTCTTCTTCCGATTTAAACAAAGACTGCAAACCGTGTCTTGAATATCGGCGGCATAAACCCTTTTGTTCAACGCAATATTGATGCTCTTCTGTGTCGTAACCAAAACACGTGACAACGGCCTCACTCCTTCGATCCCCTGGCTAACTGCGGCATCTAACAAGGCACTCTTCCTTGCCAACAGCTCGTTAGAGTTAGCTTGCTTCACTTACTGTAACTCGTTCTTGAAGTTCTCAATGAAAGAATGAATAACCTTTGCTTCTTGTGGCCGAGCATAGTAAACAGGTAGCAAAGGCGAAATAGTGTTATGACGCATGACCCTCTCCATAACATCTCTCCTACTAGATGGACCGGGACAACTTCTTAACTCTTTGACTATGTACTGTGCTATGCGAAGGGAGATTTGGTTCAACTCCCGCACAGTTAGAGCATCTTCGACTTCATGATCCGGCGGCACAGAAGCTAACACCAATGTTTCCTCGTGTCTTTGTCTATCTCATGCTCTCTGAAGGGCCTTCCTTTCTCTTGCCCTCTCTGTAGCTACGGCCCTAAACTCCTCCTGCAAGCGAGCTTCAGCAAGCCTAGCTACTAGACCTGGGCGGCTGATACCCTGTCGCAAGCATTGCCTTAGCGGTGTTTCCCATTGCTGGAAACCTAGGAAAATAATAGACGTAGAAAACAAGAAACACACATCAGTTATCAAAAATCGAATGAGGGTTCATGATTGACGAGTCCAGGAAGCACGACAAGCTTATAGAAGAAAAATACAGAGTTACACTTTCATGAGACTGCAACCGAAACTCACCGTAGAATATCAATCTTCTCACTTCCTGAACGCAACAGATTCGCAAGAAGCAGTAGGAGACCCTACTGCAAGCCTTCCCTTAGAAAGAGAAGGTGTGTTGTCAAAGCTAATTCCAGAATAACATAACGAAACTGGACTCATGAATAAAGTCCGCCTAGGAGACTCATCTACGTTGTTGCACTTCTCTGGATAGAAATCACAATTCCCTTGCTTTGACACTGGTGTTTCTTCAACATAACCCGAATCAGAAACCTCACAAAATGAATGGCAGCAAGAAGAACCAAACTCAGTGATATCATTTGCAGTAAAGTATGATGTTATCAATTTTGAACAAGAATAACTTGCCGCTGTGTGGACTTTGACATTATTCACAGAGGAAGAGCAACCGCCCTTGAACTCATGAACAATAGTTATCCGACAGCATAGAAGCTAAACTACAGCACCAAGCATAATCCTCAGTACGCAAGCAACAGCATGCTAGAGCAAAGACGCAACATTGTGCTGCATGGGCGATGAGAGGACACCAGCGAGAGAGACAATGACGTGGACAAGTCAAGAGGTGGCGGCGCCTTCATGGCATGGCGGCCTGGAAAAACAGGATTTGTTGAAAACAACGAGGCAGTTTTTATGACAGATGCCATGTACATCATATACTCATGTGTGCATTTTGTACAAGTAGCACACAGGAACACGTCGACGGTTAAGTAACGGAAAAATGACAATTCTCTTTATTTGAGAGAAGGCCATTGTAGAAATGCGTGCCGCGGTCGGAAATCATGCCTCCGATTATAAAAATCATAATTTTCCACTTTGTATTCTGCTGCAACTGAAACCAGCATTCACTAGAGCAGAACAGCATTCTGTCCTGCGTTAAACTGCGTCATCAGAAACGTAAACCTGGATTTATGGAAATTAGTGTGGAAATGTGATCCAAATAAACATACTGCACGTTAAAGGTTTTAACGTGCACGCGTCACTTTTGACGTTGCTTTAACGGCTTCTGTCAAAGAGTGTCAACTTGAATTATGAAGTGACGGTTCAGTGTTAAAAATAACAACATGAGTGACATCGCGTCAACTTAAACATAAATCTGCATTGTGGAAAGTAACTTTTTTGGAGAGTTTTTTACCTCACAATAGCTTTTTAATGGTTAAATTTAGTCACATCCCACGTCAACACGTTTCTTTTAACATAGAGGGCGTTTAAGGTGACATCGGAAACGTTCAACTATGTTACTAAAAACATATTAACAGATCCTACGTGGAATGCCCTGCTGACTTGGAACAAAGGCGTGGAAGATACGGCTGACCTGGAACGTAGGTTTCGGAACCTAGAGGGTGTCAATAGTGACGCCTGCGTTCTGGGTGACATAAAAATGCGTTACACTGTGTTTCAAGAAACATATTGATATAGCTTACGTGTCCCTTATGCGTGTAAGTTAGAGCTGACGTGGCGGCTAGGTTATGACCTGGTCTACATCCTAGGGGGTGTCAGTAGTGACGCGCGCGTTTTGGGTGACATGAAAATGCATCACACTGCGTTTCAAGAAACATATTGACATAATTGACGTGTCACATGTGCATGGAGGCCGTGATTGACGTGGCGGCTATGGTTTGACTTTGTCAACATCCTAGAGGGTGTCAATAGTGACACACGCGTTTGAAGTGACATAAATTGCGTTAAATTGTGTTTCAAGAAACGTAATCACATAGCTGACGTGTCAGATGTGCGTAGAAGCTATGGCTGACGTGGCGGCTAGGATTTTGGTGATGTACACGTTAACTCATGTTTCCATTGTTCATTCTTTGGTGGAAACATTCATCTATGAAGGTCTTAGATTAGGGCTTTAAGCCTAGGTTTAGGGTTAGGGTGAGCCGCCACTTCGGCGGCTTCTTATCTTGTATTTGAGAGCTTGTTTTCAAGCTTTTTGTGTTTTCTTCTTACTCCATAGAGTGTCTCCCATTGTTTTCCCTACCAGTCCCTCGTTTCTTGTTCAAGTAGATTGAGATTTTAAAGAGTTGTAGATCTCTTGTAGGGCTTTCCAATGGTAGTAAGCACGTTCAATTCTAAGCTATAGGGAGTGAGATATCACCTACCGAAGTTGGGGTTGTCAAAGGAGTGCGGCTGGAGGAAGGGTCTCGGATTTTTAGCAATCAGTCTTTGAATTTTGATCTTATGATCTTGAGATTTTGAGGGTAGATGCACAATCAACTTAGCTTTCCAAAAAGCTAAGGCACGCCTTAATCCAATCAAGGATGGAGTAATGGCGACCTATAAACTGAAAGGTACTTCAATAAAATCCGGGGGGGGTTGGGGTTTCTCTTAACTTTATTTTTGTTCTCCATCTTCTTCTTGTCTCCATTCTTCCCTTGTTCCTTGAATGATGTGTTGCTATGAACTCACCGTGAGCACAGTGATGTGGGGTGTGTAGATTAAGGAGGATCCAGCATGAGCAACCCCTTACATTACGTCATCCTACGTCTAAAAACGTTTTCCAAAACGCGTTAAAATATGTGACATATGTGTTTATCAGCGTCAAGTTGAACACTACATTGTGTTTCTTTTGACAAAAAATTCAAATTGAATGCGTAACTATTGACATGGCAAACATCATCCTACGTCTAAAGACGTTTCCGTAAACGCGTTAAAATAAGTGGTACATGTGTTTATCAGCATCAAACAGTGTCAAAGTTAACGTCCAAGACGCACTTCCAAAACACGTCACACTGCGTTTACATAAACACAAAATAATACAAATCCCAAATTTGATGCGAAAATATATCTTCAATCCACGATCACTCCACTTGTCACAATCTAGGCCATTGAAAACCTAAATGACACGTCAGATTTCCATGCCACATCAGAATTTTTTTCATCCATCAGGACGACGGAGCCTTGCCCACGTCATATCTGACCTGGAATTAATTAACATTGGGAAATGTCCATGTCACATGCAACGTGGAATGCAAAAAAGAAGGAACTGCTCACGTGGCAAAAAACTTACTCTCAAAGTTACTTACCCTGGATAATTTCCATAATCTGTGTTTGCGTCACTTTTAACATAACGTCAACTCTTGTTATATGGTTTAACATAAGGTTGACGCAGCACGTCAAACCAATGCGACGTCCGTGACCTTTTTGCCATTTTTGCGTCAAAAAAACTGTCCACGTTAAACTGCGTTAAACCGCGTTAAAAACCGCGTTAAACAACATCACTTTGGACACTGTTTTGCTCTAGTGATTTACTTCCATATATTGACCAAATTAACTATGTACTTGTAAAATCAGGGATATATTCCAATAGGCTATTCCTTCTTATCTCCTTTGCAAAAAACAAAAACAAATTTAGAGCTTTTGATGCTGAAGAATTTTGTACTTTTCTCATATACGAGTACTGTATGACTTTTTTGTACTAGTGCCCAATAGTACTAATTGAACACACTTAACTTGCTTTTCTAATTGATTTAATAATACACAGGAGATCTCTACATATGTAGTATTTGGAAAAACAAAACAAAAATCAAGGAAAAAGCTTCTGAGTATAGGTAATTGCAAGTACAAATTTATGCCTTCAATGTATATTGTACTGTGATTCAAAAAGTACATACGTCTAGCGTATTTCCACCCATCTCTACATTGTATTTGTTTCCTATGCAAAGTTCATCGCAAGAAATTTGTCATGATAAGAGTATTGTTTTGTATTTGGAAAGATTTTTCTTTGTTTTTGAGTGAATTTTGAAAAAATATTGCAACAAGTGCCAAGATGTATAGGCCCTAGGATTAGGGTCAACTTCTTGTTTGCAGCTTACAGTATTTTAGAGAATCAGTTTATTAATTTTTGCTAGAGTTTTGTAGACATTTATGATTGAGATGATTGTATGAAATGTAGTTTTAACATGTTATCAATTGTGAATTTATTTATTTTGCTTTTTAAAATAAAAAATAAATAAAAAATTTAAAAAAATTCCTTTGTAAAGTTTTTGGTGCTCCGAGATATGTTTGTTAACTCATTTACATTGTTGAGATACTAATTAATAAAAATAGATTGTAGAAAACCTGCAAATCAAATTGAGTGATGAAACTTGGAACAGATCAGCAAGAACAGACCTGCAACCAGTTTCCAATGACTGGGTGCAGAAACAAAGTTTCACCATTGCTCAACATCTTTAAAAGTTCTAAGTGACAAAACTCTTGCACAAGACTCCTGTGTAGTGGTGCCCAATCCAGAATTCCACCAAACACAACCATCCTAAAACACAGAAAATAATAAAACAAAGCATGTGTAGCTCCTGTGAATGTGTAATTTGAAACAATGGGTTCCACATCAGACTGTTGGATTGTGCATCTGGCGTTTTTAGTTTGGGTGAAGCGATTTTCAAATTCTTGTCATCTATCAATGAAGACTTTAGCAAGAATGGTGTTGAGTGAGCTCCGCAATTCCTGGTGAGGAGGGCTATGGGGAGTTAATTTTTTGATGTCTGGAGAAGGCGGCAATGTGCTGGGCTTACTGGGATCCCCTTCTTACATTGACAGTGAATGACATACACATACAAGGGGAGGTCAGTGTTGGAATAGGATCACATAAGAGTTTGATTAGAATGTGACAAGAGTTGTGCTAGTACAAAACTGTTCGTGGAACACTTTTGAACAAGGAATGTCTGGAAGAGCTGGCCTTTGTTGGAGTTCAGATCTGTTTTGCCCAGTATTTACATGCTAGTACTGCCCTATTGCAATCTATGTACAAACTCTTGCTTCAGAAAGGGAACTCTCCATGATCCTTGCATGCACATACTCCCATTAGCCTCCCAGATCCAGATCTATAGAATGTCCTCAGCTCTAACTAGCTCAGTTTGTATGTGTTTCATTTTCCTCACTATCTTTCCACTCTCTCTAGCACCTAAAGATCGTGTAAACTCCAAAGCAGCAGAGACCGAAGTATAAGCAGACACGACCCTCGATACCAAGCACACTTGCACAAGCATTCAACTATTGTTCACTCATGGAGAACGACACAAGAACGACACAAGAACGACACAAGCACGTGGCAGCAACACAAGAACGACAGTCTCGAATACTATAGGAAAAACCCCCTGTGAATCAACTAAAAGACAAGAGAAATCTCTTAAAGACAACAGACGGGGATCGCTTCACTTGCTTCGGATGCGACGATCAACTGAGTAGGTCTGACCACCTCGGAATCAAGACAAATCTATTGCCTCCCGTGTTCAAACATGGTGCCTAGAGGTGACGTGGCTGCCTTGGAGGCGGGGATGGGCGCGGGTGACCAGCGTGTTTGTGACAAACCCCGGCCAAGTTCAGAAGTGGCTAACGCCGGGTGGTTTAGGGTAAAGTGTGAATCCAGTTTTGGGAACGTGGCATTCAGAGATTAGGGAAGACAACGGATGGAGGAGTGGGGGGGTTAGGGTCTTTCTGGCGGGTAGGGTGTCAATCAGAACCCAATGTGTCCGATACCATGTCGTGAAATTGAAACCCGGAACTGTCTATTTGGAGTTTAGAGGCATTCATAAACATGAGGAATGGAGAATTGCAAATAGGCTCAAAATACATACAATTCACATTCCTTGATATAAGTCTGTAAATGAGAACAAAATTCAGAGTCGACAAAAGTGCGAGTGTAAGGTAGACAACCTGTTTCCGATCAGGCCCCCAATAAAGCAGTGTAGGCCAACCTATTTCCAACCATAGCTCGCATTATTTTTGAATTCATTTGTAAATGGAGACATAGTATAAAGTTCACACATGTTCACTTCCAATTGGAAGAAAGTTTGATTTTTGGATATGATATCAAGTAGCACCAATATCAAAATGTAGTTTTTTCGGTTCTTGGAAATAGATCAACCTATTTAGCGAGAATGGGTTGGAGAGAATCTTCACTTTGATAATTCATAGTAAATTCATTATTGCTCCAAAATTTGTTTAAAAATATATGATCTTCCTCAAATCTATTTCCCTACGCTCCAAAATTATTTGCGTGTTTGTTACTTCACCGGAAGTATGCTGAATTGCTTAAGGTAATCGGAAACAGGTTGTCTACCTTAGTTCCTGACTCATGTCAAAGAAAACGCTCTACTCTATGCTCTGTACTGTTCGGATCTGTGGAGGGGCTACGTCGTCACACAAACATTCCTAATTCCGGCTGCCTTAGTAAGGCGGAAGTGCATACTGCCAGTACGCTAAGAAAAAGAACACCAAATGCATGCCATAGCCTATTAACACCTGATACGTTTACATCACCGGCGGTGTACATAACAATTGACGCTAATTGGGGGACGGGGGGGGGGGAAAGGTCGTATGTGAGCGGAGAGCGAAGAGCGGAGAGCGGAGAGCGCAGATTGAAGAGCAGAAAATAGACATTTATATTGTCATTATAAATTCAATCATCCCCTCTGACCGTGGATATTTTGCTCAATACTTTTATTATTTTTCAATTTTGAAATAAATTTAGTATATAATCTGTTGATTTAGATTCTAAATAGAGCAATATTTTGGCATGTTTCAAGCAAGTTCAATCTCCATGGATAGAATTCCTTTTCTTCACTGTGAATAATTTAGGGCTGACGTCATCATGACATTAGTGTATGGTCAATAATTGTCTACTTTCAATAATCTGTTCTATTTTCTTTTTAATCCTTGTTTTGTATTAGATAGCCGTCTAAATTTTTTTAATCTTTTCCTTAATATATCTTATCTCATATTATCTCATCTTATCTTTCTCATGTTTTTATATTGGCTTTACTGTTCCTGTTATTTACATTTTGCTTGACTTTTAAAAGAATTGTTTATGTGAGGGTGTATATTGTTTGTATGTGAATGTGTATGAACCTAGATGCTCTGTGGAATTGCCTCGTGTGCAAACATGTTTGCTGGTGTAAGTGACTTTGTATTTGCGAATGTTGGTGAGTGTAATTTGAGCATGTGTGATATGTAGTGCGTGTTTTTCAAACTATTAAATCAAAGAGCACAATGTGTTACGAAGGAATTGTTTTTGATTTAGGATTTTATAATAGAATTGACGTACATCTTTTTAACTTTCATCGCCATCAAATTCTATTTCATGAAGTTCTATGTGTAATTGCATTGTTTTTGTCTAATCATAAAAACCGCACTACTCTATATAATGGCAAGGACTTTGGAAATGTCAAGATCAATGTTGTCAACTATAGTAGCTCCAATGCAGCACTTGTATCCTTGGATAAAGATCTGTACTGTAGTAAAGATCTATCATCTAAGCTAAGATTGTTAGTAAGTTCATACTAAAAACATGTGTATTTGAATGATAATTGTTGATACAATTGTCCTAAATCATTATAAGGAACAACCTCGGTGCAAGTGTGATTACATAAGGAGTTTTAGAATACACTTGAAGGCATGCATGTGTGAGTATAAACTCATTGATACTGTGAAATTGCAAAAGGCTTTTTAAATCAGTTATAAATTTTTAATGGTTATTGGCTACTTTGATAAATAATAATGGGAATTTACCATTCTCCATGGATAGTCAAGAAAAGATAAATTATGGTGGTTAGGAGTTCAATAGTGATCATTTAAACACCTTTGCTGTACATAGTAGCCGCTGATGATGTAGTATAATAATTAGAAAGTAACTAGGCACTGTTGGTTGGGCAAGAAGATTAAATGTGGTATATATCTTCATTTGGAAATATAGGATTATATTAGAATCAGAAGAGAGAGGCAGTTAATAAAGAAAAAGAGCGTTAGGGTTTTCTAGAAAGGATAAGTAAAAAGCGAAAAGGACTGAAGACCATCCTTGTACAATGATTTTGATTGTACATTAACACTTTTTAGAAAATGAAAGATAAAATCTCTTGAACCATTAATCTAGTGTAAATAAGATGGTGTGGAAAAAATATGATATAGAGATGGAATTCTAAGAATATAAGAACATGAAGTGCAATAAGCAGAAGGATGAAGAATAGAATAGATTCTTTATTTATGGTTTTCTTTGGGAGCATATAATGAGCTTTGAAAGATAATCTACTTTTAACTATAATTGTTGAAATTTAGAGCAAATCCATAGCCAATTAGACTAGACTTTGCCAGCTAGGAAAAAAATGGTAGGATGCGAGCCAATCATGGTAGTTACAACTTATTGGTGACATGGAATTTAAGCTTCATTTAAAAAGTTTAAAATTTAAGGTAGGCTTCTGTAGATATAAAAACTTTATTACAATAAAATATATAGAAAAGCTCATACTTGTATTTGCTTGTTAAAAAGGTGTTAACAAGACAATGATATCAATTTGTACTTAAAGTAAATCATGGAACTCCTTATCATCAACTTAAAAAGGAAGATAGACAACAAAGATTTATCTAACTTATTATTACCAAATTGAGAAAAAAGTGAAAAAATGAAAATCCCTAAAAAATTGATACATTTTCAACCTCCATTTTTAAAGTGAAAACAACCTTTACCACAAAGATATTATTGCGTTTTTTGCTACAATAGGATAAAACATACAATATACGCATGAGACCTTTTGCAATCATAATCATTATAAAAGAGATCTTGAAACAAAACGATACAACGTTCAACAAAAAATGAGAACATTGAATGCAAAGAAACTATTTGTACAACTACACAACATCTTTAGACTTTAAAACATGAGACAAGCCAATCCACAATAACGTTCGAATAATTGTAACTTAAATGTATGAACAAGCATACTAACAAATGCCATCTCCTAAAAATTACCCAATTGCCATTATAATATTCCAAGAGAGTCCTCATCAACAAAACAGGACAGCATGCCGGTAGACAAAGAACGAAAACAAGTAAAACAAAACAACGCAAGTTGCAAAAGATACAGCGCAACACTTTCATATAGCTCTTTCCTCCAAAAGTAAACAAATCTCACCATGCTTGATGCAATCAATCATTTCAAAAAAACATAAACAGAGAACTTCAAATAAGAGTATGAGCAAGCTTCAACCCATTCTAACAAAACATTATTCAATGGTCTATGTACAAGACATTCACTTGGTTTGGTCAATAACTATAAAAGCACTAAACCACTACATACACTATAAAATCCAACTAAAACAATCAAAGTGATGACAAAAGAGGCTCCCAAAATGGATTCCATCTCACCTCTAAACATAATAATGAAGATTCATACTACCATTCAAAGGCGGCCTAGATTTTCAAGGTTCTCAGACCCCCTCATGTTTGATATCCAATATCTCCCAAACCAAGCAAAACCAAGGCTTCAGACTTCGTACACACATGTGATACCTCACAAAGTAGCCTTCCACAAAATCTCATTTCCAAAGTCGTCGCCGATTAGCGTCAACACAATGCAAACCAAAGTCCAAAATCTGCCATTTTTTCCAGAAACCCGACCGCGCCCTGGAGGCTGGGAAGGGGCTCTCGGTGCCGAGAGCCCCTTCCCAGCCTCGAAGGCGCGGTCGGGTTTGGGGCTTGATGGGCCCTCATCGACCAATTCTTACTTGTAAAGGGACCGGTTAGGGCCCTTATGTCAAATCCCCGACCGCGCCCTGGAGGCTGGGAAGGGGCTCTCGGTGCCGAGAGCCCCTTCCGAGCCTCGAAGGCGCGGTGGGGTTCGGGGCTTGATGGGCCGGGATCGACCAATTCTTACTAGTAAAGGGACCGGTTAGGGCCCCTTAGGTCAAATCCTCGACCGCGCCCTTAAGGGTGGGAAGGGGCTCTCGGTTTTAAGAGCCCCTTCCCGGCCTCAAAGGCGCGGTCGGCATTGGCAAGATATGGGCCCTTAGTTTTCCTTTTTTTTAAGGAAGCAGCCACTTACGCCCCTAAAGACGCGCATTTGTGTGAAAATGGGTCCTTAGCGGCCTCAAAAGCCCTTTTTTTAAGAAGAGGTCCCCATATGACCCTTTACCTTCGCGTTTTTACATAAAAAGGGACCCTTATAAACCTTAGAGGTGTAGAACCCGACCGCGCCTTTGAGGCCGGAAAGGGGTTCTCGGCACCGAGAGCCCCTTCCCAGCCTCAAGGGCGCGGTCGAGGATTTGACCTAAGGGGCCCTAACCGGTCCCTTTACAAGTAAGAATTGGTCGATGAGGGCCCATCAAGCCCCAAACCCGACCGCGCCTTCGAGGCTGGGAAGGGGCTCTCGGCACCAAGAGCCCCTTCCCAGCCTCCAGGGCGCGGTCGGGTTTCTGGAAAAAATGGCAGATTTTGGACTTTGGTTTCCATGGTGTTGACGCTAATCGGCGACGACTTTGGAAATGAGATTTTGTGGAAGGCTACTTTGTGAGGTATCACATGTGTGTACGAAGTCTGAAGCCTTGGTTTTGCTTGGTTTGGGAGATATTGGATATCAAACATGAGGGGGTCTGAGAACCTTGAAAATCTAGGCCGCCTTTGAATGGTAGTATGAATCTTCATTATTATGTTTAGAGGTGAGATGGAATCCATTTTGGGAGCCTCTTTTGTCATCACTTTGATTGTTTTAGTTGGATTTTATAGTGTATGTAGTGGTTTAGTGCTTTTATAGTTATTGACCAAACCAAGTGAATGTCTTGTACATAGACCATTGAATAATGTTTTGTTAGAATGGGTTGAAGCTTGCTCATACTCTTATTTGAAGTTCTCTGTTTATGTTTTTTTGAAATGATTGATTGCATCAAGCATGGTGAGATTTGTTTACTTTTGGAGGAAAGAGCTATATGAAAGTGTTGCGCTGTATCTTTTGCAACTTGCGTTGTTTTGTTTTACTTGTTTTCGTACTTTGTCTGAAGGTTTGTTATGGCTCTTCTAGCACTTTGGGTTAATCAATTCTTTTAAAATTCCTTTATATTATTTAATTACACATGAAATTATGCATGATTATACATGAAATTACACATGAAATTATGCATGAAATTATGCATGATTATGCATGAAAATACGCTCTTCAACACTTTTGATTATTTCTTATGAGGTTTGACATATTGGCTTAGTTTTCATGTCCTTTATCTTAGCCTGCATTACTGCTCTCTCATCTGTTTCTTTACTCAATTTTGTCTCCATATTATAGAATATAGCTAAATAATTATCAAGCTATAAATTCTTTAATCAGCCATTGAAAACTCACAGTCCTATGTATTCAAAGACAAAGACACTTTTTAATAGATAATCAGTGTGTCATCACGCTATCTTTAAGAAACCTTAATTTTTGAATTCTAATCTAGTGATTTTAAGTAATGTATATGTTAATACACACATAAACTCACTTCCAAGCCTCAACACATAAATGCAATTTCAAAGTACACACACTTTTCCAACATATTACAAATAAATTTTGAAATCACTTCTTCAGTCTCTCCTACAAAAATGCACAACATACTATGCCAAGAGGCAGACTCGACTTGACTTCAATTTCTTCAATTAGTGGTTGTGACTTTCTTTGACTCTTGCTTTGGCTCTTTATTTTCCACCTCTACTTATCGTTACATCAAGCCATCATAGTCATTGCATAAATTCGTAATAGTATACATTTCTTTAATGACACAAAGTCCCACAAAGAAGTATCACCTATCTTGTAAATTTATGTATTAAATATAAATTTGAAAGGATAACGCTTCCAAAAAAACTTCATTTATCTATGTTTGAACTAGATTTTGCATCTTTTATGTCACGTCATGAACTAAACTTTGTACTCTAATAATGAAATGTTTGACAAAAATCATCAATGAGAGCAATAAGAATATTGATCACGATGCATTATAATCTATATCCATCTAACTTGTTATCTTTTAAAGGACAATTGTTGAAATTGGCTTTTTGAAAGTTTAGGCAAGTACTTGTGATGTCAAATTTAGATACGATTTTTAAAAAAATTCTGAGAATTTTTTCCCTAGCAAATGTTTTGAAGGAATCTATTTTCTTTAAAAAATTGGACACGAAAAAAAATAATAATGGTACTTGAAGTGGAATTTTGTGTTGTGTAGGCAATTCAGGGAGTTGTGCTAAATACATATGTTACCTTTCAGACTTTTTCTATAAATATTCAATGTTGTCATCTTTGAGGTTTTCCAAAAGAGAATTACTTTTAGTACAATGTTCATTCCGCAAAAGATCAAAGTTTTTTCACTGTTTCAAACAATGCACCAATAAAATTGTTTCTTTCTTTTATAAAAGTTAGAAACTTTGTTTTCTTAGGTTTATTCTTTTTTTCACTAAAATGATGAATATTAATCTTTATTTTGACAGTTTAGATTGGGACTTTATAAAGTAATGGAATCTCTAGGAAAGAAATTATATGAATTTGACATTCTTATGTATTCAACTTTATAAAAAATATTGTTTTCTGCATGCTACACTTGTCTTCTGTCTGTAATTTATTTTGGTACAATTAGCTATCTTAGAAGTCTTTGTCAAGCATGAAAACCCTAAAATCCACAATGTAAGAAGCCTAAGAAAAAAAGTTAGAGTGAGTCAACCTAATTAAAAGTCAAGCTAAGAAAGTTTGTTTTTGGATTTCAATTGTTATGATCATCTAATCTCTAGGGTCAATTCAGATGATTTTTTTTGTCCTATCTACAACAATAATCTTATTAAAGATCTTATAGTTAGAATTGAAAACTGATGATTTTTTAGTCATTCATTCTTTCTACATTAGAAATGGCAGTTTTGAGAGTTTTTAGTGAAATATAGTCAAAGAACTTTAGGGGTTAAATTGCCCCTACAACACCACTAAACCAATGTCCAACATAATTTCTTATTAGAAATGGATCAAATACTATCTACTATACACAATAATCTTCATCCATCTATTCGTGTAATACATAAAATATTGCGTACTTGCAAGAAAAATGGAGATCAAAACTTATAAAATCAGACTTCAACCCACGGCTATAGGACCAATTTTTTTACTAAAATTAGAAATATTCTAAAAACATTCGAATAATCTAAACACAAATTCTAATTTTAGAAGAAAAAAAAGTATTTTTAGAATCTGCTCTCCAATTTCTGCTCTCAGAGCAAAATTTCTCCGCTCTCCGCTCACCGCTCACATACAAGCTTCCCTCGTACACAGAGGGCGATACTCTTCCACTGAGTTGCAGCAGAGGAACCGTCACTGGAGATTGACGGCACTCGTTATTACCCACATGCCCTGCATCGACGCCGAAATCAGGCAAGGCAACAGAGGGCGAGGTTAGCAGCAGATTTAAAAACAAAGATGTCGGCAGAGTACAGCGAAACGCATCCAAAACAAGGAGAGTGAAGCGAGCACATAAGGGATAAGAGAGGAGGATCGATACGTACTACTAGATGCAATGGACCGGGGAAACCGACATGTCCGATGAGCCGAGGAGGTATTCGCCGTTTCGAACAGGTATTTGGACATTGCTTGGGTCCCATAGTAGAGTTTTCAAGGCAGATAAATTGGCGCAGGTCAATCGCTCAAAGGGGTACAGACGGAGATGCGTGAAAGGAATCATGGTGCCCATTAACCATGACTGCCCCAGAACATTCTAGTTCTAGACAAAGCGGGCGGCTTGACAATCCTCAAACTAAGGGCTGGGCAGATTTGGAGAAACGCGGCCTACACCAGCTTCCCTCTCTGCCCGCCCTCGAGCCTCTGCTCGGGCTCCCGACCCGCTCCCCGCTGGCGCCCTGGCCCCCACCCCCCGTCATCGCCCTGGACCCGCCCGCCCTCACTCACTGCTCCCCGCAGCCATCATGCCCTCGCGGCCTCATGCCCCCGCAGCAATCATGCCCTCACTGCTCCCACCGCCCCCCGTTCCGAATCTGTTCCCACCGTTCCCTCGCCCCAATACCCGCCCCGAGACCCTCCACCGCGATACCATGTTTTAATGTACTCTGTGTTTCGGCTCTCCCCTCACCAAAACTGTAGGCATGTTTGCTCCTCCCCTCTTCTTCCCCCAAAATTATTCTAAGTCCTTTTTTTCCAAAACTCTCTCTTCTTCACAATGTTTATTCAATTTATACATGTAATTAAGACCATTTATGTATTATATTAATGAAGAATCATAAAGGAACTCATAATGAGGGTGGCAAAATAACAAAGTGGCAACAAAATCAAAGAAAAAACTCAAATCATAAACTTTACTTCACTAAAATCTCATGGTCACAATTTTTGCAAAAAATAGAATTTTCTCCTCCCTCTATCAATGTTTTTGTAGCACAAATCTCAGAAGTGACCTTGTGAAGCTTACGGAAAATCATCCTCTTTTGCTTAGATTGTGAAAGAAGCAAATGTGATGACCGCTTCAATGGGAAGCGTGGTGCACTTGTTTCACCAACTTCCGAATTCTTGCGTTTCTTCCCATGTCTCATTCTTGTTCTCTTCACATTCTCTTGGATGGAAGCAATAGAACCTCGAAGGGAAAGAGTAATTGTATCGGGCCTTTCAAATTTGAAAGGCTCCGATAATGTGCCAAAATAAGCTTCAAAGGCTTGTAATTTCCGCTTTACCTCTTCTTCATTGTCACCATAAAGAGTTGCTTGACATAGTGATTCGATTTCACGTACCATGTTAAATGCCTTCTCACGCATGACATCAATCGAAAAAGCCTCCTCCCTTGGTACATCCGGTTGAGTTGGAGTCATAAGCTCCATGTCTTCTATGTCCTCCATGTTGTTGAGTGGAGGCAATGGTTCCTCAACCACTTCATTTTCTTTGAGTCCTTCAAAAAATACCTTCACAATTGATTGCACACCAAGTATGTGCTTGCAAGTGGAGACTTTATCGGGACAATCACAATAATGTGATTTCAATGAAACACTATACCATAGGTTGTTGGGAGAAGTCTCATTCTTGACATGAAAAAAGAGATGCTCCTCATCAACAACCTTCAAAGTGGCAACAAAATCAAAGAAAAAACTTCAATAATTGATAACTTTCTTGAAAAGGACTTTTGTTAAAACCATAGTTTTGAGGGAGATAATTTTTAGGTCAAACAATAGTTTCTAGTTTCTATTTTAGAATCAAGTTGATTGGTACATAATCTTTTGAAGACTATAAAGTAAAAGATCACATATTTTAAGTTCATAAAGTAAAAGATAAGTGTACTTTTAAGTTTATAAACTCAAAAATAAAAGCAAGGTGGAAAGGATATAAAAAGGGAGTGAAGGCTATAGAATATATTATTACATATTATTTGTGCTGTAAACTTCATACATAGAATATATATCCATTTTTTTTTAAATGATATATATTTACTTTTTTATTTACTCTAAGTGTTATTTTTTATAAGTGTTACAAAGCATCGGCATCGCCCGCAATAAGTGTTAAGTGTTAATATTCCCTAAGTGTTAACAAAAGTATGCTCCCAACCGTTAACACTTATCAAGGTTTGACTGTACCACTCTTTATGGTATTTTTGTTCTTCATTCAATTGTGTAACACATCTCCTTTGTTGTAACTCTACATAAGTTCGTTTTTATTGCTTTGTAATTCAAGATTTCCAAGATTGTAATAATTTAGGGTTTAGCATGTTTAAATTTGAGCATTGTGTGCTAATTGGAAATTGGAGATGATTTTAGGGTAAATTTTGTGTCAAGCATTGGCGCGAGAGATGGAAGAAAATGGAGACTACATGGAGGATGATAATTTCTATCCCTCTGACTTTGAAGATGATTTAAGTGAGATGGTGGGGGTGGAAGAATTTCTTCAATGTGTGGAAATTGGAAATTTAGGGTTTCATGAAGCTCATTTCTTGTCATCAAATGGAGAGTCGAATGAGGATGAGGAGGATGAGGAAGATGTTGGTGAGGAGATTTTGAAGTCTTGAGAGGAGGGTGTGGAGCATGTCAACATTGGAGGTTCAACATCTTCATCAATTTTTGAAGACATTCCCATTGAAACATTTCCCAAGTATGTGCACTTCAATCTCCAATTTCTTGCACTCATGATTGATTGTATAAGACAAGGACATTCTCCCTCATATCAACAAATTCATGAGGCAAATCCTTTTTTTTGTCCCCACTCCAACCTTCATAGGCCTTCCACACAAAAAAATGTGGAGTCTTTTACAATTGAGTGGTGGCAAAAACTTCAAGGAAGATTGAAAGTTTTAGAACTTTCAAGTGGATTTGTTTTATCCCCTTTGAATGACACAAATGGTAGACAAATTCCGCCAATATAGTCTTAGCGTTCCATTGTACATGGAGGACATATTGACAAAAATGGGAAACATTTATCATTCTTCATGACAACGAATGCCATTCGTACTCAATGGAGTACGGATAGTTATATTTAGTCATGCTTTCTCCAAGAACCATTGAAGCAACGTCGGTTCAAGCTCAAGAGAGATTTAAACGAAGTGTACCAGAGCTGGACCGAGCTACTTATAGGTTTTTCGTCATCAAAAAAGAAGTGCAAATACTTGCATACTCTTTAAGAACCAACGATATTTCATTCTTTTTCTATATTGCAATTTCCTTGTGAATTTTTGAAATGCATTGCAAATTTGAATTATATTTCTTTTTATGTTTATGTTTATGATTATGTTTTTTTTTTTTTTTTTTAAATTTCTTTTTGTGTTTGAGTTGTTTTTTTTTTTTTTTTTTTTTTTTTTTTTTTTTTTTTTTTTTTTTTTTTCCATGTTTGAATTGTATTTGTTTTCATATTGATGTTTATGATTATTTTTATTTTTTATTTCTTTTTTATTTGAATTTTTTATTTTATTTTATTTTATTTTTACATATTTCAATTGTATTTATTTTCATGTTTACTTTTATGTCTATGTTTATGATTATGTTTTTATTTTTTTATTTCTTTTCATGTTTGTATTGTTTTTTTATTTTTATTTTTATTTTTTTAGTTTCTTATATATTTGAATTGTATTTATCTTTAAGTTTATGTTTATTTTATTTCTATTTTTTTATTATTTTTTATTTTATTTTTATGTTTATGTTATAATTTGTATTAAATTTTTTTATTGGATGTGTCAAGATGCACTTCGGAAAGATGATTGGGATGCGGCACAGATTGAGATTATCAATTTATAAGCTCAAGGGAAAATTTTGTACTATCAACCGTATGCACCGAAGGATGAGGACCCCAAGAAGAGACCGTTTGTGGTAGTTATACAGGATGACTTCATGCAAAAATTGGCTCTACGGTTTTCAGGTAATAACTCTTGGGCATTCGATTCTACATTCAAAGCAAACCAATACGGTTTGCCTCTTTATGCCGCAATTGTACTAAACCAAGATGGAATTGGAATTCCAGTTTTTTACATGCTTTGTAGCAATGATGTTAAAGAGGAACATGAGGATCTTGCTATAAAAATAGCATTATTCCATGTGGAGGGCATTACATGTTCTAATGCTTTGCCTTACTGAAGACCATTTCGTTGAGAATTTAAGAAGATTTTGTATTGAGTTTCAACACATCCCGGCCTTTGCCAAATATATGATTTCCGGATGGGCCGGAAGTACTTGTTCTTGGAGGAGGTTGTGGCCTCGATTTGGGAGGTTATTTGCTTATGGAGGTATGGATACAACTAACCATGTTGAAAGACATTGGGAGTTGATTAAATACACCCTCTTACAAGGAAAAGTAAACCGGTCCCTCCGGGACTTTATTGTGGCAATTGTTGGTAGTGCCAAGGATGGCACTCGTGTGGGCCAACCCACATTATTGAGTCAATTCCAATTGTCTCAACGTTTAAGTAAGTCCCTCATTTGTTTATTATTTTATGTTTTTTTTTATTGTATTTATTTATGTTTTTTAATCATATTGAATGTTTATTTATATTGTATTGAGTGTTTATTTTATGTTTATTTTATTGTATTTATTTATGTTTTTCATTATATTGAATGTATTTATGTTCTTTATTTTATTGTATATGTTGATGGTTTTTTATTATATTTTATGTGTATTTAATTGTAGATGACTCAGTACGGTACCTAAAGAGAGGGAATGATAAGGCTCATAGACGTCGATTGAAAGGATTAGAAACGAATTTTGAAGGCTTATCAATCTTCTCTTATGGATGTCTTGAAGGTTGTTGATGAGGAGCATCTCTTTTTTCATGTCAAGAATGAGACTTCTCCCAACAACCTATGGTATAGTGTTTCATTGAAATCACATTATTGTGATTGTCCCGATAAAGTCTCCACTTGCAAGCACATACTTGGTGTGCAATCAATTGTGAAGGTATTTTTTGAAGGACTCAAAGAAAATGAAGTGGTTGAGGAACCATTGCCTCCACTCAACAACATGGAGGACATAGAAGACATGGAGCTTATGACTCCAACTCAACCGGATGTACCAAGGGAGGAGGCTTTTTCGATTGATGTCATGCGTGAGAAGGCATTTAACATGGTACGTGAAATCGAATCACTATGTCAAGCAACTCTTTATGGTGACAATGAAGAAGAGGTAAAGCGGAAATTACAAGCCTTTGAAGCTTATTTTGGCACATTATCGGAGCCTTTCAAATTTGAAAGGCCCGATACAATTACTCTTTCCCTTCGAGGTTCTATTGCTTCCATCCAAGAGAATGTGAAGAGAACAAGAATGAGACATGGGAAGAAACGCAAGAATTCGGAAGTTGGTGAAACAAGTGCACCACGCTTCCCATTGAAGCGGTCATCACATTTGCTTCTTTCACAATCTAAGCAAAAGAGGATGATTTTCCGTAAGCTTCACAAGGTCACTTCTGAGATTTGTGCTACAAAAACATTGATAGAGGGAGGAGAAAATTCTATTTTTTGCAAAAATTGTGACCATGAGATTTTAGTGAAGTAAAGTTTATGATTTGAGTTTTTTCTTTGATTTTGTTGCCACTTTGTTATTTTGCCACCCTCATTATGAGTTCCTTTATGATTCTTCATTAATATAATACATAAATGGTCTTAATTACATGTATAAATTGAATAAACATTGTGAAGAAGAGAGAGTTTTGGAAAAAAAGGACTTAGAATAATTTTGGGGGAAGAAGAGGGGAGGAGCAAACATGCCTACAGTTTTGGTGAGGGGAGAGCCGAAACACAGAGTACATTAAAACATGGTATCGCGGTGGAGGGTCTCGGGGCGGGTATTGGGGCGAGGGAACGGTGGGAACAGATTCGGAACGGGGGGCGGTGGGAGCAGTGAGGGCATGATGGCTGCGACGGCATGATTGCTGCGGGGGCATGAGGCCGCGAGGGCATGATGGCTGCGGGGAGCAGTGAGTGAGGGCGGGCGGGTCCAGGGCGATGACGGGGGGTGGGGGCCAGGGCGCCAGCGGGGAGCGGGTCGAGAGTCCGATTAGAGGCTCAAGGGCGGGCAGAGAGGGAGGCCGGGGCAGACCGTGTTTCTGCAAATCTGCCTAGACCTTAGTGGCGAGGCCTTGAAATCCTCATAAGAATTCTAGTGGGGACGGACTTCCTGACCGTAGTCCCAACTAGCAAGACGAATAGCCGCCCACTCAACAGAGTTTACTACTAGCAAATGCGTCGTTTTTTATTTCAAAAAGCAGTCAAACCGCACCACTCTGAGATAAAGCATTCGAATCCGTCACAACAAACAATTTTACAAGGCCCTTTCCTCTACTCGGATTGGTTGCATTACGTGCAAAAAGAGGTCAAGAAAAGGCCGTGTAAGCGGCACGTGGGCGAAAAAAACAGGCGCTGCTCGCGTACTTCTTGACATGGCACCGGCTGTGCCACCGTGGTGCCAGCAACTGCCACGTGGGCTCGAACCAATGACCTCCGAGCGAGGCGTGTGGAGGGCGCAATCTACAGTGCTGGGCTGACACCATTTGCCCACTTGGGACCAAACCCCGAGACAAGTCATTCATGTCTCAAGAATTATTCCTCGGAGGATTATTCACAGTGCGCCACGCAGTTCTGTGCTGGCAGCAACTCCGGCACCCGCTGCCAGCGACAGTGCGGGGGGCAGCAGGGGGTTCACCTAGTAAGGGCAGGCTTACACGACCTTTTCATGACCCCATTTTGCACGTAATGAATTCTCAAAGTTCCGCGTTCTCTGGGATCAAAAACTACGGGTTTGCTATTAGTGGTTGTCGATCACATCCCTCCACCACGGGCACACATTGCGGGCCAACTCCACGTCTTGAATGTAGGACAGTTGTCGAGGGATATGGGCAGAATCCTCATGCGCGTCGAAGTTCGATGTCGCGGGGTTCTCGGTGAGTTGACGCAGCAGAGAGCATAGAGCATCATCGCGGACGTCAGCGTCCCATGTGGCCATCCTGCTGAATTAAAGAACCAGTAGATGGCAGAGGAGAAAACGGGAGCCGGAATCGTGGAGTGAGGTAAAGGCAAGACAATCAGAGAAAGGGAGCATCAAAGATAGCATGAAACAAAATCAGCAACCGCAAGTGAAGAGCAGCAAAACAAATTGAGTTCCACTGTAGAAGAGCGCAGCTATATAATTGGACTCACCTTGGAAGATGACACTGGGGAGATGAGAAAGAGAGGATCCGCGGATCATGTTCATAAATTGTGTAAGGTAACTTACAATGAGAGATGGATGAATGAAATCTTCTAATCACATTGGACAGTGTGTAAGCAGAGGATGAAACGAGTCATACAACTTCCAGTTGAGGATGGATTGACTGGAGTCAGACAACTCCAAATTGAGAACATGTGCAATCGAGTTAGACAACTCTATATTTAGTGCATTGGAGTCAGACCAGTCCAAGATTGAGAGCATGTGTACAAAAGTTAGACAACTCAAGATGAGGTACACTAGAATTAGACTACTCGTAGTAGTTAATTATCTTTACTCTAGAAGTAGGAGTAAAGATCTAGAAGAGTCTCTGAGTTAAAAGAGATAGAAGGATCCAGAATGATCTATGAATTATCTTTACTCCAGATATAGGAGTAAAGAAGATGGAAATATCTAGAAAAGTCTTTGAATTGAAGAGATAGAAGAGCCTAGAAGGATTTGTGGATTATCTTTACTCCAAATATAGGAGTAAAAGAGATAAAATGATCTATGAATAGGCTAGACTCTGGGACATAGTATGAGATAGACCCTAGTTCCTTTTGGAAATGAACTAGTATATAAAGGCTTGGGGGTGAGAAGGTGAGACACTTCTTTGGTGATCTCTTCTCTATGGTTGGGTGGTGAGCCTTCAGTCAATATATTTTAAAATTTGTAGTTCTATTATAGATATATTGAGTTTTTATCTTTCCTTTTTCTTTTTGTTTGAGAGTTGGTGGCAAACTTGTTAGGAGGTTTGTTACAAATTGCCTCAGGGGATCTCCCATGCGTGGAAGCTAGAGGAGTGTACATAGGTGAATGAATCCAGTACAATAGGGTAGAATGTCCTTAAACCGCAAATGTCCTTAAACCGATCAGGCTTGATTTCTAGATTTTAAAAAATCTTTTGTACCTCTTTTGTACATTTCAACATCTTTGCGGTTTAAGGTCTGGGACACTTTTTACTTACAAAATTCATGATAAATTGGATTTTTGCTATTTAATTCCGAAAAAAATTGCCTTCAGCATCATTCTTGTTCTACCATTGATGAAAATTTTCAGAAAATACATAAGAGCCCCATACCTATACCCAAATGCTTAAGTTTGCGGTTTAACCCCCATAGGATGTTTGGTTTTGAGGGCAGAAACTGTACATGCTGTATTTTTTGGCAAAGTTTGCATACAACAGTGATTTTGAGCATTTTCGTTTCTGAGTTTTGAAGTGAATTTTTTTAAGACATAGAGGGTGAAGTCTGGAAGAGAAATATCAAATTTATTTATGAATCTAATATGTAGATAATTTTACAGAAAATCCCAAGTAAGAGGGGGTGTCATGTGCTCTGAAATCAGTATTTGTAGAGGAAGAGAAGTATTGGACGGATGGTCAGAGTACAATTATAGGTTTGATCCAGAGATTGAGTGTCAGGGTTACTTTTTTTAGCCGGTTTTGGGGGGCAGTTGGTGACCTGTAAGTCCGGTCACTGCCAATGTGGTAGGTGACTGGAAAAACACAGAACCAATGGGGGGTGAGGTGTGGGATGCCACAAGACATTGGCGACCAACTGCCTGAGCCCCCAGACTGCGGCATGGAGCGGTTACAGACTCAAAACAACAGGTACTGAGAGAAATGAAAGTGACTCGAATATTTTCCTTTGCCTGATGAAACAACTTGATTCGGTGAGAGATTCCCGACCTAGAAAGGCATTTGCTCCGTGTAACCAAACATTCAGCAGATTCTAAATCAATGAACAGCAAGGAATGTGAACAATTTCACATGGGAATGTGAACAATTTCACAAAACAAGGAGAGCACGTCCTAGGAGAACAACACAATAATCTGTGCAATCCAGCAAGAAACTCGCAATTACATAATGAAGTCTACTAAACAAAACCCCCAGCCCAAGGTCTAAAGAGTATATAGTAATTTCAGCACACAGCCAAGGTCTAAAGAATATCAACTAGAGACAAGAAACCACAGCCAGGATTAGAAACCACAGATAATGCCTCAAGCCGGTGACAAAAAGTTTCAACTAGCTGCAAACTGTCAACAACAAAAATGAAAGCCTTCACTCGTGTCCATGTCCACTATGAAAGAACGAGAGAAGTGCCGAAATCCTGCTCACAAAAGTCTGAATGTGTGAAAGTTCCCACACTGAGTCACTACAAGGTGAGGTTCAAGGTACGGGAATCTTCACAGAGACATCGAAGGAGGCTGGTCCTGATTTGGCAAAGAGCAGTGTATCCCCCAGCTTGAACTTGTTCTTTGTGTAGAAGTTGTACCACCCTGAGTTGAAAAAACAAAACGTCTGCTTGGCGGTGACGCTAACAGAGGACTTCACAGGCATTTCGGCGATGGGGCCAGCAAGGGTGAAGAAGTGGTCATCGAACTGGTCGGTGCCGTAGGTCCGCCAATACAGAGTAGGGATGTCCTGCGTAGGGGACCAGAGAAACAGGTGTTAGAGAATTAGAATGCTGTACTCTATTGATAGAAATCGGATTGGTGGCATCCCCTGCTGCTCATTGCTACGCTGCAATTCTAGGTGTAAACAATGGAGAGTACATCAGAAACTAACGCTGAACTCGATAAGTGACTCATAGAGGAGGACAGAAACATGTAGTAACAAAATTGCTTCTTTTTGCGGCATAAATAGATTCCACTCGGCTTCGATTGGAAACCAACCGAGATAGAGGTCAAACTCCTAGTGAGCTGGAACCACGACCCTAAAACCATGTCCTCGAAGTTGCACTAAGATAACATTTCAATAAAACACCCTCCTCACTCCGGAAAAAAAAAAAAAACGCAAGACTTCCTGCACTCTTTGTGCACCTACTCAGAACTAGTCAACCCGAGACCACTTAGCCGCCTCCCAAGCTAAAACTTTCAACACCCTGCACCTCAGTACAGTCCCACAACCGTAAGAATTTTTAAATTTTGCCACCTAACGGTAGCTACAACACACCACACCATGCATCACTCTGCCCCAACTCAAGGCGACAACCTGGAAATACCAATGCAAGACTCATGACGGCAAATCAAAGAGACGTAATTCCGTCAAAACCACTCCAGCTCACGATCACACCACACCACCACAACCAAGACGCCAACAACAACAACAGAAAACCCCCAGCCTCACACCTGTACTCTCCCCACCGCGTGCATTTCGTCACAGAAGCACCTGCCGTAACCAAGCTAAATCTGACCCACAACATTCACAGACTACGAGCCTCGGAAGGAGCTCATCGAGTGAGAAGACAAGCTAACTTCCAAGAATTAAGCTAAAACTGGAAAGAACAAAGTGAAATGCGAAATCTAAGAAGTCTAAGATAATAACTTAGAAAAATTAAGTATTACTGATCCGATAGTGGTGTCAGAATACTACCTGAGGCACCCTTCACATAGAAAACAGAGGAGCCACTCCTGTTTGAAAACGACATATCACAAAAACTTAGCGACTTATCACAAGAACGTAGTGACATATCACAAAAACTCAGACACTTCCTAGACTCCTGAGCACAAGATAGGTGGACCAAAAAAAAAAACAGAGTCCTTACCAGCCTCGACCCGGTCCCCTTGTTGGTGTGTGAAGCACGGAGGGTCTTGCAGAATGTTGGCACCCACAGCGGTTGCGAAGGACCTCCTGGGCGAGCAGAGCTGGCGGCGGCCTCAACCGGCGCAGAATCTCCAGTATTTTTCTTTGAGGTATTCGCAGGTGAAGGGCGATGGCGGTCGATCGTGACGGCGAGGGTGCAGTCGTCGACAACCTCAAAAACCAGGAGGTCTCCGATTGTGATGCCGTTGTCCGCGACAAATTCCCCCCAGCCGTCGTCAACGGTGAAAGCAGTCATCTTCGAGCCCGGCTCAAATTGCTTCAGCTGCACCGGCCAAAGCTTCTCCGACTTCACCGAAATCATGAGCTGCGCATCCAGGATCCCAGGCCAGCCGGTTCGCAACGTGAAAGACTTGGGAATTTCCTGCGAGATCCAACAACCCAATCAGCGTAGTACTTAGAATGTCGGCTCCAATGAAACGCCATGGCGGAAATTCAGGTGAGGGGACTTACAAGGCGGTGCAGCTCGGTGGCGCACAGCACAGGGGATGTGAAGTAGATCACCCCGCAGTCGTCTAGCTCATGGAGTAGAGAGGCGCGCGCGTCGTTTTCCACCTCTCCCGGGTTGAAATCGGCCATGGCGGAGATTAAGATGCGACCTGGAAACGGGATGCGTCGGCGTCGGTGAGAGAAGGCGATAGAGAAGGCGGAGGAATGCGAGAGTTCGGGAAATTGGAGGAGATCGAAGGAGCGGGATGGGGGAAGAGAAGTGCGGCCTGGGGAAGAACATCCCACCTGAAGTGCCGAGAATGCACCGCCCTAGCAGCCACCATTAATTGGCGAGTGGGCTGAGGGCGCCGTCGCCGAGTTATGGCACCGCAGCAACAACGTACTGGGGACTGGGGGTGGGGACAAAATCTGGGGACTGGGGGTGGGGACAAAATCTGGGGACTGGGGGCTCTTCACCAGCGTCTGCCCAATCTGCAACAACCGAGAGAGGGGGCCGACAAAATCAGAAGTCAGAAGAGAATTTTCGAACGATCCGCTGGTTGGGACGAGTCCGGTGAAGGAGCTCAATTCCATACTCGTAAGTCGCTGCTTCATTTCCTCCTCTACCATTTGATGCACAAGTGATCCAAGCCAGATTTTCCAATGTTTAATCACCAGCCTCATGCTCCCCAAACAGATAAAGTAATTTCAGCCTCATAGTATGACTGAAGATGCTCAGAAAGTCATTGCGGTGGTCTTCATTGTTAGCACAGTGGGCGTGACGGGCACAATCAAGAAGAGATGAAGAACGGAAACATTCAAGTGCGAAAATGTCTTTCGTCATCTTACCTCCAGAAAGACAGAGAGATGGGTACCCTGAGAAGCAATGAATGCCATTTGAGCTGCTCTTCAAGCCGAGACTGCACCAACATCCACTAGTAATCAGAAGAAGAACTTGCCACACACATAATCAAATTAAATACAAGAACCAAAACAGGACACCCACTAGTCGCTCTAGAAAGAGTTAAAGAGTTCACCCGCATTCTTTTAACATGCCATCTGAAGCTCAGCTGTAGACTCATCCTTCGACTGTCAATACAAGCAACATGTATGATTGAGAATTTCGGTTGATTCTACAGGTATACGACTCATAGATTGTATTTAAAATCATCTGCCATGGAAGGTTGGCGATCGGCGAACCTTTAGCACGGTTTCGATGTTTCTATCAACTGATGCCACCAGTGCAGACAGTTCCTGCGAAGGGGTTCACAGTGTGAGATCATCAGATTTTCCAAACTCGTCTTTAAAAAAGATTATTCAGGGCTTGGAATGAACGAGCGCAAACCAAATTACCTTTCGGGGTCTGCGTAACCCAGCCGGTTCCATGCGAATCTTCTTCTTGTGACGACCATAAGCCAAGCTCAGCTTCTCAAATGTGTGATTTCGATGATCCTGAGCAGCCGATGACAAAAACTCAGTACAAGATGTTGTCAAATCAGGTACTACGCTTGAAAACTGCAAAGCTACTGCTAGATACCAAGTAGTGATGCCCGACACATTGATCAGCCCTTAGTACATTTCAATGACAAGGTACTTGGAAAATTTCAGATGCTAACTTCTAAGGTGAAGAGAAGCTCAATGGTCCGAAGCCTGCAACGAAACTGGTTCACTGTCATTCGAAAGGCCTGCTGGATATTGCATTGAGGAGATTAATAATTACAACAATACACGTACTTTACATCCTGAATTGTGATAAATCGAGGAGCAGGTTTGGGGCGTTTTTTCATGTCGTCTCGTCCTGTTTGGCAACAAATGCAAAATTATTAGATCTTGAATACATTATACCTCAGACCTCAAATTCTCAACTCTAAATGACTTTATTCAAGATAATACTCTGAACAGAACACTAAGATATAATAACTGATGCTAATGAGATCAACAGCAACTGGACTCAAAGAAGAAAAAACATGAGTCTCAAGGCAAGCCAAGTTTACTAATAAGGTTTCAAAACCTGCAAGCACATGATTCCAAACACAAGGCAAGCCACGTCAATAACTTACAAGCTTGGCTGCTAAGGCTTGAAGATCAATTCTTGGAATAAGTTTAATTTGAGCACGTTGCCTCACATGATCCTGATCCACCACCTGCAAATTAAACAGCATACGGAAGTTTAAAGAAGACTCACAAAGCTTGAATTCCGCTCCAAAAATTTCAAGAAGTCAAAATGCAGATTCCAATAGCCAGAAGAAACTGGAAAAATAAGCTGACCGCTCATGGCCAGTTCCAGTACGATCATGCAGTAGCTGGCTAGGAAGCATGCACATGAAGAAGGAAACTTGATCTTTGTAACACACCTTGGCAAGATCTTCACTCGAACCCAAGTGTCTTGATCAATTTCCACGGACTTTTTCTAAACGGACAAAACATCCGTCATCTCTTGGATTGGTACCAGGGTAACTTTTTGACTGTAAATCATCCGCATTCCTCTGCATGCCTGTCTCAAATACAGAACACAGTTAAGTTCTCCACCTCGATGCCACGGTCCGCTGACGTATATCGAAAAATGCCATTGAACTCTGTGTTGTAGATGAGCACAGTTTTGAAATATTTTATGAAACTTAACTTCATCAAATCGAGCTCAAGGAATACGTGCCTTACCTGTCTCAGGTAAGCTTCTTTCTCAGAGTCTATGTAAAGATACCCTTTCAAGTGGTCCAACGCAATTGCAGACTTAATCAAGAGCGGCTGATTCATTTGCTCTTGGTCAATGTACTTTTGCATGAGGCAAATTGCTGCTTCACGCTCATGTCCTAGCTGCAAACCACAGGAGCTTCTTAACGCACAGAAAATGAGAGGAGGCGCTCAAACACTGAGCTTACTATCCACCATCCAAGATTAACGAACATCTTTCAGCATGATTTAATCAATCCCCACTCAAACGGCATGTGCTCTGATGCATACGTTACACTTCACCATCCACAGCTTTGGATCTTTTACAGAAGGAAGAAGAGCCTGTTGCTCCACCTCCGTGGTCTCGGCTTCATCGTATGTTTCATACTCCTGAAATCATCACACCACTTCCTCTTCAGATTAAACACGACAGATCAATTCGAGTTCCAGAGACACAACAACATTAACTAGAAAATAACAACTTGCCATCCTCGTGACAACTTCGGACAATATAATATTACCTGCCGTCTATGGCTCGCTCAAACCAGGCATATATGGCGATTGCACCGTGTCTTGCGACTTTGCCTTCAACACCACAACCACTGCCCCAAATATCCAACCTTCCTCGCAAACTCTCCTCAACCATAAACTTACACTATTCCCAAAAAACACGCAAACTCACACTGCATCATACCAAACTAACTCTTCCAAGCAACAAAGGAGCGCAAGCCTCAAAAAAATACAGGAGCTGACAATAGAGAGGCGTGCTGAGCGGGGTTAGGCACCGAAACCGGCGAAGACATTGCAGCTTGGAACATCCAACAGTAGCGTCCCACAGAAATGAAAGACCGAATCAACATGAGTACGAGGGTGTAAGATAAAATGAAAGCCTTTACTGAACGTTCAAAAAAAAAAAGGAAGGCCATCCGATGAGCCTACAGACCAAGCAGGGGATCAAAGGTAGCTATCTGGAAAATGGCAACAACAAAATGCTTCACTCTTCCCTACTCCGATGAAGACAAAAAAGGCGGCCAGGGTGGAGCATTTCCCAACTCCCACTACTAGAAAATTTCGCTGCGAATCAACTGATTTGGAAGAGAAAGCTGTTGGTGAAAAGTCTTGATTTGGACAAGTTGATTCGCCGCTGAGGGACAGACTTCACTTGATACTTGTGGAGGGTCGAGGGGCATGCCACCTAGCGCATCCGACGTGGGATGCTGTCGACGTGGGATATTGCCATCGTGGCGGTGTGCCACCGTGGCGATTCCCAACGTGGCGGATTGATGTACCGCTGCAGGGATTGAGGACCGGGTGCGGGTGTCCGGTTGAAGTACAGGCGACTGTTTCTGATTGATGAACCGGTTTAGGAACTTTCGATTGATGAACTGGTGTTATGTAATATCCTGTTCAAGTGCAGGTTGGGAACCGGATGGGATTAGGTGTCCGGGCGGGAGGGCCTGACGCAAGTTAATGCAGACGGTCTCAATCGTATTAATGTCTTGGTCAACGTTGACATTGTGGTGTAAGACCAGACCGTGTTGACCGACTGGAGGGTGAACGACACGTGGACGGGTTTTATTGCAGCGATTCCTGGAGGATGTTCGGCTGGATGGACGGGTACGTGTTGTGGTGGGATTCGTCAGAATTTGAGGACAGAGTACGATTACGAGAATCAAATTATTGAATGACACGTGGCGTATCAATGGTTTAGAGGACAGAGGTACAAGATGTAGTACGTACATATGCAGACCTACTAGTAGACCCGGAAGAATACTACTGTTTCGACATCTATGTAATCATTGTGTACCGTAGATTTTGAACTCTTAGAGAAGCATTCAGAATTCATACCCATGCGCATGCGGTTGGCAATGCTGAAATAAATTAGTGCTGGTTTAATTGAATTTAAGTTAAATCGCCCCCGTCCACGTCCAATGTGAGGCAGGGTGATGTGTTGGGACAATCCAAAAAACAGCTTATTAACCTCCTACAAGTAGGGCCGCATGCATCATCTACAAAGACCTGCTGATCTTCATCTGTATGCAACTGCAGCACTACCGACGTGCACATGCTACAAAGACACGAGGTATTTCTATTATATCGGCTCTATGGTGGCGCCGGATTAGACATGCCGCAGTCTCGACGTCCAATGCATCCTGGGGAAAATCCAGCTACGGGAAACGATCGCGTAGACTGACTGGAGTGTGGAAGCATCCGTCGAGGAATCCTGTATCATGTGACAAAACAGATGGTCTAAAATGAGGATCATGATTTCTGAAACAATTGTGCATGACAAGAACAAAACCGAGTAACAGATTCTGTGCACAATACACGTCGCTCACATGATAATGGATCGGGATTGAGTCGGAATTGGGAGCAGCTTCGTAAAGAGATCTGCCAAAAGAGAAACATCATTAACTCGCTGGAATCATGTATCCGCATACAGAGGCAGAACTCACAAGGAGCAACAACGTATGTAGAACGCAAATCTCACAGTCGTCTCTCAGAAGTTATGAAATCTAACATAAGCAACCAGAAACTATAAAAACTAATACTGTTCTGAGCGACAACTGATTGAAGGATGATGATCAAATAGCTGCTATCAAAGTATACCATTTCCTCAATTTCTTCCTTAACAGAACGAACAGAACTTCGGAGAAACTCTATGAATCCTGGAACACTCAAGGACAGGGGTGCCGCTAATCAATGAGCCAGAAAGTAATACAAAAGTAGCTCAAATGAAACTAAGGGAGGAGGAGGCATTGAGGTGCAGAAAAACAGCAGACAATGAAGTACCTATCAGTATGGAATGCAGCCGGTACAGCCAGATCCTACGAATTTTACGGAATAAACCAAGCAAGGTTTAGTGGCGCAAAGAATCGATGACCAGGACAAATGGCACATGTGAATTCTTTTTCAATTCTGATGGTCTACTATGTGGGAGAATGATACCTTAAAATTCACGCACTTTCTTCTTAGACGGTCGACCGCTCCTCCGCACGATTATAGCGGGCTCTTCGACTGCTTGGGAAACATCTTAGGTAGGGTTACGTCTGCAGCTTTCTCTGTAATAGTCTCCTGTCGGTCATGTGCAAATAGGGAGTGAGCAAGGACCACGACAGGGCGAGTAGGAGTTAGAGCCGTCAATGCATTTGGGGTGCAAAAGAAATGAAGCTACCTTGATAATCAACAGTAATGAGCATGCGTATCACATGAAATGCCAAAACAATCGGAGATTCAGGTCACTATTCAACGGACCAAAATATGCGCGTATATTCACAAGTGCAGACGTGAAGTGGCTTACCTCGGGAACGGTGTCATCAGCTGCGGAGGTGACTGCTGGCATCTGGACGATTTCTGGATTTGGGGTGACGCTCCTCGTTGGCGGAGGTCCGTCATGACTAAAGGATGACACATTTCTCTGGCGGAGGACCTCCAGCTGTGATCGCAGTGTCTAGTAAAGTTTAACACCATCTGGAGTGTCGGACACTGAGCTGCGGATGAGGTCATCAATCTGCTTCCAGATGATGTCCTCTATGGGGTTACAATTGGGTCCAGAGGATTTGGCCCCGGAGACAACGGCATGTGAGGGAATATTCAACGGGTTCGGGGTATTGGCAGATACAATACCGTCCTGATCTTCATGTTCTGCCTCCGGTCCGTGCGCGTCTGATGCAGCATGCACTGCATTTGGGGCTCCAGTCTGGGTACTTTGCTTACTCCCCGCTGCGGAGGCAGTCATGGATCGGGAAGTTACTGGGAGAGGTACTTTACGGCTCCTTCCTCCGTAGCCTTTATCACGATGCATTTCGTCGTATACCTCTTCTGAAGTGGGAGAACGTCGTAGTTGGCGACGCAAGCGCTCGGTTATTCTAGCTTCACCTAGAGGACCGGTCCTGCCCTTGCTTCGACGACAGGCATTTGCGTATCGCATTTGCTCTGACTTCATTCAAAATTTCTCGCTTCCTTCGAGCTGCACCAATTTTCTCCAGATTGTTTCATCCACCCACATGGGCCGTTCATGTTCCATCTGTATCATGCAAATGAGCTCGTGGCGGTAAGATGATAAGGCACTTCCGATACGCGTACGAAGCCACGTAGGGTTCAGCGGTTCACTGTAGTCGAAGTCCTCCTATAGCCTTCGCAGTAGAACCTCCATAAGGTGAAACGGCTGCTGCCTTATGTCTACATAAGAAGGGTCGAGTCCTCTCACCATTTTTGATAAAGCATCGTTGAATTGAGAGACACCTAATCCGTATGGCCTCCCCTCCGAGTTCACGTTCACGTGATGCGGCCGCTTCCCTCTTTGTTCTCTCTGTGCTGTGTCCTCGTCTCTCGACGGCTCCCTCTCTCGCCGTCCCTGTCTCTGTGCGCTGTCTAGTTTCAGAGGTAGACCTGAGAGGAGTCTGGCTGTACGGGGTCCTGCAAGACTTAGTTCCCCTTGCCTCTGTACAGATGACCGGTCCCGCATTGAGTTCGTCTCGTCGTCTGCGCATCCGATGGCTGATGGACGGGTGGGAGTTATGAGTGCTGGTCCAGTGGGAGTTAGAGGTGACAGAGACCTCCATCGCTGTTCCCTATCCCTGCCATCGCCGGATGAATAGTTCCGGCTCCTGCCGAAGCTGAGTCTTCCACTTGAGTCTTCATCTCCACGAAGCGACTTCTGCTTCTGGTTTGAATTCGGGGAAGATCGCCGACGAGAGGGAGTGTCGTGTCTTGATCGGTCACGGGTGGAGCCACGCCTTCCTTCAGGGGACGACGAATAGCTTCTGCGGCGGTGCCGCTCACGAAAATGTCTCTGTCCAAGAATGAACACTGTCATGCACAACGTCTCAACATGGTGTCACACATACGACGTGAGTGTGGAGAAACAGAAAAATTAAACGACGTGACGGCTGGATGGACATGTATGGAATTACCTCAACATCACGTTCATGATCGCGGTCTATGGAGGGGCTCCGGGAGCACCGACGATAATGACGAGCACGAGAGTCCCGTCTCCATTCTTCGCGGTCATCCTCGGAATGCCTGGCGTATGGGTCTTCGTGAGGACGACGGTGATTGCTGGCGGTTGGTTTCGGTCTTCTAGAGAGGTGAATCGGCGAAGGAATTCGAGTAGACCGGTGAGGCGGATGTTCTTCATCTTCCTCTTCATGAAAAGCATGATCAGCATCGGGACTCTGGTACGTGCAAACCGGGATTGATGGAGATCTGCTGCGATCTATATGATCCACGTCTTCCATAGAGTCTGTAATTCAGGAAACGGTATGTCAAGACATGTACAAACATTACCAACTGGAACATGAATTAGCGGCAACTGAATAATGCAAAAATACAGTAAGGAGGATGTTGAATTAATCAAAGTGATTGATCAGGGAACTGGGTCTGAATTGAACTTACTGTTTCTGCCTCCTTCTGCAACAGGAGCAAGCAAACACGTCGTTAGAGTCATGTGGTAGAACTGTACAAGGACTATCTGTTCGCTATGTTGCTGCAATTCAGATCACGGTGGTCATCATGGGATATGCGCCGAGCGAGAAACAAACCGTGTGAAACGTACCTGGGATTTCCGAGTGCGTACGAGGCGGTGGGAGGTCTCGATTAGAAGCTTCGGGCCCGGGAGCGACAGACGCGTTTCTGCGCCGCACGGAATCCATGTGCTCCTGCAAGACCTCCTCGCAAGCGTCACGAGGCGGCAACCGTTTCTTCGCGTCTTGTGCTCTTGGATGTCCACCCTCAGAGGAAGGGCCAGATTGTTCTCCCAATCCCAAAAAAATGTAGCATTTCCGCGCCCGGCGAGGTTGCCGAGGCTCCGCCACCGGACGAGTTCTTCTGAGACGATGCCCACGTTTGTGGGGCGCGTTTTGATTTCGGTCCGGGCGCCATGAGTTCTTCCCCAACGGATATGACTAATACTTCTAATGCATTCCACGGGCAAAACAGTTTCTTGGCAGCAAGACTAAATAGAGAACAAACACAAAGATCAGAGTTTGAATCAGGGTACGAATTGAAAGAGCTCGGAACAGAAGAAACTAGAGGACGAAACTAGAAGACAACATGCACCTTCTAGGAGCGCTATTTGAACGTGCATTACACGGCAAAAACTCACTGTATATAATACACTGAGCTTGGAAGGATGTGATACCAAACACCCGGAGAGGAGGGGTTATTAGATCAGCATGAGGCAAATGACCTAGCAGCCACCACCACAGTCGAAGAGTTCAAGCCCGCGAAAACAACAGATATAATAACCATAAACGGCGCCGCCAGGAAAAAGCGAGGTCCTTCTCTAGAGGATACCAGCCAAGGGGAGATGAGAAACCAAGGAAAGAAGATGGAGATGTATACGGGGCCTTTCAGTACCCGAAGGACTTGGGAGAGAAAGCAGTTCAGAGCACGGGTACTAGAGAGGTGGGAGATATCGCCAAGTGCTTGAGAGGAGTTGCGGATGCGGAGATGCATAGCCCTACGCTACCGAGACCACAATTCTCATGGAGGACCAACCCACCATAGTAATGGCCACTCCTCACGACAGTAATGGCCCTCAATCATTGTCTACTGTGGCCCTCCATGGACAGGTACATATGGTCGTAGAATCTCTCATTATCCAATCATTGGCAGGACTTTGGTGCAGAACCAGGTGGCTGCGCCATATTCCTTATTCTCTTCGATGGACGTAAATTCTGACAGCAGCCTTGCTTGCCAGGCACTTTGCAGCTCAGAAGAAAATGAAACCCGGGTCATGAACAGTGCCATGCAGACCCTGCCTAGAAGGTTCATATCGATCTTAGCCTCTTCATACTTAATGCAGATTCTGTCTGCAACGGAATAGCCTGCGAACGTTATGGCAACGGTTCGAGGGCTTTCACGGGTCCCCTGTAGAGATTTAGTGCTCCTTCTGCACCGTTCCCGCCCTGACGTTAAGAGTAGCTTAGCGATGTTTGGTAGCCCTTTGGGTCGTTCACACGAAATCACCACGGGTCTGATAACTAGCGTGATCAGGTCCAGGACTACCCGAGGATGCCGCAAGCTGCTGTGGACTTCGCGGCCGGAAGAGAGTGAGGTTCAGGAGGTAGGTCTGAAGATGGCGGTGTGATAAGGGGCGCCCAAGACCCACCAACCGGACTCGCGACGCGGATCGGGGGATTTGTCAGAGGAGTTCGGCATCATCTTCGGGGAGTTCTCTCGCCGGTGGCACGCACGCCGTCGGTTCATGGTGGTCGCCATCTTCCTCGCCAGGCCGAGCCATTCCATGTGAGTGTCATCTCTAACCTCGAATTTCTTTCATGGGTTTAGGGTTGTCTCTCATCTGCATTGCTTACTACCCATATGATCTTCTAACGAGCTCGTGGAATCAGGTGGTTTCCGAGGAAACCCTGATTCGCAGGACATAGCGGAAAACCCCCTTCCAGTTGTATTCTTGCATGGGAGGGAATGGCTGAGCAACAACCCTATCATTCAGACGTCGAATGGAGCAAAGTCGAGACAGTGTGCCTCATTTTCATGGAGAATCTCAGGAAATGGGCATCTGAGACCAAGGTGGAGTGGGGGATGAAGTCGGAACAAATTATCGCCGTCAACAAAATAGGCTGCACGTGCAAGCATTTCCGTGAGTTCTTGAAAGACCCAGCGGTGGATAACAACAAGTTCGACTATTACATGGATTACATACTCATGCTTCGGCCTTGAAGCGGGTCTGATAGTAGGTGAGAATGCTTTTACGGATATGTGTAGTTCATATGGAGGTCACCGCATTGTAAAGCGCTCTTTAATTGTTCGTAGACTCAAACTGTAGGAATTAGTCTGTGCACGGATTAATGATTTCAGGTGATCTGTTGGTAATATATTGTAGAGCTCTTGGTGATTTTATACAACCTTCGCGATCTGAATTGTATACATGCACAGTCTTGAGAGAAATTGGTTCAATCGTAATTGTCAGTTACTACTTTCTCTTATCGCTCGATTTCGGTCTGTCAATACTGAATATATGGTCCTTGTGCACATGTCAATCTGTGACTTGAACAGGGTAATTGTGCGTGGAGTTTAACCTGACAATCCAGTGTGTCGTTTTTCATTGTAGACGATGTGTAGGCATCACGTTCACGGATATTTCCAATGGTTGAGAGGTGCGTGACACAGTTGACGATGCAACCTTGCGTATGAAACTAACTTGAAACCTCGGTACGTGAGACCCTTCCTCTCAATTTCTGGCATTTATTAATTCAAGATGTGGTGTCCATGTATTCTGTTAGCTAATGAAAGTGTTATGCTCTGATACGTACCGAGACTATCATCTTTGTCCATCTTGCTATAACTGTGAACTTGAGAAGTCTACAACCGGGAATGATTTTTAACACTAAAAACTTCTGTTCGCAGGGGATTTCCAGCAGCTCTTCACTTAGAACGGCCAAGACAAATCGGAGCCTATGAATAAGGTCAGTGTACAGAAGATTTCGACGTCATGAGGCACAGGCGGCTTTGTGCAGCCTTTTACATAGAGAGGCATATAGCAAATCAGTTGGGCATACCGGAGTACCCCTGCGGTTGTAGGAGATGCCGCGGCGGGCGAGTTCGAATGAGGGATACAATTTCGAGACATTATAGACGATTTGGGAGGGATCTGTACTTGCCACATCCTCTTCTGGTAAGCATTAGACTGTCGGTGTTTTGTTTTTTCCATTCCCACGTGTTACGGAATGTGTGAGAGTTGAGCTGTTCCACGGCCTTCATACTGTCTCAATTCCCTTAACATGGTCTTCACTAGAGTTTTTAAATTTATAAACATTATAAGAGTCTGATCACGCGAACATCGACATTAGACATATTAGAGGATCATAACCATTTCCGTGACATAACGATTCTGATGCTTTTTGTTTTCATTCCAGTCTGTCCAAGGGCAGCGACTTCGGGGTCCAGCGATGCCTGAACAGGACCAGGATCGACGCGAAAATTCAGAATCTTCCTGGTCAGAGGAAGAGGAGGCGTCCGAGGAGGACGAACACCCTGAGGACGATGTGAGAGCAAGGGATATGGCATACGACGCGTATAGCCGAGCCGATGCACTTCATCGTGAGGCATCAGCGGATGCTAACTTTGAGTTCCGACCAGTAGATGATGAGGATGCACTCGAAGGGGATGACGACATAGATTTCACTAATCTACTAAAGGAGTGTGAGGAGCCAGTTTTCCGAGGATCGACAGAGAGCAGGATGCAATGCGGCATAGTTCTTATGACGCTGGCGACTGTTTTTGGTGTCTCCGATTCCTATCTCACGGCCCTGCTCACTTACCTTGCAGGTACAATGCTCCCAAAAAACAACGTTCTACCCAGGAGCACTTACGAGCTTAAACGAATGATACGAAGACTCGGGCTTGAACACCAACGGATTGATTCCTGCCCTAATGGTCATATTTTATATGAGGGCGAGGAGAACTCGGCACTCACTAAGTGTCCCTTCTGTCAGCACCCGAGATATCTACCAGGGTCTTCGCATGTCCCTTTTGCTATCACGAGGTACTTCCCCCTCATCCCGAAGCTGCTGCGCCTGTTCAAGTGTCCAACAATAGCCGAGCTTCTTAAGCATTTTGAGGACAACGCCGAAGACTCTCAAGTGATGACTTCCATTGTTGACATCTTTCAGTGGAAGGAGGTATCAGGGATGTACCCGGAGTTTCGAAACCTGCAGACCAGCCTTAGATTGGGACTTGTTGCAGATGGAGTTTGCCCTCATGGAAACCAGAGTTCGAGACATTCGACCTGGATCATCCTCCTGGCAATCTACAACTTCCCTGCATGGCTGTCAACCAAAAAATTCTTCTTCAATTTATCTATTCTAATACCTGGACCTAAGGCGCCAACATCTGAAACGGTGGACATCTACCTCAAACCACTAGTCCAAGAACTGCTTGAATTGTGGAATAGTGTGCCGGCGCTCAACATGAGCAAACCAGTTGGGGAGAGACGGTTTACGTTACGTGCCATGCTATTATGGACGGTTCACGATTTCCCAGCTTTGGGCTTGATTGCTGGTCAGGTTGTTAAGGGATATGTGGCCTGCCTAGTGTGCGGTGCAGGCACTTGCGCACATTACTCCCATGCACTGAAAAAGATGGTTTTTTAGGTAACCGACGATTCTTACCTGAAGGACACCAGTTCAGGCGCGCTAGGGCGGCCTTTGACAATAACCAAGAACACGAGTCGTTCCCTCGAAGTCGGACCGGTGCCGAGATCCTGGAGCAGGGCAGGGGTCGGACTGCTTGGCTTCGCGATGGCGGTATCGAAGACTCCCCCGATGACCCTGTCAAAGAGCATGGCATCAAGAGGGTCAGCATTCCCTTCGCACTCCCTTATTGGAAGGTCAGTGACTTCAACCCTGGCTCACGTTCTTAAGTTATGTCATTCTAATTTCCCTGCTCTTAGTCTCTTTTACCGATAATTTTTTTGGTTACGGCAGTAGTGACACTACTCGTGCAGAATTCCTTGCTGCGTACAGTTCAGTCAAATAAGTAGTGTCCTTTTCTCATGCACCGGCTATTTCATGTACATGGTGCATCATAGTAGTATCCCCTGTACATGGTGGATGAGGGCCTGAACGTGTATACGCTACTCAATTCCCGGTTCTTTACACTATGAGTTCTAATAAATTTTCGGCATTTATTATTCGCCGTCCCTGTCCTTGCGGGTGCCTTAGTACTGTGATAAACTTGCTCATGATTTACTGATCTCGCTTCATTGTACAGGATTCAATTCCCCCTCCGCCATAGCCAAATATTTAGACAGTACGAGCAGATTCTTAGAGTCGAGAGGTACAAAATTATGTGTTAACTCAGTCTTAGCAGTCTCTTCTGAGTCCTGATGGTCATGTACGATGGTTTCTTAATGTCGTACATATGGCACCAACGGAGATCAACAGTTAAGTGTCTGAGTTGCTTAAAGGCAGTGACTACAATTGCTTAGCATCATTGCGTTGAGTTGCGATATCTGCAAGCATGGTGTAGTTTCTGTGAGTAGCTCCTCTGTTCTCGAGTGTCTCCTGTTCCACCCCTGGCTTGCCCTGACGCTGTACTCTTCAGCTTTCCTGAAATTTATTACCCACAGTCTCTTTCCCCCGACACCAGGGCGAGATAAGTGCTCTCAATAGTTTGGAAGTGCTGGCCAGAACGGAGAGTCTCGAATTCATATAGGAGAAAATTTCAAGACAAAACTTCAAGACTTTGGAGTCCATAGAGCCTAGAAACCGGCATCGAATAGACCAAATTGTAGCAAAACTTTTCTTATTCGTTCCTAAACTGCTTGGTTCCAGACATCTCGGTATAGTCGGTGTAGTATTTTTATACTTCATCGATCACAACCTGTGCCGACATTCCATTTAGGCCATTAATCCGCCGTGACTGCCCTGTTGCGGTTATCTGTACAGGTTGTTCTACTTCAGAAATGGACCGTGATTAGTCGTATTGGTTTAAAATGAATTTATCCCTCGGTTCACCTGATTTCGACGTCTTTGTGTTATACGTTCTTTTGACATGAAATATAAGCTGGGCTCTCTCTGAACTGCCAAATTCAATCAGACTTAGGTTCGAGTATATAGAGCTTCTACTACTGTGATACAATGATTTCTTTGCGGGATATGGATCAGCTTAGTTTCTTCAATTGTCCATGCCTTTGAACATATTATTGTTGGATGGAGTTTAGCCTTACCATTCTACCGCTATCATATCTGCAGGAACTCCCCGTGAGAAATCTTATCGACGTAATGCACGTCGAGAAGAACGTGGCTGAGAATCTACTTCGTACCCTGTTCGGAGAGAAGGATGGACCAAAAGTGCGAGCGGATCTCGAGCAGCGAAACATCCGCCCACACTTATGGGTCCGTAGAGAAGTGAGACAGAATCCGCGTGCCTTTTTACCAGCGGCTCCCTACGTACTCAGCAAGGAGCAACGCAGGATTTTTTTGGAGACTCTGAAGAAACTAAAACTGCCGTCTCATTTTTCGAGTAACATGCACACGAAGATCAGTAAAGGTAAGTTGATCGGATTAAAGTCTCACGACTTCCATGTCCTAATTCAGGATCTTATGCCGTTATGCATGAGGAGCTGTGGATGTGATCATCTGGCTATGGTCGTTGTTCGTGTAAGCCGGCTATTCAAGCGGATCTGTTCCAAGAAAGTGGACTATGCCGAAAGAGAGGCTCTTTTTGAAGAATGTGCGGAGACGTTATGTGTTCTTGAGAAAGAAATGCCCCCTGCATTCTTTGATATCATGGTGCACCTCTGCATCCATGTAGTCCAAGAGTTATTCATATGTGGTCCAATTCATGTAAGGTGGATGTACCCTTTCGAGAGGTACTACAAAACCTTGAAAGGGTATGTGAGGAACCATGCTAAACCAGAGGGCTGCATGGCCAAAGGGTACGAGTTCAGTGAGGCTTGCGGCTTTGCTACAGAGTATATCGGGCAGAATCAGTCTTCCGTTAAAAGAGTGTGGGACTCCGAAGAGGACCCTGTAATGACCGATGTTATGCTTGAAGGAAAAGGAAAAGATCGAGTTCTGGAGGAAGTCCTGTTGGAGCAGATGCACGATTTTGTCCTCCACAACGTGGATATTGTCGAGCCATACCGTGGGTAAGATTTCTAACAAACCATCCAAACTCATCAGTGGTCGCTCATGAGTTCCCTTCGTCGAATTACAGTCCCAATTCCTTTTTGCCGCCTTCATGCTGCGGACAGTTCACCGTTTCTGTCGCTTGAATATCTTGATCTTCTCAGTTTATTTTCTACTCATTTCGTGCTATTTCACGAGTTCCGCTCTGTTCCAGACCGAGCTCATATCTCTATCATGGGTCTGCGGTTCTTTTCTTTTCCCCGATGGCTAAGAATATCCATGTCTCTATGATAATTGCAGAACTTTTCAGCTTGAAGTAGAACAACGTACCTCTGATCGAGCACGTTGGCGTGCGAGACACCCTCGACGTCAAGGAACACGTGCTCCGAATTTCCCCCCTGATTTGGCCCCTCTACCTCCATTCAGGGAATGGCTGCGGACCAGAATAATGTCAGAGGTCGATGACGGCCTGGACGTACATCCGGAAGTGGACGCGCTGTCTGGCCTTCCTGCACGTATGGCCACACGTTACCGATCCATGTATGGTTACGGGTATCACTACCGAGTACGGTCGTCCGAATCTGGTTTGAAAACCTCTGACTCTGGAATTGCTGCTACATTTTTGCGTGAGTGACGCTTTGGGCTGCGGGACAGGAACCCAATTATCGCCCCCGTGGAGTATGTAGGACATCTAGAGGAGATAGTGGAGCTTAACTACAACATCTTCCGTCAAGTGGTGTTGATCGGCACCTGGGTCAAAGCCAACTACAGAGGAGCCAATGCGACGGTTAAGAAAGATAATTTCGGATTCACCATAGCCAACTTCTCTCAGACAATTCCATTCGGAAGGGATTCCTTCGCATTCCCTCAACAGGTGGAACAAGTATTTTTTTCTGATTGTTTGGAGGCTCCAGGTTGGAAGGTTGTCGTTCGTACGAAGCCAAGAGGGAGACGTGTCGTTGCAAGCAGGGAGGATGTTGACGATGGACCTTTATTTCGTCAAGGACGTGACAACGATTTCGCTGGACTACGTGTCCCTGAAACTCTGTCAGAAGATCCGCTTCCCCCATCCGACACAGGAACGTTCATTCGACTGTCTGATGTACTGGACGATAATACCCCTATGGAAGACCTGACCACATTTGACGCAGACCTCGGAGACTCATCCAAGGAAGAGTAATTCCCGTGGAGTATGTTCATCCGAATATCGCACCCATGCAAGCACACAGAATCGGTACTTCTCACTCCTCTAAATTTCTGGTGTCCATTAATTCCCTCTTCTCCGCTTTTCCCGTATTGCATGGACCATAATCATGCCTGCAGCAGCCATTCGTCTTACTCCGCATGCACGTACGTGAAGAGGAGGCAATTTTAATATGCTGCGCTTTCACCATGGTGTGGTTTTTTGAAGGTTGACTGAGCTGCGACTCGGGAGCGTGGGAATCTCTCATCATGTGAAACCCGACTTCTCTCACCGTTCTCCGTCGATCCCCAACGGGAATTATTTAATTAGAATTTGTCAATATCAGAGCAACCCTCTTTGATGTTTTGATTCATTCAATTTCCAGTATCTGAACTTAGAAGATGTCTCTTTTATTTTTTACCCCCAGTCTGAAAGAGACAACGTTTTCTTTTTATGTTCTTCGTCTGTGTATACAGATTCATGTGTGTATGGACCTGTTCGACACGGTGGCACTTAAATTCTGAATTTGCTTTCTGATATTCTGTTAACAATTAATCTGTCTAAATGTATTGTTTCACACGTGGATTTGAGAGATGATAGCTGGTTTTTAAATTAGGCACTCCATCTGAACCCACGTTGTATGCACATTTAATTCATATGTCATTTTATTCTCTTATGTGCATGTTGTTTGTCCAATGTGATGTCATAGTATGCAGTGTTATGTCGTCGGCTAAACCAGTAACATCTTATGGATGCCAAAATGTTCGAGTGTAGATTTATACATTTGGACTGATCTGCGCGGACCATCTCCCGGGTTGACAATTTTCCTTCCAAGTTTCCTTTGCTCATATGTGCAGTATTCTCCCTCAACTGGACCTGCCCATCATCTTGGCTTCAATTCATTCAATCTGTTCTTGCGGTTATGTCCTTCAGGTTGACACACGAGCTTCAGGTTAGTTTTTTCATACCTATATTTTTCTACTCCCTGCCTCTTCATTAAAACACATCGGGCTCTGCATTTGAATTTAATTTGAGTATGTTTCACAATGAGGTAGCTAATTCAATCTCCCCACTCTAATTTTCCGCTCAAATCTGTCGTGTGACCTCTGTACAGACTCCATTATGAAGCTACGCTAGCTCTGCTGTAGCCTGTTCAAGTGAGTTGTACACATAGACTCGACACTGCTGTGATTTCATAGAGTGCTGTGATTACAGAAAGGACGTACCATGGGCCCAAGTCGGCTTGTCATCATGGATTAAGCGACACTAATCAGGTATGATTAGTGAGGTGTAATCCATTCAGATCTGAAATGTGAGACCGAGTGTGAGGATTGTCAAGTCATTCGGGCTTCTAATAATGATACTTGCTGGGATATCTGTACAGCCTCTCAGGCAATCTGCCGTCTTCAAGCCTTTGAGATGATGAACAGCTACACGTTCTATGGTTTCGCATGTGAGGTAATTAGAGAATCCAACGTCTTCCTGACTATACATGGACTCCAAAATGCGAACTCTGTGGCAGCCATCCTACGCATTGCATCTGTCGTCTTCTCGCTTCCTCCTTCTGTGCTTCGGTGCTCTTCTGCTCTGCTCTGTGTGTCCATCCGTGTTACTGCATTTATCTCGGCTCCCTCATCTCGGACATTGTCGGGCTCGTACTCATTTCTCTCTGTTCCTCGGTCGTAGCAAGCAATGGCGTCGTGGGAGACTGCAATTTGCGATGGCGTGATCTCGGAGCTCCTCCGTCAGCTCACTGTGCGCCCGGGGCCGTGGGATGCTGAATTCGGTACTGATGGCAACGCTCCCTCTAGCATGCCTTGTGTCATACGTGATATTGAGAACGCACGACTTGCCAGTCCGCTTTGGTGTGACATCATCGACAATTCACCGGAGTGGGCTGCAATTAGGCTCAGCCGCTGGGATTTTCACCAGGAAAATGGGCTGGCATGGGAGGCTTATGAGCCATACGTCATGCATAGGTTCTATCAGACGTGGGAGTTATTTTGCACTTCCTGGAGGATGGCCACCCCGATCACTAGTCGTCGGCTGCGACTTGACCCAATCGGTTGGTTGACTGAGCTTGAGCTCAATTCGCTGTGCCTCCTACTCTAGGACCCCGCCAATGTTCGCATCGTCAACCACGAGGATGAAGTAATCCGCAGCGCTCCCGGCATCTGGGTGTCCCACCTCCATCGCGGTTGAAGAGTCTGTCGGTGAGTAATTTTATCTCGAAGTCCTTCCTCGTATTCTCCACGTCAATTGGTCTAATTCCTGTTCATTGGTTTGATTCCAATGTCCATGTTCTCTTCTCGGTCCAGAGGTCTCTCTTCCTAGTACATTATCGTATTTTCTAAATTTCACGGATGTGTTGGTGTCGCTGGCAGAGACTATGTTTTCGGTGTGTGTTGCAACATATTCCCTTGCCATATACGTACTCCGTGCAGAGGACCTTCGGACGTGGACGTGAAGTCATCTGGTTGGGTCTATTTTTGGATTCGGTGGGCGTGTGGCAGACTCCGTACCGGCAACAGCAACAGCTGCACAAGTTCGGTCTCGTACCTTTGGAGGCATGTACATAGAATCCCGTACCTTCTACTTAGTGGTCGTATAGCTCTTAGTTGTAAGGCCTCCTCCTGGTTCTACAATTTTGTGACCAGTAGCATTCCAGGCAGTACCCGGCAGAAAGCATGGTCGCTTTCATGCATGTATGGATCCGGGTCTTGACCCAATCCTCAATTTTGTTGAACTCTTTAATTCCTTTTTTTTATAAAGAAAAAAAATTACCGGCAAATTGATCGTGTTCGCATTTACCATCCTTCTCTCATTTGTTCGATGTACATGTCAGTTTCCCGTTTGCTTACCGTGCATTATCCTAAACCCTATCACCATAAACCCTAATTTCACCATCTATGTAATCCGAAGTCTGTCCGTAGATTTTTTGAGGTCACTCCTGAGAATCGGATCACTCGGCGCTGCACCCAGTAAGACTGAGGTAAAGTTCTGCCACGTCGCCTTCACTTACTTGATATCAACCGTGGTATAAGAGTTTTCACTTAATCCCTAAAACCGTCCCTGAAACCTCCCTTTTGTGATTCCCTAAACAACTAAACCAGATCTCGGCTGTGAGAATCAACAATCTTCAGTTATCTCTTAGTTAATTTCCACACCATTTTCTAGTAGTGTCCTCGCACCGCTGAGCTTCTGTGGCAACCTTCTCAGCAGCTGTGGCGAAACTGCAGTGGCGCATCCCGGCTCCCAGTGCCTCTTGGTGGTGTGTGGAAGACAACCTCTCCTCCCCAACCGCGCACATGCAGGGTTCGTTGCAAGACCTGGAAACAGAGCACTCCCACATTGCAGGGGCACGACCACGGAAACTGGTCAGGCACTTGTACGTGAATGAAAAAAATGGTAACAACTCCCCTGGCACATCCACCGATTTCCACATGCTGGGCAATACCAACGTGTGCGAAGTCCCCATACAACACAACATCGCCTCCGAGCTGACTGCCAGGACGAGTGCACAGGTGTTGAATTCCACCGTGAGAGAGGGGGCCGACAAACTCTGGGGTGGGCTGCTCTAGGCCTGTCCTTCATCCAAGACGCTACCAAGTGCTTGCCCACAGCTATCTTGAACTGCATGTGGGATTTCACCTTCAAACCGAGAGCCTCCATCTGCGAGGAGTAGATAACGTAGGCATTGACCATACTCTGATCAACGATAAAAAAAAAAGCTTGTGCCACCATTTGTGACTCTTCAACTGGGAGGAATAGTTAGCTCGAATCTGGTCTGTCACGTCGACTCCTCTCATGTATTCTTGGTACTGCGTATGGATTGGGGATGAGGGCACAATGAGCTGCCCACGCATACCCTTCACTCTTCGTAGCACAGCCAGTCCCGGTTCCCAAAGGTCGGCGGATGTGCTCAACAGTGTCACAAGACACTGCGGCCATTTGCCTGTGATCGTGCATGCAAATGACCATGGAGCCCCTCAACGGGTTTTTCTCTTCACCAGCCCACAGGCCGCGAGGCAAATTCTTACTCGTCCTCCTCACCGTACCAGTAGCCCACAGACCAAGCACCATGAGCTCGTGAAACAAGTTCACCGAAGCGAACAGGTTGTCCACGACTAAGCAATGCCACCGATGTTCCAAACCTGCAATCATTTGCAGTACGACATGGTACCCTAGCCCGTGAAGACCAAGCCCCGTACCTTCACCAAAATAAACCTCGATGTTGGAAACAAACCTGGATTTGGAGCTGGCGAGAACCCAGCACTTGATCCCGAACCTGATAGCTTTATCTGGCATAAATTGCCTGATGAAACAGTATTTACCCTTATAAGGTATCACACACTCATCAACGGTAATCTCACGCTCGAGATTGTAAATCTCCCTGGATACACTCACAAACCTTTCAATGACCCATCGCGTCTTGGCAATCCGATCGAAGTGCCTTGAACCTACATCCCTCACTACCTCCTTGTTATCGACGAGGTGCAAGCATCTAAGGAGCTCCTCCCACCTAGCAAGACTCATGACGGAGGAAATAAGGGTGCAGTAAACAAACCCCTCTGTACGCATCCAATAGTGCCGAACAGAGGGGAGCCTTTTCACCCCCATCAGGATGCAGACCCCAAGCCACGCACGAAGCTCTGCAACGCAGACGTCTCGCCACCTGGGTCCTCCCTTCGTGCGTGTATCGCCCTGGACTCCACTAAACTCCCTAGCGTATCGATTGGTCTCGAGGACAATTCGAGAAAGAGTCTCCTCGTTCCAGTACTTGTCGAAAATATCCTCCGGCTTTGGCAAGGCGGCACCCTGCTCAAAGCTACATCCTGGGGTGGGGCCACAAAAGTTGTCTCTGCTCCCCAACAGGGAGCAGCTTTCGGTGTCCCACGACTCTGGCCGGTAGAAGGCCTTGAGTTGCTCCATGTCAAGCCGAACCGGTTTGAAGGAGGCCGTGCTGCGGCACCAGCTCTCGAAGTCTTCCGGAACAGCTGCTCGGCGAGGGACAAAATCCGCACCGCACTCCTCATCTGAGCTCTCTACGAAGTCCTCATAGGCCGGCAGCCACTCCTCTCCTGAGGAGTCACCCTTCTCCCCACGCTGCATTTCCCCGGACTCAACCCCCCGCACCCCCTCATCTAAGAGCATCCAATCAGGTAGAGATGTGCGCACCTGCGGGAAGACGCTACGAACCGTCGAGTCTTGCGTGCCGTCTGGCCCTTCTTCATCCGTTGGCACTCTGTAGTCGAGGATAGGCCTGTTCATACCGCGACCCAGGCCCCGCGCATTCTCTTCCACCCCCTCAGGCACTGGTTGCACTCCCTCCTCGGCAACATCTCCTCCAGCGTAGGTCTCATCCCCCATTGATGGCTGCGGGTTCTTCACTTGAAAACAGAACTGTCTCTTCGACCATCCGTATCCATGACCTTGCTCGCTGCCCTGTGCCCGTATCTCCGGCCCAACTGCCATGCGCACCTCAGTCAACTCGAAGTGCAAGTGGTCGTGGAAGCCGCCCAACTCAAAGACGACCATCTTCTTTCCAGTCTTCGCATGCACGTACTCCGCTACGACGTCCCCCTGCGTCCACGAGGGGGTGTAGCCTGTGTGGAATGAACAGGAAGACAAGAACCTGTTTAGGATAAGAAGTGTCCACCCCGCACGGTCCACACTCCAAGTTCCCTCCTCTACGGGCCGTGGCTCCACCTCCTCACCAATAGATTCTCGCACGCCCTCACTCCCTTTCGCACCCGTCGGCGTCGTGGCACACCAGTCGGGCTCCTCCCAGTCTTGCAACTCGAAATCCAGATTGAGCGTCCCCATACTGTTGGCGGTCACCTGCGACTGTGGTGCTTGATACTCCTGCAGCACATCCCATATGGCTTCGTCGGCGTCTTCCTTCTCCTGCCACTCGTACTCAAGAGCCCGCCTTGCTCGCGTAGTCGCTCCCACTGCAGCAGTTGGCCTCGGCAGATCCGGCCTCACCCACTTCTGTGGCTTCCGCGGTCTGGGCTCCTTAGATTTCCCCTTCTCCGCGTAGGTCAGCTTCTTCTTCTTTTGCCCTGCCACTCTCGGCACACAACAACGTCAATCATAAACAGTGGACATCAATTTAGCCCAACCATGACACGCATCGCCATAGTTTCAGGGGTGAGAAGACTGAACGGTGTCATTTACAAAGCTACTTGTGCAGCAACAGCAGCAGAGAATCAGACTGAAGTGTCCAATGTTGTCCCAAAACCAGAATTTGAAATATCAATGTTTTATAGATCAACTCCAACATATGACCCCAGAACAAAAACAAGAGTGGAAAAAACCTTGGACACGAATATTCAGCCCTCAATGCAAGCAAGGTCATCTACAGATTGCAAAATTCTAGAAGCTGGAAGAATTTGAGTCACTTAGGAATGCACATCGACATTGTTTGATCACAGCACCAAAACGAAGAATGTAAGACAGCCGGGCAAAAATTAAAGAAAAAATGGATCCTCACCACCGCCCCAGCATCACCAAAATAAAACCTCTCGCATGGACACCAAAACCATGACCTCGTGCAGACATCCAAATCCTACAACACGAGGCTAAACCCCTACCCACAGAACCCCCGCCCAAGGTCGAAAACGCAACCAAAAAACCTGGAAACTTGCCACAGAAATCACTTCAAAAATCCCAACGACACCCTCAATCATAAACAGTTGACATCAGATAGATCCCAACCATGACACGCAATTTTGCCATTGAAATAGGGGGGTTCGCTGCATCACCTTTGTTCTGTGCTGCTAGGCCTCGTAGAGGATCCTTCCGATTCCCTTCCCCTGCCTTGGCCCCCGCGTTTTCTCCATGGACTCCGATAAGCGTCCCTCGCTGCAGCCCTACCTCTCCCCCGCAGCCTCCCTCGCCTGAAGCCCCCCCAATCTCCTTGCGCTTCCGACCGCCCTTCTTCGCACCTCCTGCCAAAAACACATCAACGCCCATCTCCCCGACCCCCCTTTCAGCTGTCGCCCCGTTTTCTTTTCTGACCCGTGGCTTCCTCGGCCTCTTCGTCGTCTCCTTTCCACTTGCAAGGCCAGCTTCGAACTCGGTGATCCCCTTTTTCTGCCGGGGCTTCCTTGTCTTCTCTGCAGCTGTCGGGCCAGGGTCGCATCCCAGCTTCACCAGCTTCACTCGCGGCTTCCTCATCGTTTTCGCAACTGTTGGCCCTGGATCGCATCCGAGCTTCAACTTTCTCTCTCGCGACTTCCTGGCTTGATCCCTGCCCCCTCCCTCCTTTTTTGATCCGCGCCCCATGTGTGTCTGATGCGGATCCTCCACTTCGATCCCATCCTCCGCATCCCTGTTCTCGGATTCGGCCTGCACAAATCCCACCCGACAGTCCTCATAAGCCTCAGAAATCTTGCTCCTCAAACCACCTAACGTAAGCCATCATACAATCCAGCACTTCTTCACACAAACAGGTCTATGGTTCTCGAATCTCAACTTCTGTCACACCCGATCCACTGCAACATGCGCACTCACCCAGATGCGATACAACAGGAGATAAACCACCATAACGAATCAACAGTAGGCCACTACCAAGTAAGGCACCAACTCACACACACAGATAACATCATGGATAACCCATGCCAACAAATTCTTGTAACATCAAACCAACACAATGAAGTAAAAACTCTGAAGTCGACAAATTCACCCCCTAAACCATATCACACAGACCCTTCACATAAAAAATACAGCAAACCACGAATTCCATGTCACCAAGCCCATACGCATGTAAACCACCTCATTAAAAACCCAATCCGTAAACCTATAAAAACTTCCAAAGTCCAGCACCGGAATGAGCACCACAAATCACAGCATTCCAGTACAACGCTAACACATGAAAAACTTATGAACCCGTAAACCCTTGTATTTGGAAAATGCAGAGCCCTAAACCCTAATGCTAATGCTCAGAATATCCCACCCTGAGAGCAATGAATGCTTCGAAAAACATTGTTGGCATCAGAATTCTTACCAGATCCGTGAAGAGCTTCACGCCCATCATCTCTTGCGTTGCCCTCGCCCCCCGTTGAACTGGGGGCGCCGACATCCCGACCACCATCGACTCCGGGGACAGGAGTGCCCCTGCCCTCGCGCGCTGTTTCATGGACGTCGCCTTGGTGTGCTCCATGCCCGGGGAAAATGCAGTCCCGCAAAAGCTTGGTGACGAAATCTGGAAACACCCCCCGATCCCTCCACCCCAGCAGTCGCGCCGTGTGCCGGTACCACAGGTACCTGCTCCTCTCGTCACCTGTGAAATCTCCCCTCCGGTTCCAAGCCCTTGGCCGCGGCTCTCGCTCCAGGTTCTCTGCGCGCAACAATCCGACCACCCTCGCGGCGGTAGCCTCGGATCTTCCCTGCGAGATCACCCAATTCCGCAGCGCCTCTATGGCTCCTACACGCCCATCTCCATCAGCTTCCTCTCCTTGAAAGCCCACCTCCATGTCCTGAAACAACTTCTGCAATCCCTCGCTAAACTCCTCACCCCCTTCCATAACATCGGCCCCTCTCTGAGACTCCCTTCCAAATCCCCAGACGCCCCCATCATTCAATTTCAAACCGTCATGAGTGGCCGCCATCCCCTCACCCAACACTCCCTGCCGTCAATCCAGAGATTTCTACAATGAAGGCAACCTCGCTCTCACGCATCTGCAAACCATCGCCTTGAAGTGAAAAGACGAAGTGACCCTGGGATCCAATGCTCCTCTGTCTCCCGCCACTAGAGTAGGGTAACCGTTTTCCTGACCTGCACAGCCGGTCACCTTGTCTTTGCTGGCATATTGGTGTCAGGTACCGAGGCTACTGTACACTGCGCCGTCCCAGCCTCTCTCCACTGTATTGTACAGAGAATACACTGTTCCGGGGTCTCCACAGGACAGAATTTAATTATTTTTAAATTTTTAAAAATATGTTAACTAAGTATAGACCTTCGCCTACATTTTCTTTTCCACGTATTTTGGCAAATACAATAAGCATCATGGCGAAATCAGTTGAATACGCTAAGCGTAGACCATAATCTGGATGCAACATCCTATGGGGGTTAACACATGGTTCCGGCCAGTTCTCAAACAGGTTAGTTTGCATCTCATATCCCGAATATCATACCCGGACTCATAACCGGACTCATACCCGGAATCATACCCGGACTCGTACCCGGAGAGATGCGCGACCTAACGCGAGGAAGGCGATAACGTTGCAGGTCGTTCGTTGCACGGGAGCTCCAAATGGAGGAGATCCTGCGCTCGCACCAAATCCAGTCCTCGGAGAAGCTGGCGCCGGTTCTCCTCTCCTCTTCATGAGCTGGGTCATTTAGGATCCGAAGAGTTGAAGCTAATGTAGCTTCTGGACGCGAAGGTTTGGATTCTCGGAGACGATTCCGGTTTTGGGAGGTTTTGAGGTTTTTGAGGTTTGGGGTTTTGGATTCGTTGGGTTTGAGAGGTTGAGAGGGCGGTGTTTCAGACGCCATGGCGGCCACTCCGGCGCGTGAGTGGACCGGGCTACAACAGTTCCCCGTTGCGACCCAGACGGCGCTGCACAACATTCTGGGGAAGCTGAGGCAGCGGGTTAGTCCTGGTTTCCTTCGTTTTGGGTTAAGTGTTGGGTTTCTGTGAACCGTGTTTGTTTAGCCTGCTTGGTTTTTGTGTTGGAATGGAAGCAAAGATACGTAATTTGAAGCAGTTCGTGGAGGATTGTTGTAGGTTATGGATTTTTATGGTGGTTTTGGGAATCTCGGCATTGCATGATATTGAATGTTTTCTGCAGAATAAGGAGTCTTTGTCGGTGTTAGTGGTGGGGAAAGGTGGGGTGGGCAAGAGCTCAACTGTGAATTCAATTATCGGTGAACGGGTGACCGTCGTCAGTGCTTTTCAGGTAACTGGGAGCATCCGGGCACAACTCGTTTGATGGTTGTGCTTCGAGAAGCTTCACATTGTAACTGTTGGAAGGAGTTGTATTCATGAGTTTGGTGATTTCGTGATGCAGTCAGAGACTTTGAGACCGCTCCAATGTGCGAGGTCCAGGGCAGGGTTTACCTTGAACATCATCGACACCCCTGGTCTGGTTGAAGGAGGTTGCATTAATGACCAAGCTTTGGACATCGTCAAGAGGTACTGCTATGTCTTTGCAGGTTAATCCTTCGTGAATAGACCATCCGGGATGTTATCGTCAATCACTTTTAATCAAAGTTTTATGTCAATCTCTTCTCTTGTAACTGTCTTTCGACCCAATTTTGATGATGTTAGTGATCATAACTAGTAGTTTGGAGTAATTGTATTTGTTTCAGAGCAGGGTTTGCGGTTGTCTTTCATGGTTATGTGTGTTAATTAGTAAGGCAAGGGGTTAATTGACTGATTGTGTCTTGCAGGTTCCTTTTGGGCAAGACCATTGATGTAGTTTTGTATGTCGACCGGCTAGATGGCTATCGTGTGGACAACTTAGACAAGCAGGTGATAAGAGCTTTGGCACGGAGTTTTGGACCCAGTTTTTGGCGCTTAGCGATGATCGTTCTTACTCACGCGCAGCTCTCTCCTCCGGATGGTGTGGAGTATGCCGAGTTCGTGGAGAAGAGGTCAGGTGCTCTGCAGGCAGCAATTCGGCAAGAGGCTGGTTTGAAGAAGAGTGAGAAAGACGTGAGTGAACTCCCTTCAATGTGCATGTATAAAGGGAGGTCTTCTTTGTCTGATAAATTTCTAATACTTTTTTTGTGAACGGCAGACTTTTGAATGTATGGTGGATTATGCCTGCTTCTCTTTTTTATGGTTGGTTTCAGGTGCAGATAAGTTTCACACTTCATGGTTTAAACAATTGTTATCTTTGTGCAGGTACCTTACGTGTTAGTGGAAAACAGTGGTCGATGCAACACAAATGCCGGAGGCGAGAAGGTACTTGGAGTTAGTGAATATCATTTCTATCGCTAGTCACTGCTGATCACTTCAATTGTCAGTTATCCTTGCTTTGATGAGATCTCAGCAATCTCCAAAGTCGAGAGCAATTGAGTTTTACCGCTGCTGAAAAGTTACTTATCAACTGGTTATATGTAATGGCAGACGAAGTTAGAGGTTTACTCAACGGGGGATTCGTCTCTCTTCATGTTTGTCCATATCTTGAAAATCACTGCTAGCACAAAGAGCATATTAGCAATGAAGTTTGACGGGGTGATACATCTAGGTTTAGCCTGCTCACAACTTAAGGTCTTCTAATATTTTACTTCTGTGCTCCCAGATTCTTCCCAATGGTACGGTTTGGCTTCCAGTTTTGGTTGAGCGAATAGTTGAGGTGGCAACAAGCGACACCGATTCCGTCCTCGTGGATAAGAGACTAATCAACGGTCCCAACGCCAATGAAAGGGGCAAATGGTGGATCCCCCTTCTAGTAGTAGCTCAAGTACGTCAAACAATAACCATTTTCAGACATGGAAAGCAGAGTAGGGCTCTGGAGTATTATTCCATTTTAGATAATGTACGATAAATTTTGGGCCTAAGAACAGACTAAGATCATACCACAGTGGCGTGTGGAAAGATAAGAAAAAGGGGGTTAAAACATGCAATCCTAAAGTTCTATTGGTCAGCGTCCGCATGAAAGAGCCAAATCTGGAATTTCCCCCGAAGTACGCTTTTTTCAGCGATTCACCCGGTATCCCGCAACAAGCAGTACCCGCCCCACCTCCGAACAATCCGTTGGCAAGTCTTTTGTACGAAACCTTAATCTGCAACCGCTCCCAATGCACCCGGCGCCTGTATTGTATTTAAAAACATGCGTCCATGGCCATGAATAGGCAATCCTTGAATACGACCAAGTGAAGAGATAGATACGACATGAGAATCCACAGCAACTCAGCAAGGAGAGGATCATCATAGGACCGGACATAGTGAAACATACCTCCGAGGCTCGTTGGAGTGAAGAATTTCCTATTGCTATGCATCATATGATCCAGCAAGATATGGCGAGTCCACAGAAAGTAATCCTCGGTATCTCCTGTGAGTCGGGCTTCCTGCGGCGACGCATCATCCACATTCAGGAAGTGCTGAAAGATTGACATATTAAATTGAAAGATTAAATTGAAAGATTGAAAGATTAAATTGAAGCAGAATAGAAGTGGTGGAGTGAATGGAGTGTAACAAATTATAAGATGACATTGTTTTTTCTAGGGCAAAACGAGTTGGGACAAGAAAGCAATCAGAAACTGCAGACTTTGATCTGAGGCAGGTAGAAATTCTTACGCAAAAAGTATCAGGGCCGCCAAGACCAGGAGAACGCAACTGAACCACATCCTACACTCGCAGCAGCGGCTGAAGTCCCCCCAACAAGTCGTCGCACACCTAAGAAAGTTCTGACTCATTCACGGTACCTCCTGCCATGCCGATCATCTCGAGCTCCCGTTAATCCTTGCTTGATTGCCTCCTATAGTGGCTAACGACACAGTCATCCGCAGCCAGGTCCGATGTGCTCATTTGTGTGTCCATCGGTAACCTCCTGTGTAGACCCGCTCACTAAGCTTTTCTGAGGTACTCCCATGGCCGGTTTTCTAGAGTCAATTATGGCCTAGACATGGTCGAATTACCCACGTTGCTCAAATGATCGTACTCTTGCTGTACTCGTACCTCCTTCCCTAATCATGCGCCACAACGCTCTCGACTTCCTTTGTTGGGAATAGACTGGAGAGTGATGGCGGGGGCGGGGCAAGATCGGTCACAAATGGAGGACTCTCACGCGTTCCACTCCCGCATTCATCCTGTTGACTTACTTCATCCCATTTGCAGTGGTCAGAACTCTCCATTGTAGCCGTCCATTCTGGAGATGGAGCACATCTGAGGGCCCGTATCATGGCACTGCATGAGGAACGAGCTCCGTCATCCCTACCGTCTATCGTGGACTTCTCATTGACGATTACTTCATGCGCGGGTCTGAGGGAAGAAAACTAACATCTACGCGCCTTCATGCACCCCTTAGGTTGAAGCAGTTTTAGCCACCTGAAGGTAGTGTCTTCGAATTCCCATTTTCGTTCTGCTTCACAAGTCTGTCATGGAATCCTCCATTTCGTTGTCGGATACCCATCTATAATCGGATGCTCGGATGCCACGGACCCGTTGTTGATCAGCAGTGCAATTCACGTAAGTTGTAGCCCTTTGTTTGTGATCGCACGCTGTGGCGGCTGTAGTCTACCCACCGGCTGGTTGTGAAGCTTATTGTTGTGGCAAGTAACACCTCCTCCGGAGAGACACATAAGTTCACATGTACTTCGACGCTCGAATGGTGACTAGTAGTTTCTTTTGATACTTTGCGCTCCCTACCTCTACGTTTTTCAGCTTTCTTCGCAAGTTCGCTTCTGCATACGCATCGGCATCACGTACTGTGACTTCCAAACTCCTCTACTCTCTGCTGTACTTCATTCCCTACAAATGTGATAGAACTGAGGCCTTAGATTGTTTTTCTAGGTCAGATCTTGTTTTCTATGCTGTAGTCTAACTCGCTCGTGCCGTCGACCGGCCTTGTTGTTCGTAGTTGCTATCCACCTGAGTTTGCAGAACAGGTGCATATCGATAGTCCGAGTCCCCTTCCGTTCAAATTACTGTAATTACATTCTAGAAATCTGCCGTCGTCGCGAGCCATGTCCTGAATAATGTCACCGCGGACTACCTCGAGGGGGGGCCATCTCGAGAAAGGGAACGCGCTGCCTCACCTGTGAACTTTAGCATCATAATTAACCGTGTAAATGCTAACCACTCTACTAATTTATCGAGTACTGTTCTCGCTCTAAATCCGTTGTTATTTGTGAATCGGATCTGTTACTCTTAAAGTACGGTTTAATGGTTCCACTCCCCTCTTGATTACACTGGTAGCAAACGTGACGTTCTGGATTACTGAAAATAGTGAATTGGCGACCAAAGCGACACCTTTCTGACCCGCGAGTGAGGAACGTTGTGGAGCCAGTTTCGCGAGCGACCTCAGTCGAGTTCGTCACTACGGACAAATCGTGGGGCCTGCCATCGGTTGCCGGGACCACCTGCGTTTCCGACTCAGAGTGACCTCTTCTTCTTGGTTTTCCGTGTATGTTGCCTATGTAGAGTTTAAGTGAAGTGCTGGATGTTGAATGTGTTGTGGTCAGATGAGAATCCTGATCGTCTAATTGTATACCTTTTCAGAAATTTGAATATAGAAATTACGGTTGAATGTAAGAACGTGCCAGTAAGAAATGTCGAGGTTACTTTGGTTTGGGACATGAGCTTGATTATCTGGACCTCAGTCGGGATGTTGTGACGTCAGCTAGGTGTTTGACATGCTGTTATTGAGCGACATGTGGCCCAATTGGGTTTCATGTTTAACGGATGAATGTGGTATGAAATTGGATGTGGATTTCGAAACACTGTGGCACGTGGCGAACGGAAATAATCATTGCAAATAGTATGGCACGTGGCAAATAGTCATAGGCATTCCTTTGGAAGTCCGTATGATGAGCTTCAATTATATGTAAGTCAGGGGAAAACATATATGTTGTCTAAGATTACAGCTATTGCGTGAAAAAAGCCCCAGTATTTACAGAATTCCATTCCTGTTGATGCTGTGAGAGCCTAGGGGATTAAGCTTTGAAAGTCTTGATTGTTTTCGAATTTCCAGGATGGACGACGATTTACGGTGGAGCTCTTACGGGGTCCGTCAGTTTCAACTGTTCGGTGAATACATAGCATTGGTGTCGGCAATGTTCTATCGGCGAGGAAGTGCCTCACAAGGAATTGATCGCCGCTCTGCCGGACCTGCAACGAAAAAACCAAGAAAGGACAGAGAAGTGAGGATTCTAAGGGATGTTATGATCATGTAATGGGGTTAGGGAAATATATATGAAGCTAAGCCAGTACTGACGGATGCGAGGCGAGTTCCACCTACAATACCTCAGAGGAAGGTGTGTGTTGTTGTGCTGTTTGTGACGGTACCCTGCAGAATACACAATACACTAAAAGTTCCAACAGTTAGAAGGGTTTAGGTTTAAAGTCGGACACATGCAGGGGATGCACTGACAGTTCGTGATAGAGTCTAAGATGTATTCATGTAACTCCAAAAAAAAATGTGCGTTACCGAGGGTTTAGAAATCAAGTAACGAAGAATATCTCGCCGACGGATTCCACACAGGCCTGTTCATGAAAAGTGACAACTCTGTATCGCATGTTCATGTAGAGACTGGAGTATCCGGCATTTGCACGTAAGCATACTCTTGGTCATAATTAAAAACTAGGAGTTTAGGAAGAAGAGAAATGAGAACTGAATAATGAATTTTCCGTAGTCATGTACAAGTGAATTTATTGCGGGGTGGCACAAGGATGATAACAAAATTCAGAGTAATTGAATGAGTAATACCATTGTGGATCTAAGATAAGTACCTGGGTGGATGTCGGACACTCTGTCCTTGTAACGCAGGATGCCCTTCTCAACGCGATTCCAAATGAGTTGCTGAGCTTCTGACGGACGGTGTCACCCTAAGTTCCACAGACGAAATTGCAGCCGTATGAAATGGGGATCAGAAGTCCGTTTATTGCACATGAGATGGCGTTCCAGAAGAAAGAAAACTGGACTACGATATTACCGTAAACTGTGACTTAAGTTGTAAAATAGCAAACTTTGATATTCAGGTTTAGTGTGGAAATTATAGGAGTGCACATCATCGCTTGCTCTTACATAAATAAAATAATCATCATTAGATAGTGACTTTCAATGAGACAATTCCATAACCAGTGATAGGTATTATAAGCATGTCACATGATATCAAGTGCATAATTCCCAAATTCCAACCCAAATGCAGTAAACGACGTATCTCACCTGTTAGAAGGTCATTGACAACTTACATTCCCTGACCTCATTTCACATGAAATACTGGACGCCATAACTCCAGAATGCGAGAAGATTTCTGTCATGGCCGCCGCATACGAAGGAAACCGCTTGTGAATGGCGGATCATGTTATGGCTGATTCCAATAAGAGTTGACGACGATGGACTGGTATGTCAACGAAGCATGGTCAATTATGCCATAGGCGCGGGCTTAGAATTGGTTGTTCTCATTAAGGATGTCGCCGGCTGCCACTTACGCCCGTCTTTACCATGATTTGGGTTAAATGTCACATCAAGGTCGCTGTAGCCAGATTTGTTGCAGAAATCGTACGTTAGATGTCAATCGAGAAGACAGGGCGGGCTTACGGCGGACATTAACACCCAAGGTTTCTCTGATGTAAAATTTTGCTGCCTACTTATCTCCATTCTGTCGCTGATGCCTGGGCTATATATTAGTCGCGTACTGCTCCTCGACTCACATTCTTTATCGTATCCCGGATTCATTCACTTGAGATGCTGACGGAGGCTTCACTCTGAGATTTCCATCCTCCTCGTCGTCTCTCATCTCATAGAGAGTATACGTCTGTCTGCCGATTGATCAATTTCAAGTATGAGTCGCTCAAAGTACTGGTCGAGGACAAGCTCTGGAATTCCAACGATGGGCAAAAGCACTTTGATAGGTTGGCTCTCAGTAATTCATGGAGTTCGTGAACGAAAAAATTTAGTCTTCCCTGATGTTCCAGCTCTGGGACGGTTTCTCGCAAAATCAAATGAAGGAGAATGGGAAATGGAATGTTACGATGAAGTTGAAGAGCTCGGGGAATTGTCAGGATTACCTTATCTGAAGTACGCTTCCAAGGTTTGTGCAAGCGAGGACAGTGAAGACAGTAGCTGTGCATCACTATCCACTGCAATCGCTGATACTGATTCCGACTTCGACCCTCTGCAGTTCTCGAAAAAAAAAAAGGGGTAACCGAGTGCAAGTATACGTGTCAACCTACGGAAGCACATCCAGTAACGACACTGTCGACGCTGGAAGCGGCTCTCGGAAGAGAAAGAGGTCTTCTGGTCAGCACCGGCCACATCGCATGTAATTATTCCCCATTTCGTCTGCTTTGTTGTCGTCAATTCATTACATCAGTTTCCTTTCATCGTCAATCTTGTGCTATTCCAGCCAGTTTGGTAACGTCGATGTTTTTAGATGGAGGCGCATCTACTCCGTCTGAGGGACATATGGGCGGATCTTCGGAGGCACAGACACCGTAATCAACTGGATATCGTTGTAGTTGATATTCTCTGGTTCCTGAACGCGTGACTCTGCTGTTCGCTATCAACAGACGACAAGTATGTCAGGTGACTATAGTGCCAAATAGACAGTTTTCTTCTATTATGATGTTGCAGTCCGGCATCCCAGGAGATAGACCTATACCATAAACTATTGTAATAGTAATTCAGGAAACTAAGCAGAAACAATTCAAAAGACTGGTATTTTGATAATTGAATACAGAGTACGAACTGTCCATGATGCCTCACCTGCAGCCACCATATGCAACATATGTTAGAAATATTAGTCAGGCATTGAAACAATGACATATAAGGTCATAGACGTATACATTAAGCCGGAATTGTCCATGTTCGTTTAACCTTCACCTGCATCTGTTGTGAAGTCTAATATGCTGTCGGTCCATTGTTTTTCATGTGTATATCTAGTGACGTTCATTTGATCGGACGTATACGTCGTCATTCGTTCAGTGACGGGTCTTTGATAGAAGCTCAGAATTGTGCTCCCGTAGTGAGTAATACTTGCACGCTGGCACTGTAACCCACGGAATAAATTGTCAGTTTTGTTTTAATGATTGGGGAGGAGGTCATCTTCTCCGGAATATGGACAATGTACCATTCAGGAATGACAAAGACTTCATGCGGCGGATGGACACTCTGCGTTACATACTTCGAGTACTCTGAATGTCGTTGAGAAGTTGAAGAAGCGTTTTCATAATTCCCAGAAATGCACTTAGAGTGACTTCAAGTTAATCGGTGCTAAGCGACGCTTCTATGATTTGCAGAATTCAAATTTCTGTGCGAGCATTAGAGGTGGGTAAATATCATTGTCGAACCATATTTACAATGTGTCAATTATGGTTATAGGAGGTGTACTCGCTATCCTTGGGAGTCTTGTATGACGTACCTAAGTTGCATTTGTTGAATTTGAGATCTTCGCTTTAACTAAACGTTATACTCCAGCATACCGTCGGACCAGCTCCCCTGATGTGGGAAGTCAAATGGTCACACCATATTCCTTCCACAAGTACCATAATCCATCCACTGAATTCTACTGCAATTTTTATTTTTAGTGTCTCTTATTTTTGGAAATATATGTGCAATGACGAACTATTATTCTACAGGACCCCTTCTATCATATAATTCTGGCCTATGTCACCGAGAAGGGATAAACCTGTGACATTCTCGGTAGAGCAGGCCAAGTTCAGTGATACTGGATGAGGGAACATACCCTGTTCAGGAGTCCCGAAATCTCTTACATATGTACCTCTATCCCACTACCAAGAAACAAAAATAAAAATTTCAAATAGAGTAGGTAGAAGCGGAAGACATGCTCACCATTAAAGTTTACTGTTGTCTTCTGAATTTAAATTCGGTTTTTGACTCCTGAGTAATGTGTTGTCGACCATGTATACTGTCCGCATGTACCGGCACTTCCGGTCCTCACCTACGTCAATGCTACGGGATTCAGAATGCACATGGAGATATAACCATCCGTATATGACATGGTAATTCACTACTTCAGTCCTATACCATATGACTTCCTCGAAAGCTACTGTGAAGTTGTATTGCATAATGTCACTCGTTTTGGAGTAACATACCTGGTTATCGACATTCGTAAAATAAAATAGCGATGCAGCGATTTCAGTGCCCTGTGTTCCTCAAGTCCGAAACGATAAATTCCAGCAGGAAAGACAACGTTCAGAATGACCAAATGCTCGTACATATATGCGTCGATCTGTAGAGAAAGAATGACATGCCACCATCCACACATTAACTGTCCGTAATGCCGACAGAATCTGCACCGGCACATAAAGAAGCGGATCTAGTATATACCTGGATGGTTCGGCAAATTCCACCTTTCTCTTCGCGGAACCAAAAACCTTGTCATGGAAGCATATATTGGAGATGTCCAGACTTAGGCATATCATTAGAATGAAAATGCAGAACGACTTGTATCTCGTTGCCATCAATAAAATCCTGCTATGGCCATGTAAAAACGTTATTGAACATCAATGCTTAGTTGGAATAGTTACAAAGAAATTCTGAAGTACTTATGCAATTCACGACGAAGAGTAGCTGACTGAGCACCATTGTGATTTTAAATATGACCAGGAATGCGATCAACAACCTTTCTTGGTTGACAGTATCATATTCCACTTACATTGAGCTTTCTGTATTGATTGGGTATATCATAGTCAGAACCGACTCCAGGATCGTGGTATCAATCATGTACCTGCACGACATTGCACAATGCTTACAACGACAGCGTCCATCGTCATAAGCATTTCAAGGAACAACGACACACGCTTTTCCTTGCTACTATAAAAAAAATGAAGATAATCACGTATGAGCAACGTAGTGAATTTCTAAACAATGACGCGGACATATATAGAGACTATATCACTGGGTTCAATTTTTTTTCCAACCTGACAAAACAATGGACTTTCAAACCAGCGTAGGGGAAAACTTAAGAAGTCCATTGCTTATCGTCCCTACATGTGCATTCGTACCGTTAGAATTGTTTCATCTTCCTAAAATTGTTTCTAACAATCATAAAACAAATGTATGACTGAATTTAAAGTCCACCTTGCGATACAAGAGAACGCTCGTGTCCGGTTGGTTCAGGACGATCACTTGCTGTCCGGGCTGCTCTCTGCAGTAAACCTCTGTCCACGTTAGGTACGTACCAGTCCCGTTGGAGATTTGTAAATCCCAACATATTGAACGAAATATGAAAAAAACAACATTTTTGCCATCGAATCACAGAAAGTGTTTTCTTATTCCAACAACTTCGGGATTGCTAGTCACATACAATATATAAATGCCATTAATTAAAAATCAATAAAAGCAGTGGTTTATAGCCATGGAAGAATAAACATCGTTGATAAACAAACCTGAATTCAGCCGAAACTGTAAGCTCTACAGCTTTTCCACTGGAGATGAAAATTGAAACGCCTCCATAGACGTTGATAACTACACACCCGACTTCATTGAAGAATAGACGTCATTTTTTATTTCATTGGCTATTCCACCATTCGAATTGGCGGTAGTCTAAATCGAAACAAGTAGCCAGTAACAAACATTTCCGTTGACGTCAATTGAAATGACTTGAACTACAAATCGTCCTCATGGCACATAGTCGTAACCCAGACGCAAACCTGCCAAACATTGTCCAAAGCACTCGCACACCCCAATGTGTAATATTCCTGATACTGCTGCGTTAGAATTATTATAGGAACAGAACAGAAAATGTACTGGGACCTCAAAAAGTGCTTCGCTACGTGTTCGCAGGACCAGAAAATGCTCCCCACCATTCGAAACCTCCTGGTATGCGACATAGACCATACAATGCTCAGCATATTAGAAATGAATTTATATTGAAAATTCAGTTACAAAACTCACAAGTCTAAAACCGAACGCCCAATATCCAGAATTTTTTGCAGTCATGGTATTAGCATATGTAATGACCTCCTAATCCGTTCCAGGACTCCTTGGGTATCGTTCTTCGTACAGTCAGGCGGGAAATGTAAAAACAGTCCCTGAAATCACCGTTACGGATGCTTCGGAGAGCACTGTAAGGCGCCTTCACATTTGCGTGGTGGACTGGAATGACGGACCCGTGTCTAAGCGAGCTTCATGTAACGGTTAGGATATTGAAGGGACTATAAAATTCAAACATTGGCCCGATCGTAGGAGAGTAATCATCGGCAAGCAACCAATGAATTCGTACGGTCTGTTGAAGATTCATGCTCACTGATGCCGTGAACTTATTTCTGCCGTAAACCTTCGAACGTTAGCGCGGTCTGGAAGATAACCTGGCATCGACCAGGAACGTCATATGCAATTCCAAGTTCCGTATACATTCGCCACTCAGCATATCCGATCAATTATGTATGTACGGTCATGTAAGCCATGAGAATATATATGGAAGGGGAACACCATAGCTGCATTGAAGTATTAACGAAAAACTTGAGAAGTGCGCTCTTATTCATATCAAGAATGCATATACTGTGGACCCGAAACTACGAAATCAGTTTAATCCATTACCATGTTTCAATCCAGCTGGAAGTACATGAAAAGCTTCTCGCAATAACTACGCAAACAGTAACTTGCATTCTAATTTCGCAAGAGCCTGTTCAGTCTACGGAATTCAGATTAGCATGTCAAGGATGTCGGACGCCACATCCACATCTCGATACACAATTGCAAAAGATATAAAAGTGCAATGCAGTGCCATACCATTAAGAATCTTCTACCTCTAGGGCGCCACCAATTTTAAGTGAGTTGTCTTCCACACAATGGTGGCATCTTCTGCAAATTCTCCATCCAATGCGTCTGTGACTTTCACGATGCCTTGCCTTTGATGGTTTGGATAGAGAACCTCAACATGACTGAACTGTGGGTAAACGTGATCGATCGTTACCTGCTGCATACCTGTTTCCCAGAGCACACCTTTCACGTTCGGTATCCACACCTTTTTTTTTGATCGCCAATGCGGACCGCTTTTCCCAATTGCTATTGTTTTGTTTGGAAAGTCGGGATGTAGGATCCAAACGTTACGTTTCGGTGTCACTGGATCACACTGGAAATTAGGACATGGTTAGAATGTACGAATGAAACTTGAATATGATTGTATCAGCAATTATATATTGGGAGAAAAAAGAGACGGAACTGTTACCTTCTCGCTTCTTGGTTTGTTTTCGCATGGAGGATCATATGCCAGGTACCGAGCAGGCTTATTGATCTTCCGTTTGCCTCGTCCACTAGTAGCTTCCCCCCCTTCTACGTTATGCTGACTCTTCGTCAATACAGGAAGTGTTTTTCCCGCTGGGTCATCCGCTGTCTTTCGCTTTTTGAGAGTAGCCGAGGTCCCCCCTGAGAGAACGGCAGTGCAGAAATTCATTAACCAATGCCCTTTTTATTCATAACATGTCCTGCCGATGTGGATGCGTAATTCACGCGTGGTAAGTTGGTAAGCTTAAACTGGTAATTTGAGTTCCCATACACATTATATCTTACCTTCTCCCACGTCCATGTGCCGTGACGTTTTCAATGCCGGGTCGTCGAATGCTCCAAACGCTATCTCTACCGCAGTGGCCGCATGACGCTTGCCATCGGAGTGGCGAAATTTTTGACCACATGTTATGCTCTGGATACGTTCCTCATTTACTTCCGTTGCTGCAATTTTTTTCGGAGTGGGAGACAGCGGTGCCTCGCGCGGACATGGTGAGTGCTGTACGGGAGCAGAATCCGCTACGCCTTCTGACAACAAATAACAAATTGTAAAATTTGCGTTCTGACGTTTCAATTCTGAAGAGGGATATGCGTGAATTATGATATGCCAGTAGTCTATCATATCTTCTATATGAGTGTCGCAGTACCTGATGCAAGTAGACATTCATGTCGTCCCCACTGTGAAGGACTAGAAGTGGATGTCGTATTCTCGGGGCGGGGAGCAGCTCCTCGTACAGACCCGTTGCGTTCGTTTTCGTCAATGTTAGGGGTGACATGAGTTGGTTCACTGCTCACAATCGGAGTTTCTATAACGGATCTTTGAATATGCTTACTTGTTTCCGCGCGTTCAGTGTTCGCATGCATGTCAAGAATTAAGTCAAGTTTCCTGCTCATGCTCTCAAATCTTGCGTCCACAGACACTCTCCACTCCATCAATGACTTCAACTCTACCTGGACTCTGTCAAAGTCTTTGCCCACTGGTTGAGGATCATTGTGACCACCGTCGAAGGATTGAACGTATTCAATCCTGTTGTTGGTCATGTCCTCGTCATGGACATCACGACGCTGTATCTGCTTGGCAGGTTCAATAACCACTCAGTCAATCTATTGTCAAGTAATTACAATGATGTTGAATTGAGTGAGAAAGAATTTATCGCCAACTACAGCTGTGAAATAGTACTAATTTTTCACATCGTACTCACCGGGGATTTTGTATTTTCAGTAGGCCTTGTCGATGTTGTTGGTGTTCCATTCTGGTAGCGCAGAAAGCATGACAATCGTGGTGGACAAATATTAATACTGGTGTGTACAGAAATACGGGAAAAACCAGGATGGAATGGAGGACAAATTGATTCAGAATGAGGAGTTGTAACATACCTCTTGCAGTTCGCATTGTTCATCAGAACCTTGGTCCACATCTACTAGGGAGTCTGAATCTACCAATGATTCCGAATCGTTCCACTTCAGAAAATCTGGTTCCTCTTCCTCAAGAAGCGGCTGATACATAGACAGATAGTCACAGTCAGCATTGCAAATGTCTGAAGCATGTATGTAGTGTTTTGTTAGAACAACTGCATTGGATTTGACGTAAATTGCCTGGAAGATTTTCCTAATTTTCAGTACGGAATGTCTGACCATGACACGCATATTTACATTGACTTCTTCCAGAGGTTGGACATACGAACCAGGAGCATAAAAAGTAAAAATTCCGCTAATACCGTATGTGGTACAAAACAAATTCAATGCAATGTGTGGGATTGGAAAGGTAAAATGGCAAGAGACATACGCTCCAGCAGGCGTCAGAGGCCTCTGCCGACGCGGTGACTTTTGCCAAAGCCGTTTTCAATCTCTCCTTCTCTACAGACCGTTCGGCCTTCCATGCTCGGATCTCCTTTTCAGCCTCTTTGGTCTTCCAATATTTAACCAGTACAGGGAAGTCCTTGTCCGAACATTCGGCATGCTTCTCACCGCGACCTGTGTCGATCCAGTGCCTATGGAATACGTATCGCACGTTCTTCATCGCTGTCTCCAGGAATGACAACACATAGTTCTGTCGGAGATTAGCATCAAATACAAATCGTTTATCCAAATCCTCTTTCAAATTCCTCAGTGCCTCGTCGGGGTGGTCTCGGAATGTGATCACTGTTAGTTTCAAATATCGAGAAGCAGTTGCTCGGATCACTTTGTGGACAAAAAGCCGTATGGTTGGGTCGATTTCGCCGTCCGCTGCTGCCGTGACCGTCATGGGCCACTTAGAATATTGCAGTTTGAAGTTTTTCTTGGCCAGACGTTGGTTCCTACGTTGCTCTGATTTCTTTGACACTCCCAAACGTAGAATCGCCTGGGACCAGTTCTCTCGCGTCGGCGCAGTCACAGTGCCAGCTGAACCTCCGCTGTTTGGAACAAATCCCCCGGACGTGGCACCTGCGACATCTGCGGTTGGTGCATCGTTTAGGAAGGGATTCGGATTTCCAGCCTGAGTCCACGGAGGCCACATACCACAATTCTGTGGAAAGAATGGGTTCGTCATCGACCCCAATCCTGGTAATCCGCCGGAGACGCCAGTGCCCGATTGGGTGGACACACCAGCGATACCACCGGGTGAAGTCGAGCATCCCGATGATGATGTGTGGCCAATGGTTCCCGACGAACACCCTGGAACTGCTGCAGACGCGGTTTGAGCATTCGAGGAGTTAGTAATAGTCAAAGTCCCGCCGACGCCATTTGTGCCGCTGGATTGTACAAGCTGGGGCTGGTACGAGGGATATAGAAATGGCATGGAGTTAATCGCTGCCATCTGGGCGGCCTGACTTTCTTGAAAACCGGTGGGCAGACCCCATGGCGGAATGAATACAGAGCTCTGCGGATAATTCCCTCCAATGGACATGGCGTTCACGTTTCCGGCCTGAGTAACAACAAAGGGCATCCTTCAGTAATTGTGGAATGAAACATAATATGTGCTTGCAATATATAATTGTCTGCTTGGCTACTAGTAGATGCGAATGAGATGAGCACTAACAACATAGTATTGCCGTTCAAGTGAGCACGCGGGCAAAGATTCAAAGAAGGGCATGACTGCACGGTGTACGCCACCACCATTTCGAGTATCTGTTTCGTCTGTCACCAGAGAATCGGCACTCGACGCTTGTGATGCATTCAAACAAGCAACATGACGAGTCTCAAAAGTATGAAGTTTGAGTTTGTCGGCAGAAACAACAGCACAGAGAAATTGCTTACCTGATAGGTGTTGTTCCCTGGAATGTGCTCGGAGGACCCCATGCCGACGACAATTTGTGTTGCGTTAGTGCGTGGAAGTAGTTGAAAAGTGATAGGGTGTACTCCTAGAACCTGCACATGTGGAAGCTCAGTGTGAATATTGGAGACACTTGAAAACAATATAGACGAACACGCCATTCACGACCGGTGGTGTTGTCTGAGTTATGTCCGCTCACAAAACGCACTGGAATCCGATGGCATCATTCATGGCACAATACACAAACTTTCAAGATGTTTGCTCCTAGAAATTCCGAATGTGCAGAGGAATTCTGCTTGGTAATTATAATCCGGTAATAACCATACATGCAAAATATTGTATCCTTGTGAATGGCCAACTGCCATGCTCACGGGATTACAAATCACGCTACGTTAGGTGACGCTATTCCTTGACAACGTTCACTGCTACTGCGCTATACAGAGCCCAGAGTTATACGACCAACGACAGAGGCACTGATTAGGCAACTGCTGTCAGTCCTCGTTCGTGTTATGTTCAACCCGTGTAACGGTAAAAGTGCCATCCGGCTTCATCACGTATTCAAAGCCATACAGCATTCCATCGTCCTCTATGTCACTAGAGTCGTAGTCCGAGTCTATGTGTGCGTCATCAGATTCATCTCCGGTGTGGCGGGGTCGATTATGCCATGCGGCCATGCCATCTGCCCACTCCTTCATACCGTCCACGAATCGCAACCATCCTCGGCACACCATGCGGATTTCAGAGCATACTCTGAACTTTTCTAGGGCGTCGCCGGAACACATTAGCATCGGCCACTGTTTGAAGTAGACCACCTCACGAGGCAAAGCGTCCACAAGGCAGCGTTCGACGTGGGGTTCACCATGTGGATCATAGCGGTAAAATTGCTCTACCACCTCCTCCTCGTCGTCAGAGAATTGGACGACATCAACATTGCTATCATGTGCTTCGACGGTAGTCACTACGTCCTTACTGTCTATACCAGCCATGGCGATGACTTAATACTTATGGTGTTGACGAAATTGAGGAAGCACAGAGTTACCTGTACAATAATTCTAAGCTGACAAATTGTACCAGAGTGAAGGGCTATGCACTGGAACGGCCGAAATTCGGACTGAGGGGAGTAGTGACGCAAGCAGACACTGGTGAAGCGTGGGAGGAGCAACGTACCTGATGCGGGGTTGCAGATGCAGGATTGCTTTGTTGTTGAGCGCCGGCGTCCCACCATAATGTACCCATGGTGTCGTCCTTCACCAGACGGTGTTATCCACAGTGTGATTCCCCGGGATACCTACCAAGCGGATAGTCTACGATATCTTTCCAACATAAGGCAACTCCTTCAACAATGCCAGATTCCTGCAAATTCAGTGACGGCACCCATAAATGGACCTCTGCGATAAATTGTAAGCGTCAAACAGAGCGCGAATCCATCCAAAAACTAGCCGCATTGCAAAATTCACAAAAATTGTGATAGGGTGAGTGAAACTATGTAACCTGACGATCCGATTTCCGCCACATCGTGCTCGCACAGAAAATACATTGCTTATGACGGCCTGACATGTAGCATGGCACTGAACTCCGTTGCTCCTACACGATAGCCGCTAACCTAACGATGAGCTTGGCGTGTGTAAGGAGATATTGGGTGGCTGATTTAGATAAACTCCATGATCACTCTAACTTGGCTCAGGGTGTTTCTAATTTCGGAACTGTAAGACAGAAACAGTGCTCCAAGAGTAAGTGCGGCCGTCTTGTTGATCTTCCCGAGGGAGGCCGGGACCACATTCCTGGGCGCGAATGCCGAAGAAATACTTCTGCCATGGCAGCGATGTCGTCGTTATTCCCAGAGTCGACTGCCATCAGACCCCAACCGATGACAAAGTGGAATCTGGAGCAGTAATCCGCGGGCGGGTACCAAAGCTGCTACCTATGTAGTTGCATCAGGGGGTTCTGCACGACTTGCACCTTCGCCTCTAGATTGCAAGGGTGCAGCACAGTGTCGAGCATGATAAGGTATGCTACACACTCCACTCTCTATTTTGGTGTGTTCTCGGTTGTCAACGTTTATGCTCTACACATCCATACATATCTCTACGTGATTTGTAGCTGGGAAAAAGAGAGAGATGGCCATCGAGTACCAGACGGCTTATGGCGTTCCGGCCGCTAGACGTGATCGATTCAATGGAAATCCAAGTTGGATACAGACGGTGATACGTCAGTACAAATTGGGGCCTTTAGGGCCACGACATTTATGCGAGACAACCACTTGCGATTGTGTAGCATGTGGGCGGTACAGATGGTTACAGAGAGGAAAATGCGGTTGCCAGTTGCACCTTCGCTGGGGGAAATCGACAGGCTTAGAGGAAGCAATGCGTCACAAATGGTTAGCCTGCAGGTGCACTCCTTATCTAGGTAACTTTAGCCACGAATTGTACTGTCAGTGCATTTCGGAGCTCACAACGCAGGAACCGGACGATACTCCAGAACATAGCTCTTACAGTTTGCCGTCGGAGTTCAACGGCTCCGAGGGCTACGGGAGTGGTAGTGAGAGTGAATATAGAAGACGCTGTATAGCAGAAATAGAAAGGATTATGAAAACAATAGATGAGGAAGGAGGTCTCCAACAGACCTCCGGAGACTCGGATTCCATGGCAACAGTGAATCTGGTGAAAACGTATGTTGCTGCTACTCTACCGAACAGTTCCGAGGAGGGTATTGCTCTCGGCAGGGTCGGCGATGATTCTAATGATGACGATACCGAGGACACGGCGTCCTTCGTATCTCTGTGCAACAAACGAAGAAAGCGCTGTAGACCAGATCCGTGAATCGTTTGCTATGCATCAGAGAGACATGTGCGTGCATGTTCTCTCCGTCGAGATGCAAATATGAGCCTAGACAGGCCTGGAATCCGTTGCAACGTTTGCCATTCTCAACTATTGACGAGATAACGCTTCAGCTGGTACCTGGTGTCGCGAGAAAGTGAGGGGATGGCAGTTGAAATAACCAACATCTTCCCCTTGGTGAACGCCAATCCTTCCATGTAGTTTGGTCGAGCAGAAATCTTTATTGCTGCAGAGCAGGACTAGTAGTGTTTATACCATTGCAATATGTTGTACCAGCAGTAGTAAGTCGAACTTAGCCCCCCCCTCCCCCCCCCCCCCCAATGACGTGCGTTCTGTTTGCTGCTTCCGTTGACGCAGTGTTGATGGACTGGCAGGGCGAAGAAGACGTTGCAATTCAGATGATAGTCATCATATACGTCTTATGTGATTATTCGTTGTTTCCTGCGTCCTGCGCATGTCGCGCATAATGATTATGTTATCATGTGATATGCTACATATCAATAAACGTTTTCTTCACACGTTTTCCTATCATGTTGTCCTTGTGTGACGGTAATTCATTTCTGATTGAAAGCTCTTTGCATTCATGATTGTGGCATTAACTCCATTCGTCCTATTGCCATTCAATCTACAAATAATGATTTCGTCAGGAAGCGATTCACTTGATGGACACATTGGTTGCCATAGCTCAGTCTCGTTGGCGTAAACACGTTTCTCCAATCCACACTTTAGTGTTCTGCTGAATTTATGTTGGTTCCCTACACTATTGCCGTCACTGCTGCATAGCATTTCCCGCGTGCATTGGGTCTTGGTTTCTTTATTTTCATTTAGTATCAATTGTGTAGATGCTAAGTAATACAAATGGGTGTCACTCCATTGAAGCTGATATTTTTCGATTGATGCAGGGCTGGACATCATGCGAAAAGGCCGTCGGCGTAATCGACTAGACAGTCCCTCTGGAAAATTGCCTCTACCTCGTCGGGGGAGTCATGGACGGTGGGATTCGGCGGCAGGCCCCAGGCGAGAGACGCATTCGGGCGAGGGCTGCAAAACTACTCGACAGAGAATTGACATATGCTCAGCGACAAAGAAAACCGAAACTCAAATGCCCTTGCAACTTACATGTTCGTGGCAATAGGTCATTTCTCTCCATCACCTCTTACAGACGCTGTGTCGCACGAAATGGGCGACATCCGTGGTTCTTTGGGAGTTCTGAGGTGCGTTATTCTCCAGAGAAGTTCCGGGGCGTTCGATTCATCGCTGTATCCTGGTCCCTTTGTCCATAGTTTCATGTATTTGTATTTTATTCTAGTGTTTGTTTGGTTTTTTTTTCTTGTTTTTTTTCTTTTTTGTTTTTTCGTTTGGGTAAGTAGGACTTGGCAAAAACCCAATCGCAAACGGCGCTAAATTTTTGTTTGTTACCTCTGTACAGACCGCAATTGTGACGTCGGCAATGTATCCAAATGCGGGAGCTTCCAAAACATGGAATAGGATATGGCCATGGCTGGTCGTTCGGATGCGAGGTTGTGTACTATGGAATAAAGTACATTCATGGCTGCTCACCAGGGTCTTGCGCATAGAGATATATATTGCGATCCAGTCTTGGTGCTGATATTTATTGTGCACCTGCTACAGAGAAATTTGTCGCCTCTATCTTGTTCGACAGTGCACTGTCTTTGCAACACGATATTATGGTCCATTTTATGCATCTCTGTTTATACCTTCGCTTGTGAATGCACAATATGTGAACAGAATCTCATTGTGAGAAATCTATGATGCTTATGTCATTAGTCCTGGCAACGACAAAAGGCCCGTACAAGTTCTATTTCAGACAGTCTGCAATGCCAGGTGCCGCATACTACATGATTTTGTTTTACGTGTTATTCAGCGACCAAAATAACTGAAATCTTTCAAACTTGTCATGTCTGCAGGGGTACGAGGTAGACGAATCAGACGTTGAATGGGACGATCACATACGCTGGTACCACGGGGAGAGAGGAAACGAGGGAATTCGGCGACATCAAAATACAACTTTGGATGAGGGGATAAACTTGGTCGATATGGTAACAGAGGCATACGGGCTGGGGGACCGCGTTCGTCGAGAAGCAGCAGTACAAAGGGGGGATAACATCGGAGATGCTGGTTCAGACGGTGCAAGCCGTGACAACAGGGCGCATACACATGGGGATGGAACACCCCATGTCCCGTCAGGCAGTCTACATAGCAGCCCGTCCTCGCAGCACAACACTGATTTCGGAGCCTCTAACGTGCCGTACTCGCCAGACAACAGGGCTCACGCCGTCGAGGACGACACAGCGAGTCAACCACCTCAAGCTCCGGAACACGTGGAATTTGAGAGCAACGTACCATCTGAAGAGAGCAGTGACATGAGCGGTGATGAGAGTGATCTCGAATGGGGCGACTCGGAAAGCGACACAGAGGCAGCTGTGTCTGCACTTGAGGAAGCAGCGGCTACACCTTTGTATGAAGGATCAGACCTGTCGAGCATGGGAACAACGTACTTGCTGCTGAATAGTGGGAAGTTGCATGGCGCCACTGATGTTCACATGGATGAGTTATTTCGTCTCCTGAGCACTTCAATTTTACTTATACCGAACTCTCTCCCGTCATCATATCGAGAAGCTGCAGAGTATGTGAAGCGCCTCGGTCACTCATACACAAGTTATGATGTATGTCCCCGAGATTGCTGCTTGTACAGGAAGGAATTGGAGAATGCACAGTCTTGTCCATCGTGCAGGTCACCTAGGAAAAAACGAGCCGGCAAGTCAATGGTGCCGCAGAAGGTGCTTCGTGTATTTCCATTGACCCCACGGTTCAAGAGAACCTTCCGTAGTCCTCTTCAGGCAGCCGCTATGACATGGCATGCTATGCAGCAGAGGACGGATGGCGTTATGAATCATGTTTCTCACTCAAAGCAGTGGCTTTGGATCAATGAACGTTTCAAAGAGGATTTTGCTTACGATGACAGGTGCATCCGGCTGGCCCTCATAGCAGATGGATTTAACCCATCGTCAGACAAACGGAGTACGTACTCTATTTGGCCTATCTTGCTCCTCAATTACAACATGGCTCCTTGGTTAACTACCAAAAAGTATTTCATTATACTGGCCATGTTAATACCTGGCCCGAAGTCTGTAACCTCTGAACACTTCGATGTCTACATGGCGCCGCTCATTGACGAACTCCTGGACCTGTGGACTTATGGCATCTACTGCAAGGACATTGCCAACTACAAGAACTCTTCGGCATTCATTCTCAGAGCAATGGTAATTTGGACGATTGGAGACTTTCCGGCATACGGTATGCTCGCCGGTTGCACAACAAAGGGATTTTTTGGTTGTCCAGTTTGTGGTGCAGGATTCCGATCCCGTCGGGCGAAGTTGCTCCACAAGAACGTGTTTGAAAATTGTGCCCGTCGATTTCTGCCATTAGACCACCATATGAGGTCTGACATTGCTACCTTTGGAAGTGTGGAATTACGAACGGCTCCCCCCCCCTGTATCAGGTGCAACGTCTCTGGCTTTGGGCAGGGAGCGCGAGCGGTGGCTAAGAGAAGAAGGAGCCCCTGTCCACAACAATCCCGTGCGAAGGAATGGCATTAAGCGCGTTTCATGCCTTTTCCGCCTCCCTTACTGGTAGGTGAGAAATAATCAATAACCAGATTCGTCTTGCTGCTTCACATGATTTCGAGTTGCAATGTCTTTCGATCCATCAGCATGCGAGTGAGATCACGGATTGCCTTCAGCTGTCATGTGTCATTTGGCATGACTGAATATGTCCATCCTGGTAGGACTTCCCAGTACATATGCGAAATGGCAGATCTCTGACCGCCCTCTCGGAACAAAACCACTTGTTTCCAGTGCTGAACATTGAATCGCATATCAGGTTTGCAATGCATGGATTTGGTGTAAACAGGTTTCCACTAAATCCTATGCAACTGAAAGCGCTAATGTAGTGCCTTCCTGCTGTCGTGTTGCTCTATAGATCCAGCGTCGTCCATACTTCACTGACATTCAATTTGTTTTATATAGGGGGGATAGGCATTCTTGGTCCTGTAATTCATTCCGGCGTCAGGGTATGTTGGAATGTTTCAATGTACTACATGTCGTTTTTTGTCCGGTCATTTCGTCTAAGTTAATGATTTACTAAGACATGAAAATATCGTATCTGCGTTTCAGGTGTAGTTGCCATGTTACAGTTGGCTCTACATTGTTTGCGTTGTACAGTGACAGTGAGTAATACATTATATAATGATCCTGATTCCCATATTGTTGCCGTCGTTGCATGAGTCCACGCCGTCATGTCATGCGGTATGGAACTGACAGGGTGACGTAATTCTCTCCGAATCCAACAATTCAATTTCGTCGATAACTTGTAGGTTGTTTCTCTGACAGAGCTCAACAATAACATGTCGAGATTGCCGTTATGTTTTTTAAGTGATTTAGTAAGACTCACTGAAGGCAGTCTTATTTTGTCATGCAGTCCGTAGTTACGGCAGCACTTTGAATCTTCGGAAATTGATCCCTATTGTCATGTGGTGCTTTACCACTGTCATGTTGCACTGTGCATTAGGGATTTTCCACATTTAATATCCAGGCAATTAATTTTCCAAGTCGAAGAAGAGTTGGTTTGCCAGTTTGATTGACCATTACTTCGTGCGATACGTGTGGCAGCAGTTTTTATTATATTGCACTGCCTGTGTGCCGACGACGTCGGTTGTACGTGGAATTTTCCCGTCTGCTTCTTTTGATTTCTGGGATGATCAGCGGGTTGGTTCTACGAAATGCCGATCCACTCGTAAGCAGGTGTCACGTGTTATCGAACCATGATTTTAAAGACTGGTATATGTGGCCACTGTTCGACATGAATATGATGATCTATCGTACATGAAGAAATCTATATGTTTCTAAATTTTGAAGAACAATGTTTTAGGGACTTTTGCACTTCTCCCTCTACTGGTATGTTTTGCGGTGGAACATTTCCACGTCTGAATCTGGAGTACATGGTGCAACCTTCAGCAATGGCTCCGATGCCATGCTAATTATGTTTGTTTTACTTCAAATTCAGTAAGCTTACATATCGTTGTATAGCGCTTAAGTCATTTCTCTCGTTTAATCTTACTGATGTCCTCTTCGGACTGTTTTTTTCCCTTGCTCGGATCCTGTACCCACTCTGACGTGTCAGTAATACTTGTTTGTGCAGGAGCTCCCCATGCGTCACACCCTTGACCTAATGCACATTGAAAAAAATGTGGCATGTACTGCAATGGGATTTGTGATGGGGGAATTAGACACGATCGCAGTCAGAAAAGACATGCAGGAAGCTGGTGTAATGCCCCATCTACATCTGCAGCGAGATAGCGCCACAGGTTTATTTATTAAACCGCATGCTCCGTATGTGATTCGGAGGGACCAGAAACGTAAGTTCCTCAGTACCATACAGTCTGTTCGGACTCCATCAGAGCATTGTTCCAATTTTGCAAAGCTAGTGAATTTGGAGAAAGAGCGTCTGCAGTTCATGAAAACACACGACTGGCATATTCTTTTACAAGAAATTATACCAGTCGCTATCCGTGGTCTTCTTCCGGAGGGTCCAATGGTGGCCCTTATTCGATTGGGCCATTGCTTTCGTCGCTTCTGTGCGAAGATTATCAAGGTTGAGGAGTTGGAACACTTGCTGACCTATGTTGCGGAGACAATGGCTCTGATGGAACTACACTTTCCTCCAGCGTTCTGGAATGTCATGCCACACCTTGTGGACCATATACCGCGTGAGTTGTATTGGTGCGGCCCCGTGCACGCAAGATGGATGTATTCAGGCGAGCGATACATGGGGCATTTGAAGACATTAGTGAGGAACAAGGCCAGACCAGAGGGGTCCATTGCAATGGGATATGTCATTGAGGAGGCTTTGGGATTCGTCACTGAGCACTTCAAGGATTTTCCCATTCCCGCGCGGGTAATCTGGGACATGGAGGAGGATGATAAGGACAAAGGCGAAGTACTTGAAGGGAAGCCTGTGCCTGTGCGTTTGGAACCGAATGATTTGTTGGAGGTGCATGAGCACATTATTCGGCATACGACTTTCACTGAGGACTTGTATGAGTAAGAAATCAGTTCCAATTTGTCAATGGTTTTCTTTTCAGGTATTCAGTTTCCAGTGTTTCACATCGTTGGTCAACAATTATATTCAGATGTCCAACTGTTATTGTGGATGCTGTCCATATTCATCGCACACTGTGGAATGGTAGGTATATCTCGCAGCGGCATTACTTACACCATTTCTGCCAATGTCGTTTCGTGAACTCAATTCTACATGTTAAATTCTGCCATTCTAATTTATAAGCATATTCTAACATGTGTTTTTTTTGGTACATGTCTATGGCAGGGAGTATTCAGAGATCAGAAATGCCGAGGAGTCCCGATCAAGAAGACGATTTTCTCGATTTTCACACTGGCTGCGGGAACGAGTGCAAGCTATGGCAGACGAAGGGCAGGCACCGCATGTGTCCCTTGTCACACTCTCGAAACTCCCGATTCCAATTGTCCAACGTCACAATTCCATGTATGCGTATGGTTACCATTTCCGTGTGGACAACGAGCAGGGGCAGAGTCATATTTCGTTTGATTTTGGAGTAGCATGCATTGCCACTCAGACTTGTCGATCTTCCCGCGCAGACCAACACCCAATCGAGGCAGATTTGCAGTATGTTGGTGTCGTGAAAGATATAATTGAAGTGGATTACGGACACATCCAATATACTGTGCTCAAATGTTCATGGATTCGCCCTGATACACGAGGCAATAGGACCATCCGTCAAGATGAGCATGGGTTTTGGTCCGTGAAGTTTGGGGCCCGACAATTTCCCCCAATTGAGCCGTACATCATGCCTGTTCATGCCAAGCAGGTCCATGTTCGAATTATTTACAAATTCACATTGTGTTGCTTTTTAACGACGATTTGAACGGATAGGAATGTCAAGTCACTACGTTTTTCAAGTTATATTCTAACCAGAGTTCTGACGTTGATGTAAAATAATTGTCAGGTATACTTCATTGAAGATCCCCTTGATCCTGAATGGCGAATCGTCCGGGACATTGAACCAAGAGCAAGAAGGGTGACGGCGGAGACAGAGGAACAATCGCTCAGTGCCCCTGGCAGGAACGACGCGACCATTTACGCTTCTGGTAACAGAGGAAGTCGGGGTCCGGATAGAGACGAAGGATTCCAGCCTGTTTTGGAGGCAGATGTCGCGCATGTCGTCGCACATGAAGAGAGGGACGACGAAGGCGGTCACGCGGACGATGACGAAGTTCATGAAGATTTTGAAGACGACGAGGAAGAGGATTTTGATGTCCACATGAATGATTCACATGCAATCGCAGAAGGCGTCATCGATGATTATTAGACTTAACTCGAGGTAATGCAGAGTGAAAGGAGACTTAGAACTGTTTGGGTTTAATTCTACTAAGCATATGCGGATGTCACTATGGAAATGGTGGATGTTCACATAGTGGTGAACAGTTCGTTTTAATTGCGATCCATGATTCCAGTTGTAAATTGCAATTTCCTACTGATTGTTTCATACGCTTATATTACAATGTTGGTTCACGAATACACACTTGGAGGGTAGTCACTTACACCGCAGTACGGCTATGAAGTGGACATGAAGCGTTGCCAGTGTAAGTGGCTGTTACCATTCTAGGATCGTTGATATTATCTGAGTGTTAATTGGAGAAGTAGCTGACTTGTGCGCAATGCAAAACTACGTAATGAACAATGCTTTCGGGTGCGCTGTCATGTTCATTTGATCCTGTTTTACTACCCTATGTCAGTAGTCATTGACGAGCGACCATTGCAGGCAATAAAGATCCAGTTCATATAACCATGTTATTTACAGGTACGCCGTAGCGTAGGAAATTTCCATATACAATAACTCTTAATTTATTATTGCAAGCGGAAACTAACCGACAGTGTACAGAAACGATGACAGCGATGATTGACTTTATATTTGCGGAGTGTGTCAATTCATTGCACACTGAAACGACTTCTCAATGCACTAGGTATGTGATTGTGAATTCATGGTGTCATATGTCACATCTCCTTTGGATGCGTGAAAGTGAAATGCAATTAACGAAGGGAATGTCTATCGTTCAAATGTATAAGATATGCGCTGTATGCTTGAACATTCGCGATCAGTATGCACCGTTTGTTAACTTTTCCATATAAACTATGCTCCTACAACTATGTGCAGATCTCTTGAATTAAAATTTTCATGTTCAAGGAGATACCTTATTACTGTATGCGTTTTGTTTTTGACACAATTTTTTTGGATCGACGATGATGCATTGCCTTCTTTAACCCAGAACACTAACTACACGAGGTATTTTGTATTCCAAGAGAGTCGGTTGTATTTTTGTCTTCGTGAGTCACTAATTTTGGAAAGTCTTAATATGTTGCAGGATGTGGAGAACAACGATGGCCACCGATGTTGTATACGACGATGCAGTTCAGAGTATCATCGATTCAGTATCTCATTTAGCGCTAGAAAACACAAGATCTCCTGGTTATTCCAACACCACGTCGGTAAGTGGAAATGGAAGTTGTGTTTGTGCCCGGTTGTTTTCATCATTTTGAAAGGGGCTTCAAGTGTTATCTCATTGTGCATATAACCATCCGTGATCAAACGAGTTCGCTTTGATCACATTGTCACATCGTTGAATGTTACTTTCGTCATTTATATGACATCGTTGTACTACTCACAGTAATCCCAATAGCGGCACGATTGCATACAAACTTTCTGTGTTACATGTGTCTGTCGCTGTTATGTAATATTCGACCAACATTTCCTCATCTTTAATTTTCCAGCTTTTGCAGATTTCGAAGAAGGGTACCATATCTGTACATGGTAAGAGAAGAGTGGTTATGGGATTTGCAGTGACATTCCAAACCGACGTTCCACCGTCTACCAGAGTAATACAATGTATCATATCAGTTATATTCGCTCGATTCCACTCAGAAACACATATAGCTCTATTGAAAAGGAACAATGTCAGGAATAAGAAGTTGTTTTATCCGTAACCATAGCAGTCGAGAATTTCCATTACAGTCGTAAATTGTTTCTTTCGCACATTCTATCTTATCATAAATGAATTACTGGTTTTTGTCATCATTTTCTGCCTTTGTCCCCTAAGCCTGTATAGATTCTTCGAACCAACGCAGCGTTGACGTGTCCCGCAATAATTAAAGGCCCAGTTCATATTATCCCGAGCTGGGATGACATTGTCACGAAATTAAAGTATCTATTACGGAAGTGTAATTTATGTCGAATGCATTTACGTTTATATTAGAAGAGTAGAGTATAATGGAAGTCTGGACTTCAATTCCATCTCCATGTCGCTGCTCATTTGTCTTCTAATATATTTTCTTTACATTGTGGTTAAGTAACGTAGAAGCAGGAGTTCCTAAAGACGCACGTCTGCTCGAGAAAACCCGGTTCAGGGAAACTAAACCCTGCAAGGCAAAAGTTGAAGTAGAACCTCTTCACAATGGGAGTTCCTGCATAGGCGATGGTGATTCCCTACCGCAATTACGATTTAATTTTCGTAAGGCGAAGTAGTGCAATGGACCGCACTGAAACGGATCGTCATGTGGACGTACCATACATCTAATACCAATGCTGGAGCAAAGTTGTGAGTTTTTTCTTCCATTCCTAAACAGTCAACGTTAAATCACATAATTTCCCTAGGTATTTAGTTATTAAGTAACGGAGTTATAATTTGTAGATTCTTTACAGATATGAATTCTGAGTGCTTAGTTAACCTTCAGCATTATCAGGGAGGCAATGACATCCTCCTCGGGGGTCGGATATCAAAACAGGTACTTTACCATTGATGTCCAACTCCGTTATTTTATGTTCAGGGGATTCTTCCTGCTGGATATTTGTTTCCCACTTGATGTCAAACTCTGATATTTTATGTCACGCGGTCATTTCATTTCGTATAGCAGTATGTAGCAGAACCTATGTACTGAGTTAACAGGAATTTGTAATTATCTTACCTAGTCACTAAACAACAATGAAGGTATTGAAACGGACGGCATATTCACTTCAGAGGCTTGACAAACTGTAATGGATTTCAATTTTATTTTATTTTTTTTTTTCCCCACGCATAATACCCTCTCGTAAAAGCCTAAGTGGATAATAATTTTGGATATGAGCAATGGACCCCTCTGCATGTAGTAATTGGAATTGTCAACTTGATTTTTTGTTCCAACTGATATTCGTGAAAGACAACATGAAGGAAATGCCCACATCACATTCATTATTGCACTGTTCAGGTGACGTTGTTCTGATTTGGCGCTCCTTGTCTTAATCGTTATCAAATATATCATGTTCGGTGCAACAAGCTGTCATGTAATGTGGAAATATTCAGAGGTACGTGTCTCACACTTTCATGATACGTTCTGCGAAGTGATATGTTGGTGAGAAGGGCCAACTTTTACGATAGCAAGTTGTCACGATTCACATCCCATCAATTAGAACTTTGTCTCTCATATTCCATCCACGATTCACTTACGGCTCGAAAAGAAGTGCAGATTGCCAGAACTGATGATCATGACGAGGAGAGTGCTTCCTTTTACCGGCCTGACAGCAGACAGGATACTTGTATTAGGAAATGGTAACGACATGACGGCCACTGTTATGGCGTTGTGGTGAAGTGGACATGATGCACTGGACGATCGCAATTACTTGGATCGCACTCTCCTGTTCCTGTACAACTACAAAAGCAGATTCTTCACACAATGGTCTCATAATTTTCTAGAGCACAATTCCGACGAGCTGTGCGAGTCCAGCTTCTTCTATCCTTCTCACTCATGTCTCTGTTCATATAATTCCGCATCCTCTGTAACCATCGTCTTTGTAACTTCTTCATATCTCCTCGTATGTGATCAGACTCCTCCTTTCCTTCCCCTTCTTTCGAAATATCTGCATGCTTTGTTTCCGTTTCCTATACTCCTGCGACAGCCTCTCACGTTTGGTCAGCAATATTCCACGGTTCTCGCTCTTTTACTTGTAGCCACTGCATTCTTCTTACGCAGAGTGAACTACATCTCGTCCATGGTGTCATTGACGATATGCTCAGATAGTGTTTCTCAAGCTTTCTGGGTAATGGTAGATGTTATTTCCGTTTCTGGTACTGTTCGAGTATGAGTCGTTATGTCATTAGTTGGGCAGCAATAATTTCATTTTGTCAGTAACTTGCGTTGATTCTGAACCGATTTGCAGGGTGAAGCGATCAGAAAGAGGAACTATGCCGTCGACAGAGAAAGAAGTCTCCCTGTGGGAGCCCAGATCATCAGCATGGTTTCACCATGAACAAGGATTATCCAACTTCGGATTCCTACCAGGTTTCCCACGATCAAATCCGCTCCATCTCCCCCAGACCTTGGTTTCAGAGGAAGAATGTGTTGCCCGATGGAACAGGGATGCATCAGGGTTCCGTTACGCATCGCATGGCAGTGAAGAGAGCCCGCGGATGCAGGTAAGAATAGAGGATCTGTTTTTGCTCACACATCAGCGATGCATGGGACGTACGAAAGCTATTGGTCTATCCTTTGCTCGGGGAATTCTGGCCGAGAAAAAGGGACTGCCGGTGAACTGGGCAGAGTTTGCTGAGAAGCAGTGCCGAAGGAGCAGAACGCCAGATACACCACTTGGACCTAAATCGATGAGGAGCTCTGGAGTGGAGCAGCATCAAAAGTACTGGCTCTTTGACGAGGAGTCGAAGACTGTGAAGTTTGATTACCCTGGAAGTGATGAAGACTGGAAGCTCAATACATCCAATTTTCTGCCAAACACCGTTGCAACAGGAGGACACTGGGACTATCCGTCCATTATGCTTAGCAATTTTTCCCCTCAAACCATCGCACGGCCTCTATACAGAGGAACTCTGGTTTGGCAAGGTATTTCCTCAGCGCTCGGTGAAATCCATTATTTTGTATGTCAGTAAGAGTGATTTCCCTTGCTGTCCTACCTCTTGCCTTCTGAGATCACACTCCATTCGCAATTCTTGTTCTTCAATTATGTGACCTCAACTACTGTACCTATCCACAAACGCCTGAACCCAATCATGTGCAGGAACATCGTCTGCGTATACCACTAACGTCTGCATGGAAGGCACTTCTTCAAATGCGAAAATCATCGCAGGCTCAGGTGAGTACTCCAGTCGGTGCGGACTTATTTTCCACGCGCTACAATTTAGTGGCATTAGCAGTCTCTGCAATGAAAAGAAGAACTAACCTAAAACTCATCCCTCATAATTTTATCAACATTACTGAGCAGCAGTCAGTTATAGTTCATTATCAGTTCTCATGCTTTGATATGTGTACCATGTGCTTTAATGTGGGCTACCCTCAGAGAAGAATCAAACAGAGGGAAAAATCTTACCATCATCAGAAAATGTCGCAGAAGACTCAGAAGTGTCGGAAGGCAATGACGATCGTGGTAACTCCTCTCACATGGCCGTCGACAGAGGCATGCCCCAGCATGGAAGCCTTCCCATTCCCACGTCGAATAACGTCGGTCATGCTCTCCGAAACTCCCATTCCGCAGATGCAAGCCTTGCCGCTGGAGTGGGTGATTCCTTAGCATCTATTTGTGATCAGGGAGGGTCGAAATGGAAGGCCGGAAATTCCACTTCCAACTCTCGTCGTTTACGCCGTGGAGCACAGGGTATGGCTCCCTACCCTCTCTGTTTGCAACTTAATTAATTTCTAATAAACACTGAAGAATGTTATGTCCGGTGTACCCAATATGTATATACGTTAGTGGTCGTTTATATCCCTTATAACCCTATGCTATTCCTCATATATATCTTCTCACAAATAACAAGTACCATCATGTAACATAGAAAGTATTGATCCTATAACGTAAGGAATTTGACCCTGTAAACCTTATCATCCGATCCATCATAAGAATCAGTCCGATCAAGGAGAACCTGTGGATTCCACATAATTCAGCAATAAGTAATGTTACTAAAATGCACCTGAATTGTACCCTAAACCCCTAAACATTCTTTTATTTGTAATTACTTCATCTCTGCTACTTTGGCATCGGAGATTTTTTAATTTTCAATTCCTGTGTGCCAAAAGTTCATTGGTTTCATTTTTGAGTTACATATTCGAATGCTGACGATGTGATCTCTATGAGTCCCAGATGTACTGAATCGTGAAGAATAGGGGTGAAGTTACTACCAGCCTAGCGTCTTGCTGCACAATGCGAGTGAAGATAATGCTACTACGGGTTTATCATTTTTTTCCAAAACAATAGGAATTCACAGAAGTGTTTACGATGCTCTCTTCTCTGTAAACGTTCCTCGTTCTAGATGCAACAAAATTTCACAAGACTCTAGAATTCTTGGCCTACAACATTCTGAACAATTCAGTTCTTCCAGATTGCCATTGTTGTAATGCCATTCTTTTGAATACACAATGATCTTCCTCGTTTTTAGTTTGACTGTCGGACATTTAAATATCATAACACTTTGTTGTGTGCACTCTATAGTGCAAATGCGGATTCCTGTGTGTTTTCAATGAACTCTTCCTTTTGATCTGAATTACGGTACACATTGTACTCTTAGTTTGAAGGCATGTTACCGTTGAAGAGAACGTACAGATTGCACTATTACGCCAGCACTCATCAATCTCTGTCAGTACTGGAAAACTTCCATCCATTCTACACGAGGTCTTAAGAAAACTACCTCAGTTATCACGAAATCTCAATCTCCCGATTCCACTGACACCTCAGTAAATAGAACATCCCGCGACAACAGGTAACGGTAAATAAGGAGTTCATCGCCTCCATTTCTCACGATTCACATCTGCGGGCCCACACCATAATATACTCACCGTCTCGGTATCGCAGCCTCTCGCTATTGGCTGATCCCTCCCTTCAGTACTGTTCCCTGTCCCAGACACGCGAAATCGCCCCACGGCTGAGCTCTAAGGTCGAAGACGACAGGCCCGGTCAGGAACGGGGTCCAGAACGTCACGTTTGCTACCAGTGTTAGTATAGTACGCGCTTCCTAATTATACAACTGTGTTCAGCGTAATACCTGTGTTGCATGGTTCCCCTAAACCTCTGATTAGGAAATGTCAATTTTGCAGCCAAGAATATGCATCCACATAAAATATACAACTACTGCAACCTTGCAATTCCCATGTCCCGTTTCTGAATGCCGATGCACTAACATGGAATTCATGTCCCTAACACTATTTTTTGTTTTGTTTTTTTTTTTATTCAGCATCTCCACCTGCCATCGCTGCGCTCTTTGACATGGAAGATCATAACAACTAATGGCCTCCATCCAACACTGATGATATACCCTCGAATCCGCTGAACAGTGCAATGTCGAGAGAGGCATCTGTCACCCATCCGTGGACAAGATTTACCTTGAGGTAGAATGTAGCAGGGGTGACCTCCCATGGCCACCCCTCCTTTTCCCCGAGTCCGGGCAGGGGGAACCCGGCCTTGGGAACGGGCAGCCTTCCCCCGACCCCGTCCCTCATCCCACAACGCGACCCCATCCTTCCCTTCGCGCCTCCATCCCGACCCTCCATCCCGACCCTTCCCATCCCTTCGCCATCAGACCTTCGACTGTTCAACTGGGAGGGTTTTTTGAGAACCACTTCAACTCCATGGCCAAAACCCATATTGTTAGCATTACAATTAGTATGGTCGGATTTTATTTGCATCACACATTTTCACTAAAACTCCCTCTCACTCCAAGTTGAATTATTTTATTTACTTCACATTTTTTGAAGTTTGTAAAAAAAAAATTCACTTGAGCAATGGATGTCCAAATTCTCTCCATGCATGAATTTGCATCCCGCACTTCCACCTTGGAGGCTTGTGTAGCCTTTGCGGGTGACCTTGGATTAATTCCAAATGCCCGGGATTGTATTCATTGTGGGAGACCTATGGGGCGTGTGCGTGAGCGGCGGCGCCTTGACGGATTCCATTGGAGATGTTCGCATCGGCGATGTCGGCGAGTTCTATCGGCGCGTCATGGGACATGGTTTTTTAAGTCCAAGTTAACTTTGAAGCAGGCGCTGACGTTGATGTACTGTTGGAGTAACAAAGAGATGCAGCTCAACGCAAGGTTTCATGCAGGTGTTTCGGATAACCACACTTCCGTTGACTGGTATAATTATTGTCGAGAGATTTGTTTTCTCGCCGTGACTAATGAGGATGTGGAGAGAATTGGTGGTGTTGGAAAGTTTGTTGAGATAGATGAGAGTAAGTTTGGTAAACGAAAATTTCACCGGGGCCGTAGGGTAAAAGGGCAGTGGGTATTTGGTGGTGTTGAGCGTGGTTCGAAGAAGGTTTTTTTGACTTGTGTAGCAGACCGGACGGCCTTGACTTTAGAGGAGATTATTGTCAAGTATGTCGAGCCCGGGACCACTATTTTGAGTGATTGTCGGAGAGCATATAACACGGAGCGCCTTTCACGGCTTGGATATTTTCACCAGTCGGTGAATCATACTTTGCATTTTAGAGATCCAGTGACCGGTGTTCATACGAACACCATTGAGGGGACTTGGAGTGCGGTCAAGAGATCTTTGCCTAGGTACGGTACGGTGAAGGATCATTACGATGGTTATTTTGCGGAGTTTATTTGGCGGCGGAAGTATGTTCGATCTCCAGGCATGGCATTCCACGTTTTAGTAGAGCATATATTGCAGTACCATCATGAGATTGATGGTGCAGCTTCATTTAGTATTTACTATTATAGACGGTATTTATATTTAGTATGTTTTTATAGTATAGAATATTATTATATTTTTATTTATTACATCTATTATATTTCATGTATTGAGTATATTTTATTATATTATATTTAGCAGAGTTATTATATTTAGTATATATACTATATTTAGCATTTCAGTATATTTAGTATACTCATTCTTTATAGTATATTTCATATATTTACTCGATTCATTATATTTATTGCATGTACTATATTTAGTATTATTACTATATTTAGTATATTTTGTATATCTACTATCTTAGTATACTTACTATTTTAGCTCATACCTTAATGCGTGATCTATGATTTTTAATATGTGTTTGATATGTTTATGGTACATGCTATAATTAATATAGATTCTATTTTATAATTCATAGTGATCTATACTTCCATGGTTTTTAGTATACAGTTATGTACTTCATATACTTGCTATATTTGAGGTAGTCTTTATTTTTATTTCATCTATATTCTTTCCCATAATAATAATAATATTTACCAAAACTATGCAAATCGAAAGATGTGGCATATTTGAAATATTCAATTATTCATCATTTTAGTAATTTTTTGATTGTTTTAACATATACAATTTTCTATATGTTTTGTAGAATCTTGTACAATACTTTTCAACACACTATGTCCGGAATACAAATTCTTCTTACAAAATTTGAAAGAATTAATATAAACTATAATATGTATAAAAATTAACTCAATAAGTATTTAAATATGAATTTTTACAATCCATAATGTTCCATCATCAATATTTATAAATTTACTCCATGTATTTGGCATTATTCATTAGTAATGCAATATCTGAATATACACATGAAAATTAAATTAGTAATTGAAGATTTAAAAAATTAATTTTCTTTAAATTTTATTATAAATTATTTCATAATACTCGGTTAGAACCCACATTTTTTAATTGTTTTGAATTTGAGATTATTTATCAATTTAGTGTAATGTATTATTTTTAAATTTCTTACCCTTTCTTGAATTCATAAGATACTTAATTTGTACCAGAAGATATAATCATCCTTAAAATTCTTAATTATGCTCAAATTCAAATCACATTCCAATTCATATATTCAATCATTTTTAAAATATTTTGTCATTTTGAAATTCAAATATTTTGCCACTTCAACACAATTTGAAACTCAAATGAATTCCTCATTGTAAAGTCAAAATACTCTACACTTCAATTTGATATTTTAATTTGAAACTCTTTTTCCATTCTGAAAGTCAAATCATTTTCGACTTTGGTGTAACTATAATTTAAAATTTATTTTATCACCCTCAAATTCAAATTCTTTCTCACATCAATGTAATTCCAATTTCAATTTCAATTTGTTTTCTCACTCTCAACTTCAAATTTATTCTCAGATCAATGTAATTTCATTTTTAATTTCAATTTATTTTATCACTCTCAAATGATTTTAATTTTTTCGAGGAGCTCTCCACTGAAAAATATTGAGTGGGAATGAATTTCAAAATAAACTCATTTAAGTCTGAAATTTTAACCCATTTAAATCTGAAATTGTGCCCCCCATCCGTCCAAGGAAGGCGCCGTCCGTCCACTGGATTTTGCATCCGTCCAGTGGACGGAGGGAAAGGGGGCAAGTTGGATGAGAGGGACTGCCCGTCCAGTTGGCGCCGGGTCCCCCTGCCCCGACCCTTCCCTTCCCCGGCCATGGCCGGAGGTCACCTTTGCTACATGTGTCCCTTTACCTTGACTTGTCAACCAAAGACGAAGTGCATGGACCGTGGAAAGACACCCACTAGAAGAGGGGTCTCTCTAAATACCTCCATCAAGCGGTGGAGCCGCCCCGCTCGCGGGCAGGGGCAGCGCCCGATGGGGGATGTCTCGCCCGGCCCTCGACCCCGGGTCCGCGACCCCGTGCTCCCTGGCCCCCGCGCCCGAGACGCCCCGCGCCCGTGCTGTCTCCCCCCCGCCCGCCCACGCCGTCATCCAACGACGGCGGCTTCTCATCCCCGTCTCCTCTCTCATCATCCCCCCCCCCCCTCGCGTCGTCTCTCTCGCCGTTTGCTCGGTTCCTGTCAACGGTGTGTCTTGGGAGTTTTGCAGGTGTGTCTTGGGAGGTTGATGACGATTTCCTTTGCATTGCATAGTTAGGGTTACTTTACTCGATTCGTGGGGCGGGGCGTAGGCAGTGGAGTACAGGGTGTAGCTGGTTCTAGTGCCAGCTGAAAGACTTGCGGTATGGAGTTACGGTGATGGGCTGGAGCTTGGATTCACATCGAAGTGGTTTACGGTGATGTACGTCACGGGTTCTGGAGGGTTTAGGGTGTTATGAGCTCATGGGGGAGGGACCCCGATTGGAGGTGTCGGTCCCGTATTCTGCTATGGAGTTGCTGTCGGAGGAGTGGGCGTAAGCTCTTCGGCATCGGGGCATCGGGGCAAGGTTGGTGACCGGGACGGAGGGACCGCGCGTAGTGTTTAGGGTGCTCTGCGATTGAGGAGACCTCGGCGTGGGTAGAGGATGCCTCCATCGAAGCTTTACGAGTTGGTGAGCTCCACTAAGACCACACCTAGTACGGTCTTCGTCGTTTTTGTTGCTTGTTGCTTGCAGAATGCCGGGTTCCCTTCATGTTGTCTGTTTCTCTATGTGCTTTCAATGTCGGGTGTCTGTAAGGAGTATTTACTGGATTGCTTCGTAGAATTTAGGGTTAGGGTTGCCTGTCCTGATGGTATACACTTACGGTTTAAGGTCTCCATAGTTAGTCTTCTCTTATAATTTCGTTTACGGCTCTCTTCCTGTATGCGACATGTCTCACTGGACAGGTGATCGTGAATTGTTTTGTTTATGTACTTCCTCAGTTCTTTCCCCTTTTTTTCTTCTCGGGTTTCTTTGTTTTCTTCATTTAAATTGCAGTAGTACGTTCCTTGCTGATTGCGTGTTCAATTTCCGCTGTTCTTTGTATGTCTCATCGTTTTCTGTTTGCTCTTTTCCTTTCTTGCGAAGTCGACCTCTGTCCGGACCCCTGTCCGGTCTTGCAGCCCCGAATTCTGTGGTTTTTTTTTTCTCGTTTTCTCTTGTTTCCTGAACGTATACCCTGTTTCTTTTTCACCGTAGTCAATTTTGCGACACTTATTACCTTCGATATGTCTGTCCGGAAGTACCCCCTCTCCTCCTTTTGCTCTATTTGTCTATGTTCTTCATTTTTGCCATTTGTTCTACCCGAGCTCTATTTGCCTCCCACTCTCTGTCCTGACTTTATTCGCATTTTTTTTTTTTTTTTTTTTTCCTTCTTTATGTTTTTTTATTTTCCTCTCTCCTTGCAGTATCCTTGCCTCGATTTCGTCCCTTCCTGCGTATTCCTTTAATTCTGAAATTCTTCTTCTTCTCTGATTTTATTTTTCGATTCTTTTTTTTTTTTTTTTTTTTTCTTTATTCTTTAAATTGTTATCTGTTTCCTTCCGAGCCCTCCAGAATCCAATCCTACTGTGCCCGGACTAGTTATTCATTTTACTTTCGTTTTTTTTTTTTTTTTTGGGGTCCTTTTCCTCACAGCCTGACTTGACTCATGTCTGTCTAACCGGACAGGCTGAGATCATACTTCTTCTTAACCTTTAATCCACATTTGGTCAATATTTTTGTACACGCAGATACACGATCCTAAGCCACCTGATCTCTCTGGACTCTCCCGGGATGATGCTTGCGATGTTCTCGAGAACCGGGCGACCATACTGGACGTGAGGACCCTGTCCAAGGAGTGGCAAGCAAGAATCAAGACCATGGATCCAGGGGTCGTGGCAGGGGTAAGTCTTTGGTTCCCTCTTTGGTTGATACCATTGTTTACACGGGGTTTTAGTGATTGTTATTTTCTGGACGGGTGGTTTAGGGAGGAAAACTGAACTAACGGTTTCTCTTCTTGGACAGCTGCAAGTGCAGGGGAAGTTTGGGCCTGAAGACGTCATAGTGTGCACCAGCGTCGCCGCGGGATACGACGCCTACCGAGATGCTTTCACCCAGAGTGAACACGACTTCCTGATGGTCGAGGTGAACTTGAAGTACCGGCGCGAAGAGGAGCCGCAGCAGATTCAGGGAAAAGGTAGATTCAAGATCCCTTTCGTGTGCAAATATTGCGATCAAGACTTCGTTGACAAGGCCACTTTAGGTTGGCATCGGAAGTCGGGGGGGTGTCCATGCTACTGCGAAAAGGAGAGCGGGCCGTTGAAGATCTATCCAGCAAGGGGGATCGAAGGGAACCGGGTGGCGAGGGAGGTCTTCAAGCGGTACAACCTCGACATCCCGTGGCAGATGGTGGGAAAAAGACCAACGCCAAAAAAGGACGGTGGGAGGGGGAAGAAAAGACCTGCAGCCGACAAAACAGATTCCGGAGAGGAAGGTGACGTCGAGGGTGCCGGGGTGGAGACGGATCAAGCAGAGGATGGTGGGGGAAAGGGGAAGGAGCAGCTGGACAGCAGCGGTCGGGAGGGCCATCAGTCCGGACAGGTAGGGAACTCGGGGGGAGAGGGGGGAGGGGAAGGGGGAGTCCAGCGGGAATTTCGGGAGGGTGTAGGGACAGATCTGGCTGCAGAGCTCATGCGAGCAAAGAGGAGGCTGCTCGGTGACGGCCCCAGCGTCGCAGACATATTGCAGACCAATCGGGAGGAGCGGGAGAAGACTGCAACGCCGACCAAGCCCTCTCGTTTAAAGAAGACGCCGAATACAAGGTCGGAGAAGAGGGAACGGCTCCCGGTCAGGGGAGATGGGGGGGGTAATAGGAAAAAAAATGGAGAAAAGCCCGACTGGGCTTCCTCGGACAGTGGCGGGGGGGGGGAACCAGAGGAAGAGCCGGAACAAGGGGCTTGGGGCCAAGGCGCAGCATAGTTCTGAGAAGGGGAAGGGTAGAGGGCTGGGAGGAGGAACCCGGACAGGTGGAGAAGCAACCTCGGGGGGAGGGGTCCGAGTTCGGACCAGAGGAGCCCAGTCTGCCCGGGTTGATGGGGCGGGCAGAGAGCATACTGAAGGTGCGGGGAGGGGAACACCGAGGACGCGGGGAGGGGGGGGGGCGACGGGGGAAGGGGAGGAAGGGGTACAGGTGTGGGGAAGAGGAAAAGAAGTGTTGTGACACTCAGCAGCGACGACGACGATGGACATCACGGCACAGCAGCAGCAATGGAAGGAGGGGAGGGGATTGGGGGAGAAAGTGCTGAGGCGATGTCACCACCGGGATGGGGACAACCAGAGCAGGCGCCTGGACAGGGGGGCGGGTCGACTAGACACACGGGGACTGAGTTGAGGGATCAGAGGAAAGCATATGCGGAAAAGAAGGCTCGGGCACTATACCCTACGGTCGACCCAAGTGGTAAACCGAAGCCGCCAATCAACCCTCCAGGGTTATACTACCTCCAGCAGTGCTGTCCAGGGTCTCTTGTCGACGAAGACTTGATGAAGGATCTGCAGGGTCCTGTCCAGGAGCTTCGGAGACTGCATAGTGTAGGGAAGCTAGCGGGCAAGGTATCCTCGGCGTGGGGAGCGGTACAGTTTAATGCAGATCTCACGGTGAGTTATAAATCCTTGTTGTCGTTTTTACATTCGGATTTCCAGAGTTTGTCGGGGCAGAGAGGTAATGGATGTTGTGATCTACTGCAGGACTCTTTTCCCCTTGCAGTTGTGTCTGCCCTGGACAGGTGCAAGACCGCCTTTACCTCGAGGTCCGCAGATGCGATTGCGCAGGAGATCCAAGAGTTCTACCTCTATCATGACGAATTCCTCAGTTTCCAGGCTCGGCAGCAGGAGTTCGAAGGAAGAATAGCGCAAGTGGAGAGAGATCGAAAGGCATTCGTTGCTCAGGAAATGGCGAAGTATGACCAGGGGGTTCGGATCCGATCGGAGCACATTGAGTGGTGTTGGTCTCCATTATTTATGGAGAGCATCAATGCACCTAATCCGGCCTGCATCACTCGTCCTTATGAGCATTCAGAAGAGGAGTTCCAGGGGCTACTGAAGTGGATGGAGATTCAAGGGAAGAGGATTGGAGCTACGAATGAACCCCCGCACATGGCGCGAGCTTTCAAGTTGTTTGCACGGAGTGTATTGGGGGCAAGGGTTCCAATGCTCTGTCCTGTCTTGGGGTTGGTCGATGAGACACTTAACTCCGGTGCTCATCAGATCATGCTGGCGATGGAGGAGCTGATCCGAGTTGGGAAGATTTTTTTCCCAACTATGGATATAGTAGGTGAGGCCTTTCAGACTTTTAGAGAGGTGTTGGATACTGCCCAAGACAGGGGGGGGCAGTCGCAGTTGTACTGTGCGTGGCGGAGGGATACTTTCATCAGAGCCTGTCTTGACACCCTTGCATTGGGGAAGGAGCAGCTGTTACGGGACATGTGGGTTGCCGGGGACCGTGTTGACCAGCAAGGGGTCGGAAATGCTTTCCGAAGTATTCTCCTGAACCGGGAGAATATTGACCTTGGTTACATTTTCGGGGCGGTGGAGGCTACAGGGGTATGGCCTCGGGCTGGTGAGGGGCTGTTCCAGGCTGCGAAGGATCTCTTGAAGGAGAGTCAACACCATCTACATCAGAAGCTCCAGAGGTGGAAGGTGACTGACAAGCTCCCCGACTTGGATGACATTGGGGCCTCCCAAGTACTCTGCACAATGGATCAGCTGCACAACAGGATCAAGGAAGACAACCCATACAGTCTAGGCGATGGGAGCTCTGACCAGTCAGCCGGGGGTGGATGGGATCAAATCGGGTTGGCTGCACTGTCGGAGCACGGAGTTTTGGACACCCGGGCGGAGCCTGATGGAGTGCAGGAGGGAGAGACTGAAGATATTACGTGTTCACCAGTAGTTGTCTTACCAACAGTATAGGGATTAGGTCATTTTTTGAGTTCTTCATGTGCCATTGTCCGGTTACCTATTTTGTACTATAATTCGGGACGGGACAGTTCCTCTGTATGGCCATCTGTCTTGACCCTGACGTGTTCTCTACTTCCCTGTCTTGAACAATATTGGAAGAAGGACCATTGGTTAATTTCCCATATGGACACATTAATCTGCTCTTGATGTGTTTAATGATATGCACAGTATGAAATGTTTACATCGCAGCCTCTTTAGTGACTCAGTAGCTGTCTTGAATGAGTGCCTCATCACCTGTCTTGAATTGACGCCTGTTACCTGCCTTGAAAATACCCCGGCTTCCCTGTCTTGAAACTACGCCTCTAACCTGTCTTGAACCTAGTAGGCGTACTTTGGTTGACCGTCCACCCCTTCTGTTTGGTTCGGGTGTAAGGGAAGGGTGTTGGGGGGGTAAAAAACCACAAAAATTAAGGGAAATAACCAAATAAACCGAACCACGAAAAAAAAAAAAAATTAATAAATAAATAAATTACGGGTGATAGAGCAGCAGGGGGATTGGGGTATATGGGGAGGGAGGTTGGGAGGTGCAAAGAAGAAAAAAAAAAAAAAAAAAATTTAAAAAAAAAATGGGAAGTAACGAAGTAAAGGTGATAGAGTAGAGGGGGGTCGGGGTGTATGGGGAGGGAGGTTGGGAGGTGCAAAGAAGAAAAAAAAAAAGAAAAAAAATTAAAAAAAAAAATGGGAAGTAACGAAGTAAGGGTGATAGAGTAGAGGGGGATTGGGGTATATGGGGAGGGAGGTTGGGAGGTGCAAAGAAGAAAAAAAAAATAAATAAATAAAAAAATAAAAAAAATCGGAAGATACGAAGTAAAGGTGATAGAGTAGAGGGGGGTTGGGGTGTATGGGGAGGGAGGTTAGGAGGTGCAAAGAAGAAAAAAAAAATAAAAAAATAAAAAAATAAAAAAAAATCGGAACATACGAAGTAAAGGTCATAGAGTAGAGGGGGATTGGGGTGTATGGGGAGGGAGGTTGGGAGGTCCAAAGAAGGAAAAAAGACAAAAAAAAATGCAAAAGAAATGAAACGAAACGATGTAAGGGTGATACAGTGGAAGGGGATTGGGGTGTATGGGGAGGGAGTTATGAAGATGGAAAATGGCGTACGAAAAAATAAAAAAAAAAAGAAACAAAAAGAAACAAAAAACATGAAATAAAAGGGAGACAGAATAGAAGTAGATTCTGCTGTGTGGGATGTGCGTCTTCATGGTTCAACCGTCGAAAATAACAAGTTACCATAAAAAATACATATAAGACAGACTAACGACGACAGAGTACAAGGGAGTCGGGTGCGTCGGAAGTGTGCGTCGACGGTTCTATGAAAAATAATAGAAAAAGTTATAAATGAAAAATACAAACACTAGAGAAAACGAGGACGAATCGGAGGGAACAGATTCGGACAGGTGTGAATACTTCTGGGTTCACCTGTCAAGGACACCTACTCTCAGACCGTTGTTGACTGTATTGAAAACGTCACATATACGAACCGCCAGACCAAAACTCCAAAATAGAAGTGCCAAGTGAAACTATATTATATAATGTGACTTCCAATGTACAATTAGCTGTCTGGATTTAGGGTTTAGTGAGTTCCATTTTCTGGACTGTCCACCCCGCTTCTTTGCTCCAGTCTCAGAGCAGGCTTTAAACCTCCTCAAATTTTTTGGGCCAGGTGCAACCTTGAACGATGGTTGTGATAAAGGATGTAGTAAACCAGCGTCAGCTTTAACCTTCAATGACGCAAACTTCCCTTTCGTCTCATTCAGCATGGCTATGAAATTATCCATCAATGCAGGACTCTCTAGACCATATGTCTCAAGCTCCGCCAGTACGGCCCTCATCCTCCGTACTTTACTCTCAGGGTCCTCGTTTAGAGCTGGCTCTTTCCCCCTGTCCGGACTCCCCCTGTCCGGAAACCCCCTGTCCGGAGTCCCTTCTGCCTGTCCAGGAGCAGCAATCTCGTAGAGACCAGAAGGCGCAGCACCAACACGAATAGTGCCACGCAAGGTCCCAGCGAACCTGATGATGTCCCCTGCCTCCGCATCCCTATTGATCATCCTGAAAATTTTCACCACATGTTTGCAAACATTGCCCCGCATCCCAAGTGGGCAACTGCATTGAGCCCAGTCCGAGCCTGGACTGGTCACCACCCATATAGCCGGGAAATTCGTCTGAGAAGCAACGTAAGCCACATTCTGCTCCAAGCAGATCCTAACAAGATCTTCAGGTATCTCTTCAGCCCGAATCACAGCACTCGCTACGATGCCTTCTGCTTTCCCATTCTTGATAAACCCAAATAACTTACATTGGACAGCATACCAATAGTGTACCAGCACTTCCTTCAGCAAATGGTACACCAGCCAATCCACCCTTCTACCATCGAATTTTGCCCTGGACATCCGAAGGATGGCCTTCAGATTCGCATGATAGCTCTCCACAGCCGCATTGGTGTCCTGATTAGCGTGTGGCATGTTCCTGTACCCCTTAACCCACATTTATATCTTCGGAATCCACTCCTTCTCGAAGTATGAAAAAAAAGCCTTAGCCTGCGGATATTTAACCTTCAGAAACTGGAAACGCTCCCTAGCAGCTAAGACAGCCAAGTCCCCCTGAAGAATCCCATTGCCATACATGAGATCAGCGCATGCAGTGAGTATCTCAGCCCGTAAATAATTAGCCTTAATCTTCTGAGTGGCGTTCTCCAACCACGCTTTTCTCGTATGCCACAAGCAGAGCAGAATTGCTACTTCGTCCTTCTTCTGTCCAGGGAGAGACTCTGCTTCCGGCCAGACCTTCCTGCACAGTGAGAGGGAAATCTTAGAAGGTTACAGAAAGCGTGCAGCTCAATAGCAAGGGGTGAACGCAGTGAAGTCAATTTCAAGACAGAGGACGACCTGTCCGGGACTAGTGTTTTGCAGAATCTTACCTTATTGCATTGAGTTCTGCGTCGTCGTTGTCAACGAGGAATGCATTTGGTCTCCAGTCAGGCTTAATTGCTACACAGCGATCCCGCAACTTCGTCAACCAAGGGACAATGTCCACTTCCCGGGACCTTCCTTGTATGGCAAAAGCAACCGGGATGCCCTGCTCCCATTCATCGAAGACCATCACTGTATAAAGAGGGTACTGCAAGGCAGCCCGGACAGGCGGAAATCAGTGCTGAGACTTGTAGCAGTAATCAACCATACACTGAAAACGCAGAATGTTCAAAGACAGGGAAACCATGAGTACGATGGGGATATAAAACTGACTACCTTTGGGGCATTGGTAGAGAAAGTGGCATCCATGGACAAAGCCCTCCGATGACCATGCCTGATCATCATCTCCAGCTGCCATTCTGTCTGTATTGCTAGACAGAAAGGGTCATCTTCTGGAGGAGGTGCCTCATTCAGTTCAACTGTACCGTACTCCCTGTAATGGAACCATTTGGCTGGATTTTCGTCTGTCCAGAGCCGCACACTCTTTGGCCAGTTTGTTCGCAATATTATAAACATCGGATGGCATGATAAATGTGTCACGAGTCGCTGGAAGATTCATTTGGGCACATCGCAGGACTTCAGCCTTGTGGTCAGCCATTACCTGAGCTGGGGACTTCCCTGACCTAAGGGTGTCTGCAATCCACTTTTTTGTGGCTGCTGAGAGATGCCCGGACAGGCCAGCCCGCTGGCCACCGAACTCTGTTCCATGACAAGCCTTCCCCTCCCTGTTGGTGTGATTCATATTGTGGAACTGAATAGTACATAGTGTGTCATCTGCAACCAACTGCTTCGCAACGAAGTTACACTGGCAGCCTCGTTTTATAGACATGCCAGCTTGAACTTTGGACACCCTGGTACTCCTACCCGGTTTTGTGCACTGCTGGATCAATGCTTGGGCTTGCAGCAGCTGCTGCTCTGCCTCTCGAATCCGTGCGAGCTCCTCTTCGTCCTCACCGTCAGCCTCCTCGTTCAGATCTGGGACAGGTTGCTTCTTTGACTTCTTCTTGGGGCGATTTTTTTTTTCAGCGTCCTTCTCAGCCTTTTCCACCAATTTCTGAGCCTTTTTAACAGCCTTCTTCTGATTTGTCGAGTTCTTCCTCTGTACCAGGCAATGCGAAAACGCCTTCTGAACTGCAACCTTGTACTGCCGACTGTAATCTTCTGGTCCGTATTGACACCAGTAACTGCAGATGACATACGAAGATGAGTTTCGGGTATCTCTGGGCAGGAAGAAGAGCACTGTCTGGAACAAGAAATTCTACTTTTCCCGGACAGGAACTTCTGAACAGCAAAATTGGAAATACCTGATTTCCTGCTTCGCTGATTCTGCGCGAGTCTGTTTCCGATCGTCCACCTTCATACACTGCCTGGACAGCTCCACGAATGTGCAGGGATGTTGCCGCGAGCACATCTCCCCTTCCACGAAATCGTCAAGCCGATCCCATGGGATGGTGGCTGTCTTGGTATCTCTTCGCTTTCCATTGCCACCTATAGATTTCCGGGCCCAAACAAGATCAACTCGACTAAAAGGTCCATCCGGTGGTCTCTGGACTGAATTCTTTACCTTCTCCGACATCTTCCTCCAAGGTTTTCTCTTCTGGTTCTCCGGCATTGGTAACCCTTCTGCATCGCCGTCTTCTGGAATCAATCGGTCAGGAGCTTGGATATCGCATACCCAGTCAGGTGTGTCTAGGGCACCAATCCGGACAGGTGATTCCGTGATACCTGTTTCCCCTCCGGGAGCCCCCCTTGCAGCAGGTCCATCATCGTTTCTAGGTTCTGGTTGTAGGAGCTGGGCCCCTAACCCTAAACCTCTTTCGACATTGGAAGGTGCACAAGGATTTGTTGCTGTTTGCCCCTGCCCGGTGTCCTCGACAACCTCCGAAGGTAGCCCTGGTTGGAAGTGAACCCCTAACTCGACTGCAGCAACACCTTGAGCCTGGACAGTACGCCCCAGTGACTGTGGAGTCTCCATTGGGTGAGGTGGGCATGGAGCATCCTCCGATCCCTCTCCAGGCGCTTCACCTGTGATCTGTCTTGGTAAACCGAGTACAATGCCATCATCCACCCACCTCCAGTCCTCTCCAACAGCTGAGAGATCAATTGCCTCATTTCTGGATAATGCATGTGGATCTGGAAACTGAAGGGAGTCGGCTCCTGGACAGAGCCCTTCATATCGTCCATCACGCTCACTCCAACCACCTCCAAAAGACATATGCCCATGAAGATCCGATGCACACCCTAAAGCAACACCAACTGGAGGTTTTCCTGAACAGTCCGCCTCGAAGTCCTTCCCATCACTAACCTCTCCCACATTAAGATCCCCTAAAACCATTGCATGATGTTCAAGACATAGCAATCACAACATTCGAAACTGGACAGTATCATAAGATCACCTGCCTTTCGATCTCTTGGACAGCAATTCCTTATCAGCAACGTTACTTCAGCGTTACCCTAAATCAATTCCACGAAGAGCATCGCTAACCCCTCCAAGCGCATCCACCATCGCAGCCCCATTCAAATGCTCGGAAACAGTAGGGGACCCTCTTCGGCGGCGGCGGGAGTAATGGCGCAGAGAGCAAACGGCGAGAGAGACGACGCGAGGGGGGGGGGGGGGGATGATGAGAGAGGAGACGGGGATGAGAAGCCGCCGTCGTTGGATGACGGCTTGGGCGGGCGGGGGGGAGACAGCACGGGCGCGGGGCGTCTCGGGCGCGGGGGCCAGGGAGCACGGGGTCGCGGACCCGGGGTCGAGGGCCGGGCGAGACATCCCCCATCGGGCGCTGCCCCTGCCCGCGAGCGGGGCGGCTGCACCGCTTGATGGGGGTATTTAGAGAGACCCCTAGAAGAGGAAGTCCAGGCGGTACAATACCATGTTGCCACCCCGATCAGCCGACTACGACAAGGTAGAAATGCTTTCAATTACCACTTCTGTTTTAAATACAGCACAAAATTTTCTACCCTGACTCCCCTTGTCCATGTGTATTATCGCCTATCGTATTACTCCAGCCGATACACCATCTCTATAATGAAGTTTGTTTTCCCAGAGTTCTCAAATCCTAATCTAAAATTCATAACCCGGAGCATAAATTCTCTGACACTTTTATGCATACTAATATGTGAGAGGTTGGCTATTTTTACATACACCGTCGACGGGCTAGATCGTACTCCGACACGTCCTCCTCACCTAATCGTGAACGTCATCAAAAAGCATCTCAGGGTGGCCATGACCGTCGGCGCTCTAGTGAGCGTCCTGACTTTTACTCGGACTTCAGCGACGACTCTGAAGAATACCGTGGCTAATTGCACCGGAGTGGACGTATGCGTCGGAAGGAGCGCGACACGACAGATGTCACTATTCCCTCACCGTCCTCTGGTACACCTCCGACAACACGCTCAGGTGCTTCACCGCGCCATCAGCCATCTAACGCGTGTGCACGTCAAGCAAGAGGGGAGTAATTCCAAGGGTGTGAGCGGTCATTCGTCCTCAAGTAAACGCAGTAAGCAGCTTATGTTAGGGCTGACACTGAACCAGGAGAGCGTTCTACGCAGAGAATGGCGCGAGACGGAGAGAGAACGGGAGGAGGAAGCCGCTTTGAGGAGGTCGATAATGAAGAAGCCACATTATGTCCATGTTAACTCAGAAGGACAACCCTATGGAAACGGGATCACTGTCTGGAACGACGCGCTCGCTAAAGTAGTGCGCGGCCTTGACCCTTCATACGTCGACATCAGGCAACAACCATTCCAACTGATGCAGATCCTTCTGAAGAGACTCAGCGACGACTTCGAATGCAGTCAGGACATCAACCAGCAATGGCTTCGCAAGCGCATCGGAAGTGCTTTGGCACGGTACCGTCACGAGTTGATCAAAATGATCCAAACTGATGAAGTCCGCCCCATGTGGGTACCAAAGAATACGTAAAAAAAGAAACTAGTTAGGATGGAGGGTTCGGAGAAATTCATACAGAAGCCTGAATAGATGAGACATGCGAATGCTTGCCGCAGGAGTAAGGGGCGTACAGGTCCACTAGGCAAGGTCGGAGTTTGGAAGAGATTGCAAAATCAACTCGGACGTTTTCCAGCACCTGAAGAGGTCTACGAGAAAATGTCTCGCGACAAGGGATACTCTGGTCAGCGGAAGAGTGCTGCCAGAGTTCAAAATTCGTCGAAGAGGAGCGTATCGGGAGCATCAACATTGCCTTCTCTCCTTAAGGTACCATCGCCAGAGTCTTCACACCCAAGCCCCGACACCACGGAGGACCGTGTCTTGCAACCACGGACGGCATTTCAGACATCTCCCCGTCAACCGCAACTCACATTCATATCGTGCCTGTTCATATATCGCGGGCAGACTCGCCAGGTCCCACAGTGAACCCTGTTCTTGATTTGATCACAAAGCAGATTGCTGATGTGGAGAAATCAGCAGTGGGTGCGACAGAGGACGGCCGTGCATTGGTCGCAGCCTTGGAATTGCAATTGTCGACGCTAAAGAAGCGGGACCAAGCACCCGATCACGCTGCGCGGGGGCGTCTGTCTGAACCTCCCCCTCGGGGACACATGTAGCAGAGGTGACCTCCGGCCATGGCCCCGGGGAAGGGAAGGGTCGGGGCAGGGGGACCCGGCGCCAACTGGACGGGCAGTCCCCCTCATCCAACTTGCCCCCTTTCCCTCCGTCCACTGGACGGATGCAAAATCCAGTGGACGGACGGCGCCTTCCTTGGACGGATGGGGGGCACAATTTCAGATTTAAATGGGTTAAAATTTCAGACTTAAATGAGTTTATTTTGAAATTCATTCCCACTCAATATTTTTCAGTGGAGAGCTCCTCGAAAAAATTAAAATCATTTGAGAGTGATAAAATAAATTGAAATTAAAAATGAAATTACATTGATCTGAGAATAAATTTGAAGTTGAGAGTGAGAAAACAAATTGAAATTGAAATTGGAATTACATTGATGTGAGAAAGAATTTGAATTTGAGGGTGATAAAATAAATTTTAAATTATAGTTACACCAAAGTCGAAAATGATTTGACTTTCAGAATGGAAAAAGAGTTTCAAATTAAAATATCAAATTGAAGTGTAGAGTATTTTGACTTTACAATGAGGAATTCATTTGAGTTTCAAATTGTGTTGAAGTGGCAAAATATTTGAATTTCAAAATGACAAAATATTTTAAAAATGATTGAATATATGAATTGGAATGTGATTTGAATTTGAGCATAATTAAGAATTTTAAGGATGATTATATCTTCTGGTACAAATTAAGTATCTTATGAATTCAAGAAAGGGTAAGAAATTTAAAAATAATACATTACACTAAATTGATAAATAATCTCAAATTCAAAACAATTAAAAAATGTGGGTTCTAACCGAGTATTATGAAATAATTTATAATAAAATTTAAAGAAAATTAATTTTTTAAATCTTCAATTACTAATTTAATTTTCATGTGTATATTCAGATATTGCATTACTAATGAATAATGCCAAATACATGGAGTAAATTTATAAATATTGATGATGGAACATTATGGATTGTAAAAATTCATATTTAAATACTTATTGAGTTAATTTTTATACATATTATAGTTTATATTAATTCTTTCAAATTTTGTAAGAAGAATTTGTATTCCGGACATAGTGTGTTGAAAAGTATTGTACAAGATTCTACAAAACATATAGAAAATTGTATATGTTAAAACAATCAAAAAATTACTAAAATGATGAATAATTGAATATTTCAAATATGCCACATCTTTCGATTTGCATAGTTTTGGTAAATATTATTATTATTATGGGAAAGAATATAGATGAAATAAAAATAAAGACTACCTCAAATATAGCAAGTATATGAAGTACATAACTGTATACTAAAAACCATGGAAGTATAGATCACTATGAATTATAAAATAGAATCTATATTAATTATAGCATGTACCATAAACATATCAAACACATATTAAAAATCATAGATCACGCATTAAGGTATGAGCTAAAATAGTAAGTATACTAAGATAGTAGATATACAAAATATACTAAATATAGTAATAATACTAAATATAGTACATGCAATAAATATAATGAATCGAGTAAATATATGAAATATACTATAAAGAATGAGTATACTAAATATACTGAAATGCTAAATATAGTATATATACTAAATATAATAACTCTGCTAAATATAATATAATAAAATATACTCAATACATGAAATATAATAGATGTAATAAATAAAAATATAATAATATTCTATACTATAAAAACATACTAAATATAAATACCGTCTATAATAGTAAATACTAAATCAAGCTGCACCATCAATCTCATGATGGTACTGCAATATATGCTCTACTAAAACGTGGAATGCCATGCCTGGAGATCGAACATACTTCCGCCGCCAAATAAACTCCGCAAAATAACCATCGTAATGATCCTTCACCGTACCGTACCTAGGCAAAGATCTCTTGACCGCACTCCAAGTCCCCTCAATGGTGTTCGTATGAACACCGGTCACTGGATCTCTAAAATGCAAAGTATGATTCACCGACTGGTGAAAATATCCAAGCCGTGAAAGGCGCTCCGTGTTATATGCTCTCCGACAATCACTCAAAATAGTGGTCCCGGGCTCGACATACTTGACAATAATCTCCTCTAAAGTCAAGGCCGTCCGGTCTGCTACACAAGTCAAAAAAACCTTCTTCGAACCACGCTCAACACCACCAAATACCCACTGCCCTTTTACCCTACGGCCCCGGTGAAATTTTCGTTTACCAAACTTACTCTCATCTATCTCAACAAACTTTCCAACACCACCAATTCTCTCCACATCCTCATTAGTCACGGCGAGAAAACAAATCTCTCGACAATAATTATACCAGTCAACGGAAGTGTGGTTATCCGAAACACCTGCATGAAACCTTGCGTTGAGCTGCATCTCTTTGTTACTCCAACAGTACATCAACGTCAGCGCCTGCTTCAAAGTTAACTTGGACTTAAAAAACCATGTCCCATGACGCGCCGATAGAACTCGCCGACATCGCCGATGCGAACATCTCCAATGGAATCCGTCAAGGCGCCGCCGCTCACGCACACGCCCCATAGGTCTCCCACAATGAATACAATCCCGGGCATTTGGAATTAATCCAAGGTCACCCGCAAAGGCTACACAAGCCTCCAAGGTGGAAGTGCGGGATGCAAATTCATGCATGGAGAGAATTTGGACATCCATTGCTCAAGTGAATTTTTTTTTTACAAACTTCAAAAAATGTGAAGTAAATAAAATAATTCAACTTGGAGTGAGAGGGAGTTTTAGTGAAAATGTGTGATGCAAATAAAATCCGACCATACTAATTGTAATGCTAACAATATGGGTTTTGGCCATGGAGTTGAAGTGGTTCTCAAAAAACCCTCCCAGTTGAACAGTCGAAGGTCTGATGGCGAAGGGATGGGAAGGGTCGGGATGGAGGGGGCGAAGGGAAGGGATGAGGGAAGAGTCGGGATGGAGGCGCGAAGGGAAGGATGGGGTCGGGGTCGGGATGAGGGACGGGGTCGAGGGAAGGCTGCCCGTTCCCAAGGCCGGGTTCCCCCTGCCCGGACCCGGGGAAAAGGAGGGGTGGCCATGGGAGGTAACCCCTGCTACATTCTACCCTGAACCTCGTGAGTCCGTTGCTGCTAATGCTTATGCAGAAGATGCAGCCACAGACTTAGTTCCTGCGCCACCCGAGGAGGTATGTCCTCACATTCGTGCTTGATGGCAGTCTCCTTCCCATGCTATCTCAAATCCAGCTAACGTGGAACACTCTTCGTAGATTTCTACAGAGCCAAACACCCGCGAGCGAGCTACAATGCAAAGAGGTACATCGCGTGCCCATCAGCCTCTTGTAGTAAATTAGGAAGAGCACGCCAATCTGAAACACCAATCTGAAACTATAAGTGGACTGAATTCAGAGTCGTGAACGGGCTTGGCTGCGTTTTGATTATCCAAGTGTCCGCACTCAGTGATAAACGTTTTGTTTTGCATGTTTTCTTTTGTGGCCTGACGATGCAACCCCGAATTGCGGGCAGTGGACATTCCCTCTCACAGTTAGTGCGTCTGGTGATGGCAGATTAAATTGCGGCCTGTACTCTACACGGAACTGAGTTTTTGTGTGATCTTAAGTTATTATTCTCTACAATACTATCATTTTGACAATGGAATTCATACATGAAACGTTAGTGGACGCAGGGATTTTCAGTGTACACTCTGTCGTTCTGAAAAATTATCTCGCCTGAACTTGTAATCATCAATCCACTGATCTTGAGCTTCTGCCATTGATACCATCATTGAAATTCGGGATTGCAATCACATTCTAATAGCTTTCTCTCACGGTAACATGCCATACAGAAATCTAGTTATTTGCTTCTGTGGTTCAAATTCATAATGCACTTTGCTACACAGTCTTGAGAATCTCGTATGCAACGCTTTAAATGTTATCTCCTGTCACCGACTGTATGTGCAAATCCTGCCCCGGAACACCCACCGTTTAAATGCCTACACCATCATGTCTGCATACCGACACCATCCACACCCCTGGAGAACGCTATATCGCATGTAGGGAAGGGTAAGGTGGGAGCGGCACGCGGTGGCGTGGCGCTCCACGCTGGCATCCCTCGTTTCCCCCCGCCCCGCCAGTTTCGGTAAATCGCGATACCGGTAATTTTCACCAGACGGGTGACACTGTTCGCCCGAGACACCTCGACACCCGAGGACCATGTGACACTAAACACTGCCCGATCGCCGAGACATTGGAACCCCCGAACTGACCGTAACCCCAAATATTTTGACGTCACAATGACGTCAGCCATCCAGATCGCCCTGCTCCTCCCGAATAGGGTTTCCAGTGGATTAGGTATCCAGTGTTCTCCTCATCGGTTTTCCGCTTGCTGTTGCTCGGTTCTGTGTTTTGATCTGTTTTGTGTGTCAATGTATCCTTTTCTTCAGATCCCAGTACTGCATTGCGACTGTCATGTTTATGGGGACATTCTTCACTGATGAGATTTGACCTAGGCATGTAGATGAACAATGTCACTAGGGTAACGCTTTAATGTTTAGGGTGTTATGACCTAACACTCATTCGCTCTAAGCTGGATCTTTGTTTCGCTTGATCGATAGCGGTTTCGGTCACCGTTTCCATAATCCCCATGGAAGGCGTGGAGGGCATCGATGTGGAGTTACCTGCTGCGATGGAGGTCGATGGTTTTGGGTCTGAGGTAGATCTAAGTGGTTTTGATATTCATAAACTCCAGCTACAGGCAATCGAGGACCGCGTTCAAGACCCTCCTCTTGGCATTTTCGGCCCACGCGATCTGAGGTGGGACCTCGACTACCGTCCCCCAAGAGGGGAGCACAAGAAATCTCACGTTGTTCAACAATGTTTTGTACCAACTGATAGGGTCCAGGACTTCATAGAAGGGATGCAGTGTGGGCGAGAAGGGGCTCAGTGCAAATTCCACGCGAACAAGGAGAATCGAAAACCCAACCAAAGTAGAGATGGACACAAAACATCTATGGAATTCACAAGGTACGTGCCTCACTGTCACAGTGTATATTCCAATCTTTCAAGTGTTGAGCTCTCATAATTTGAAGAATTTTAATTATTACTGCTACATGCGCAGGTTTAGATGTGAATACGGCCCGAAGGACTTCTCTGGAATTGTGAAGCCAATTTCCGAGGACCTACTCCCTAAGAAAAAAAAGAAGAATAGGATTCCTGACTGTGTTCCTGAAGGCAGCACTCTGGCTCCGACAAGGAAAGCTAGAGCGAAAAGGACAAAGGCTGCGCCAGGAAGGAAGCCCCCTCGTAGATTCAAGTCAAAGACAGGTACGTGTGTACCGACGCTATGGACTGGATGGTCCAAGACCCAATTCCGTCTCCGAAGAAAAGACGTACGAGGAAGGTGAAGGGACAGGTTGTGCCACCGGCACCATGCCCAGATGGTTGCGACAATCCAGTTGTATGTGACATTCCTGATTTGAACGAACTTCCAGTGGACGAAGTGCAGTCCTCTGGATCCCCTGTACCCGCGAAGAAGAAATCAAGTCGTAAGAAGAAGAACGTGATCGACTCGGAGGATCCCAGTGTCACAGTAGAGGGCCCGCCTGCCCGAAAACCGAGAAGGAGAGTTCAACGTGTTAAAGGGAGGCAGGAGTCGGGGCTGCAGGTCCAACTGTATCCGACAGTGGCTGCGTAACGGACGCTACCCCACCTAAGAAGAGAGCACCCAGGAATAAGAAGGGTTTCATGGACCTCTTGCAGAGCGGTGCAGTGGAGGAAGCGCTGGACTCGACTGTCGATGGGGGGATTCCCCCACCCCCCCTCTCTCTTCATAGCGGTGACACTGCTTCAGTGGAGGTGAATTTCTCTGTTCCCCATCCCCTTACTGTCCCTGGAACTGCAGTGCCGTGTGAACACGTCGTTCCAAATGCCTCAAAGACTACTAAAAAACCAGCTCGGAAATACGCTCCTCGAAAGAAGAAACAGTCTCCTGTGACAGAGACAGCCTTGCCGTAGTGTTACGCACACGAAACTCCGACTAAGTTCACTAGGTCTTGCCCTACTCATGACCAAGCGTGTGCACAATCCTAGGAAAGCTCTATGCTTGGGATACCAGAGGGTGTCTCCACGGTAGAAGATTTTGACGGCTGTCGGGGGCTCCCACCTTTACTCTCGGTTCTCTGTGACACTGTAGACGCTCTTAGAGAGGAAATCGCTGCGTCCGACGGACAGAATATGATGGACTGGGGTTCCGACGGACCAGGGGAAGTAATCGACCCTTTTGGAGGCAATGGAAAGGCTGGAGACGGCAACCAAAATGGGCAGACCAAAGTACCTGCAACCCGCTCGAAGATCAAACGGGATTCTAAAAAGAAACTCCATCAAGAGGGGTTGTCAAGCACAATTCACGGTAAAGCGCCTTCTCTACTTACCCCACGTTTCAGAGATTTGTATTATCCAAGAGAAGCACGTAAACCGTGACGGTTTAATAGTACATGGTGGTATGAAGAATGGAGATCGGAGCGCATTCTCAGCCCATCTTTCACCTGAAATTCGGTCCTTCGTTGAGGACTGCCTAGGTAGAAAAGATACTCCCATCCAGATTATGAAGAAGCATATAGATCTGCTGAAGCAGTACCAGGCTCAAGGGAAGGACATCACAAGGGACTTGTTCCTTACAACTAAAGACATTCGCAATATTTCTGGTAAGTTGGCGCAGGAAACGTACATGCTGCACAAGAACGACGCACAGAGTGTGCGTATGTGGGTCCAAAGAAATCCTGAAAAAGTATTTTACTACACTTAGTCTAACAAGGAGAAACCCGTTCCTGTGCCGGGCGAACTTACTGGATCGAACATGCCATTCACGATTGGAATTCAGATGGAGTGGCAACGTAAGATGATGTTGGAGCATGGACATCGAAGTGGAATTTCAGCGGACGCCACTTTTGGGACAAACGAGAAAAAGATCAGCATCGTAATGCATTGTCTTCTACTGGGTCAATGCATGTTATGTATCCATTGAAATATAGTATGTAGCCTTTGTTCCTTATGCTGAAATATATGTCAAATTCTGAACCTGGTGTGTCGGATACATACACTGAATTGTTTCTGTGTGCTCTTTTTTGAACGGTTTAGTTTCCATTGAATACGCTCATGGTATTCGATGAGTGGCACAATGGAGTGCCTGTGGCATTCGTACTTACATCGAAGTGCGCGGAAGTTAACCTCACCCCTTGGATGTGGGCGTTGAATGCAAGAATGGTTCAGGAGAAACCAGACTGGGAACCTGCTGCATTCATTGTTGATTGCGCCCAAGGCGAAATTAATGCTATTAAGTGAGTCACTCCTGCATCTCTTATTTCGAGTGACATCAGTGAATGGACAGTATGAGATGCAAAGAGACGGTGTCACAAGGAATATTATAGTGTCACAACACTGGTATAGTAATGTATTATTCCGTATAAGTGTCACAACGTGAATGATGGTCTCGTTCGAGTTCATAGGCTCGTGTTAATCCACTTGCAAACGCAATGCGGTCTTAATTATCCTCACCCATAACCTGTGACCAGGGTTTTCTATCCCGTCTGGTCGTGACTATCCCGTCGCGACGTCGGAATGGGTCGCGACGAGGGTCCTTCGACGTCATAATAGGTTTTGTAATGTAAAAATGAAAAAGTATAAATGAAAAGGTTGCATTTTGGAGTTGGGCCGTCACAATAAAAACCGAATGGGACGTCCGGTCGTGACTCTAAAGCGTCGTGACGTCTCGACATTATGACGCAAGAGGGCCAAGTCACGACCGAATAGAAAACCCTGCCTGTGACTCTGCCTGTAGTGACGTGTGGCCAGAAACAAAGATTTTTCTCTGCCTATGGCATGTGAGAAGAGCCTGGCAGAAAAATTCGTGCTATAAAATAGCTGATCATGGAAGGCGTGCAGCTATTATGAAGGAGTTGGGGTTAATGATGTATGACAGAAATTCAAGGCCTGGGGTCGAAGGACAAGAATGGGCGAAATCAAGAATCGAAGATCTAGAAAAAAAATACCCTCAAGAAATGGAGTTCTGGGCCTACATGAAGGAGTACTGGGTTGATAAAGCACACATGTGGGTTGTCGGATTCAAGAATCTGAAATACTGTGGTCAGGATACTAATGCGGCCATTGAGGGATACCACGGTTTTGCCAAATTTATTCTAAGATCCGAGCGTAGTAGGATGACTGGAAGGCGAGTGGATTGGTGCATCACAGCCCTGACCGAGGATGTATTGGATCACTATTGGTTCAAGGACGTCCGTAAAGAGAACGGCTTCGTTGACAACAAAAAATTGCAAGATACGATTGTGGACTCTATTCTCAAGGCTAGACAGATACCGGACATTGACGTGACACTACCAGAGACTGAGGGTGGATTTGCTATGGTGACATCCACCTCACATCGACATTTACGATACACTGTTCATAACCCAGATTCGGAGTGGGGAGTGTGTAATTGTATTTGGGCACAACGGGGAAACATGTGCAAACATCACGTAAAGGTTCTGCTGATGATGAATCCAGATCTTGCGGAAGGAACTATTGCAAGGTACTGTGGGAGGCTGGCGGGCACCGTGAACGGAGGCCTCAAACAGATACTAACCCCACGACGCCAAAGCCAACCCGAACCAGAATGCGCTTTTACCCCTGCTCCGAAATCTGCTTCAGTGCCCGTGACACCAAGTTATACTCCGCAGGCGTGTCACAGAGAGGATCATCCCAACACATTGATGCAGCAAGTGACTATGCTGATGCAGGAGGTAGACGGAGAATCCGTTATGATGGAGCACCTCGTTGCGGAGTTTAATTTGACTTTAGGCAGATTGAGAAAAATTAAAGCCGAGAGACGAGATGGAATATTACATCCCGTGGAGGGTGAGCCCGTATTTTTTCCCGTCAACGACGGTATGATATTCAAATTAGGTCGTAGGAAGGACTTCCTCGAGCGATCAGGGCCCTCTTGCGCACGTCGCCTTTGAGTGATAGGTTTAGATGCTCCGACCAAGTCCAAAGCTTGCACGTCAAGCTATAGAGAATATTCTCTTTTTGTGCTGCATCCCTAGGGTATTTCAGCATGTGTTCTACTTTGTGGAGCGTCTTTCTCCATATCTTAGTTTTTGTTTTAGTCTTCTCTAGTGCAGTGCGAATATGTTCCGTTTTGGATTGATGGTTGAGATGGGGTTTAGCAAGATAGCGATTATGGGTTTAGGATTGTTGCTATGCGTCATTTTCCGAAGTTATCTACACAATGTACATATGATTCGAGTTGGAGTCGATGCGCGTTCGGTTCAAGACTCCGACAAGACAGGCGCTGTACCCCGTGTTAATCGGCCGTGCTCAAAGCGTAGTTCCAGAGGACTTGGGTTGAGGGACACACGCATTGTGGACAACAGGACAGTAGACGATAATGGGGACGACCGTGACTCTGTGACGGACGTGAACATGAAGCGGGAGTTAGCCGAGAAGAACGCAGAGGAGTCGGCGTGGGTGTTGAGACAGTACTACGGTGGTATGTGTGAGGAGGAGGCCGATAACATCAGCAAGTACAGTGCTAATTAGGGTTGGTTCGGGTAGTTTGTTATGTGCGGCGTATAAGTATTTCGATGTCTACTCCTGTTATAAATTTAAGTTTAATGTACTCGGTCATATTTACCGAAATCGTGACATCGTCCATCGTTTGTATTGTGACATTGATTTCTATGGTAATTACAGTGCAGAAATTATCCATAACACTGCCCTTCTATCTGACTATTTCTTGCTTTAGTGAGGTCATGAACAAAGAGAATTGTCGAGGAGTCCTTCATCCGAATATTCTTACTTGGAGTTAAAAAAAACACACTCAACCGGAAACTAAGAAAACTTTCACGCAGTGTCACAGACTCGCCGAACAACTTAAAGTGGTGTGAAATAAACATATAGAGGATCCCGTTGTTCGTCGATTACCACTCTTATGGAATTGTTTTTCTGGACTGTAAGTTATTTAAAATTAAGACTCCATTTCTTTCAAGTCAGGGGAGTAACCGTATGTACGAATTTATACATATCATGCCTAATGTATAAAAAAATATTCGTTGAGGAATATCGTGACACTCGACCAATGAAAAATTCATTGGGTGACTAAGATGCATTACGCTCTACACCAATCCTAAGACAATTTCAACTTAATCATTATTCATAATATAGGAATTAATATCGGTGTAGTACTCCACATAGTGAATTTAATAAAGTGTTTTTTTTTTATTTTATTTTTTTTATTTTTTTATTTTTAAGTACGTTTTTGACGACGCCTAAAAAACACTACTCATACTCGTATAAAGATGGGAATTATTAAAGATTTAGAATAATATCGATTCACAATAAATATTTCTTGAACTTTTTATAGGCTCCATTGTCAATTTTATTTGTAAGAAAATTGAATTTTTATTCTATATGTGAAATTAATATAATATGTTGTTAAGAAGTTAAGAAGTATAATAACTACATTTATTCCATAATGCAAAATAACTTACATCCACTTTATGCACTTGTAGTAGCGTGGTCACCTTTTTTTCCAGTGTCACAGTCCACTTCTAAAAATTAGTATGCATTCTTGGTATTTAATATCTCATTATTTTAATTTATTGTCGACCATTAAGACATTTTCTGCTGCATGGGTCGATTTAGGGTAGTGGGTGAAAGTATCATACATTGGTTAAACAAAACTCATTTGTAAATAAAAAATATACTGTAGGGAAATCATGTGGTCTTAAATTCCGATACAAAATAAAAGAAAATTACAACATAATCAGAGAGATCTCTAAAACCCTATTTCCTTTAATTCCTACGGGGTAGCTCTACAACTAGGGGTCAGTCTTCTGGAGAAAGGGATTTCTTGTTTAGAGGAACAGAGAATGGTGGCTTGTAACGAGTGTCACGTTTTCCTAGATCCAGTTCCCGAGCGAGTAAGCACATGAGCTCTACGTTAACCTTCTTCGGCTTGAATGGCTGCAACAACGCCATCTTCAGCAGCTCCTCTCTTCGTGAAGATCGCCATGCCCGGAACTGATACCCAAAATCAACAATACACGCAGCCGAATCAACAACAGCAACTTAGTGCCTCGGCACGTGAAATAAGAGTCAGCGCTAAATAAATGTGCTATGAGAATATGGTGTACGCAGGTAATTTAGATATATATTGAAGTTAAAATATACAATGTGGTTAGAATTACCTTCATGTACAATAGTCCGTGGTGTATAGTGTAGTGCCCACACTCATACGTCCCTACCTGTCGTATGACGTCCAGTGTTACTACGGGCACATCGTATTGCTGGACTCCTCGTACGTGTTGCCACGCATGACATATCCCCTTGATAAATCCCTGATCCTTACCCTCTGGATAGTGATGATCACCCTTTCGGGAATCTAAATGATATACCCGGTCAAACCTAAACACCAGAAGTGACCAATGGTCCCTTCCTACCCATGGTACAATGATTTCCCTAACCTGATGCACCTCTACAGGTGCGGGAGGCTTCAAATAGACAGATGCAAAGCGAAGAAGGCTGTCCTCGTCTGAGTCCACGGGCTTGGCCGCCGAACTGATGCGCGATGTCACTACCAAGATTTCATGCCGATCGGTAGGATACTGAAAATACAGCCGTGAAAAAACTAGGTCCACTATATCATTACCTAGTCTATCCCTGACGCGGGTGAGTGCCTTTATCGCTTCGAAACGAACCTCAAGCTCTTTGCCCTTTTTGTTGTAGAAAACGACCTCCTGAGCTCCATCCTTTTTTCCTTCTCGTCCCGGCAAACTTTGCAACAAGTCACCTATGTGTAAGAAGCTGTATGCCTGTGGTAGCGTCATAATACTAACATCTTCAACTCTCACTATGGCACCGCCAGCCCACGGGGGCAATGCCATTGTAGTCTCGAGTTCGTTCTGCGTTCCAGTGTCTAGGGTTGACTTCTCCTTACATTGGATGTCGACCCTTTGGGATAAATCCACCAGTTGTTCCGCCGTTGCTTCCAGTTGTTGTTCCTCTTCAAATGTTTCATGCAGATTCCTCACCGTTGAATCTTTCGCTATCGCTTCCATCTCACCTCCACTCGGTCCCGTGACATCATCCTTGATTCCCGAGTGCCTTGTGACAATGAAAACTCCTTTGTATGGTGTGCGGACAGAAACATCTGGGGGCGCCTTCATCCATTGGACGAAACTGGGATCCTGAGAGAATACTAGGGAATGCTCTTCCACCATGTTGTCGCCGGCGTGTGCGGTATTTTGGAACTGACTCATTGTTATGAGCGGTGCCGCTCCCGGCGATGCCACGGATTCCTCTAAAAAGTTTCGAATCTCCGGAAACACGGTACTGGCAGTTGGACATTTAGTATCTGTGGACACAGTTGCTCCCGGTGATGTCACATCGCTTGTAACTCACCGTAATTCGCCTGTACCTCTGGATCCTACAGAGGGCACACCCTTCACCGAACTGTAGCCTGTACCATTCTCCATCACATCACAGATATCTCTACCTTTTACATTTGACAAATGAGTCTGATCCTCATTTCGTGAGCCCTCCGTAGTGTCACGCTCTCCAGCGGCTGAGGGAGAATTTTCCGGGAGGTCAACATGGTTAGTGTCCCCTTCTGTTTGAGGACCGAATACTGCTTTGCCCACAGCTTTTGTGTCACCGTCTATTTTGACCTCCGGAAGAGTGTCACAGAGACTGTCACGATCAGTGACACTGGGAATGAATCGGTCGACCTTGTCTTCAACCGTGGGATCCACAGTAGTGTCCTCGAGTACATCGTCCGTGACAGTGGATGCCTTCACTTCGTATTCATCCGGGGGCTCTGCTTCCACCGTTTCTTCTTCTCTGGCCTCCGACCCTTCCGACAGAGGAATCACCTTTGCATGAATTTCTGCTCGCAACAACTCCGTCGCAGTGAACTCCCTAGCGCAGGACGACCAGTATGCCTCGTCTTCTCTCGTTATAGCCTCCCCTATCTTTCCAACCCCCTCTTGGATTCGCAAACGTATAGCCGCAACACCCGGGTTCCAAGTGGGTGTGTCGATCCCAGGTACCAAACCGACGTCATGCTCTCCTCTCGTCCTCATTACCCAAGCCCAAGTAGGTGCGACCTCTGCCCACAAGTCGTGTCGAACCGTGCACCAAGCAGCATTGAAAACCATAGCGTGACACACCGCTAAGTCCTGCAATGCTCGTATCTGTACGCTGCGCACCCATCCGAGGACCTGTTCGATTAAATCCTCGCCAGCCCCTTCGTTTATCCTCTGGACTTCTTCTTGGACCCAAACACGCAATGTCTCACCTAACCCGAATCGAATCCCTGCGTAATGGTAAGAACCCTCCGATATAAATATAGAGAGTGCCCTCTGAATATTAATCCCACCTCTACACTCTTCGTAAATGACGTCCTTCCTTAAACCGTACATAGGGTCGGACAGTAATCTGAACTGACCGAATTGGCATTTGAAGAGTAGGCGGAATATGTATACAAGTGGTATCGGTTGAACACACTGTACCCTATTTTCACAGAGCACCTTCCTGACTTCCTTCGCTTCCAAGACTGCAAATGAGTACCAGCGGAGGCCATGAGTAACGTACCAATAACTAAGCCACAACTGAAGAAAATGTGATTGAAATTCAGCGTAGGAAACGAAACTAACCATCATGCCGCCAAGGGAGTTCTGGTAGCGTGGTGAGGAGATCCTTTTCAGCCGAGAGAAGTCTCCATATGGGAGACCAGGCCCACCTTACTTCTTCAAAGAGCATCCCATGCTGTTTCCTGAATTCAGCGTGTGCGGAGGTTTTCCTTGTTTCCTCCGCTTTCCTGAGGTCATCGTTGTATTTGGCCAGCTCTTCTTTGTACCTTCTGTAGTCAAGTGTCCACTGGACGTAATCCTTTATTGCCTCGATATCTTCGTACGACACACCTTCTTCAACACTGAGCACGAGTGCATCAATACCTTTGCTGACCTCCTCAATCACTTCCGGAAGTACGGGATGTTTTTTGTCAACCTGCACAGTGACACGTCGGTGTGGCATTATACAAAACAGAAACATATATTGTAGTTGATCAAAAAATAGAAATGAGAGTATATCATGGTAAGTTATGGACAGAGTCTCTGACCTTTTTTCGTATCCACGAGTAAGCAAGGTCTTTAAGTGTCACTCTGAACTCCTCCTCCGTGATAGAAGTGTTCCACTTGTCTAAGAAGTCGACTCCGCTATCACAGTCCCAACTCCATGGCAATTTTACGTCTCCCCCAACGTCTCGTAGGTGATATAGTCCGGGTTTGCGTGGTTCTTCCGGACGCTGTGGAGGCGGTGGATACCGTTGAGCCGAGTCGGCTTCCCTACATGATTTGGAAACAGCAATCACCTCTACCTCCTGAAGCATAGTATAACGTCTAGTAAACCTAACTAAAGTTTCCGGGTGATATGTGAAGGGCCTGGGGGACCCCTTTCCTTCGGCCCAGTACCGCCTTAGTTCTGAAATGCTGTCGCCATCTCCGACCCACACCCTTTCTGCGCGCACTCTCTCCAGAGTGGGTTCTGAACTGTCCGAATCAGGAAGGGGAGTTGTTGGTTCCGCCAGCAGAGACTCTTCGTGTGCCATATCATCACCGTGATACTGCAGAGAATCATCACCGTGACACTGCAGAAAATCATCTCCGACATTACAATGATTCTGCACCTGATTACTATCTTTGATGGCTATACTAGTGTCACATGAGGAATCACGAACATTTCTTAACGTGCATTGACTATTACAACAAGAGTGTGAACATTCCCTAGAGTAGTACCCCGCAAACTGTCCTCTAACAACATTTCGTACTACTTTTGAGAACCTCTCACGTAATGTGTCGATAGCTTCTTGTTGAGCACGTACCTCGATATCTGATTTGTTTGAAATGGTGCTCTGGTTTTCTACAGTCTTGTCCCTTGTCTCCCGATAGGCCAGGTGAAAACTGATATCCCCCTTTCCGGAATGTACGTCTTGAGATCGATTACCCCGTGCAAAAGGCAGGCACTCCACGTCGTCATCACTCTGTGACCCCTGATCTTGCGCATTAGTGTCACAAGGCATCAGACTTGCAGCCTTCGGCAATAAGCCTTCGCTCCCCTTTCTCCCCGTCTGGTCTGTGTCACCTTGCGATAGTAGTCGCTCCACAGCGTCAACCTGGAAGAGCACGGTACGCCTTTTCTTCACTCCATTCGCAATCGCCCCCTCCCCGGCCACAGTGTCCTCTTCTCGGAGTTCCTGTTCGTGGTGACACTCCTCTTCGGCCTCCCCTAGGTCATCCTGAGTGTGATCCAGTGAGAGAGTCGTTGGATGCTTTCGACAGCTACGGAATTGGGGGGGGGGGGGGGGGGGGGGGCGCTCCAGTAGCAACAGGCTTCCTTTTCCTCTTCGAATCAACCCCGCCCTCCACATCTCTGATGACCCCTGAGACTTTCCCGCAGTACAGGTCCGCGGCCGGCGCGACGTTATGCTCGGCAGTGCTTATCCCTTCCGTCTGGTTAATTAAAACCGCATCCGCCTTCGTCAGTTTCTTTTGTGACTTGCTCTTTACAGCCACAACTCCTCCCTTCACAGACCCTGTAGTTACTGATGCACTCTTCGCCTTTGTTGCCGCCGTTGTCATCCCGAGCACCTCAACTCGCTTCCCCTCTCCTCGTTTGAAATCCGGGTACGGTAGGAGTAAAGCCTGTGTACCATCCGGATGCTTCGCGGCTTTGCATCCCTCAACATATCGGTGCCTGTTTAACATCATTTTGTTGGAGAAGTCCCCCTTCCCGCAGTGGATGCAAACAAAGTATTTTCTCACCCCGTTCGGCTTCACCTTCCCCTTACACACAGTTGCGAACTCCGCCATTAGATCCTCTACTCGCTTCCGACTAGGGTACGTGACCGCGTAAGTTATCCCGTACATGACACAATGCAGTGTCACTGGCTCCTCCGCCATGTCGCTGGCCCTGTAAATCTGTGTAGAGTTGCCACACTTTAGACAACCGGAAGGATAAAACTGAGAAAACGGTACTTGTTCACGACTCCAACAGATGCTCCACACTTATTCTGGCAATCGACAGGATGGTAAAACCAATCCTTGTTGTTCCTTTCGACGTCGTCCCTGCGCAGGTACTGATTAGTACACTCTAGAAACCCTAATGTAATCAACCTTGTATATCGTGTGCTTCATCACTCTAACCCTGAGGTTTGAGAGAGACGACTGGAATTTTTTATGCAATCGTAAACCCTAATGACGTTGGTGAACACTAGAAATTGTAAAAGGACATGAGAAGTGTCTTACCTTAGAATGCTCCAGAAAATACTGTCCGTCTCCACGGGCGCTTCCGCGGTGCTCCTGCTCACAATGCAGAGGTCTGCCAGATGGGCAGTAAACGATCCCATAGCGCAAAAAAACAGCAAGAGAAACAGAAAGGAGAATAAGGCTCTACCGGAGTCGGGGATGCGTACCTCCATAACACTGGAAACGCCCACAGATAACCAGAGACTCCTTGAAAGCTCTGCTCCAGCGCGTTGTCGAAGGTGTCAAATCGGCAGCAATAACCATGTTGAGGGCGCAATGATGATTTCGTCTCCAAATCGGCGTGATGTGACTTTTGGCGACGGGGAGTTCAAGACGCTACTCAATATCATACACCCAAAATTCAATGTTCCTTGAAACCCTACAAATTCCACCCCCCCAAAACGTCCACAAACCGCATTGCGCCATGAATTCTCCAGAGACCCCCCTCCGCAACAAAGCACTCTCGAGACACTGGAAACCCTATTTGGGAGGAGCAGGGCGATGTGGATGGCTGACGTCATTGTGACGTCAAAATATTTGGGGTTACGGTCAGTTCGGGGGTTCCAATGTCTCGGCAATCGGGCAGTGTTTAGTGTCACATGGTCCTCGGGTGTCGGGGTGTCTCGGGCGAACAGTGTCACTGGTCTGGTGAAAATTACCGGTATCGCGATTTACCGAAACAGGCGGGGCGGGGGGAAACGAGGGATGCCAGCGTGGAGCGCCACGATGGACGCCATCGCGCGCCGCTCCCACCTTACCCTTCCCTACATGCGATATAGCGTTCTCCCACACCCCTTACACATGTCCTTCAGAAATGGGCCGATACGTACAGACCGCGCGCCACCTGCCCGTTCGGGATAGTGCAATCTTCGAAATTTCCAGTATTCACAATCCCTCCACGTGCCTGGAATCCTGTAAACCCTAAAATCTGCGCTCGCCCTCACGACACCCTAACCCCCGTCCACGCTCAACCAAAACTGGCGGCAACCCTAACTCCCCGAAATGTTCCACCTCTCTGTCCACGTCGATGAACCCCTCCAACGCCACATCGATAGGGGACCCCCACGTCAACACACCACATCCTCGTGGACTTTATCCAGATCGGATTTCCACTTGGCACCCACGTAGCAGCATGTTCCAAGCTGGCACTTTGAAGTGGCATGGTTCCGCGGGTCGAGATTCAAATCAACTGAAGTATGTTCCTCGTGTCCGAAACTAGACGTCCGAGTCAACACCTTCAAGCAATAGATTTCTCATCCCGCTGCAGTTGATTCATAGGAGGTTTTTCCTATAGTCGAAGTCACAGACCAAGCAACACCACCACCGACTAAAATCATATCAGCTTAGCACCCGCGCCCCAACGTCAAGACTCAAGCTTTGCTACAAACGGTGAACAACATACCATCACTTTGCCAAGATATTGCCACTCAACACCAACAAAGTAGAGCACTCAGAAGCACCTGCAAATCGAATTACTTGGAATCGCTCAGCAGCACGCGGCATCTGCAAACACTTAGCAAGGCGGAGCCGTTGCACCTGCAAACGACCTCAATAGTTATTCAAGATGATTGCTTCAGAACGCTTAATAAAGCGAAGCAATTGCAGGGGAGCAGAAGCCCAACGCCTGTTCCAGCGACAACAGTCCTTTTGCCAAGAGAACACATCAGCCGCAATAGCACCAGCGACACATGTAAGCATTCTAACTCAATAACAGAGAGTATTCACAAGTCGAAGGCTGTGAAGACACGTGAGGAAATTCTTTTTGGCGAGATCGAGGCCAGGCGGGCTAAGAGCAATTTCACAATTTCACAATTTCACAATTTCCACAATTTCCTGTAGTAGCTCATAAATCTCTTTGGTAAGAGATAATTACGTACCAAAAACTTTATGCACTACAAGAAAAACGACTCCGCAACAAGTAAAATTCAAATGAACTCTGTTGTCAGCAAGTGCAGGACTCTCTTTGGGCTCGCGGGCTTAGGTATCAAGAGCACCGGGACATCTATCAACTAAAATGTCTTGCGTATCAAGAGAAAGCAATTCGGACCGATGTAGGGCTTATGACGTGGGTGTCTGATGTGTCTGCTTCACAGTGGATCAGCCATTTAGCAATTGAGTACAAATTCCGAAGATTCTGAAACAAAACTCTAGCTGTGTGAAGATCTTAAAAACTTCTTTGTAACATATCACGACCAGTGCCAATGAATACATTACAGAATGATGAATGAGAATTTTTTGGCCAAAGAGGCATCTGATTACAATATAGAGTCACATACATAGGGGTGCATGGAAATCCACAATGCCCACATGATATTCGCCGGAGAACATTGACATCAAGGGTAACGAAATTCTACGGTACTAAAAATCTTCTGTTACTGTAGGGATATGTCCTAGGATGTACAGAGGTACTACAAAATCTAGACATTCTGCAAAATATCAAAACGATGTCTACACTCCTGGAAACAACGACAAATGTACCATGTTGGGAGTGACTCCTTGTACTGATGCTACTTGTTTTTTTTTTTTTTTTGGAGCAAATGAACGACTTCATTGCAAGGGGAAAAGGTACAGCCCTCATCGGATCGAAATCCAGGGCGGAACAGGACTTCTAGACAATTGAAAAACAAGGAAAAAACCTACCACCGGTGAGCAATGCTACCTCTCCGGGGAAGCAGGTTCCAACGAATAGTGAGATTTAACCTGTTACCAGGAATGCTTCGCACCATCCAAGAGGCATCAAAAGCTTTGAGTATGCCATTAACCTGGGCATCAGTAGTGGATCTGCTAATTTCTAAGAGGGCACGCTTCCAGGCGATCCTGCCGTAATCAAGCAAGGCGTCCCAAATGAATTGTCTACACTGTTCTGGAGGCCAACATGAGCCATCAAACACCTTCCTATTCCTACTTAACCAAATGCACCACAGGCAAATACCACGGAGGAGGGCCCATATTCTTATAATCCCCCGCTTCCTGAGACGGACCTGCTGACCAAACATACACTGTTGGAAGGTAAAGGCTTGCGGAGGGGAAAGATTCCTCACTCCCTTTTGTAGGAAATGAATGATGAGGAAGCAATAATTCCAAGAGACCTTCGCATGGTTGTACTCATAGAAACAATGCATGTAAGTCTCAGGGCTGGAGGTTGAGCAGAGGGAGCAGCTCTGATCAATCTCAGGGACGTACTTGCCTCTCCACGAGTTAGTGGCAACTGCCTGGTGCCAGAGGAAATTAACAAAAGCAGCTTCTTTCTTGGCTCGAGGTTTCTTCCAGACTTCCTTCCAGTTAAGAGTACAAAAAAGGGGGTTGCCCTCATGCCTCCATTTCTCAGTAATGGATCGGTGAAGGACCTGAGTAGAGGTAAGGAATTCTCGACCCTTCTTCGAGCTATACAGCATCATAGGTGCACCGCACCGCCACTGCCAGCAGGCCGGGTCGATCCCCGCGAGTTTGCCGCGCGAGTTGAAAAAAGGTTGACATAGTCTCGCAGCGAGTGAGGGCACCAGTCCGCAGCTGTTCTTAGCACAAATTCAGGGAGGGTCGAATCCGCTCTGGGGAAACCACCTAACCAGGTGCCAGGAGCCCGAGCCGGAGAGACAGCCCTCAGGAGGTCGCCAAGCCTGAATTCGCAATCGTCAAGGAGAGGCTGGAGCGGGACGCAGTCTCCTTCTCGAATGCTAAGGTCCGCTGAGATTTGCTGAGTGGTCTTGAACCGTCTTTCACTGGGATCCCACATGTCGCCTACTGATCAAACGCCAAGACTATAGTAATCTCTCGCCTGGGCAATGGAAATGTTGTGATTGTCGGCTTTGTATTTGGTGTCCTACCAGACCGAGGTTTGCAGAATAGCTTCCGGCTCTGGAGGAAGCTTCCAACGGAGTTTGTCGTTTAGTTTTCTCCAAGCAAGGTGAATTTTGGACCATGATTTAGAGCCGGGCACAGAGGTGTTCGAGACCACGAGGCCCCATGCGGGATCCGGCGGCCACTACACATGCTTACTAGGGCTAGAGGCCTAGAGCTTGTGCCGCAATATGACTTGCAGGTTTGAGTTTCCTGGAGCGTAGGCATACGGGATCCACTTGCCCAGCAAGGCAGTGGTGGACGCAGCAGGATCAATCGAACTCAAACCTCCCGAGTTTCTTTTAACACAGCAGTCTTTCTAGGCCACCCTGGATCTAGTGTTGAATTCTTTGTCCGACCATTAATAATTACGAAGCAGGTTGCGGATTCTGGCTAACACCTTAACAGAGCCCTGCCAGACAGAAACGAAATACCAAAGGGAGGAGAGAGGAACGTGTTTGACTATAAGGGCTCTGCCTGCTAGAGAAAGGTGCTGGGAGGTCCAATAGGCAAGTTTAGAGGTAACCCTGTCATAAAGAAATCTGTCAATACTATCTGTAGTGGGATTAATACCAAAGGAGGTCCCAAGGAGCTTGCCAAGGTCAGTGTCAATAGCCCATTGCCACCCAATTTGGTTGAGCCAGTCAGGCTTAATGGCGTTGCTAAGCCAGTAAGCATGGCTCTTGTGCCAATTTATCTCCAGGCCTAAGGCACACTTGAAGTCATTAAGGATGGAAATGAGGTGTCTAATGGTGGAGGTGTCACTTATTTCAAGTGACACCGTTGTGTCATTTGCAAATTGGGAGAGAATCTGAGTTTGAGAGGATAAAGGGAGTTGAATCCCTTTAATAAGCCCATCCAGCTCAGCCTTCTTGATGAGAATATTAAGGACCTCAGTCACAATAATAAAAAGTGATGGTGCCAATGGACATCCCTGCCTAACGCCTCTAAGGATTGAGAAGGGTTCAGTGCTGCTCTTGTTGAAGTTAACTGAGGCTGAGGTGCCAGTAAACAAGAGTCTAACCAGCTCAATAAAGTAGGCATTGAACCCGAATCTCTCAAGGCATTGAATCAGAAAGTTCCAGTCAACTCTATCAAATGCTTTGCGGAAGTCAACTTTAAGGAAGAGGAGGGGCTAACCGGTGCGCTTGGCAATACTAATAGTCTCGTTGGAGACAAGAGCGTTGTCCAAGATAGTTTGCATCGGGACAAATGCAGTTTGGTCAGGATCGATGAGTTCCGACAGGAGAGGCTTGAGTCTGAACTGCAAAGCCTTAGCAAGGATCTTGTAGGAGGTATTGAGCAAGGTTATAGGGCGCCAGTTTAAGAGGTCTTCTCTGAACCCTGCTTTGAAACTGAGGGAGATCAAGCCTCTGGTCATACCCGGGGGGAGGTGGCCCTTGAGCAGGGAAGAGTTGATCATGGCAAGGAAATCCTTACCAATATGGTTCCAGTGTAAGCTGTAAAAGTTAATGGCTATGCCATCAGGGCCTGGCACCTTTTCTTTGGCCAAGAGAGAAGCCGCTTTGAGAAGCTCCTTAGCAGTGAGGGCAGCGCCCAGGCTGCTATTCATAGCAGCAGTGACCCGGGAGGGGATTGCGCTGAGAACTTTGTCAACTGTAGCAGGGTCGGGTCAAGCCGGGGCCGAATAAAGCTCCTCATAAAATTCCTTGGCAACCCGGCTTAGGTGGGGCCCCTCGGAATGGAGGGTCCCAGAAGCATTTCGAAGCTGAGTCATACTGAGGATTTTGGTTTCTCCCGGACCCACTTGAAGAAGTGGGCATTGCAGTCGTCGCCACTCTCTTTCCATCTGACCCGTGCTCAAATTCGTGCGCCTTCTGATTTGCCTGCGAGCAGGCTAGAGAGTCCCAGCTTAAGGGACGCAACTTCTAGTTGGCCTGGCCGAGACTCGGGGTCGGCATGCAGGCCCTCAAGGGCGGCAGCAAGCTGAGCAGAGAGATCCCTCTCGAGTGCCCTATGTTCAGCCGCTTTCTGCTTGCAGAAATTCTTATAGAAGTTGATAACACTCCGGAGCTTGGAAAAAAATGGTTGGTCCGGGGGGAGGGACAGCCAAATCTTTTTAACTTCTGGGGTTGTCTCTTCGAGGTAACGAATGTTCATCTTCCAAGCAGGTTTTTTTCTAACTTCTTTGCTGAGATTAAAGGATAAGTGAACAGGGAGATGATCTAAAGATTGAAGCCTCCCCAAATGGAGTACGATGAAATCGAAGCAGCTGGGTTGAATGGGTGAGCTCCAAAAGTGTAAAATCAATCTAGTTTTGCTAAGATGCGGAGGCCTCCATCACAACCGTTGTCCCAGGTATAGCGCACGCCACGACTTGGATTGAATTTGTCAACGATGTTGAGGCTTAGCTTAAGAGCATCCCAGACTATTTTCTCCGAGGGGGAAGTAATCCGACTGCAGCAAAGAGACTTATCTTGCGGGGACTCAACCATGTTGAAGTCGCCACCACAGACCCATCTACAATCTGTGGGGAGCTCAACTTGAAGGGTTTGCCAAAAAAGTTTACGTTCCAACTGATCGTGGGGGGCATAGACGTTAAGTACTCCTAAGGGGCCACCTGGTAAGCCAACAAAAGAGATCCAAAGGCCCCGCCCTCTGAACAGGCTCCCTATGGAGCTGATCTGGTTGCTACATTTGTGATGGACAAGAATGGCGGTACCTCGTCTTCCGGCACCTGGGTCGTTGGCTTCGTGCCGATATCCATCCTCCGCATCATTGTAGAAATATAACATAGAGCAGTCAATAGAGCGCCCAAGATCAGCAGCCTTGTCACCCCGAAGCTTGTGTTATTGCAGGAGCAAGATGTCTGGTTTGGGGGAAAGAGATTTGAGGTATTCTTTGAACTGGGTAGTTCTGGCCGGGCTGTTGAGGCCACGGATGTTAATTGTATAAAGGTTTAAAGTCATGATCAACTATTGGAGAGGGAAACATGAGCTCTCAGCGCTATTAATGCTGAGGTTCAGCTGCATCTAGGCGTCGGTTGAGTTCCAACCAACGAGCTTTGTAAGCTGCGGCGAGTCCAAGCGCGCGAATCTTGTTGGCGGGACTCGGGAGGAAAGTCGCAGGACTGTGAGAGCTTGAAGTGATTTCTCGCTCCGGAGGGGCCTGGGAGTCCAGTCTCACCGATGGGATGGGTCTAGATGAGAAAGCGCCAGAGACATCAGGAGGACCCAAGAGAGGCTCAGATGCTGAAGATAAACTAGTTGATGTCGAGCCTCTATAGGGGGCGGAGCATCTAGCCGGGTAGGGCAACTCAGAGGATTCCGAGGCAACAGGGCTGCGGGGAGAGGGAATGATGTCCGCATTGGAAGGGCTAGGTGAATTAATCACACCTTCTTCCTCAAGCAGTCTAAATGCCTCCACTGGAGGTTTGTCGTAGATGATTCAAAATTTTGTAAAAGATTCCTGAATTCTGCTAGGGCCACCACATGGGGAGGCAGTTGATGGCACATTGGTTTGAGGCCGAAGCTGCGGCGAAGGGGCTCGGTGGTGAAGGCTGTGTCCAGAGCTACTACTATGAATCTTTTTGTTTGGGCTTGAGGTCTGAATGGGGCGCTTGGTCCGGACGTAGCTTGTACGTGAACGGAGATTTGGAGAGCGGAGAGCACAGAATGGGGGACAAAAACTAAAAATAGCACTTTTTTTACTAAAAATATAATATAAAATTAGAAGATTCGAATATTCTCTATATATTTTTGGAAATTTACTTATTTTAGTAATTTAATTGACCCTATAACCGTGGACTAATTAAAGTAATTTCATTGAATTTGTAGTTTATTTTCTCTTTTCTTGGTGATTATTTTTTTGACGTGCATCAATTACTATGCTCCAGCTCCTTCTAACTAGTTCAGGCATACATTAATTTCCCTTATCCCCTCACATTTATATGCAAATTACTGCTTAAAATGTATTGGTATTGAAGCTCTTAAGAGGGATCAAGTAACATTTAATATCGTAACATTTTCTTAACATTGCTAGAATTCATCCGCCATAGTCTACATGCCTTTCAATTTTTTTCATTGACCTGGGACAATGGAGGAGAGACATTGGAAGGAGGAGCATCAGCGTGGACTTTAGGCACCAACTTGACGGGACTGACTTCGTCATCAGAAGAGAGAGATATGACGGTCGGAGGAGGTTTCTCTACATCTGAAGTCTCGGTACCAGGCTCAACTTTGACCTTGACATCACAAGGTAAGGGAGTCTGAATTGTGCAAGTAGAAGAGCGACGGGGGGTGAGGATCTCAGTGGATGCAGCCATCAGAGAATCAGTAAGACCATAGACTCTATAGGATCCAAGGAAAAGTCTCCACTGCAACATCTTGTTCTCATCTCTCATGGAAAGTTGCCCAAGGGTGTGGGTAACCTCGGCAGTAACGTCATCAAAGATCTCCTCCTCTATACTGATGGTATCCTCACGGAAATGGAATCTGAGACTCAGGCGAAGAGAGGACACCGTAGCTAGACCATCATCATCTACGCGAAACCTAAGAGGGATTCCCATGCCTTGGGCATACAGAGAGACCATCCCCATGTTTGCAGGCAACTCAATCGTACCAGCGGAAAGTGGAGAAGAGTGAGTGTACGCGAGAGCAAAGTGAGAGGAATGATGCATCGTTGTTGATCATTTTATTCAAGTTAGTATGTCCATGTGGACGACTAGATAAGAATTCATTTTGTTAGGTAACGAATGTAAGATTTCAGAGAGACGGCGCTAACTAATTAGAGTGCAACTTTTTGCAGGTCTAAGTTTACAAGGTAAGATTTATATAACTCTCCTTTAGTAATTTGAATCATGGAGCAGATTCTATTTGTTATGATGTATTATAAGATTATAAGGCGTCATTTTAGATCTACATTTAAAACAATGAATATAAAAAGGAGCATGCATTGAAGTGCTTGATTCAAATATTTTAATTTATAGTATGCTTAGATTTTTCTTTATAATTAAAGGTTGATATTTTAAACCTAACTTCAATTATAGAGAGGTTATTGGTACTCTTAATGTGAAGAGGGTAGTAAATGTGTAAGCGGTTTAAAATATATATCAACTTAGGTTTCATCAAAATAGTTGCACTTTATAGGTATTTAAGCTGAGAGGAAGTTCTTCAGAGAGTCTTTTTGTTAGAGAGTCCTTCCTGTGGTTGAACATATGAAGCAGAGTGGAGGGCCATCTCCCTCCACTTATGTTACTCCTAAACAGAATAGGAAACCTGGCCGCCTTGATTTTACGAATAGAAGAGCTAGAAAGAGGAGAGCATCACGTAAGAAGGTAGATTATAAAGGTGACCATTTGAGTGCACCCGTGAAAAGAAGAGGAGGAGGTCTACCTGTAGCTTTGAAGTTCTCAAGCCTTCGTAAACTCATTCCGGACTCCATAGTAGAGGAGAAGGAAGAGTTTTTTGAGAACACAGTCGTCCAGAATCACGAGCAGGAACATGAGGTATTCTTAAGTGGAGGTGCAGGTGAGGCCATGACGGAAGAATTAGTCTTTAATTGTAGTCAAAAAGTACAGTCTCCGCAACCTTCGATTACATTCAATGAGTTTTCGACAGGGGAGCCTGATTCTCAATCAGATCTGTATTTAAACTCCGATAAGGTAAATATTTCTAATCCGTCTAGAACCACGCTATTGTGAATTATATGTATAATAGACTATATTTGTGAAACGTTATTCATCGAATAGTTTGATTGAAGAGTGTGAGGTCTGCTCTAAGTCTCAGTGAGAGGGGCCGCGGCACTTGACACAGGTGAATCATGGATTCAAATGTAAGCTATTTTTATACAGAGCACCAAGTGGATGAGAGGGGTCGGGGATCAACCTGGTCTCTCTACTATTGGAGAGTGCATTGAACTGGAGCATTTCCGAGTAGAAGCGAGGCGAGCAAGGCAAGGAATCTTACACGCAGGAGAAGGTGGGAGAGCTATGGCTGCGCAGAGAGAGGAGAATGTGGGAGGCCGTGGCCAAGAGGATGATGTGCAGGTAGCCCCTGGAGCGCAGGTCGGTGCGGTCAATGGAGAAGGTGAGCTCGCCGACCAGCTCGAAGTCCAGCACGGGGACCAGGTCGACGGCCTGCTCGAGGACCTGCTCGACGATGACGACGACAAGGTAGGAGAGCTTTAACGAGTTGTTGGGAGGTTGTTGGGAGCTTGAAGGGAGAATGTCGGTAGATTGTTGAGGGATTTTGCTGCTTGTGCTTGAGCTTTCGGTTTGATGGGTTTGGTGAGCTTTCTGTTTGATGGGCTTGATGGGTACTTCAGCTTTCGGTTTGATGAGGTTTATGCAAGCTTGGGGATTCGCAGCTTGGCTTGGGGATTGTGTTGGGTGTTGGGGATTGTGTTGGGTGTTGGGGATTGTGTTGGGTGTTGGAGATTTAGACTCAAATGTTGGGGATTGCGATTTAATGGTACTCGGGTGTGTTGGGGCGAATTGCGTGTTCGGGTTTGTTGTCGGGAATTTGGATTGAGGGGAGTAATGGAGCTTGTTGGGAATTTGGGGTTGATTCGGAGTAGGGGGAAACGGAGTCTTGGTCACTGATGAGTGCCGCGAAGGCTTTACCACCGACTGACGGAACACGGAAAGGCAACTAACATCCAGATAGCACTCAAAATGAGCGTAAACTTCCGTATTGTCACTAGGTTCCGAGTATCGTCCAGGAATTCAATAGTGCTTTACCAAGTAGTTACTCACAATTATTCCGAGCCTTGCCACTGCTCGGATAGTGTTTCCGGAACGTAACTCTTCGGCTCTCTCTCTGTTACATCAGGTGTTTTGTCCACAAAACCCAACGTCTTGGAAAGGATACCGCCTCACAATTGACTTAGAGTATTCTGGTCAGCAGGTCACACAGGCGACCACTTCCGATCGGTGAGACTACAACGACAAATCGATCTGGATCTCGGAGAACCAAGATCCGATTATCCCTAGGCGACCCGTACCACTTTCCGAATCCCCCTCTCACAGAGTGCGGAGCCTCTTCAAAAGTTCAGGGAGCCCGATCAAGTACCCCTCGATCCGCTTCGACCCTAGCGACGGCTATTCCGCGTGAGGTTGGATTGGGGACGGAACAGTGAGGATTCACTCCTACAACAATCCGCTAAATCTTTCCGCTCAATCCCAGTACCATTCCGGTTCAGGTCTCGTCACAACTCCCATCACCTTTCTATCCGAGCTGCAGCGGAACTCTTATCCCTCTTGGATCATTCACACTTAACTGGAAACCATGCACAGTACTTGCAAAATATGAATACTTTATTGGTAAGGAATATTGGGAGAAAACATGCAAAACGAAGACCCGGACTGCATCGCCTCCCCCGTTTAAGTAAGCAGGGGCTTCCACAAAAGCGGCGGCGCCGGAAGTTCAATCAAAAACCCTAATTCCTAATAATCTACCTAGAATCCTACTTTACGGATAATCCAGATCTCTCCGATCCGAAATCTACTCCTATAAATCCATAAAGTGACTGACAGTTCCAGTGCGAGGAATCTATCCCATCTTTGACTTCTTGTGGCTCTCCTGCTCTCGGTCCTTCTCCTTCGACCGGGTCGTCCGAGGCTCAGATCCTCCTGCCTTTGCTGCCCGCTCCGACTGACGCCTAGTGCTCCTTCTCCTTCGACTTGGTCTCCAGGGAAGACCGGGTAACGACCCGGGTCTTCGGAGACTTGGGAGACTTGGGAAACATCCTCGAGGGAGGGGTTGTGGATGTCGGGGTCCGAGTCTCAGTTTTGGCTGTCCCTATCGGGGAGCTCGCGTGAGTATCTGAGTCAGACCCGGAAAGTGTAATTGGCCCCTTCTCCTCCGGATTCTTCCTCTTCTTCAGAACCATCCGAGCACCGGAAGAGTCAGCGAGAGATTCTACCACGGGCGTCACGGTTGGTGTAGGAGTCACAGTCTCGGTCCGGGCCGTGGGTGAAGGGGTGAGTGCCCCCTCCAGAGTCACTCGGGTACGTCCAGGCGGTGAAATGGATCTCTTCCATTAAATTCCCGCTACCTCTCCTCGGTGAACCAGAATATTCACCGACGAACCTAGCGTTGGGGAAACAACCGGTTGCACGGATCGGGTCACTTCTTCCGTAACTGTCTGCTCCTCGGATCGCCTAACAGTGACGGTAGTTCTTGTGACCTCTGCCTGTCCGGAGTGAATCGTCCAGCCTTGCTGAGCTGTACTGGCTCCGGGTGACGCCTCCTTGGCCTGAACTTCTTGGATCAGATCCGCGATCGTCCGAGCTAGTGCGAAGATGTCTGAGTCAACAGCCATTTGCTCCTCAAACTTGAGATTTCGCTCCATTGGGGTCCTCAACTCCGCACTGCGAGATTCTCCTACCACGGTCCGAGAGGGAGATCCGGGAAGTCTTGTTTTGAGCAACTTCCGTACCAGCTTCAGGATCTTGTTCATCGAGTGCTCGCACTTAGAAAGGATCGTGATAATCCTCTCTCTATTATCCAATTGAGCCGGCTGCAACACATTCTCGTCGAACAACTTGGCCTTGTTGACTACATCACCCGGAACTCCCACCAACTTCCGGATCTCATCCAAAGTCTCCTCCTGCTCGGCATGGAACTTACGGATCAGTTCGCTCTTCGTTGCTAGTTCTGAGGCCAGTTGCTTCTTCTTGCACCGTAGCTTCGAGGCATCCTTCAAAAGCTCCACCTCTTGGATCACCTCTTCCGGTAAACAGCCCCCTAGCGATGTGCAGACTCTCCGGAACAGCGTCTCAATCCGATCGTAAGTGGCCTGGGCTCGATGAGTTTCTTCTCTGAATGCCCGGAACGGATCAAGCGGAAATCCTTGCTCGGAACTAACCTCCCTCCGTGTCGTATCATCTCGGGCCGTGGAGGGTTCCGCGTGCTGCAACGTGGCTCGTTCCGATCGTGACTTAGAATGGGCCTTCGTCGCGCTGGATTCGGAAGGATCACCGTAACGTCTTCCCCTTCCGTGGATGCCGTATCCAAGGTGTCCCTGTGAGGTCCGACATCAAACCCTGCCGGAACCTCCTGAAGGGTGAGGAGATTCTTTGCAATTGTATACCTCTCCTCCTCTTTATCCAACAGCAGGCCACCGGAATGGTAGAGGTGGTAGAGAAAAGGGGTGATTGGAGTCGGCTTCTTTCCAATCGCAGGTACCAACTTCTGCACGGTTTCCGCTATGAGTGCAGCCCACTTCACCGGACGTTGCTCCGTGTAGGCTCGAAGATGGTATTCCTGACCGTGATGGTGACCTGTTCCGGTTTCAACGGATACAGGATTGGAACGAGGAAGGCTAAGACCTGTCTCTGTCTCCTATCCTTGCAGGCGTCTATCACGTATCCATTGTTCTTATGGATCTTTCCGTGGAACCTATCTTGCACGTACTTATCCGTCCGGGTTGCCCAAAGGTGTCCGGTTTGCTCGAAGTTGTAAACTTCCGCCCATACTTCCGCACTCCACTGAGTGGGCTTGCCTCGAATTGTATTGTCCCACCTATTATCTGGCCCCTCGAGGATTTCCGTCACCATCGCTCATCCCTCAGCAACCAAGGTTGCGAAAGCAAACCCTCGCACCTCATCCGGGTGAGATCGTCAATCAACTCGTTCATCTCCACCTCTCTCATCGGAGCGGCGGGGCTGAGAATTCTACATTGAACGGGCGACATAGCTACGTCTCACTTCTCCCCCTTTGCGAGCCAACAGCAAGAAACCTGGCAATCCAACTGCCAGTGAATCGGAAAAGACAAAAACACCTCACCGCTCTTTCACTCTCTACTCTCAGTCCGCAAAAAGGAACTCCAAACCCTAACACTCCCGCCTATATACTCAGAGAATAATAAACGCTGAGGCGGCGCGTAATTGCAGCCGCCACCGTACCGAGCTCGGCATTATCCGAGTCATGATGACTTCCGCGTCGTTTTGGATCCCAAACGCGGTTACAGTAACGGTCAGTTCTCGGATCGTCAACCCGTTCCGAGGTTTTGCTTCCGAGTTCCGGGATCAAGGTTCCGAGAACACTTCCTGCGTTAACTGTTTTAAGGTTTCTGGAGCATCCGGTTTGTGTTAACTCTTAATGCGGCTAGTATCTAGCTAGTTTTTACCTAATTAACCAAAAAATAAAAAATTAATTGAATCCTAACTTTGGATGGGGCTCTTCCGGTTTATTCTGAGTTTCTCGGATCCCACAGCGGCCCCTTCTTAAGGCTTGGAGAGATGCAGGCTGGGCAGGGAGCTGCTAGAGCAAACAATCCCCTCTTCATTAACTGAGCCGAAGAGGCGTAAGCCTCCGATGAGGCAATATGGTATTTTTTTTTTTTTAAATTCAATTGGATCGAACCAGCCTGGTGTGTGCGTTCGGAGAAGACACCAGTGCCGCGGAGGCTTTACCCCTGGCCTCTGCTTGAGGCTTGGAGAGATGCAAGCTGGGCAGGCATTAGGTGCAAAACAGGGTCTGGAAAAGGCCGTGTAAGTCTGCCCTTTCTAGGTGAACCCCTTGCTTTGGGCTCCTCTACCGCTAGGAGCGGATGCCAAAGTTGTTGTTTGCACAGAACTGCGTGGCGCACTGTGATTAACGGTTCTCCGAATAATAATTGAGACATGAATGACTTGGCTCAGGGATTGGTCCCAAGTGGGCAGATGGTGTCAGCCTGCCACTATAGCTTGTGCGCTCCACATGCCTCGCGGGGAGGTCATTGGTTCGAGCCCCCGTGGCGGTTGCTAGCACCACGCTCGCACAGCCGATGCCATGTCAAAAAGTACGTAGGCAGCGCCCGTTTTTTTCTCTCACGTGCCGCTTACACGGCCTTTTCTTGATCTGTTTTTGCACCTAATGGAGCTGCTAGAGCAAACAATCCCCTATTCATTACCTGAGCCGAGGAGGCGTAAGCCTCCGATGAGGCAATATGGTATTTTTTTTTTAAATAAATTCAATTGGTTCGAACCGACCTAGTGCCTGCTTTCGAAGCAGACACCAGTGCCGCGGGGGCTTTACCCCCGGCCTCTCCTTGAGGCTTGGAGAGATGCAGGCTGGGCAGGGAGCTGCTAGAGCAAACAATCCCCTCTTCCTAACCTAAGCCGATGAGGCGTAAGCCTCCGATCATGGTTGTCATAATGGACCGACCGTCCGTTAGTTCGTTAGTCCGTCATGGTGACAAGACAGACCCCCGTGTCCGTCACATAAGGGCGTTGACCACTTGACTCACGGTAAGGGTAAAACGAATTTACCTAGCGCTGAATTAGTGCGGGCGCGAGCGCGATTTCGGGCGCGAGCGGGTGGGCGCGAGCGGGACGACGGGCGCGAGCATCCGCGCGAACGCGATGTCACGGGCGCGCACAGGAGAGCGGGAGAGCGAGGGCGCGTGCGTCGTTTCGGCTGCGCGCGTGCGTGTGCAAACGAGCGCGAGCGTCGCTGCGGGCGCGATCCAGTTGACGGTCGCGAGCACACTTATCGGGCGCAGTCATGTGGGCGCGAGCCTGGATCGGGCGCGTGCGTTCGAGCGAGAGCGCGGCATCGGGCGCCGGCGGTCGGGCGCGAGCGCTGCAGGTTAGTTGGGTGAGAGCGACATCGGGCAACATCATAAATGACAAGAGAGGGCATGTATTTCAGAAGAGGGCAATTGGGAAGTGCAATGTTTATTGAAAAGTATTGCAAAATTGTGGCAGTAAACCACTTACAAAAAATGTCCCCTCTTATGGAGAACTGAGAATATCACATTGTTGTCACTACTTGCCTACTTCTAAATATGTTTGCGATAACAACACTCAAGGATCTGGAAATTGTAGGGAGGGGCTGTTAGAGTAGCATGCGGGCATTCTGGTGTGGCAGCGGCGAGCAGTGAGCAGTGAGCGGTGAGCAGCCAAAAATCGCGCCGGGGGTCAAAAGTGAGCAGACAAAAAACGCACCGGGGACCCTATGACCGTGGAAAAATTTACCGCCGGGGTTCCTATAAACCCATGAGCGAATGAAGTTGACAAATGAAATTTAGACACCAAGTTTCAAGAATTTGCGAAATTTATATATTGTAAAAAAATTGTACATAGTAAAAATGATTCTTAGAATCACCGGGGCGGGCTGTCACTGTTCTCGGAATTGGAAGATTTGGCTACTCATTATCTTCTACCCTGTCAGAATCCTCCTCTAAGAAAACCGACGGTCCAGAAGCTCCATTGCCAAAATTACCAACGTTGTCTGCAGACGTCCATGTTGATCTAAGTTTTGGAATGTAGTAATGAAACAACTCGGGCTCTAGACATGATATCCCGGAAGCACTCTCAACACGCCTGAGCGTGCGAACGTCAACTCCGGTCCAGTCTATCTGGCCTCGATTTGATCGGATCACTTGACGAAGCTGTTGGACGTCGAAGAACATGTCCACCTCCTTACCAGGCCGTCGATCTTTGTACTTGTCGGTCACTCTCGAAACAAACTCCCTCAGCTCCCAATTATGCCATGGTAACCCGTCCTGCATGCAGTGGAAGAAGAAGAGTAAGTGAGGTACATAATCTTGAATGAAATGCAAACAGCTAGAACTTAAACCGTAGGGAGTAAAGTAAAATCAAAGATATTGAAATCAACAGAAGAGGCAATGAATCTAACCCGGAGCATTTCTGAAGTTGGAGGCATCGAAGACTTGATCTGCTCTCGTAACGAGGTATGGCTAGTGGACAAGGATTGAACATGCTGGGCAGAGGGGGGAGACTGATCCATGACCACGGTGTTTGCAAGAGAATGAGAGGAAAGATGAATTGAAGCTTAGGTCTGCAATGTAATTCTGAAAACAAGCTAGGGGGCTAGGAGAGAGAAGGAGCAATGCGTTTGTAAGAGGTACCTCCTAGCAACAAATAAGAGGCTCAGCCGTTGGTGGAGGAAACCAATCATAAATATAAGCTCGTAAGTAGAGGTTAATCAAAACGTTTTTGGCGGCCATGGCACATTGCAATAAACTCGCACGTACGGATATACTGAATGCCTTACCCTTCAACATCTTAGTCTCCCAAAACATGATGTCGGATCCGACAGTCAAAAACTGGACTACAATGTTATTGAGGTACTGCGCATTAATGTGCGAGTTTAGGGTTAACTTGTTTGGGTTTGGAGGATGTGATCTCAAGTATGTCTCTCTTGTGTTATCCCTTCTGTTTGTGCTTCGTTTTTAGCCTCCTTAGTTTGAGAATTGTAGAATGGACTTCGCAGTGATCACCGACTTGTTCAGCCAGAGTTGGGCACCACGAGCACTGCGTTGCGGTCTTCTCTCGTGGCCTTTGCGAAGGAAGGTGCATCTAAACGCCGTGCTTGGAAAGCGATCATGAAAACAAGGTTTGTGTATTCCCATCTTTCAATTCTTTTGCGGTAGCAACACTGATGCTGTACCATTGATATTGTCATGGTTGACGTTGTTGGTAATTAAAAATGTCTACTTAATGTTGCAGTTGAGGGAGTAGTTTCAATTATCACTTAGTTTGTTATAAGCCAAGAATTTTATATGAATTGTGTATTCAGTGGTGGGCAAATGGATTGTTGCATTTTAGGGATTTACGCCAAAGTCGAGTTGATTACATCAAGGTGACATCCCTCATCAACTTTTAGTTTGAAATTGGCATTTTTCAATGTAACATTCTATTAAATTTAGGCTGGTAGAACTAGAATGGGGAAATCGGATTTATGCTTAAATTCTACTAATGCGGCCAGGCGCTCTTAAGTGGAGTATACTAATATGTATAAAGCTCTCATGTTGATTGAGGATATGATTTACGACTAGTTAAAGGATGGAACCATACTTCAACAGTGGATAGGCTTCAGAAGGCATGTATGTCCTGAACTGCATTGGTAGTAAAGAATTGCACTTGTGAACTATGATTCATGAAAATGGCCTAGTGTTTCTCATCATTCAGAGGGGATGCATCCAATCATCTACTTTCATATACTGTAGACTAGATGAATGTGAATCACACAACTTTCAGAGTTTTGGTAGGAATCTGAAGATGACTTCCTACTTTAAAGTGGGGGTTACAAAGGGTGAGTTTAATTAAGGGTCAGCAAATTAGATAATGAGCTCTAACCGTGTGCCGGATCCGATCGAGAGAAATTGCATCACCATGATTTCTCCGTCGTTGAGTTATAGATGCCTCACAACAGATAAAAATGTCCTTAGGATATTCATGAAGGTATTAATTCCTTCGCGATGACTGTAATCGTAATTTCCCTTTGCTGAGTTCTAGCATTTTCTAAGAGACATTTTCTATTTTTCTATCATTGAATTCTATATCACTCTTTTGATATTCTACTGTCAGTTCATTTTAATAGCACATGACTGGTATACTGACTTTTAATTGATACATGCATGAAACTCACATAGATATGGCGCAAAATTGAGACACATTATGCATGACCATTATCTTCTTTACAAAGTTATAAAGCATAAGAGTAGCAAAGATCCGTCTCTAATAACATAGACTAAGTAATGCTACTTCTCTAGTAGGTCAGAGTATATATGTGTAACTACAAAACCACAACTGAAGAGATTGACTACTCATCGTTATCGCTGTCAGAGTCACTCAAGAGGATGAGAGAGAGCCCAGGGCCGGGAATTGCGCTAGTGCCATTCATCACACTCTCAACGCTAATTGCGGAGCTACTATCCTCGGATTCGCCTCCATCTTCACTCGGGCAGCAAATAGTCCCTCCGCAATCCGCAGCGTGTTTCTCCATCCACCTCTGAGTCCAAGGGGGAAATTCATCATCGAAGCTGTCCACTTCGAAGTAAAGTGACCTCCCATGTCCCTGTACGCACATTACCTTTAGCGTATCTCCGTTGTCATTGATTCGGGCTGGGATAACTCCATTTGAATCATGTGCCCTCTTGGGTTCGGGGTGGACATTATCGATCGGAGTGGCGAGGCAGGAGCAAGCACCCCCTACCAAGCAGGACTTGCAAGGCATTGAAGAGGCCGTAGGAGAACTTGCCATCGACGCAAAAAAAATAACTTGTAGTTAGCCTTGATTTAGAGTACATTATAATCTTGATTCCTATATTACAGTTATTGCATGTCAAACAGTCTAAATAATTGGAAAAGGAAAAGGACCTATCTTGTGAT